>JASUAB010000015.1:21000000-22250000 GCA_037013595.1 Dicorynia guianensis
AGAATTTATCATAGGACAGTTGTCGCAAATTATGTGATGAATTCACAACTTTTTTGGGCATCCTGATCATTTCCCAAAAAAATAATGACAAAGAGCAATCTACTGATTAAAATAATTTTTCACATTTCCATTCACTTATTCAGCAATGTTTTGATTGAATTGAACAAATTATAAATGAATTACCAAAAAGACATTGTAATATTGTTTGTCTAAAACTTGAGATTACAATTTACAAGCACTCAATCATGGGAGACAAGTTGTTTTCCATTTTTTTGAATAAAAATTAAAAGCATCGAACAAAAGTACATAATAATACTACAATGTCTGGACCTATTCATCCAAAATAAACTTCTCTGAATGCATGAAAATATTTAGTATTGGGTTTTTGAATTTAAGTTATATATATAGAAAAAATTTTATTAAGAGAAGTAAAATTTAGTTTAATAATTTTTATATTTAAAAAAAATTAATCTCTAATTTTTAATTAAAAAATATGCTAAATTCATAAAAACAAAAAAAAAAACATATAGGCAATGATTTATACTTCAAAAACTTCTACAGCTTAAACTTCCATTTCAACTTTTAGAGGGCAGAGGTTATGCTGCGGTGCCAGTTCGAGCCCGTCCGTCACACACGGCGGATAAAGTACTATGATAGGGTTTTGCTTTCATGCTTGCTGGTCAGCTGGCCCCCGAGCCCTGCGCGGATGACTGCCACGAAGGCACATGGTCGTAAATTGCAGTTATTGCATTATTAACGGCAGCAAAGTTTTTTTGTTAAAAACAAAATCCCATACCAAAGGTTAGCTGCTCTTCCGATTAGATTTGTTAATTTTGGTTCGTCGGTGTGAAGCTAAATTAAAAAATTAAGGGTTAAATTTTTAAAAAGTTTGGTCTAAAAAATTTGAGTTTTTTTCTGTGTTCAGCCAGGATTGCATAAATTTTTTAATTTTTTAGAATAATTCTTATAATTTTTAAGTAAAATTAAACTAATTGTGATGCGTCAGTGTAAACGGCAATTCGTATGATTCACAAGCACAGTCCTTTTCATGGGGAAAAAAAAATGCACACGACTTATGCCTGCTACGTGGTTTGTAGTAAACGACATGAGACGTGGCACCTTATCCAATTGAACTTTTGCCGCTTCTTTCTTCGTCTCCCTCGCTCTACCAGTTGGAGTCGATCCTCTTCAGTGACAGCAATGGCTTCTTCAATGTCGGTGTGCTTCTCCCCCAAAGCTCTTGGTCGCCCCAATAATACTCAGAGTCCCCGCAGACCCTCCAATAATAATAAGAAACGTTTCCGAAACCCTAAACCAAACCCTAAATTCAAATCCCAAATCGGCCGATACAAGTCGCCGCCCGAGCCGGTACTGATCTCCGGTGGCGAAGCCACCACCTATACCCGTCTACCTCCTAAGGATGACTATTCCGCTCCCTCATTTGGTTACGCATCCGAAGTCCAGCTTTCGGATTCTACCCCTGCAATATTTGAAGATGAAATTGATGAGTTGGTCAGCGAAGGTAAAGTGGTTGGCGGCACCACTTTTGAAGGTAATGACGATTCTGAATTGGAATACGATGAGAATGAAGAAGATGAAATCGTGCGGTTTATGGATGGCAAAACTACAAATATATCTGGTAATGGTGAAGGTGATGAATTGTCAGAATTTCAGAATGGTGAATTTACATACTTATCCGACGGCGAGGATATTTTTGAGGGGGGAGTTATAAAGGAGAAAGGGGTGCCAGCAGTGATGCGATGTTTCGACCGTGCGAAGATTTACGTGAAGGCCGGGGATGGTGGAAATGGAGTGGTGGCTTTCCGTCGCGAGAAGTACGTGCCGCTTGGAGGGCCATCAGGCGGAGACGGAGGGAGAGGTGGAAATGTCTATATTGAAGTTGATGGATCTATGAATTCACTGTTGCCATTTCGGAACAGTGTGCATTTTCGTGCAGGAAGGGGAAGTCATGGACAGGGAAGAATGCAAATTGGGGCTAAAGGAGAGGATGTTGTAGTGAAGGTTGCGCCAGGAACAGTGATTAGGGAGGCAGGTAAAGATGAGGTGCTGTTGGAGTTGCTACATCCGGGGCAGAGGGCACTGTTGTTGCCAGGGGGCAGAGGTGGGAGAGGGAACGCATCATTCAAGTCTGGGAATAATAAGGCTCCCAGGATTGCTGAAAATGGCGAAGAGGGCCCAGAAATGTGAGTTCCCCCTCCGGCTTAAATTTCAAAATAGTTATCTTGCCCAACACATTGCTGCTTTATTTACCCTCCGACTTAATATTGATTTATCTGATAGTCTTCTTTTATTAATTTTTTTACTGAGCTCATTTGGTTTTGTTGATGATAATCGTCTGCATATGAAAGATGCAGTGCAGTTTGGTTAACAAAACAAATAAATTTAAAAAACTTCTGCATTATATTCAACATACATGGAGATGATGCTTTGCCATATTCGATACTATAGTTGTTGCTATCTGAAAGGAAAAAGTTTACAGTTGTTATCTTGCTGGGATCATGAAATTCATTTTTTCCCCTTATTTTCCTGCTTCATCTGTGACTTGGCTAAGTTTGGGAGTGCTGATCAATTGTGTTTCTAGTTATTTTTTTATAAGCACAAATAGCTTTTAGAAACATTCTTGTAAAAAACCCTTAAATAAAAAAAAAAGAAATAGACAAATAGCTTGTGAGTTTACCAAACCGAACTTGTACTTTGGATAAGTAGAAGTGACCACTGACAACCAATCCTAAACCAAATTGTATGACAGTCTATAGATGGATTAACAATAATAGTTTCTTTGATCAGGTGGTTGGAGTTAGAACTGAAGCTAGTTGCAGATGTTGGTATAGTGGGTGCTCCAAATGCAGGGAAAAGTACACTTTTGAGTGTGATTAGTGCTGCAAAACCAGAAGTAGCAAATTATCCCTTTACTACTCTGCTTCCTAATCTCGGAGTAGTTTCCTTTGACTTTGATGCAACAATGGTAGTGGCAGACCTTCCAGGTCTACTTGAAGGAGCGCACCGAGGTTTTGGTTTAGGTCATGAGTTTCTACGACACACTGAGAGGTGTTCTGCCCTGGTAAACACTTTCTTTCATGATAATGTGGGCATGTTCTTGAGCTTCTTATGGTTATACATGCTTAACTGAATAATCCTACTTGCATAATTACTTTAGTCACTATTGCACTAGTGGCTCCAATCGTGTTTAACAAGAAAAAGCTTAAGCGGGATGACCTAAACTTCGGTAAAGCTAATTGTGCAATTGCACACAGTTGTGACTGTAAAAATTGAGTAAGTACCATTACTGTGCCTAGGCTACATGTAAGCATCTGAACTCAGGGAGACCAAGAAAAAAGATAAACGGATGTGAAGTTTTTTAGATTTTTATTTAGTTATATGGTTGGCCCTTCCAAAGTTTTCACTCTACCAAGCGTGTTTTGTATTTCTTTGGGTAACAACTGCAGACTTACTTCCTTATCTTGCTATTAATCTGATATCCCTAAATCAACCAATTAGCAATTGGTTGATGAACTCAGTTCTTCCTGGATCTTTCCAATTTTAGAAATATCTTTGTTTCAATTTTACATTTTTAGTTGTCCTACAATATGGTTGATCAATAGGTAATTGATTTGACATTGGACACCCCTGTAGAATATATATATACATGGTTTTTTGCTATATGAATTCTTGGTGAAAGGTGTCTTATGAAGAAATCTCTGGTGATACTTCTATTATCAGGCATGAAATAAGATTTTCAATTTAATCACTTTTACCATTCAATTTTTGAATTTCTTTAGAATGGGTTATTTGTCAAATATTTCTGTCCTAGTTACTACCAGTTAACTTGAGTGGATCCAACCACATGGCTGAAAACAATTAAACCATGTTATTATTAGACGTAGGCTAATTAAGCCTCATATCACTCACTTGGTGTTATACCGACTCATTGACAAACTTCAAAAACAAATAGATAAAATTGAAGCCACTTCCTCTCTTTTTAATTTTAAAGCCTGATGACTTTGAATTTTTTTGGCTGCCTTTTCTCGCACCCCTCCCCTTCTTTGTTTGTTATTTTTTCCCTAAAAAACTGTTGTTTGCTAATAAGCTTTTATATTGGTTTTAAGTTGCATGTTGTAGATGGTTCATCACTACAGCCGGATCTTGAGTTTGATGCAGTTCGTCTGGAGCTAGAGCTATTTAGCCCTGAACTTGCTGAGAAACCTTATATAGTTGCTTTTAACAAAATGGATCTTCCAGAAGCAGATGAAAGCTGGCCATCCTTCAAAGAAAGGCTACAATCTCGTGGGATCACAACTTTTTGCATGAGTGCAGTGAAAAGGGAAGGTACTCATGAAGTAATATGCGCTGCATATGAGCTTTTGTGTAAAATCAAAGAAGAGAAGGAGGAATACGAAGGTTTGAATTCTATTATATCTTATTCTTTAGATTATTGTCCCAGTTTCAGATACTTCTGGATACTTAATTTGCTCTATATATTTTCAGATACAGATAGAAGAGATATGGTGAACTTGAACCACGTAGCTGATGCAGTACAGAATCAGCGAAGTACATCCATTAGTGATTTTGAGATTTTACACGACAGCACTTCAAATGTTTGGCATGTAGTTGGCCCAGGATTGCAACGTTTTGTCCAGATGACAAACTGGCGGTAGGTTAAACAGTAATTAATTGATTTAATAGTGATTGAAAATCAATTTCTTAGTATGCTTTTTTTTTACCAACTTCTTACAATTATTGATTGAGTTAATCTTTATCATAGTTTAATCACATTTATTCATTTAACAAATGAAGCATGGAAATTCTTGTCCTGCATTTGTCCTGTATCTGTTCTCAAACCATAATTGATCAAGCTTGGACATTCTCGCTCCAAGCTCCCCTGGAACTGCTTGCATGGATTTTCAAACTATACAAAGAAGATGCCACAAACATTTGAAGTCACCCTTAGAATGATAGGAATTATGTTATAATATACTTATGAACTCGCAAGGTTAGCCTTGTGATATGATACTATATTTTCAATTGAGGGTCATCATTCACCGCACTCTGTTAATTATTCTCTGTATGTGTAAATGTTATCCCCCAAGTGAGGAGTAAATGTTATTCCTTATTATCTGCCTTGAGCCCAGGTTTGATGTGCTCTTTGTGTCATATTATTATTTTTCCTCAAAACAGCGGTGGTTATGTTTGGTACTATTGTTGTTGTTTCTGCCTGAATTATGGCATTTCCACTAAGCAACTCTAATTTCCAGAGTACTAACAAATTAAATGTTGTTCTTACAGTCTCACTGTCCTTGTTTCTAAATTAAATAACTTCTTTTTTTTTTTTGTTTAGGTGAGAATTTACCAGGAAAAAAAAAGTAATTTAATATAGATACAAGGATAGTGAGCTTGTAAGAAGAGAAAATAATACATAAAGTTATTTGAAATGAAATAATTTGATTCCACTATTTAATTTATATATTTTACATTATGACTTTTAATTGATTTATTAGCAAACATGAATAAGAATGAATATTTCCTAGAATACTTCACATATGATGATAAGAAACAAAAACTTTATCTACATTCTATTGATACTAGAGATGTGTCAGAAGAAATGTGTTTGAAATGGCAATTTCTGTTATAAGCTTATCTTATGAGAAGCAGTTATTCATTTTTATTAGGTATATCGATTCAGAGAGAAGATTTCAACATGTTCTTGAGGCTTGTGGTGTATATAAGTCTCTTATGAAACTTGGTGTAAAGGAAGGTGACACAGTGATTGTTGGAGAGGTATATGTTCTTTTGCTCATTAATGTTTCTGTTCCTTGTAATCCTTGTCGGTACAATGACCAAATATTTATCATAAGGTTGATGTTTGAAATAAAATTTAGTCATTAAGAGTTGCTTCAAATTCCCTGAAGGTCATTTTTCCATAGAAGACAGAACAAGTTTGACCCCTAATAGCCCATCATCCATAAAACATGTCTTGAGTTTTCAACCTGCAAACAGTACATATCAGCCAAAATGCCCAAAATAAGCTTTTTGTTTATCAAACTTGAATATCTTCTATGAAATGTTTCATTTTATGAGGCATTATCACGTACCCAATGGTAAAATGTTTCTTTCTGCCACTTACCAGATGGAGATGGAATGGCATGATTCCTCAGACAATTCAAGTGCGTCAAGGATGAAGAAAAGGTCTACAGATTCAATTAAATGGCCTGAATGGAAGTAGTTCCACTCTATTTCGTTGTTGCTGGAATTTGGGCACTATCATCATGCTAGAGGTTAAGTTATACCTTATTCTCATTATGGCTTTGTTTATGGTGGTGCTATGCGGCCCGGCAATATGTTAACTTGTTATATTAATAGCTTTGTCATATTTACCCATGTTACTGGGTGGATAATTTTTTTGGATACTCTTTCCATAATGGGCCTTAGAACAGCCAAATGGACAGGCGACGGCCTTTTCTTTGCCTCTCTGCCCTTTTGTCAATTGTGTAAAGTTAGAATGCTGCGATTGCATCAGTTTCTGTTTGCTGGTTGGTACCATTTTCAGAAATTTGTTTTGTAGTTTTTGGGGCCTTTGTGAAATATCAAGATTGTCACTAGAGGTACCCTTCAAATTTTTGTTATTGCCTGCTGCTGGGTAGTTTGTGTAGGTAGACTCAATCAATGGAACTATGAAAGACAATGTGACCCCAGCAAAGCTGCCTGCCCTGTAAAGCGAAGCTGTAAAGGCCAACCAATTAACCAGTTGTCGTTGATGTAAACGTTATGCTAGGAAGTTGAGCTATTCTTCAACAAGCTCTCAAATGAGGTAGGAGAGATACAGATGGATATCTAACTATAATTGTTTATTTGAATTGGTTTTTAACAGTTAAGTGACTAACAGAAAGAATGAAATTTCTGATGTATTTTAATGACTACATGAAGTCAACATTTCGTGTCTTTCATTGTGCAAAATTGTGTCCGTATAAAAAAAAAAACCATGTTGCAATAGAACGTAAAATCTCTATTCTGACTATCCCCCATGCATGTTGACAGATTACTCTCATGTTGAGTGTATAATTTGAGAAGGTCAAACTTGAAGCTCCAGATGATAGTCATCATAGAAGTGACAGGAATGAAGTGCGTCATCTGGTATAGGTAATTTCTCAGAAAGTTTTATTAGCTTGTTTTACTGGCTTGTAAATTATTTCTATGAGAGTATTGGGAGAAAGATGTTGATGACCATTGGCAGAAAATCTTAAGCCCAGCATTGTATCTCATACAAAAGTCTTGTTCATTGGGTTTATGACAGGCTCTTGTTTTCTCCTAACGAATTAGTGTGTTAACAACCCCATCCCTAATACTATGAAACATGATCTGATTCCTTTGTTGGAGTGTGGAGTTACTGGGGTTGGCCTTAGAGACGAAATTTCTGTAGTTTTATTTTTATAAATTAAATTTATCAAAAATTTTATTTTATAAAATTTATATTATTAAATTTATTAATTTTTATAATTTAATATATAAAATTTAATAAATTTGATATCTTATAATAAATTTTGTGAGTTTTTTATAAATTCAAAATAATATTTGTCCTATGCATAAGCCCCAAAGAGTACTGTGAAAAAATTTACAAATTACACAAATTCTTAGAATCTCTTTCCATACTTTTTCTCGGCATAAAAATTTTGTTAGTAAACACGATTAACTTTATCCAGCCCCGAAGCAGGGGATAGGAATTATGGGGCGGCAGTACAGGGGACAAGGTCACTTTCACTCTCAGCCGTCAAACTTCATCCAACCGCCCATAATCTTTGACCACCTCCCTCTCCAGTCTCACCTCCAGATTGGGTTTCACTGTTTATAACCAGAATGGGAGTCACCAACCTAGACCACGGGCCTTCCAGATACTAAATTCTATAGTAGATAGGTGCCTCATCGGTTATCGTCCCCCTCCCACATTCCCAACAAATCTTAGCCGTACAGACAAAACCTCGTATTATAGCCTATGATTGCGCCCGGCCATCAACGTCTTGATCAACGACACGTCACCGTACACGCGAGGATCAGGATTGCCTGCAGCCAACCGCATGGTGAAGTTGGTTTGAGATGAGAATATTTTCTAAAAGTTATAAAATAAATGAGAAAATGGTGAATATGCAAATCAAATTTAAATATAAAATAAAAAGAAAAAATTACTGTAGAGAAAAAATGTAGAGTTCTAAATTTATACAAACGAAGAGGAGGGGAATTTATTCTAATCTAATCTAATCATCTTCTTTATTCCTTTGCTTCTTTCTTTTATTCAATATATTTCGTATTAGAATTGCAAATAAATGACATTTTTAATGAGAAAAAGTTATGATTAACTCTATATGGTTACCATAATTAACAATAGCAATTGGAATAGGCTAAGCAGCCTCAAACAACAAAAGCAAATTGGATAATGGTATGAAATGCCAATATCTGCTTCTAATTTCATTTTTGTTGTAAGTTTAAAGTTTGAAACATAAGCCCTTCATCATAATGCATATTTTTGGGTAAAGATATTTATACACACAACTAATTATTCACATTTTGTATGAAATAGTATGTAAATGCTTTTAAGAGATTGGTTAAGTGATCATTGAGACTGACTCGATTGTGACTGAGGTAGGGTTTGAGCCTTCCCTCGACTATAATCCCTAATTCTTCTAACAAAATAAGATGACAAAAATAAGGCGTAATGTACCCGCCAAGAGTAGTGGCATAGCCTAGTTACCTCCAATTTTATATGAAAAATTATATTTAGACTAATTAGTTTTTTCTTTCATTTTATTTTTTCTCATTTTAAGTAAACGGTGTACAATATATGTATAAATTATTGTAAATATATTACTATTTTTACTGTTAAGACCTGAAACAATGTCCTTAAAAAGAATACTAGAAAAATTATTTCAATGCAAACTATTATGTGTTTGTGTGTGTGACTGCACAAAATTATTGAACAAATTGATATTACTTACACAAGGGTTTGAATTAAATTTTATTCCTTTTAAACATATAACACTCGCATTTTCTTTGTCTAATTAAAACATGAGAAACTATATATTTTTTGCTGAGCATTTCATCCAGAAATTACTGTTATAATTGCTAATAGCTTATATATTTCATAAAAAAGATTGTAATATAATAATATTATCACTAGCTAATCACATGATTCGCACATTATTAATATGTCACTTTTTCTTTTTAGATTAATATGCCACTTTGACTAAAGCAATAATTGACAATCAAAAACCCAAAATATTATGAACATTAGCCCAATAAAGTAAAAAAGAAAAAAATTAAAACGCCAGCGTTGTAGTTACTTAGTGGGAGAAGCGAGGACAGGAGTGTGGTGTTTAAATAAAAAGGAGCTGAACCAAAAAAAAAAGGCTAGCTTAGAGTAGTTTGAACCAAAAGTGTTGCTAAAACTTTGATTGGAATGATGATATTGTTACAATTATTTTTGAAGAAAACTTACCCTTGAAGATATACTTAATGTAATAAAGAACTGTTCAATTATATAAAGCAATAAAAAAATGATATTTAAATTATTTATTTAATTTATATTTAATTTTAGTGAAACTAACCTATTTTGTTTAGTGAGTTATTTTCAGTGCATGAGTTATCCTATTTTTCTCTCACTTGAATAAGATTATGAGTATATTGTAGATAACTAATCATAGTATATCATTAATTAATAAAAAATTAGAATAGAATAATGTGACTGAAATCCTTGCACAAATCTAAATTGAATTATGTAAGGTGAAAGTTTTATGTGAATAATATGAATCTTGCTAAATAATTGAACTTTTACAGTGTGTTAAATTTGAGATATGATATACATTCTGTTGTTATTGATATACTATCGTTATAAGTTTTTTCCTTTCATTTTCTTATTATTTTTATTTGAGTAAACATATACTTTGTAAAAAATGTATGTGTACCACTATCAATTTTTGGTTAAATTTAGAATAATATTATATTTATAAATAAACTCTATACACAGACTATATAATTTTTATATTATCGTTTTTTTTATTTTTTATAATTTTTTATTTCCAAATATGTTAAAAATGTAAGCTCTTCACACGTACGTCTTCATAAATTTAATATGTTACTTAAAAGCTTGTATTTTTTATGAAACTATTAATTTTGTCTTATCATTACACATAAGCAATTGGTACATAAACACCGAGGTTTTGTCTCCCGTCAAAGTCTAAGACCTTAAAAAACATTCTTATCTTTTTCCCTAAATCCCGGACGACCTTTAACATATGCAAAAGTGTGTGCCACTTTTGGGGAATGTGCAAAATTCCCTCATGACCCATAAACGTTACAAGCTAAAAACCATCTCACAGAAAGAAAGAGACCCAACCCAGCAAAAAATACAATAAAATAAGACCATAGAAACACCACAATCATAGAATAGACAGAAAGGAGCCACCTTAAGGTTGTCGTTTGGCCATTATAGAAATAACCCATCTTTTTTAAGGAAACCCAAAGCTTTTCATCACCAAAATCTACTCCTTTGCCAACCCAACAAACTCATCTTTTAAGATGTGCCTTGACTAACCTTTCTTCTTTCAAAGTGCAAAGTTCCAACACCTTTCCCCACTTGAGTTCATCCTCTCTCTCTCTCTCTCTTTTTTCAGTATTTGTTTTTAGTGGAAATTAAAATGGGCAGAAAGTTAAAAAAATAAAAGAGAAACTATGCTTCTATCATTATTTTTCTTGAGTGAATTTTTATATTCTCATTTGTCTTGGAACACATGAGAGCATGATGATATTATGTAGTATAGTAGTATTTTGCTCTTTGCATTGGGCCCAAACGGAGTTAACAAATGACCATATATCTTTCTGCTTCTTGAAACATTTAGTGGAAGAGTCAAGGGTCTTAGATTCAAATTTCAAAACCCTATCAATTCTTAGAAACAAAAAATGGTTGATTAATCTTAATTAAATGTAATTGAATGTTCTATGTGATATCTCTCTCTCCTTTTGGTCTTGTACTCAATGCTTTTGATGAGTAATGTTTTTTGCACCAAAGTTTTGTACATAAATGTTATACATGACATATAATTTTTATAAAATTAATGCATAAATTTACATTTTTTATTATACAATTTAATATTAATTAATCATAAATTTTATAAAAGTATAGGTTATATATAACTTTTGTGTAAATAACATTACTCGTTTTTCATTAATATTTAGTGGATTCACTACAAGATTACATGAGCCAACATGCAATTGTTAATGGCAATACTTAGTGGGATTTGGGACATATGCTAAGAACAATAAGACGGCTTGACCCATCTGATATTATTTGTGTCGTGCGATTCCTAGTGTCATATAGGCATGTGAGTTTAATTAGTCTAATCAAATGAGCATCATAGATATATTAAGGAAAATGTTAATTGTATATTATTTGGGATATATTAGATGGTGTATTGATTATTTAAGATATAGTTAAATTTTAAGTGAATTTAATTAGGAAGTTAAAATCAACAAGATTTGACACAATTTGCACAATTTGCAGATAGTTAAATCTTTTAAACATACTGCCTTGAGTTTGATTCAAGTTGTATATATAGAAAAGACTTTGTTGAAAGAGGTAAAACTCATTTTGACAATCTCGACACCTCAAAAGATATTAGTCTCTAACTCTTGGTTGAAAGTTACCTGTGGGTTCACAAAAAAAAAAAAATTTAGGTAAATCTAAATGTAATCATATAGTATTTTGGTTGGAAAAATTATCCCATACAATGCATAACATTAATAAATAATTATAGATTAATCAATAAATAAAAAAGAAATTGACATAACTATATGTTGCTATTTGATTTTTGACTTACATCCATCAATTCATGATCACTATTATAATCAATATTAAATATAAATAGTTTCATTATCCAAATATCAATACGCCCATAATTTAATCTATCTCACAAAAATATAATATCAATTGATATACATAGCATGAGACATCAATTCCCATAGTGTCTATTGATAAACATTCTCTACAAAACAAGCAATGTATACATACTATATATATCCTTAATTTTTTCGTAACAACAGCTTCACAATTACCAATCATAAAATATCATAACCGTAATGATATTTGACACTCAATTATTGTTTTAGATTTTTTCAAATTTTAATTTTAAATCCAAAAATTTACGTATCCAAATTAATTTATCACTTTTATTATATAAAAGTAAAATAAAATATCACATAAGATATCTTTAATAGTTCCTTAATAGTGTCTAATCTTAAATTTTTGACATATACTTAGGCCAAGCTTACTCATTTTGCAACACACATTTCAAATAAAACCATCTTCACTATTTATACTTTAACATATTTTTCTTATTGAAAAAATTTCTTTTTTCATCTTTTTAAAATATTTTTTATTCGGTAAATAAGACTAATTTTTTTTAAAATACTAAGAGCATTAAAGCAGATAAACCTTTCTTGAGTGAATTTTTTTTTAAGACTTGAATCAAACTTAAAACAACTTATTTAATATACTTGAACCTTTATCATTCAAACTAACTCACATTAATTTTTTTTTTCAAATAATTAAAGTAAACACAAAATCAAACCATCCAAATTTAACAACTTTATATACAAGTGTAAGTAATCTACCAATAATATTTTACCCACACATTATACTTTCTTTATAGGGCCTATGAATCAATAGAATTGTGGTCCACTATAACGTTTGGGGGGCGGTTGGTTCGATCCACCTCACTTTGTAAGTGTCCTTTAAGATTTTCATTGCCGTTTTGACTACAACCTTTTTCTATTGGCCTTTAAGAGATGAGAGACAGTGACCCCTGTCTCTCATTATCAGAATTTGTTGAAAATTGCTCAAAGGGTATTTACCTCTAAGTCTCATGTATTCAATGTTTTTTGTCACTTATTTTGTGTCATTGGTTCATAAGATTGCGTTAGTCCAAACAAGATTACCATCAAGACTTGATTGTAATCTGTATAACTTGGATTTGGACTTTTACACGCTACAAAACAATTATCATTTTAAGTTTTTGTTAATCTAGTAATTGATTGTGCACTTTGCGCCGAGAGTTGTTCAAGTTTTATTAAAAATTATAAAAAGAAGGTTAAATGAGAAGGTACAAGATAAGAAATTATCAGTGACGCCGACAAGCTGATAACCTGCATCACACATATGTCCTCATTCCTGGTCCTATCTACAAGATCAATTTCAATCCGTACCCCTTTCTTAATATAAGCTATATAGGCTCCTTTGTCATAAAAAAAAATTGTTGGTGACAATTTTTTTAACTAATTTGAATATAGATATAAATTAAAATAGGGATAAGTGTAATAATGGAAATAAAAGAAAAATAATATAGGTGCAGAAAAGCAAACCCAACAACTATTTATATGTATGGTTTTAGCTGAGGAATTTTAGTGTAGAATAATGATATTCCTATGTGGAAAGCGTATGCACGAAGACATCAAAATTTAGTAGTTAGAAGGTATAAAGAAAATATGAAAAATTATATAATATTTATATTATTTTAGTTTATACAAATATCATTTCTATTTTTTAGGGAACGGAAAATGTAGCAATCATTAAAACACACATACCATCATAAGTTTGAACCCAAAACACAAATAAATACCCAGATGAAATGTCCTTATTTATTTTCCATACAAATAAATACCCTTTTCGCACCATCTTCCAAGCAGTCGGAAAAATCAAAGACAAGAAAAGTCCTAATGTAATATGAAACTTGAGGAAAGTGATTCCACATACTTTAACTCATCAAAGTAAACTTCAATATGTATATGTTTTATTCAGGGAGAGTGTTTAAAAGAAAGTTTAATGTTGCGCTTTAAGAAAGAAATAGAGGTATAATTAAGAGAATTGAAAACATAATAAGAAAAAAAAGAGTATAATTCACATGATCAAGACTTATTGACTTTCATATTTTTTTATTTTAATAACTCTCTCTATCTTTCTATCTTACTTTTAAATTAAAGGAAAAATATATACACACCTATTAAATTTTAAATTATTTGTAAGTATATCTCATTAACTATAGATGTTAGCAAATACACTCCTTTAATTATTAAAACAAAGTAAGTATATCTCTTCTCTTTATACATTGATAAATATAAATAGTCACATAATTTGTATTTAATTACTAATACATATGATATCTTTTTATTGACTATTTGGATGAACTTAAATAATAAACTTGTGTGGGAAGGAAAAGAAAATACAAAGAGTTCAAAGAGCCCTAAGAAGCTTAGATATATTTTTCTTAATATTTTCTTCATAATTTTTTAAAGTTTCTAATAGGTGATTTTTTTTTTTTGCATTTCATATATTTTAATTTTACTCTATCTCCCTTAATATTTAATTTATGATATGCCAATATGAAATTGTATGCAAAACACAACTGAATCATTTTGTATATGTTGCTTTTGGCTATGGTAAAATTATTTAATTGGGTAAATGAGTTACTGTTATTAATTCGATGTAATGTAACATGAAAGATAATCCCAGAGATGTTAGTAAGTTAAGATTTTGGTTTAAAGTAATGACATGTTGTGGCTCTTTGATCTTTTGTTAGGGTTATAAGTTTTCCATTTTGTTTTATCTATGTAGCTAATTTCACATATGGCTTTATTTGTAAAAGATATCCTATGTATTAATAATTATATAAAAATTGTATAACTATTAATATTTAATGACAATAAACAAAAATGATATATTTATATTATTTTGATAATTAAAAGAATATATTTATTAACTTTTGTAATTAAAGATATGCACTTATAAACGACTTAAAACTAAAAAAATGTGTATATATTTTTTTTTAAATTTAATATATGACTCATTTTTTTCTCTCACTAATTTTATCAATTTCTTAATTCTATTTTTATACATCTCTAATTGTACTACTTAACTTCCACAAAAAAATCAGGCGATCCATTCAAAAATAAAGACCACCTACTATATTTTTTGTTTTATCTAAACTTATGAGAATCAAAATATTTTAAAGTCAAAGAATTTATATCCGTGGTTTGACACTCTTACCTGAACGAGGTCCACCAATTTAAAGGACATTTGTGCACACCAAACGGTTAAGACCATGGTCAACTGCTATAGTCAGTTCTGCATAAGATAAACCCAACTATGAATTTCAAAACTGATACAAACAAAATTACAATTTGACAAATGGGCCCTTCCAAAAGGAAAATCTTTTTTAATTTTTTTAATTCCAATGTGGGGTTGTTTCAATGGCACAAGACAGGGGAGACTCATACAATTCTAAAATTTTTTGATAATTTTCTGTGTAGTTAACTGCTCCCTTTGAAAATCATGAAGCAAACAAGAGCTTCTGATCTAATGGTTGATTATTTTGCATAAAACGCGGATTCACATGCGCATATTACACAGAGCTAGTGCATGACATGCTAAGTTTAGTACCTTAAAATTCAAATGTTTGAAACTCTATAGGAATATGCAGACAAAACTACGCAGTTGTTTTCCTTTTCTGGTTTTGCATGGGATAGATTCCAGCATAATAAGATTTCATTTGCACCCATCAGTAAATCAAAGGCTTTAGTTAATCCTAGAAAGTTCTTTAAAACTGGCACTACATGTATGAAGAGAATTAATTAAACCTTTTATAGGTCAATCACTAATGGAAAATGAAATATCCATGAAAATGGGTTTATAAAGGGTGAGCGTGGAATATTAGATTTAGTAAATTTTATAATTTAATATATAAAATTTAATAATTTAAATTATTTTAAATAAAATTTATAAAAATAAAAAAATCGAACCCTGTTAAGCCTTGCTCAAGGATTAAGGTAAAGATTTTCTGATAGATTATTTATAAACCAGAAAAATCAAAATAACAATAAAATAATCACGGGGTTAAGGTTTTTGTAGAGTTTAGCAGGTCAATTTCCAGGTAGTTTGTTGATTGGCTTGTCCTTCACACGTGAACTGATGTGCATAAAGGTTCAATTTTTCAACCCTTATCAACTCCCAATATCTTGCATGGACCTGATGTAATAATTAGCTCACTAAGTTTCAGATAATTCATTGTTTCAATATTAATGGAACAGAATTTTTTTACTATCTTGTTGAATCTAACCATGGCGTAGCTTGTGCTCATTGCTAAGATACAGAAAACACATTTTAGACTGCATTGGAACTAGGGAGAAAGTGACTGTAGCAAAGAAATAAAAACTCAAAAGTGCAATGAGTAGAACTCCATTTAAAGTACTTTGACAAGCAAAGGGAATCTTTATTTTCACTGTTTAGTTGTAACTCTTAAGTAAATAGGATGAAAGACTATAGATTAAATGGAAACAAGAAAAAGAAAGGATTTTAAAAGTAGGTGGAAAAAGGGTGCAGGATGGTCTTCCAACGAATGACATCTGCAAAATGTCCCTTTCCTCTCTCCATGATCAAGTCAGTCTTTAAAGGGCTTCTCACAACTTCTCCCATTCATATAACCCTCACTGCTACTGCCTTCTGCAGTCCTATTCAGCCATTCTGTTCCGTACTCTCTTCAGTGAAACACTATTTTACTTCAATTTTATCTGCTCATTCAACCCCAGCTTTTCATTGCCACTTTTCTAGCCATGTCCACCTCTAGAACCTCTGATATACCCTTCAAAGGATATGATCCCAATCAAACCCAAATGGATTTGTCTCTTCTTCAACGTAACACATCTCCTTCTGGAGAGAGAAGAGGCAGAAGAAAGCAAGCAGAGCCAGGGAGGTTTCTCGGGGTGAGGAGGCGCCCTTGGGGTAGGTATGCTGCTGAAATAAGAGACCCTACAACTAAAGAAAGGCATTGGCTTGGCACATTTGACACCGCTCAAGAAGCAGCTCTGGCTTATGACAGAGCTGCTCTGTCCATGAAAGGCAGCCAAGCAAGAACCAACTTCATTTACTCTGACAATACCAGTTTACATACTCTTCTTACTCCTCTGGATGTTCAACCTTCACAGTTCCTGGCTAACACTCAGAGAAAACAACAAGCCAATCAAAATAGCTTGTCTCAGCTTGATACTTGCCACATTGGGAACCCCACCCAATTAAACGATGATATTTGTGCTGAGACTGGGTTTGGGTCATCTCAGAATGATAATTTCTTCTTCTCCAGTAATGACTCTAACTCAGGCTACTTGGAGTGCATTGTACCTGATAACTGTTTCAAGTCTTCATCCAGCACCAGTAGTTCAAACTCAAGAAAAAGCAGCGTCAGTGCTTTAAGTGACCATAAAAATAGCTCCATTAGCACAAACTCCGTGGAGGGTCGGTCACATTTTGACAAGGTTGCATTCACTCAAGAAGCCATGGACATGCCAACAACAATGGCTCTTAACTTCGGAGACTTTTCTTACCCAAATGAACTTTGTAGTCAAGGATTATTGGATAATCAGCAGTCATGGGATTGGAATACCAGTGAACTGTCAGCCATATTTAACAACCCATTAAGGATCGAAGATGGGTGCATGGGTGCTTTGTATCCAATCACTGACAATCCAAGCTATGGGCTAATGAGTCAGGCTCCTTCTTCAACCACCTGTTCTCCATCAGTTCCTCCTTCCGGTGATGTTGACTTCGGATACTCTCTCTTCTGAGTTCTGAGCTATGGTTACTGTGCATTAATCACGGAGTTCCTTAAGTCCTTCCTTGTGCACTTGCATGCACTTGTACGTATTTTCTTCTAACTTGAGTCTAGCAAGCGAGCCTTATTCTTCTCTTAAGGTAAAATACCAAATTGTACACATGGGGGTGAGCTCTTCTTGGTTTTGAGATGTTGAAAAAAACCTCCGCTACCAGTTTTCACTTTCAAATCAAGGGAAAGACATTTCTGTGATGCTCTGTCTTGACCCCATTATTATTGATATATGGAAAGAACATTGATAGCATGCTTTTATGCTTCTTTTTGGCTAGTTGCCTAAACTTTTGGCTACACAATAAAGACACTCTTGGCACAAGCACACTGCAAGCAGAATAGAATCACAGAAAGACATATTATCAAGCCAATAACCCGCGATTTCATGCTTTTGCTTGCAGTACATTACCTTTTACTGTTGATTGATTTTGTAATCGTTGCTTCTTCTTTTTCCTATTATCAGTTTTTTAATCTTCCAACCAATGCTATGTGTTAATGGAGGTTTCCATTATACTAGTCATTTTCTACCAAGATATGCTCGGGAAAGCAAAGGAATTTTTTCTGTTTCAATTATCATGAATCTAATGAAGGAAAAAAGAAAAATTTTACATTTATCGTCGTAAGCCTTGAAGATGATTTCGCAAGTATTAGCTGAAGCTCAGGAAATTAAACTCGAAAAAAAGTCTGAAGTTCGGAGAGACATGAGCTTCCAAAGTCACTTGGTTGCTTACCTAGTTTAGGGATTACACATTTTGTTTCTCTAACGAAGTCAGTTGTGCCCATTGGAGCACCCCCTTGTAACTCGGCTAATCCATGTGTCCATTCCTCGTGTAAGACCCCAACATAAGGATACAAAAAGCAAATTTGAACACCAGTAACTTGGCTTGTTTGTTATAGGAGACAAATCAAGGAAGATTTTAATCTCTAAAACCCTAAAAAATCTGGCTGCATGTCCACGCAAAGACAAGCCAGGCACAAACGCTGAAAACCGGCTTCAAGCAAAGCATCAATTTTATAATCCCTAGAACACTCATCTAGACAGTTACTAGTCCACCAGACTTCAGCCCAGATCCAAACAAGATACCAAGCTCTGGAAGGCGTATACTTGATCTTCGGCTCTCGATTCCATCATATGCTTTGTGCATAAGATGCTGCACCCTTCTTTTCACTGGAGTGAAGTGGTCTCTACGTATAATACAATCATCTTACAACAAACATATCCAAATACAAGGTCAAGGAGGGAGGGGGTGCAAGGGAGAAAAAAGAAGAGAATATTTCCCCTCCAGAAAATTACCTGATCTCACATCAAAGCTTGATCAAGTAAACTGATAGAAAGGGGAGAAAAAAATTATTACACATTCAAATGTGTTCATTCAAATGCGTTTCTTCATATATTTGTATTTTGTAATAAACTTACTTACGAAGTCAAGCATTTTAATTGTCACAACATCATTGTGTATCTAAAACCATATCAGATAGCAATGCGAAGCCTCATTGTAGTCTCCTGATTAATTCTCTTCACAGAAAACCCAAGACAAAAAGGTTGGGAACGGAACTTTCCAAGTAAAATCTGGAAAATTGTTCCGAAATTCAAAAAGGGTTGGTATTTTGGAAAGAAGGGTTCTGGGAAGAGACATAAACACATGGTCAATGAAACAGTGTTGAGCAGAAATTTTTTCCATATAAAAAGACTGAAGCGTAAATAAGCACACACTCCAAAAAATGGAGATGAGGATGGGCATTTGCATGATGGACTTGCAGATTCTTTTGAGTTATTCAAAAGCAAGGTGGCTGTATGGGTTGCTAAAATTCTAAGGGTTGGCCATGGTTTATTCAAGATCAAAGGGATGGCCATGAAAAGATTATATGGACATAGAATTTGTGCTGACGTGTGCTAGACCTGAATGTGGAACTGGAAGAACTGAAAAATAAAACCTATTTGGGGACCTCCTTGAATAAGAAAGTCAAGTTGAAGAATTGAGATAAAAAGGAGTAATAATGAGGTATCCATTCACATTGCTTAGCTTGAGGTGTGAGAGACAGTGCTGCTTGTGTTGGTGGTTGTATTTGTAGTTGCTGAAGGACCAGAACTCTGAGCAGGTGGTTGAGCACTTGATTGAGAGGGTCCACCAGTTGACAAAACCAAGCCTACTGATCCAGTTGATGTGCTCATTGACGAAGACATTCTGGATGAAACGGACTCCTTGCTGGATCCTGAGGTAAGATCAGGCCTCAACTCTGACGATGAGGATGATGGGGCAAGAGTACCGACCGATGAACCCACAGGATAGGGAGCAACTGGCATATCAGCCAGAGAAGAAGCAGATGGACTATAACTCAGTGCTCCCATTGGATGATCAAATTTGCATGCAGAACCAAACTTACATACCCCACGCTGTGCATAATGAGTGCAAGGCGGTGCACCCTGATTGCCAGAAACCAACATTAGATGCTTAACAAGTAATTAAAAAGGCATTCAAACAGATAAATACATTTTAATTCATCTACACAAACAAAATTATTGTTGCCAAGTCCGAGTTCTTTTAATCCGTTGAAGTCATAACATGAACTCAAAATAAATTGATATATTTTCTACTTCTTGACACAGTGCAAAGACAAAATACTATAGCATGATGAAAATAGATAGATACAACAACAATAACAAATAGAGCCTTATATAACAGCAAAATAATCATAAACAAAGAGCCCTTTGTTTGGATAGAGCCACAAGCAACAAAATGATGTAGTACAACATAATATATCCATAGATATGTCTAAATATGTCACAATAAAAGCATTCCCTACTCCAATACAAAGGAAAGGAAACATGAAAACATAAACATTTAGGTATGATCACTAAGGTAGAACAATCTTGCTGATATAGGATCATAGGATTTAAAAGTAAAACAGGCGACACTCTGCTGCTCTAAACAAAAACAAGCATGCCAGCAGTGTCAAAGATTCAGGCAAATGCAACAGATGGAGCAACTTATAATAGTTCTTCCCTCACAACTTCACATTAGATCTTGTTGCCCTTCTATAATAGATATACATTTCCAAAACCACCCTAGCCGACAGCAGGAGAACAATTTGCTGGCTGCAAAGAAAAGCTACCTCTTTGAACAGCAATACAAAATACTCAAAGAGCTAGCATCAAAAGTTTCACAGATGACAAACATCACAGATAACAAGAATATTTAGTTAAAGATCCAATAAAGAAAACAGCACTGCCATGAAAGATCCATAAGGTGATACAAAGTATGCCATTGATAAAACTAGATAAACAGAAGAGCACAAAATGTTTCTAGAAAATATAAATCTAAAAACAAGTTGAAGCAAACCCTATAAACTTTTTACAAAACTTCCATGGTCACAACAAGCTAATTGATAACAACAGGTCAATGGCAACATATTATTTTTAAAAAAAAAAACCCTACCTTCATAGAAGGTTCTAGTATATACCACAAGTGGGGTAACTCTGACACTTAACTGAGCAAATATAGTAAAAGGAACAGATAGTCATAATGGCTCCAAAGGAGATGGAGTTTCTACTGATGGCAGACATATTAGGTGTTGCTACTCCTAGGGACATAGTGATGTAATCTTGTAGTAATTTTACCAAAAACAATATGGTAAAAGGAAGCACAGCTCCAGTGCAATCTGACACCAAATCAACTTAAATTCTATCAGTCTTCAAGGGAAATCGAAAACAGTTTAGGTGACCTCATCCATACTGTTATTAACACTTCTTCCACATCCCAGCTTCTATAAGACTTTCAGCAAATACACTGTGTCATACACTTCATCAAGTTTGGATGTTTTCTGCCTCAAAAAATCTATTATCAACATTTCTCATTTAATCAACACAATAGCATAAAATTTATTACACTCTTTATATTCCTACAGCCATCTTGAGCTTCCTTCAATCAGCTAAATGAATCTTAACAATGAACTCCTAGATTTTCCTTCATGTGTATTAACATTAGTGCCGTAATACTAATCAACAAGAAATATCCATATTCTGATAGTAATAACCTTGTATCCCTAAAACCAAAGACTGTCATTGATCATTGACAATCTTCAACCTAGATAAGAAACAAGAGTTTGAGTACGTCAAGTTCAATATTAGTCAATGTGGGGAACCCACTTATCTGAGACATTATAAATATTTGTAAGTCACATGCACAAAGAGAGGAACAGCAATTTATAAGAAGGAACATAACTAGTTCCTAACGAAAATTGTCAATGAAACATTCTTCCAAACGTTTCCTAAAAAATGAATAAGTAAACAGATCAATTGTTATGTAAGAAATTGTTGATAAGACAAAATGATCTACGCATTGCAATATTGACACATAATTCTGAACAAACTATTCATGACTACTCTAAGAAATGCAAGGAACAATGGTTGTCTTATCATTAATTTCTTCTGAGACTTTACTTTTAATCCTGCAAGTGATAATACTTCTCAACCATTCCAAAGTTTGTGAAGTACAACAATGTTGATGTGTGTATTTCATCTAAGGAAAAGATGCTCCACAAATTTCACTTGTACAGTCCCAACACACTTGAACCATGCCACCCTTTCCCCCAGCACACAATCAACTCCTATACCAAATGATGAGATAATTATCTCAAATTCGTCACAACAGTACCAACTCAATTGGTAGTCCAAACAACCGGAGAGTTTTGTGGAGTTCATAGAAAAAATAAAAAATAGTACTGGCATAAGAAACTTACAAAGAGGTCAGGCATATTCAGCTTCAAGGCATTGCACTACATAACTCCAATAGCAGTTCATAAAAGGAAGATAATAGAATTATCTCCATTCCATACCAAGGCATCATCTCATTTATCAGCCCATTCATCAACAAAATTATATGACTTTCTTGCTTAGAGTCCAACCAACCAAATTAATTAAAAATTTAAAGAAAGCACAGAAGGCAACATATTATATTCAGGAGAAAGATTCAAAATACCCCTCTAATAACCCAGCTCAGGGGTGGGGGAATCAACTTGAATAAGGAAAATTAGGCTAGACAACAGGTTGATATTTGTATTGCAAAAACAAATGAACTTAGCAAAAAGATCATTTGCCTCCTACTCTCAAGCACATAAATTATTATCAATATAGTGCAGAACCATTTTAAAGCTGCCTCATCTATTTCAAGGAGTCTCAAGCAAAAGAAGTAGAATATGTCCTTCACTTAACCTATGCATTACTTCCGAGGTCTTGTCTCTATATACATAACATATAAGTCTTCGCACCCTAAGACACCATAATCAACATCAAACTAAATAAAGTGGTTGCTCTCCCACTTCTTTGCTTCATGCCATCCTTCCCATCTTAAGAAACTATAAATACAAATGGAGATGACAGGATATTTCCTCTAATTCATTTTTCTAAGAATTAATAATAAAAAAAAGTACAACCCGCATTGCAGTGATAGAAACTTATTTCTTGGTCAAAACCTCTTTCTCCATGTTACTATAAGGTTATGATCTAATATTTTTCTAATTAGCTAACAATCTAGTACATAATTTTAAAGGTCGAAAGTTTCAATAGGGAAAAAAAAAAAAAAAGATACAAGTTTAGGAGCCAAAACAACACCAGGTATCATGCAGCCATAGTTTGGGAAATGTGATAAGCCCAAGATACTAAGATTCCACTTCAACTGTAAAGCAATGGATATCATATTAAAATAAGTGTTTGCTTTCTCTACTAATGAAGAACAAGAAAAGAGATTCCCTTTAAAAGAAAAAACAACTTGTTTAGTAAAAAAAAAAGAGGAGAGAATTTTACCATGAAACTTCCATAGTTAAGCGCATACAACAAATGAGATCTCAAGCCTTCAATATCATGTTATAAATGCAAAAGGCACTTGGAAAGCCTATATTGCATGAGACCAACAATGTCAAGAAATGTTAAGGAGATTTGAAGGAAGCAAGTAAAGTAAAAAAATAACAGTGCATATTACAAAAGCCAAATTGTTTTTATGCATTGGCACGAAAAAAGAACGTTTCAAGCGCAATTCAAGCTAGTCATATACTTATGTTCATGATAAGCATATTTACATGATGGATAATGTCAATGTGGCAAACAAACTAGGCTCAGATCACTCAACCCATAGGTCAATCATTCACTCAAAAACGTAGACCTGATTTCAGCTTACATGCTCAAGGATTATAACATTTTGGGTTTGCGCCCAGCGCATATATCCGATTACAAGTATGCAATCTCTAGACCTGCTTATCACAAATACAGACTATCATTCTTAAGACTCCATATTTAAAAGAAAAGATATGTACATTTCCCATAAAAAATAGCAACCAATCAGCTCATATGATGATAACTTACTCTACAAAGACAACACATGTACAGTACATCTTGATAATATTATAGAACAGGGCACTAAAGTTAATATTTGATCCCCCGTTTATCAATAGTATGTTCACATAAAAGGGTTGACAATTTTTAATCTACAGGCAAGCTATTGAAAAGAAGGTGTTTCATATGAATAGGCAACTATTTTCTTTTCTTTTCATTTCCATTTATGATAAACCTTAAAAGATCTCCAGACCTATTAAATGAAACTAAAATAGACATGGGAAAGAAGTTATACGTTGGCAAAATAGGGATAAAAATGAAATATAAAGACTTGTGTTAGTGGCAGATCCAACAAGAATATGCAGGATTGAAGAAATGACCATATAAGAGTTTCTCAGGAAGAAAAAGGAATGTCCCCCCACAATTAATACATTAATGAAGGGATTCCCAAGTAATCTGCTAAAAAAACCAGTCAGAGAAGCAAGGAGTCAAAATACAACAGAACAGCATTACCTCTACCACAAGTCTGTAATATCTTCCAGTATGATCTAATTTCTAGTTTTAGATCATCAAATGGTCATTCAAATAAATCTCAGAGACAAAGAGGTGTGGAATAAAGAACATCAATACATGGTAAATGATAAAATAAATGGACAAATATTAAAATCCCAGAAAAGTGTTACCCTAAGACAAAAATCAAAACACAACAACAAATAATAGCAGTGAGAGTCCTACTTGGATAAAATTTCAATGATAAAGTTAAGAAGTCAAATTTTTCATACCTCACAATCATCTATAAATTTCAATAATTGGCTAATGTTATAGTTTTACATAGTTGGAGAGAGAAGATGGATGATAAAATCATAACTATTATAGGATCACAGTATAGAGGAGTTGAGAAATGATGATTACCGGACGTAAAGGAAGACCCACAGGACTAAGGACCACATTCACTTTTGGTGCAATTAATTCAGGTGGATGATGATATCTACATGATGGACCATATTTACACTCGCCTGTTTTCATGTAATATTGACATTCTGGTTGCCCAGGTCTTTCTGGAAATGAATGTTCCTTCTGACTACCACCTGAAGGACCAACCAAGGAACCTGAAGGTTGAAAAGCCGCACTATAGGCAGGTGCAGATGAAGGCAGCTGAGTTAACTCATAAAGCTGTGTTGAACCAATATTTGACGGAGTACTAGAAGGAACTACGGGGCTTGTAGGGGCCTGCAGCAAGTGCTCAAAGCTTCAATGAACACATGTATAACTTGACTAAGCAATCAAAAGAAATTATTACTTACCTGATAAGGAGCCCAACTGGGATAGGGGACCATGGGAGGGGACACTACCATAGGCCCATAGGGGCCATGGACTAATGAGCCTGGTAGCAAAGGAGGCCTTGCAACCACTACGCCATATTGTTGTGATGAATGACCAGATGGAGGCTGTACAGTTGGATATAATGGTGAAGGCACTGCTACAGGTACAGGTGAAACCGGGGGAACTGGGGATGGTGCTGGAACTTGTACGCCAGCAGGCTGTGGATGATGGAATTTACAAGTTGCACCAAACTTGCATTGTCCAGTTTTCACATAATAGGAACATTCTTTCTCACCCTGTTATTTATAAAAATTCAAGTTTGGAGCAAACTCTAGTGATGATTAGTATATATGACCCCAGATTTTCAATAAAATGCACAATTTATGCAGTAAATATAAATCAATACAGACCAGTCGCAATGGATAACCATAATAATTTAGTGACACAGGTGTAACAGTGCCTCCTCCCTGCCTAGGATGGTGGTACTTACAGGAAGCACCAAATTTGCATGATCCCGTCCTCACATAATACTGCAGTTTAAATAAATAAGAGCAAACACAATCAATATAAAAGGAAAGTCGTGAACTTTGAAGACAATCAAAGGAAAATATAACTTAACTTCACTCCATTATTGACATACATAAATGGCTGTTGAACACATTATTTTGTATAACAAAAAGGAATTACAGTGTCAAAGGCAATCATTTGCTATGTGCGCCCAGTGTATTTATATAACCAGATTAAGCACCTGGCATACGGGCTGGCCTACTCGTTCTGGATACTCCCCTCCAGTCCTTCCAGCTCCAATAACCTAAGCAGCATATATATATACACATACATGTCCATATTAGAAAATATTTAATCAGGTTCTCAACAGCAAAATTTTAATTTCAGTCAAGTGTATTTGATCGATAACACAATAATCCCTAACAATAACTTAAAATACACAGCTAATAACCAAGATCAAACCATGCTGGACCCCCATAAGCCAGTGATCGCATCAGGAACCAAGCAAACCCCTTTCATAAAACCAACAGATAATTAACTACAACAAAATTACCGCGCCACGGTCACGGGGATGATTGAACCGACACCGCGAGCCATACCCACAGAAACCCGTCCTCAAATAGTAGATACAGTCAGGCTCATCAGGCCTTTGCGGATATGATTCTCCACCACCCAATCCAAATTGCCACATAGACTCTGCATTTGCCAAATCAAGATCAAACACAGTTCATTACACTCTACATTCTGCTCAAACCACAAATCACAATCGCGGAACCCAAAACTTTTGGCGTAAAAGGAACCGAATTCAGAATGCCGAGTCGAATACACTGACCTTCACGCCCCGTTTCGCCTCCAGTTCCGGTCCATTCCGGCGACGGATCAGACTGCGACCCTTCACTAGCCCGGCCATACCGCTCCATTGAAGGGGCCAAACGGACCAGACCAAGCAGAAAGGGAGCTGATTACGCAGTAACCCGGGGGTTTCGAAACGACGATCAGAGAATGCGAGACTCCGATCAAATGGGGGGAATTAGACAGAGAAAGTAGAGAGGGAGAAATAGGTTGGATTATCTGGGGTTCCGACTCTGAGCCTCTCTCTCACTCCCACTCCCTCTCACAGATACACACAGACAGACGCCAGCGTCTCTGTTTCTGGTTTGGTCTCGTCCGTCTCTCTCTAGTTTCTCTCTCACTCACTCCTTGAGTTTCAAAGCGTTTTAATTTTTGATCTTTGCTTTCTATCTTCGAGAAAGAGAGAGAGAGGGCGTTCCTTTATTGGTCTAAGAGTTTGTTGGTTTATTTATATACGCGCCAAACACAGCACAGATTACCAAAACTAAATCTGCCCGATATTTTTTTTTCTTCTAATTATTTTATTTTATTATTTTGTAAATAAATAAATTACTGAAAATTATAAAAATAGAAAGCTGATTTGCAACTGAGCTTAAGAGATGCTCAAGTTTAGAGTACCTGATTAGGTAAGGTAGCCAACAAGTTAGTGTTAGATTTTTATTTTCGCCCCTTAAAAAAAAAATGTGTCCCCGTAAAGACTAAAATGCCCTTGGATTTGAGCATGTGGCAGTGGGAGTTAATATCTTGTGTAACATGACAGAATTGTCCTTTTGTATTAGAGTTAATCCAAAAAGTAATTATGAGATTTAATTAATTCCCAGTCGGCTGTAGCTGCAGAAAAGGGGCACAAAGATAGATGCCGTTGGCTCCACGTGGCATAAAAGGAGGATCTTCCTTAAAAGTGGTAAAAAGGTCATAGAAATTTACTATGTTATTAAGATAAAATAAAGTTTATAAAATTTTATAAATGTGTAATTTAAATTTTAAATTATAAAATTTAATAATTTAAATTTATTTAATTAAATTTTTATAAATTTTAATTTACAATAAATATGTTAGAGTTTTAAAACTTCCCACTAATAACAACTTATTGATTTATAGTTTAATATTTAAATAAAAAAGACGAAATATTATACCATAAATATTTTATTAGAATTATAACAATAGAGATATTCGAGAGCTTCATATACACACACTAAATGACACAAATGTTCAAAAGTTTATATATAGCACTAGATAAGTCATTTTCATTTTTCTTCAAAAGAAAAGATAAGTGAACTTTTCTTTTTGGTTTGATATTATAGCTCTTTTCATATCCTTTTTATTTTGAACTCTCTCCATTTTTTATAATAAAAAATGATAAGCTATTTAATACTTATACACAAAATCTTAAATTCAAACTCATAATTTTAAAAGAAGAAATTCAAAGACAACAATCAGTATCACTAAATTTGATAGGTCTTTCCATTCTTTCATTTAGATTCAGCTTGTGTTTTTAATTGCATTGTCAAGCTTCACTTTATATAAAAGTTGTTGAGCAGAAAGTTGAACTTTTGCAATATATGCTTGAGACCTACTACTTAATAAAATGCATGTGAAGAATCTTATTTCCAATTCAAAAGCATACATGAATTATGGTCCAATGTCATAAATAAATTTATGAAAACTACTTTTTATTGAGTTTTCTAGTAAAATCATTGCCCCTTCATTTCAATTTTGAATGCAGCCTAATTTGGTGAAAGTTTACCATGTGTATCATTTTTTTGTTGTTTTCTTTTTCTATCTCATTGATGCTAGCTAGCTAGTCTGTTCAATGCAAAGATGGAAAATTTTAGTGGAAAAGATAGGAATATTTGCATCTTTTGTTGTAGAGCTATTCAATAATCACTTGAGAATTACATTTTGTCAAATAACATTTTCAAACCAATGCCATTATGCTGTTCAGCAATTGGGTACTAAATTTTCCATAATTTTAGGTTAATGATGGCTATAGGAAGGTATTTAAATATATTCTAGGGACATGCATAATTGTTTAAGTGCATTCTTTGTCTAGGAGTAGGAGGTAAGGTAACCAAATAATGTAATTATATAAAATAACAATGGGCATTTCTTTGCTTCTTTTTTTTTCAATCACAATGTTTAAATACCTGATCTCATATTTGTAAAATTATTCAATTGTGGGTATGAATATAATTAGGAAGGTGTTTATAATTCTTTACTAATGCTAACAATGAATTATTATTATTATTATTATTATTATTTTGTTTTGCCAATCTCTGAGGTGAGTTCCTTAAAATTTGACTTAAGTGTGATGTGATGGCCTTCTTTATGGCACCAATTTTTAGTAGTGGAGTTCGTGTGTGACCTTTTCTTTGTACTTTTTCTTTTGGATACATGGTATGCATTTATCTATGGGAAGATTGATGAGATCAGCTATTGGAATTTTGTATCTTTGACTTTATGGCATTTAGTTATTAGATGGGTGGAAAGTCAAATTACATGAGATTAGGGTGAAAGGGGACATATGGATTTTCTAGTGGTTAAATAGTTTCAAGAATATGTTCAAATTCTTAATCCTGTAACATTTAATTGTTATTTTGAGATTTTTTAAAATTATGAATTTGAACATAGAATTTTTAATTATATGTTAAGTAATTTATCAGTAAAAAAATGTCCAGAATATATGAACAGAGAAAGGGGGGGGGGCAACAAATTAGTAACATTAAAAGTGAAAAAGGTTGCATTCAAGTAGAAATTAATTACAAGGAAAATAAATCAATATAAGTTTTAATCATAAGCCTCTTGATATTGAGAGTTCTATGCAATCTATATATTATTATAAAGCCAACATTTTTTTTATAACTATTTTAGTGTTAATATAAATACAATTAAATAAAATAGAAAACAATGAATTGTTCACTCTTATTTCTTTATATTTCAGGCACACTTTATTACTTTGTTTTTAACTATTTATTTTTCATTCCTTTACATTTTAGGAGATAAATATTTATTTATTTCTTATTAAATTTTTATAAAAACTTAAAATAATTAATTCAATAAATAAAAAAAATATGGCATGCCCTAAAGACATAAAGACAGTCTAACATAGTTAAGTCAAAAAGCTTATAAAACATCCTAAACAACCCCCCCCCCCCCCCAACAAAAAAAAGCTTATAAAACATCAATGTTTCATGTGAGGCTGCATAATTACTCTCTTATACTTCAAGCACGTTACACTCTTTTATAATAAAAATAATATTTTATTTTTTTTGAATATGAAATCAATTGAATTAAACAAAATATTAACGTACATTTAAGAGCAATGTCATTTACGTGTTATTTTTTATCTATTGCTTACAAAGCCTCATACATAATCTTTTTATTAATTTGCATAAAATTTAATTATGTCAGGAAAATGTTTAGATGGGTAAGCACAACGGAAGCATGTTGCCTTCTGAGTCATATTAAAACAGATTAAATGATTAAGATTTAATTTTAGAATTACTTTTGAAACTAAATTTAGATTGCTTAATTTTTTTTTATAATTTTTTTTATATTTAAATATATAAATTTTGATTATTTTTTAATAATTTTTTATTTTAATTTTATTTTCATCTCTTTTATCATATATTATAACTCTTAAATAAAAAATTATTTAACCGCCATCCCTCAAAGCTAGATTCTGCTCTCCCATGAAAAGGGGTGTTAGCTTCCCACAAATAGTAAGGTACCTTCTAAAAGAAATATGACTAAAAAAACTTAAACTGGTTGTACTTTTTTAATAAAAAATCTTGTATTAAGAAATTTATCAATAAAAAAATGGAGACAATTTGACCACGGCAAACAATATGGAGCAAGCACACGTTGAGGAAGAGCACTTTAAACAGACAGCCAATCACCAATAGACAAGTGTCCACCCTTATAAAGGGGAACGAAAGTACACTCCTTCCCAGAGCGCGTGAAGCCATTCTGAAGCGAAAGGATTTGGTAAGTTTCGCAGGAATGGTCGTGTCAGTTGCACCCCACCGTGGTAATCATGCAAAAGCAACGGTTCACTTGTGACCTTGAAAAACAACGGTTGAGATCTCGTACTTGTCCTCTTCCGTACAGCACGAGGAACGAGGTGTGACTCGGCGAGATGCAGAAGCTTGCCGAGTCCATGGATGATAACTCTGGCTGTGAGCTGGTGAAGTGGAAGGACCGGGTGTAGCCGGTGCAGAAGGGAGAGACTATTCTGTATTTCTAGGACAGTATATCAACAATTGGATGTTGTAATGTAACCCAAAAAAAATTTGGATGTTATAAATAAATAAAAATTTATAATTATAAAAAAAAATTTATTAATAATTTTTAATTTATATTTTATTTTATAAAATATATTATACACCTTAAAAGATTTTAATCCATTTATCATTTGGAAGGGTGTATACAAATCACATTCGGGTTATGTTATGGTGAAATTCTGATCAAGTTGAACAAAATCAGTTTTGATAGTATTGACCCAACTCAACCAATCATAAGCATGAACTAGTTTAGATTGGTAAGTTTTTTTTTGTGTATTTTAAACTTTTGGATTAAGTTTGACAAATAAAAAATAAGTAAAATGTATTAAATTTTTTGTACTTTTAAGTGATGTATAAAATTTTTTTTATATAATATCAATTAAAATAAATTATTATTTATATTTAAAAAAATTATATAAATTATTTTTATATACTCTAAATTATCCTTAATTATCTTAAATAACCTTTACATATACTTAAATTATCCTCATATATTTTAAATTATACTCATTTATCTTAAATTATCCTCAATTTAAGTTATGTAAAGTAATATATATAATTTTTAAAATATAAAAAATAATTTATCTCAATTAATATTACAAAATTTTTTTACATATAACCTAAAATATAAAAAAATTTAGAGTATTTTATAAAAACAAATATGAACCATTATTAACCAGATATAAGTTTAGGTTTTTGTACACATTTTTATTACTTGACATAAATTAAGTGTTAAATTTATTTATTAATAAATTATCTTTGACAATAATTATTATTTATAATATCATATTAATGAAGTAATATAAAATTACTTTTTGGATAAAAATAAATTATTTTTGGATAAAAAAATATAAAGAAATAAATTAGTTAATATCATAACATGGTGAATATTGAATAATTTACTTGGGTGCGGGGAACCGAGGGAGCCGGTGAATAGGTGGAAAAGTGGTTGTTGCTGGGCTTGACTCGGACAAGCTTTGGCCACAACTCACAAGTGGCACTTTTTCAAGATTTGCTGCTGCAACTACTCCGCTCTGGACAATAATAGCAAAGCCATCGCATCCCACAGCGACCCAAATGTCGGCGAAATCTTTTTGCTTGCCCCCACTTCTTTTTCTTTTTTTTATTATTAAATTTTGTGGTGTTTGTTGCGTAATATGTAATTGGGATTGGTCTTGTCCCACAAAGTTGAGGTCCCAAATAATGCCCATGCCAATTCCTAAGCTTAAATTACATAATACAAAGACAAACTATAATTCATTTTATAATTTTTATAAATTAAATATTATTAAATATTTATTTAAAAAATAAATTTATTAAACCAAAACAAATTATTAATTTTTTTCCGTAAATGGAAGAAAATTGTTTCAATTACAATATAAAGTCCCAAAGTAAAGAAAGTATTACTATTACTACAAATTAATTTTTATTAAATATATATTTAAAGAATTTAAATTTTAAAAATTTAAATTATTAAATTTATTAAAATTTATAGATTAAATTATAATACTCAAACATTAAATAACCTGTACAACATTCATGAGTATTTATACTCCTATAATTTCATGAATAATTTTAATGTGAAATAACTTGTAATAATTTCTTTATTTTTATAAATTAAAATTTATAAAAATTTTATTTTAAAAAAATTAAAATTATTAAATTTTTTAAATCTTATAAATTAAATTATAAAACTTAACAAATCTAATACCTCTTAGAATTTTTATAAATATTTTATCTCCTCTCTTAAGTGGGAACATTTTTCTCAACTTGTAGTATGAAATAATATTTGGTTTTGCCTGACTTATAACGCTCGAGGCTCAAATGCTGGAACTTGCTCGTATGCCGGATTAAAAGCAAGCAGAAGCTCTGTGGATTTTCTTAAAGTGGTTGTCACTTGTCAGTTTGTCAATGCGACCGGAGAGTAGTCAAATTCATTTTTCAGCCTGAAGATTTTGCAGATACAGAGGCTGGCTAGATGGCAAACTCCAGGGGGTTGTCAATAGAGTTTGAGTTTTTGATTGACCAAATGGATGCAAATTTCGTATTATTGTTAGATCCAGCACACGCACTGAGTACTTGAGCTCGAATAAGCAAATTGTTCCCAGAAGTAATGTCATTCATGTCAAAGGGTCTCCCTAGGGAGTTTTATCTTGCTGCACAGGAAGCAAGATGGTGCAATACCGAAGCCACATAGAATTTTGTATTGGTTTCTTTTTTGTTATCTTGTTACAGCTGCCTGCTTAGGTTTGTTATGCATGTTTTCCAAAGAATGCTTGCTAAGGTTTCAATTAATTTCTCTGAGAAAGTAATTCATACTAATCTTGGACATCTGCTTCCTCAAAACCAATTTAATTTGGATGAATCTGTTCATCATTCTTTCCTGCGACGTTCTAACCTGGGAAAACAGAAATAGACGTGACACAAAGTTTGAATCTAAAACACAGCAACCTTGCAGAATTAAACCAAAGTAAGAGGAATCAGCTGCTTGTGTGGCTTGGAAAACTTGCAGGCTATCATTCTTGGCACAAGTCTTTATCCCAGTGCCTTCGCTTCTGCTTCTGTTGCTGGTTATTTTGAGCAATGCTACACTTATAAACTTACGCTTTTCTTACATTTTCTTCATCTTATCCGACCATATTTTTTATCTATTTTGTTATTTAATTTTTTCATTCTCATATCCCAAATTGTAGATCAAAGGGCCGTGGGCCTAGCATTTCTGGTTATTTTTAATCAAGGGAGAGAAAAATCATGGGATTGTGTTTCAGCAATAACGAGATAGAAATTGGGAGCTATGGGCTGAAGCAAAGACAAAGGATTAAGATCCTTGGAAAATCAACCCCACAGCCAGTTGCTATAACAACTAGCATCCGTAAGAATTTTAATTTTCTTCTTTTTTTATTTTTGATAGCAAGAGGAGTGATAAGCCAAAAACAATTCAAAATTCTGAGTTCAGAATTCTAGAAGAGAAAAATTCAACAATAAGAGATGTTACTGTATTATTAAAAATATCATTTATAAATTTTAATCTCTTTAGATTACAAGAGAACATACCACTGAATTGGATTTTCTTTAAAGCAAAAAAACAAATTTTTTTTTTCAAATAAAGAATGATATTTTGATGTTTTGTGGTGCATTTATACGTGGATTGGAAATTCTTTTGGAAATTTAACATATTTATAAGTAAAACTTCGGGTAATAGAAGAAAATTTCCAGATTAGGCAATGTTTCCAAGAAGACCACTCCAACAGTTCCTCAACTGCACCGTAAGGGAAGCTTTAATGCCGAATTATAAACCAAAATGCTAGTTGCATGTGAATTCTTTATATAAGGTATACACCAAATACCATTAGCGAATAATCTTTAATAAAGTTTGTGCATAGTGAAACCTCATGTAAATAGCATCCCTCTTAGAAATCGTATTCATGGAATCTGCGAACTCAGTGAACCAAAAGTCACCTAGTTGTCTTCAATAAAGCTTATTGAACTAACAATTCAAATCCAGTTCTCAAATTTTGCAGGACTACAAATCATAAATATTTAATACTCATTTCAGATTTGGGTTGGTGAGGACAAATAATAAAGGTGGCTGCTTTACAGTCAATGCCATATGCCATATCGATGTTAAAATTGAATGGCAAGTCGAATACTAGGTCACATGCCATAAAATGAGGAAAAGGACAAGAACTCCATTCAAGTTGAGTTTAGCACTTGTCCAAGGGTTCTTATTTAAATTATCGTGTTTCTGGAAGAGTTTGTGCTACTCTGACATATGAGTTTATAGCCTCCTCCTACTCCTACTCTCTAAATATGCCTTTTCATTTGTCCTGCTTCATCTTTCTCCTTTATAATAACAAGAAAACACAGAAAATTAAATCGGTGAAATCAAATAAAAAAACAAGAGAGCTACTGCTCTTTAAGTTTTTGACATCCTGCGAAGTTAGGATGAGTCTCAGAAAATTAGGTTTCATTAGATTTGTCATTTCATTTGTCTTAGCTTGCCTAACTTGTTTTCTGTGCTCGCTTTCTGTTTCAAATACTTGAAGGATAAAATGCTTCTTCCCTATGACAACTCTGAAACTTATGCTGCTTCATATTTAATCAATTCACATCGATACTAAATATTGAAAGGTTGGAGCCAAGGTAAAATTTAGCTCTCAAGATTTAAAAAGACAAATGTTGTAAGTCAGGATCAAAGCTCATCAACTCAAGAAACTCCACTATCTCAGCCTACACAGAAAGACCATAGCCAACTGATAATATTCATCTCAGTAAGCACAACCTTATACGGGTTTTCTTGTGAGAGATCAAAATCATGCAAGCCTACAGAAATCTAAATTGCATAAGAGGCAATCCAATCCCATAATTATTTTATTATTATAGGATTAATACACAACATAATATATGGGTTATAATTGTTCTTCTTAAATTGTTGTAGGCTTGTAGCGTTCTACAAATGAGCTTTTCAAAAAGGGATTATCTGATAAGCATAGGAAGATGATGAGGCTTTATTTTATCAACACACTCCACTTATGTTTTACTTTGTTTTTCTTTTTTATTATTCAGTATGTTCTGTACATGAATAATATCGTACGCTCTATGAATATACTTTCTTCTTTTTCTTCAAATACAAAAGTGCACCACAATCCTTCATATAAAATTCTAATCGCTCTACGTAATCTTCTGGGTTCTCAAGTCTCAATCATTTCATCATCTTCCTATTACCAGTTCTTTTGAATGGAGTTCAAATATAAGCACCATGGTACATGTGACATAATATGCAGCTAAAGATACAAAGTTTAATCAAAGTATTATAATCTAGCATCTGAAATGTCCTACTCTGTCTTGCCTTCAATTCGACAAGGTGTTCCTCTGATATTTAAATAACGTAAATGGAGTTCACATATGAACGCCATGGAAGTGAAGGATTTATAATTGCTTCAAAAAGGAGTTCAATAAGTTGTTACTACTTTTTGGCCACTTCTGCTAAGTTAGTTCTTGCTTTAGAGCATATAAACTTTGACTTCCTCCTCTCTAGTTCTTGTTTTTCATGGTTTCAAATTTCTTTCATCGTTTACAAAACAAGATTAATGGCAGAACCAAAGCAAATAACAAGGCCTACAATTCCTAAGCTTATGACATTTAGACAACCTAGCAAAGTAAGAACAGTTTCAGATGATGACATTTAATTACTTGGTAATTCATCTACAGTTGTCCAATTGCTTTCATAATTATATATTTAGCAAGGATTACAATACAATTTATTATATTAGGAGACATGTATTCTTTTGATATTCTTGTACTGTTGAGCTAACAAGGTACTTGAGAGGGTTTCTCTGATAGACACTGGAAGAGACTGAGGTTTTAATATATGAACACACTCTTTATGCCTTTTTATCTTTCTTTATATTCATCATAATACATTGTATTTGGTGGATGTCTTACTGCTTTTGTAGTTTCGTTGCTTACTTTTATAATAAATTTCTTGTTACTTTTTTCCTTTAAGAGAGAGGAACAGTATATGTACAGTATAGGTTTGAAGGCCAACATACGTTAGTTTAGAGAAAGATTTAATTTTAATTTGTCATAATTGAGGTGAATAGGAGAAAACAAGAACAAATGGGGGATTGATGATAAACAGAATGAATACCTTCCAATGCTTCAAGAACCTGATTGTTAGATAACACGTACCTTTTATTAACACCAGCCTTCCTTGCCCATCTAGATTTGTTTATGCGTGTCATTGTAAAAACAGCTAGAAGAAATTTCATCTTAAGAGAATTATGTCCACTTGCTGTATTTTTTCCTCCCCAATGGGAATTTATAATCAATGCACCACAAGAAATCTCAAACTTTGCCTAAAAGCTATGCTCTAGTCCAATCAGCCCGCAAGATCCACAAGAGCCTGATACAGCTTGGATAGCTCAACAGCTTCCTTCTCATGACGCAGGATAAACTTCTCTAAAAAGACCGTTTCTGGAGACTCAAACATGCCTCGCAAGGTCAGCTTCTTCACCAGACCCTTTGATAACAAAACTTGGATGAAAGAAGCCCTTGGAATAATTCGTTTATCCAAGCTAAATCCCAGCAGTTGTGGCCGTCTGGCGATTTCAGATGATTTGCAGCCCATTTTGTTGACAAAAAACTGCATGATCGCCTCAACCCTTTCCTCTGAGTATTTCATACAGTGTGGATATCTTCTAAATGCAGCAATAATCTCATCATCCGTCCAACCCCACCTTTTATAAAGACGAACCTTCCTTGACCATGTGGATTTGCTTATGCCTGTAATTATAGATACAGCATCAGCAAATGCGAACCTCAAAGGATTGAACCCCATTTCCTTCACCTCCTCCACAATCTCCTTAAATTGTTCATGGGTTTTGATCAATGATCTGGGCTGGCATTGCAACATTTTCACTAAATGGAATTCAGGGACTCCTTCTTCTCTTAAAAGTTTGAGATTCGGTAAGACAACAGCATCAAGATTTATGAGGATCCCCGAATAACGTGTAAGGGCTCTAATCAAATTGCTGTCAGACTGAAATAAACTTGTGAAGAAATCAAAAGAGGGAATGATTTGCTTCTGCAAACTTCTTCTCAAGATATTGGGGCAAGAAATTATGATTTTGGAAATGTCAGAGCTTGAAACCCTCTTAGACTTAAAAAACTCAACTTTGGGCAGAAAGGATTTCTCAGGATTATGTTCAAGCAACCAAGGATTTAGCCTGATTATAGTAATCGCTTGGGATTGTGAGAAACCATGCTTCTGGAAGAACTCTATCACTGAATTAGGTTTTTCTCGAGTATCAAACCGGAGGCGCTTGGAAACTGAAGCAGCTCGCTCTGGTGAGAACCCAAATGTATCAATGAGATACGAGACCTGAAAAGACTGCTCTTTTGAAATGCTCGAGATGAATTTGACAGAAAAGCCTTGTTTTTGCAGATAAACCAGTTCAAATGTTGCTGGAGAAATTGTGGTTATATGGCTTCGTAAAGGATTGGTTTTGCAGAGAAAACGAAACATTGATCTCATAATGATAAATAAAGGCAGCTGCAGGTGAAGGAAGAACTCACCAAATTCCGAAGCTTCTCTCCCAGCTGGGCGCAGACTCACCGAAAGAAGAAAGCAAATAAGTTTGCCTTGAAACGAAGCTCTCCAGATGCAGAGTGCGGCGTATTGCCTCCTAAAATCGAAAGAGCTTAGCACTTTCTTTTAATTTGAGAATTATTTGTTTAAATATAAAAATTTATTAAAATTAAAAAAAATTAGTTCACCTACGAGTGGCCTGGAAAGAGAGATTGTCAAAAGTTTTTTTTTTTAATTTTTGTTGTCTTAATTTATTTTATTTTTTAAAATAAAATATTTTTAAATTTTTTATATTTTAAATTATGTGTAATTTTTTTTATTATATCAATTAAAATAAATTATATTTTATATTTTAAAAAAATTATATAAATTATTTCATATTTTTAAATTATTTTTAAATTATTTTAATTTATCATTAAATTATTTTTTATTATTTTTAAAATTAAAATATATAAAAATAATTTATATAATTTTTAAATATAAAAAATAATTTATATTAATTAATACCAAAATTTTTTTTTACATATAACGTACACATTTTATTTTATTTTTCAGATATCTGCATCTCCGGTCTCCTCCTTGTTTGTCTCGCTTGGTATGTTTGCCCTAGCTCTGTTCACTGTGGCCTTGTAGCTCCCGCCCCTCGCTTCCAAATTACCTGACACGTAGGAGCACCCTCCATTGCTGCTTAATCTGAATCTCATGTTTAATTCTTACCGCCACAAAGCCCTTCTTTGCCTGAAGGTTATTATTAGAACAGCACCAATCTCATTGCCATTGTCTCTGAGATATTGCACATGCACTTCGGGTAAACACTCATTTACGGTATCATACCTCATAAACAATTGTGGATTATCACAAGAAACTGCTTTCAAAGCTACGAAAATACTTTGTCTTCAGACCTCTGAGAAGCCGGATTTGGTTCTCAACTTCTTCAGAAGCCACGGTTTCTCAAGCTCTCAGATACACGACGTCATCGGAAAGGCACCAAGGCTGCTTTCATACAACCCCCACAAAAACGTTTTGCCCAAGTTTGAATATTTACTCTCAAAAGGTGCTTCTAGCTCTGACATTGCCCGCTTGGTGGCTATGGGGCCGAGATGCCTAGAAAGAAGCTTGGAGAATCACATAATCCCAACATATGGATTGGTAAGTGGGTTTCTCCAATCTGATAAGAAGACCATTGATTGCATAGTCAATTTTCCGAAACTCATTTCTAGCAGTCTTGTGGCACCTAATGTCAAATTGTTGCTTGATAATGGCTTGGCTAACTCACGCATAGCTAGATTGCTTTGGTTGAGGCCTTGTGTATTCTGCTCATCTAATTTGGCGAAGGTAGTGGAGGAATTAAAAGAATTGGGTTTTGATCCTTCGAAGCCAAAATTTGTCCTTGCATTAGTGGCCAAAATTTCTTTAAGCAAATCTGGGTGGGATGCTAAAGTTGATGCCTATAAGAGGTGGGGTTTATCGGAGGAAACAATACTGGAAACATTCAGGAGAAATCCAACATTGATGTTAGTATCCAAGGCTAAAATTAATGCATTGATGAGCTATTGGATCAATCACTTGGGTTGGAATTCACTGACCCTAGTGAAACACCCAGAACTTTTTGCAATGAGTCTTGAGAAAAGGATTATTCCAAGGGCTTCAGTTTTGCAGTTTCTTCTCTTAAAAGGTTTGAGAACGAAGAATGCTAGCTTTTATACACCATTTTGTTATCCTGAAGAATTGTTCCTGGAAAAGTTTGTGCAATGTTTTAAGGAGGAATCCTCTCAGCTTTTAAAGCTATATGAGGAAAAGTTGAATATTCAAGATAGTAGGGAGAACAGTGGCTTGCCACAACCATCCAGTAAGCTGTAGTTAAACATTTTCTTGTTCCTCCCTTATATAGAAGTGCTTGACCTGTTTAATCCGGGATTGGTAACTAGTTTGATTTGCTTACATGGTACTTCTTGTTATCATGTAAAATGCCTCATGCTTTCTCAGTAATTTATTCAAGCGCTCAATGGTTTTGTGGTTAGATATTATTGTGACCAATATTGATTGAACCTCCTTGTGTGTTAAGTGCATGGTGTATTTGTATATGGGGAAGGGCAGGTGGATTGATGCTGCCCCAAGGTTCTCTCTATAATTGTACAACAATAACAACAACACACAGAGCCTTTTCCCACTAGGTGGGATCGGTTATATAAATTAAACGTCGCCATAAACTTCTATCCGAAATCAAATATTCGGAAATACTATTTAACTAAAGGTCTTTTGTAATCATTTCTCTAAGTGTCATTTTTAGTCTTTTTTTACGTCTCTTCATAGGATTACAAATTATTTGATCAACCTTTCTTACCGGTGCCTCTCGCGGTCTTTTTTGTACACGCCCAAACTTTCGTCATTTTCTCCTCAATAGGTGCCACACCAATTCTCTATTGAATACAATCATTTCTAATTTTATCTTTTTTTATATGTCCACTCATCTATCTCAACATTATCATCTCTATCACCCTCATTTTTAACTCTTGTTGACTCTTCAGAGCCCAACACTCACTACCATAGAGCATAGCTAGTCTAATAGCAGTTTGATAAAATTTTCCTTTAAGCTTGTTAGATATTTTGCGATCACAAATGAACCCCCATGTATTTCTCCATTTCATCCACACAGCTTAGATCCTGTGTGTGACATCTTCATCAATCTCTTCATTACTTTGTAAAATCGACTCAAGATATTGAAACTTGGACATATGTGGTATACTATACTCTCTAATTTTTATCTCCAAATCATTACTTTCTTGCCTCTTGCTAAATTTGCACTCCATATACTCTGTTTTACTTCTACTTAAATGGAAATCTTTTGATTCTAAGGCTTCTCTCCATATCTCTAATTCACAATTAGTCTCCTCTCTTGATTCTCCTACTAAGATTATGTCATATGCAAAAAGCATATATGTCAAGACTACATCTTGGATGTATCCAGTAAGTACATTCATCACTAAAGTAAAAAGGTATGGATTTAAGGATGACCCTTGATGCAAACCGATGCTTATAGGAAAATCTTCTGTTACCCCTCTCTGAGTTCTTACATTTGTTGTACTCCCATCATATATATCCTTTATTGCAAGAATATAAGCAATACAAACACCTTTCTTTTCCAATGCCTTCCATAGGACTTCCCTTTACACTTTATCATAAATTTTTTTCAATTCAATGAAAATCATATGTAAGTCTTTTTTTCTACTTCGGTACCATTCCATCAAACCCCATAAAAGATATATAGCTTCCGTGGTTGATTTTCTTGGCATAAAACCAAACTGGTTCTCTCTATAATTGTATTCCATCAAAATTACTCAAGATAATAGGGTGATGCTGCATGTGGTGTTAGTTCAGAATATAGCTCAGGAGTTGAGTTTTTCTCTAATTTAACCTCTTTTATATACTATAGTGAATTCTATTTTATCCTAAGATTACACATCTAGACCTCGCCGGCAATTCAGTCACTATTCACATGTTCAAATAATTGTTGTTATACTTGTATACAATAGCAATACTAATTCCTTGATTGATATGTGTCTTAGTTTCTGTCAATGTGTTTTCTCTCAAGGTATTCAAGGTTGTCCCCAGTGATGTTCTTTGTGTGGTTAGTTATGGTGCATAATGCCAAGATTTGTGGAATTGAAAATTGTAAAGATTTGGTCAATGGGATTGAAAATAAAGGAGATTGAAGGTGCATGTTCATTTTCGGCATTTTAGGGATGCTGAGATTTTATTAAATATCGAAGTTTATTTTCAAAAACATTAGTGGTTATTTTTGTAAACAATATCAATTCATTCTCCTTGATTTGTCTTTGTTAGCTTCTTTAAGTATATTTTCTCTAAATAGGCATTTACTGCTATGCTATGGCAAGATTCTGGGAGTTAGGTAAAATATCAAGGGTCCTTTTTCTTATCTTGGCAATTTTTGCCATAGTGGAATTTTATAAATTAACAAGATCCATGCTTATTGGCCAAAAGATAAATAGAAAGAATCAATGCTTAGCATTCTTTCTTATGTGTGTGTGGGCGCATATAGGAGGGCAAGCCATGGGAAAATATGACTGTTTGGAGGCTAAAGGCATTTTGAAACCATTAGGCTTAGTTACTGCCACCGCCCAGGTGTGAACCTGGCATTGGCCAGTTGCCCCTCATCCTCTAAGTATTCGTATTTTTCTTAGAGAAATATAATATGAGTATTTGAAGATGGAGACAGAGCAAGTAAGCTGTAAGAAGTGCTTTGACTGGAAAAGCTGGAAAAAGGGAAAACAAGGAGTTGCATTCGATGGAAGGCATAATTATCTTAAAGTATTTAAATTGTGCTGATCGGGTTGCTTGTATCCATCTTATCCAAAACAAAATAGAGTTACTTAATTCTGATGATTGTTGAATGTCTCTACTTAAGGGGTCTTACTAATCCAAATTACTATATAAACCTTACTGTCTTATTGCATATTTTAATGATCATAGCCTGAGTTCTGGATTATTATATATTATTAAATACATTGTATATGAAGTTGCTTTGACTGAATATGCTTAAACTGAATTTCATTGATTAAACCTGTCTGAAGGACGTCAGAGATACGTAATTACTAGCACAATGAGTAGTTATTTGGAATGAAAAATCCTCCCTAAAGTGTATGTAGTATATAACTGCTTTTGAATTCTGCTATTTGTTGGCACACATTTGGAACTACTGTTTGTTAACTTCTGGTAAAACTTTTTTATTTACTTCCGCTGTTACCTTTAGATTTGCATGAAGCTGCCATGATGTTGATGTGTAGAGACCATAAGAGATTAGCATACAGTATACAGATGAATTTTCTTAGATTGCCAATGTCATAATGGGAGGAGTATAGAATTGTTGGGATTGTCAACGGAAGTTTGTGGTGAGATTATTGAGTGAATTACTGCAACTTTACAAAATAGATAAAACAGATTCCCATGAAATTTTTAGGTGAAAAAATACAGCTCAACAAAGCAGGTCAAAAAGATTTCACTTGAAAGACTGAGCAGTAAACACAAAATACTTCCAAAAAATTTCTGATGCTTAGATTGATGTTCTTGGTCAATTTCTAACTATTTACGTCTAGGAGAGGAGGAATGTATTCTTCTTGCTTGCGTTGCCAAGTGAGATGAATATGGTATTATTAAGGAGTTCATACTTTATGGAAACCATGTATGGTGGAGGGTTATGTGGTCGTTTCTGTGACCTGTGAGACTCAAGCTATTGATTTATTGTTACATGCACATGGCGTCCCTAGATTGGTTGTTTGTTAAGGACAGTAACAATTGAGAAGAAGCTTAAAATGTCACAGTTCTTCACTCTTGGCAATAAGAAGCAGATAAGCTTTAAACTAGTTAAGAAGAGAACAAGTAGCAGAAATGAAGTGATTAGCAAGCAATATGGTGTAATGAGACCTTTGCTTGGAAGCCCTATTACTAGTTGTTGCCCCTGGTGGTAACTTATTTCTTTCTCATTGCAAAATTTCACAACTTCTTAGTCATCTTCCCCATTACTACCGGTCCATGTCACTGAGTTCAATCTAGGGCGTAGAAGCGCTTTGATCGCTGAGCTTGCATTCTCTGATTATGTTCTCAATTTTCTTCCTCTTTCATTTTTTTTCACCTATTTTTGTTTGGGAAGAGAAGGAGCTTCCCGTTGTCAGAGTCAGAAGTAGTTTAACTACCGGATCAGCTATGGACACGTTTCCAAATTTCTATATGAAAATAAAATTACAAAATTAGGTTTACTTATACCTCATAACATTTATTATGAAGTGATAAATATGTTTAGTCATACAATTTAAGTTGCAAAATTATTTTAAATAAATTTGTATGAGATTTAATTTTTAAGAATAGAAGGAAGCATTTGATTTCAAATTTTTTAATGGACCTGAACTGAGATTACAATGCAGTGTTTGGACTTCACTTCTATATTGAGTGGGCAATTTCATCTCACGTAACAACCAAATTTCCTGACGACATTCTCCTCCGGAATTTTAAATGGATTCTCCAATTTACTATCGTTCTACAAGTTGACATCAGCTCATCTGAATAAAAGGGTGGATACCCACCACAAGCATTTCATACATTATAGCCCCAAGAGACCACCAATGACATTCCATTCCATATCTTTTCTTCAGAAGGGCTTCAGGTGCAACATAGTTTCCTATGTGTAATATGTTATTATTTAAAAAATTTTGAGAAAAAAAGAAAAAGCAACAAAAGTGCTACAGGTACCGAGAGAGTCTAGTATCACGTCTACTAGCTAAAATTAAGAGAAATGATAAGGCTCCGTCTTAGGAGCCACGCTTGGGCCATGTCTGTTGACGTGGCCCAAGCAAAATAGACATGGTCCAAGAAATTGTTTTTAAAAAATATAAAAAAAATTTAAAAAAATAAAAATAAAAGTTGTCAGTAAATTATAAATATAAAAATAATAGTACTGCAAAATTAATTATCCTGCCTTCTGTTCCCTATAATAATTAATGCATGTTTCTCTCTTGAATTCTCTAATTTTGCGAAATTTAATCACTCATAACTTTTTGAGAGCCGTTATTTTCTTAGAAATACTTATGTTTACATGATGGGGCAATGAATATAACTCATCCAAAAGTTGGTGCACATGAATAGGTTGGCTTTCACTAAAAACTCAGGTAGACTTCTTTTGAATTTTATAATTTAAATTATAAAATTTAATAAACTTAATAATTTAAATTTTTTAATAATATTTTTACAGATAGCTTTTTCTTTTATTTCGATCATGTATAATCATTTTTATTTAAATATAATGATAAAAAATTAAACAAGAATCGATAATAATTTATGTTCAATGATAGAATCATTTAATAACCCAAAAAAAAGAAAAAAAACAAAGCGATATGTAACGTAGCATTTGAAAACTGTTACTTGCTGTATAGTGTTAAAATTCATTTAGCAAAAGGTTTCACCATACCCAAAAATGACAAAAGCAAACGAGATTTCAATCTCAGATCATTCAGGTCTCAATTATTCGTGAGTAGTGTTTTACATCACTTTTTATTATATCGTTTTAACCACTTCAATTTCTACAAAATAATAAGTTAAACCCACTCACAGTAGCACATAACTACGCGACTTCTTTGTAGGAATATGTGTATTATGACTGTAACTGTGCATTATGACAAGAAACTAAAATGTGATGGAGAAATTATTTGAAAACAAAAACTTCCCCTTTGAACAATTTTTTTTTGACAATCTAATTATCTTGATGTCAGACATTAGCAGAAAAACTAACGACATTCTATAACATTTTTTATTTTTCCCTCTACTGCAGACTCCCCCGATGCCAGCTAGGTAGTTTTCCTTCAATATTAGGCCAGAGACAACATTCAGGACCAAAAGCGGATAATTCAAGAAATATACAGAACACAACAGTATTTCAATATTTGTCCTCCCACCAAATTTTCTCCCCAAACTTCGCATCTTTGCATTATAGAATCATTACAGATCTTGTGCTCCCCAATTAGCTATCTCTATCAGGAGCACAACATATCAGAAGATAATATGAATGGGGGGAAGATGAATCAATTTGGGGTAATCAATACTCTAAATTTACAGGCCTCTTTCTCAAGCCTAAAATCTTAAAACGAGGCAATGAAGCAAGAGGCCAATCCAATTGTAATTCAATGAAATGAGATCAAATAACCTTTTGAAGGCTGTGAAATCCATTATGAATAACAGGGCAGGTGGTGCCTGAATATATGCAGATGCATCACAACCACCACCGAAACCCATGTAATTCTTCAGTTGCCAATCCAACCTAACCAAGTAAGAACTTGAATATGTCACTCAGAGAAACAATGCCTTCTACACGCTTGCTGCCAGCTTCTACAATAACTAGCCGCCTGACACCTGGAACCAAGGGTTAGAAAACAAATATTTTTCAGCACAGTGATCATCGACATTAAGTCAATTGAATATCTAGAAAAACTAAAACTAATTGTTTTACCAACCCAATGAAAGGCACTGCAATAAGTTGAATATCACATTTGTAACTTCTAAGCCAAAACTTGGATCCATAATCTATACAGCAAATAAAGGGGTTTACCCACTTGGTATTCACATACCACGTTTTTCATTTTATGATAACTAAAAAGTCGAGAGGAGAAAATTATAATTCTCACACCCACTCGATACTTCTAAGCAACTACTTTGTTATTTCAGATTACAATCTGTTAGTTTTCATAGTTCACAATGAGCGAGAAATGCCAATCCACCTAATAAATTAATTGCACATCCATGCTGGTTCCCACTGCTAAAGGCAAACATAAGTCCCTATATACTCGTGACCGTATACAATATCCCAAGTTCAGGAGTTTCTTGGCAAAAGAAATTACAATTATGAGCATGCAGAGGAAACCCCAGTGCGACAGAGGAACTTGGACCGACAGAAAGATAAATGGCACCCAAAAATGGTATAACAATGGCGCAGATATCCTAAAATTCAGTAAGATAATACTTCAAATTCATTATCATTCAAAAAACAACATATTTTCAATCATATTGGATGCTCAAGAGTACTGAAGAATGAATAGCTATTACATCAATAAATAATTCCACAGGAAAGGAAACCAAAAGCTATGCTTCATCCAAAAAGGGAACAAAACCTACCTGGATTTGCCAAACGTTCCATCACTTTGTGCAAAGAATCAGATCTTAAACACATTTGACATCTTTGACTTCTGAGCTCATAAGTTTGATATGAGTCCTGGCCCAACTGCAATGCCTAGAAAAAATCGTGTGCTCGAGACTAAGAACTTGAGAAGAAAATAACTCAATTTATACTCACAAAACAAAAATGTAGGGGGCAAATGGTAGCCTTCAGATTGTAGAAATAGACAAGATATGAAACCTTAAGAAACTGACCTCGATAATAAACTTATTAATACGGTTAAAAATGATGCAATTATTTCACTTTCTCTACACTAAAAAAAAAAAACTCAATCATTACCCATAAAGACCCCCCCCCCCCCAAAAAAAAAAAAGAGAGAACACCAATTCTGACCCCTGTGCATTAAACTTGTAATAATTTTTTAAATAAACCTAAAGAAAACTCCTAAAAAATTCATGTGCAACCAAAAACAGACAGCAAGAAAACTTCCACCCCAACCTTCAAATTGTGGCAACATATTTTTTAAAATTAGTTAAAAAATATAAACAATGGGGAAAGACCTTGAGCCTTCTGGAAACATCCTTAGAAAGACAAATTAAAATTATCATCGCCATTCAAGGGTATGGTAACAGGCTTCGTAGTTTCCCTACAAACCAGAACATATCTTTAACTCTTAGTAATCCCCATATCACAAAAACACATGTTGTACTCCAGTTGCATCCTGCTATAGGCAAGCAGCTCAAATAGTCATTTCCATTCAAAATGTCTAAACCAGCCATTTGGGATAGTCCAATAGTGGTATCCATCTTCTCAACAACCACTTCGAACTTATGCCATATAAATTCTAATCCTATCAGCTAATTAGTAAATGAAAATGAAGCTTCTAAATCACAGGCTCTCAAATCGTCGCTGCAATAGGGATATCAGTGCCCAGTCCTAAGGGTGATTCTGTTCTCCAGAAATGTTCTCCATAACACATGGAGCTGACATTTAGTACCAATCATATTGAAACTCAGTAATTGCCTATATTTATAGTTCCTAGACCAAATCTTTAATGGCAATTTGGACTAACCAAAGATACCGACACGGTTACTTTCACTAAAATTCATAAGATGAGTTAAAGTTGACACAACCTTCAATCCTTAGAATATACAGGATAACGGATAGGGCAGAAGTGCACATCTATTCTCGCAATACACACATTAAGTCATGAATGCACATTAACTTTCAAAATCAAAAGAAAAAGAATGCTTAGTCTATGTATCAATAATTCCATATACTTCAATATCGTCTGAGACAAGAAACACTAAAAAATTTTACCAATAAAGTAAACTATATGCTTTTTCAAAAAGTAGAAAATTGAATCAAAATATTTCTCTAGATGAGCCAATAAGATGGTTGCAGACTGAATATTTAATTCTTAATATCATCATCCAGTAACATTGGACTGCAGAACTGCCTAACCAGACTAAGAAGTAACGAATGAAACAATAACACCTTTGTGATTATATTTCTTTTTTCCCACAACAAAAATTGTCAGTAGAAGTTTACTGCTATGCAATACATGTCGAGGGAAAGGACAAGGAAAACATAACTTACCTGATGAACAGTCATTTCATCAAGATTAATGCGTGTATAAGCTCTGTCCCTTGCCAAAGCTGTTATATCACTGTCAATAGAACAGGGAGGAGAGGAAAAGTGAGGAACTTGACAAAGCTACTCTAAAGAATGAACCATCAGAATAATTCAACGCTTGAACCATAGCTCAAAATACGCTTTAAGAAGCAGAATAACAATATTAAGGATACAAAACACAACTAACCTCCGGCAATATATATCCAGTAATGAGTCATTATCATCAACTATCGGTATTGAACTTACTTGGGCTGCAGAAAGAAAGAGCAAGATGCAGTGTAAGAATGATTGTCATAGTAAAAGCAAACAATTCTTTTCTCATTTAGTGGTAGTCATGTTACATTTGATGGTTTACAATAAAATAAGACCTGTTTTGATTTAAACTAAACATTCATCTTCTGGTTTCAATAGTCAATCATACAGAAATTCCCATCTTCTCAAAGTGAGGGAACCTGCCATTAGCCTAATACCTCAAAAGTATAATAGGACTCCACTTTCTTTATTGTTTTTATTTTTTAGTTTTAAATATTTATGCATATCAATTTGATCTTGATGTGTCTTCATCCACAGAAAGAAGCTCTTCTGCTACTATTCATTTGTCAATAAATCTCATAAATGAACTTTTTTGAAAAATTCTTTCCCTTTGCTTTTACTTTTGATACAACATATTCATGGTCAAACAAGATCGCACCTTGAACTAATAAATTCAGGGCTGACGTAAGAGAAGCACTAGGTCTCAGCATTGCTAAAGGCCGCTGATTCGACTCCCCAATCTTGGGCACCCATGTGCCCACAGGAATTGCACAAATTGGTAGTTGGAGTATAGGCAATGAACTAGAACAATGCCTAAAATACCTGCAAATGCCTGAAAAAGCAATTTGATAAGAACTGAGCATGCTTAATAACATATTAAGAAAAGCTATCATAAAGACTTACACTTAAGTATTCCAGAAAGTGAAGCAAGATGTAATAACTGTGGAAATGAACCATCTTCCGAAGATGAATGAATAATAGGAACTGTAGACACCTCATTTTGCAGGATCTTCATGGTAATATCTTTCAAATTATCATATGGTCCTGCCTGCGTGATAAATCAAAATAACCAATTAGCAGTCAATTATATCATGAAAACAACAAATTAATAATTGTTTTCTAGAACAGAGGCAAATCAGGCATAAGTTATAAACCAGTTGTTAACTAAAGTTCCATATATAACGAAGGGGCAACTTGATTAGTTCCAAAATTAAAATAAATCAATTAATTAAATTAATATTGGTCAGCTGCATAGTTGGTGCAAAAGAGAGATACTATTGATTAAACAAAGAAATATAATAGTCAAATCACTCTATTGGATGTTACATGACTGTGAATGCATCTATAAAACCAAGATAAGCTTACAGGAAGATTCCACTAACAACTCCAAAGTTCAAAGAAATTAACATCGAATAATCTTTTTCTTAAAATTCAAAAACTATCCCCTTTTAGTTTGCAATGTTCCATTCTGTCCTAAGCACACTGAATTTAACTCATCTGGCTAAAAGTTACAAACAAAATATAAAGGAAGTAATGAAAGACAAAATTATCCCCTCTATTCCGTAAGGAAAAGACCAAAACATTAGTTCCGTGAACACAAAACTGCATTAGCAACTCCTACAGGTTAATCAATCCACATCACACCAAAATCTACAAGTTGTCAAAATCATGAGCAGTATCACTTAATCAAGGCTTTATGAAGCCACATACAACACTTACATGGATCAAGCGTCTTGAAAACACTGCTCCATGTTCGCTGTTTTGTCTATTGATATATGATTTTCCTTCTTTCCAAGCAGATATTGTATGTGTTTCAAGCTCCTCCTCAGTCAGATTGGAGCCATGATTCCCAAGCTGAAAATAAGACAATAGCATGTTTCAACAAGCATTACCCAATGTGATGAGGACTGACGAGCATGTGGTTGTGGATACACATTCTAATTGAACATGACAAGTAGCTACGTAATAAATAGACAGTACAATATTGCTGGCACAGTGCAAAGCAACCTAAAATATAGTTTCCACTAATCCTCCACATCAAATAAAACACTTAAAACAACTACACACTATCTCCAGCAGTTTTATTTTTCTTATCACATATTTGGCCGTGTCTTCAGAATCTCATAAAACCCCACAGTTTGAGAGAAGATGACAGGTATAACACTTCTGTCAACTTGGAATAAGTAAAAAACAAGCTAGGCAACTTATTGTATGCCCTTGTTTCCAATTTTGGCTATCGCGAGAACACATTAAAACTCAAAAACATTTAAAATTGATATAACTAAGAGATGATGCATTAAAATTTCATTTGGTTTAATGGCATAGCTGTTAAAACCATTTTTACAGAGTGATTGACGAATGGCTTAATTTCAATTACATCAGGAATGTAAAGATTTGCAATAATATCTGAACAAAGAGAGCTAGACAACTACGTCACCAGTTCAATATTCTCGAGATATTTGATCTGAAAAGCTAAAATTTTTTTCATAATTTGGTTTATTTAAAGCTTGAAATGAAAACATCCCTTTCTTTTGAGATGATGAACTGTGAACAAACAAGTCTATAAAATCTTTTTTTCTTATTATAGAAAAATAAATTATCCTTAGAGAAGTTATTAAAATGCTATCTTCTGATCTTTGCATAATTCCAAGGACAACTAGGTACTGCAGCGTTTTGTACAAAGTGTTTCCACAATTATGCAATTGGAATGTGCAATTTATTCATCCTTTACCTCAGGAGACCATTCATGGTACCCAGCTTATAAGCTGCAAACTGCTTAAAATCAATATCTTCTAGTGTTATAATGTTTCTCTCCATTACTTTGCTAAGCAGACGTTGAAATTATCTAGGAAGATAAAATGGTGGTGGAGGTTTCAGCCTCCAAAGAGAACATTTTAAAAATTAAGTCATTATAGCCACGCTGAAGGCAAATAAGATAATATGAAAATAACAAGTCGGTGCTGTTTGGTCCAACAAAGTGCAAAGCACTTGATCAATTGTTAGTTCATTGCAAATTGCTAAAACATTATGGAGACTCTTCTGTCATTACTTGTGTCAATTTGGTTCTGCCACTTATTAGTGGAGCTCATTGAGTGTCAGGTCAGGCGGGAGATACAATTGCAAGGAGATGGTTTGCAAAAGACACTATCCAAGTTTGAATGGATCACTTGCTAGGAAGTAAAAACAGATATCTTTGAAATATGGCAATAAGTTATAGAATTGGTTTCTTTACTTCTACATGTTTTTCTGCTTTTCCCCTTCCTTCAGTTCTCAGGGGTTGTAACTTGTCATACATCCCACATACATGGTATATTAGCATTTCTTATTGAATCTAGCGTGCTCATGTGCGGGGGGGTCAGGAGAAGAGGCAGGGGACTAAAAAAAGTTATGACTTCCTTAAAATCACTTGGACTCTAGTCATATCATGATAACAAGAGCTTCACATCACCCCAAAAAAAAAATAAAAAAACTTGCCAATACAAAGAACTAGTGATCTTAAACTTCGCATACCTCTCTCAAAATTAAAATAAAATCCAAAGCACTGAGAATGCCAACAAACTGTCCCTTACAGAAGTCCCAAAGAGGAGCCATAGGGATTCCCTGCATATTGCCCAATTCAGAAAAGACGCATATGCAAGCTTCTAGTCAGAAAAACAAACAGACAGAAACACTGAAAATGAGAATCCAAGACATAGGGAACAAGAAGGCAAAGACTTCATCATTGTCATGGCAAGAGGCTTCTGAAACAACTAGCTTATTTCAGATAAGAATTCAAAACGATACAAGTCATTTGATTCATGTAGCTGACTTCATTTAGTGAGATAAGACACTATGTATTGTTTGTTGTAGAATTCAAAATGAATACAAGCCGTTCCCGGTCATTTATCAAGTTATAGGCATCTAAGGTCTGAGCTGATGTGACAGTATTCAAATATCTTTCTAGCAAAGTAAACCAAAACATGGAGAGAAAAAAAAGAAAGAAAAAAAGCTCTCCAAGCAAATTCTAGTCTTAGGAAAACAAATGGGTACCTGCTCATGCAATATATGAAATGCTTGTTTCACTGGCAGATCAACATCCAAGGCAACAACCTATAGCCAAGTGTTACTGAATTTGTAAATTACATAATTCATGGTCGTAAACTTTGACAACAGAAAAATGAAAAACCCAAAATAGAAAGTCAATGGTGAAACATCCAAACCTTGCCTGACTCAGGAAGTAATTCATAAGATGTGTGCATAGACAAGAATGCAGAAATACGCTGACGGGAGGACTGTACATCAGCATCTGATATTCTTGGCAAAACCTCAGCTAATGTACCATCTGTCAACCGGACCTGCAATATAAGTCAACAACATATTCTACTTAATTATTGAACAAAGAAAACAAATTACTACTATATGCATGAGCAGAGGGAGTAAAAAAGAAAGAAAAAGGGGCCAAAATGCAATAGAACAGAATGCACTACAACATATTGCATGTTACTAGGATTATATGAAAGAAGACAATCTCGGAACACTAAATTTTCAATGCGGTTCCACATGGATGACTCAAGAGACTTACTAAGATCAAAATTACTTGCTTCAAAGGCTTCAATAATATGGGTCTAAGAGTGCTAAAATGAATCAAAGAAACGATTTCTCAACAATTAACAAACCATAGTATTGACATTATTCATTTTACTTTCAGTCAAACTTACTGCATAGCCAAGCCATCATACAAACAGCAGTCATTTTAATAACAACAATCACAACTGTCAAGTGTAAAGGTATGATTAACACGTACCATACGCCGAAAAGCTTCATTATCCACATCCATGTTAGATCCAGAAACTACTTCTGGAGTTAAAATCGACATGTAGTTAGGATCAGTAGCTAAGATGACAGTGTTAACTATCCCATAATCTCCGGGTACATAAGGCTGATGCTCATCATGTCGCCATTCTCCATCAACAAAAAACTTGTACTGCAGTCAAATAATTCTGTAAGTATCCAGCCACCAAGAACAAATGCACAAACATTTTATCAGAACAAAGCGTACAGTGTACTAGGACAATACTTGCAATCTCAAACTTGAGTAGCAGTACTGCTACTCAAATAACAACCACTGAGAAAACCCAAAAGTAAGTTATCTTAAAAAGCTGAAATTAGGAAACAGAACTTGTATTCTAAACCTCTGTAAATAACCCAGTTCACATTAGACTGTTCACTGTTACAAGACCATAGCTACTAGCCTTCAAATCGAGCCATAAAATCTAATCATCTTGTTTGGTACAAATACAAAAAATTCAGTGCTAACTACTCTCGGCCTGGGGTTTTTGTTTATCCTTGTTTTCTTCCTAGGCTCTAGGCCCTTGCCATTACCCTGAAATGCGGCAAATGCCAGAGGAAAGACCTACTGCTGAAAGCCTGAAATACCGTTGTAAATTATTGACAATAAACCATATGAAACCCAAATTTCAGACCACATACAATCTAGAAATAGAAAGGGTATGGAGCTTTTAGTCAAGCATACCAGCAAAAAGTAACTTATAAATCCATTATTCTAATCATACACAATCCAGGGTAGACTTCTCCCCAACTTTACATGGAAAGCTATACTAGTGCAGGTTTTCAGCTTGACTAAAAACTAAAATGCGTGAGAAGAATAACGGCCCTTTTCATTCCAGTACTATAAACTGACCTGATGGCAACCGGGGGCCAAGCTATAAATAACTTGAAATACAGTTGGGCAACCCTCCACTGGCGACATTGGTATAAGCTCAGACCACCTTTGAAGAGAAAAGAAAAAGAAATTGATGAGAAACGGATGTGCGCAAAACAACATGAATCCCACAAAGACCAATATACTACACTAAGCTGCCGCATTCTCACAAACTGAATGAATGGGAGAAGAAACTAAGGAGCAAAGAAACTAGATTGAATGAACTGTAGAATTACCGAGTGAAAGAACCACTGAGAAACACACATCTTCCCCCGTATGGCCACACAAACCGCATGGGAATTAGCACCGTCCCCGCAACACCACCTGCGTCCCTCGCAGATTCCATGCTCGAACTGAACAGTAGGCCTCGGATTAAGAATGTTACTCTGAGAACACTCTCCAAGCACTAGACTTCATCGCAGCATCTCAGCTTGTTCAATTCGTATGGAGCATTAATTTGGAGTAAATGCCAAACCAATTCAACGCACTAGCAAGCCCTATAAACCCCAAACAAAAAATCTCCCAAAAAGCCCAAATTTTGAACCTTTATTTTCCAAAACAAAATTTCGAAACCTAAAGTTAGATACTGCAGAATCATATGAACATTGCAAACAAGCACCAAAATAACAGTAACAAATCACATGCAACCAAACATTGAGCAATACCCACAAAACCCTAACCCTAAATTAGAAAATAAACCTAACAAATTAAACGCGAACAGCTACAAATTCGAAAATTTCTGCCAAACAAAATCCAGATAGTCTGAAGAGAAAGTAATTAAAACCCCACTGACAATCAGAAGAAAGTGGTTGAGAAAATGGAGAGGGTGACATACGAAGGAATCCAACCCTTAAAAAGGACACAGATGCTGAAAAATTTTATCGCAGGTGGATAAAAAAGGAAAATAATGATAATAGGTAGAAAAGGGTCAAGGAATTGAAGCTGCTGAGATTATCACTGCGAGATTGCCAAAGGGAAAACAGAATAATAATGGCGACAATCCAATCGTTGAGCCGCGGGGAAGCGCAACTGGGTAAACTGTAAAATCATCACACGTGTGACGATCCATATTTATTTTCTTTCATTTTTGTTCAGATCAACCAACAATGGGAACTTGTGCTTTTATTTTATGCATATTTTGTTGAGAAAATTATCCAACTAAAATTCTTTGAAAACAGTTACTATAATATGAAATGTTTTAAACCAAATACAAAATATTTGTTGGTTTGCATTTTAATGAAAAATGAATCTTATGTTAAATATTTATATTATTGTATCAATATAATGTAAATAATAAACATTTTTTCACTACAGTTCTTTTCGCCAGAGGTGAATCTACGCGTAAGTGAGTGTAGGCAAGTGCGCCTATATATCATTTGAAAAATTTTAGGGTATATATATATATATTAAACATGAGAGTGTCAAATTTAGAATGCCCATATTATTTATATAAATTTATTTTTATTTAATTGTTATAATATAAAAATTAATTTATTAAATTTATTAAATATTACAAATAAAATTATAAAATATATTAACTAAGACAAAAATAATTTAATTTTTTTAAAAAAATTAAACATAGCTCTAATCTTACAAAGTTAATATTAAATTTGGTCTTAAATTTAAATTTAAATATTAGTAGTAAAACGGGTTGGTTGTGCAAGGTCAATTTAAAATTAAAATTAAATTTAAATTTAAATTTAAACTTAAATTTAAATTTAAACTTAAATTTAAATTATAAATTAATAAAATTTTATATTTTAAAATTTTAAATTAATAAAATAATTATAAATTTTTTATTTTTAAATTTTTATATTTACATAATTTTGTATTGAGAAAAGAGAAGACTAATGTAACAAAAGTAAAAAAATATGATCAGTCGACTCGAGTAAAAAATGACCTAATTTTTTTGGATTAAACTTTTTTAAATTTAACTTTTAATCTTTTTAAGTAATTTTGATCAAGTTAATCTGTTTAGGTCAAAATTGATAAATTTATTTATAAATTAAATTATAAAATTTAATAAATTAACACATTATATTACTTAGTTGTAAAAAAAGCATGACAAAAGCATCCTGAGAATCGCATTTTTCATCCATGTGTTGCATATATCATTTTACTGTCATCTGCCTTTCCTATTTTTTTTTTGAATAATTATTTTAATGAGATAAATACTTTTGAACTACTTTATTATGTGATATGCTTTAATTCAAAATACTTGTTTACTGCTTTCTGTGAGAGAAAATTTTTATGGTTGGCCTAATTTTATTCAAATGATTTTTTGACAATTAAAATTTTTACATTTAGTAATCAACTTAAACATTATATTTTAGATATATGTTTAAATGAAAGATTTTTAAACTTAAAAAATAAAACAATGATCTTTTCCAAAAGTTAATTAAGACAATAAAACATATCATATATACATTAATGTACTTATCAAATTAGCATTGTTCTTATCCGTTACACAACTGCATTTGTTAAAAATAGATTGCTTTGCGATGAAGATTATAATGAGTGGTATTTACAATTGTATATGAGATAAATGATTAAATAATTGCTTAGTTGAAAGGAACATCTTTGATGGTACGTAGAACAAATAAATTTTACAACAGATTTAAAAGATAAGACAACCTTGGCAACTATTGTGAATATTATCTATTTATTTTTTTATTTTATAGAATTATAATTTGAAGAGATATGTTATTATATTGCGATAAACATATTTATTTTATGATCATTCTTATTAGTGCCCATACTGGAAAATAATTCGTGATCCACCGCTGTCCCTTGCCATAATATGTTATCATCCTGGAGCAATCAAATTTTACATGAAACAGCGGCGAATCCGTTCTACTTTTGCAGTTGTTTTGTGACTATAGAGGGAAGGAAAAGCCTATAAAAGAGGGAAACTAGAATTATATTAATGCTAAAGATATATCCAATTTATTATCAATATCAAATACTGGAATCCACGTTAATATACCATTGTTATAAAGTTGATCCATCTAATTACAAAGGTGCTTGTTTTTAGGGGTAGTCAAAAAATTTGATGAAATCGATTCAATTCATCTCAAACTGAAAAAAAAAAAAAAAGATTGTGTTAAAGTAGAATAAAATAAATATACTATAAGATTTTAGGTTAATATAGGTTATTTTGAGTGTAACTAAGGTTTAATCTTTTCACTGTTAGATTGTCGCGAATATACACATACATATATGTTAGGTTTGAGAATTTTTTTTTGTAATTTTTATTATTGATTTATCTATTTTATCATCTAATATAGTGGTATTAAAAAGTTAGTCATTATATTAACTATTATTTTAGAAATCAATAATATATATTTAAACAAAATACATGTCCAAATTATGAAAAAGTAGCCTTATAAGAGTGTTGATACTTTTTGATAATTTAACATTAACAGTTATTATATTTACTATAACTTTTTAATTTTATTTATGACATTTTATAAATTTTTTGTATATATCATTACTAATTTTTTTATATAATAAAAATTTTTATTTATTGATATTATCGTAAACTGCTAAATATACTAATAATTTTTCTTATAAGTGTGTTTCATGATATTATAAAATATAAGTACAACAATTCAAATGGTTACTCTTTAAAAAATAAGTTAAAAAAAGTAAGATAAATTCAAATATGCTAGTTAGGTTGATCTTTATCTTTCAACCTAACTCAGCATTTAATAGTAAATTTTAATTCGTTATAAATCAAGTTAATTCACCCAAATAAAATTGAGCTATTTCAATATAAAAATTTTGGTTTAAAAATTATTTTGGTTGAGATTAGACTAACTTAATAAGAAATTTAAATTCAAATAAATTAAAATAAATTTATCCCAATCTAAAGTATCCTACCCATTACCCATCCCTACTTGTTTTTGCTTTCATTTCTTTTTTTCTCTTCCTCACCTTGTATTGGGATGGCGACAGAGAGAAAATTTAAATTGTTAAAAATTTGAAGCTTGAATTTTATTGAAAGGTTTTTATTTAGTAGAGGAAAATAGTGGGTATCATTTTATTCAATTATTTTCTCACCAATTAAATATATATTTTTTTATGATTTTTAATCCAGTATTTTCAAACCAAACCAACTAGCAAATCATTTTAGAGGAGGACTCATAGTTAGATTGGTCGAATTAGTTGAATTAGTAATTAAATTGAATAATATTATAAATATAGATTTTATATAAATAGTATTTATTTATTAATAAAGGAGTCTTAAAAAATATCATGTATTTATTTATTTATTCTTGTTAAATTAATGTAGATCTTAATTTAATAAAACATGTAGCTCACAAAATCATAAATTTTATAATTATTATAATAACTAGTTATTTCTTATTTATAAATTCAAAAGCTGAACATAATTGAGATGATAAAATTTATAATTATAAATAATTTTTTAAAATATTTTAAAATTTGATTGGTTCAACCAATCTAACTAATTTATCAATTTTGGTCAATTTTAACTGATTTTGAGTATTGAATTAAACCAGTTTAATAATTGGTTACGAGTACAATTTGGTTCGCCCATCCAATTTGATTTTTAAAACATGGTTTTAATTTTTTTACATAAAGTTAAGGTATTTTTTAATTAAAAGTTAAAAATTAATTTTTTTAAAATATAAAAATTATTAAAGTAAATTTTATTTTTTAATAATTTTTTTTTATAAAATTTAAAATAATATATTTAAAATTTTAATTATTTATTAATTATAGTAGACCTTCTTATTCTTTTATGATTGTGATGCGAACACATGCTTAGAAAAAAAGACATTTTATATTCCATGGCCCACAAATGCATTTACCATTTGGCTCTGAGAATGTGAGTCGCGGGCGCTTCCAATCCGTCAACTCCAAGTAGGGTGGGCCATGATAATGACTTGTGGAATTCTGACGTATACACAACAGTGCGTGCATTTGTACGACATAAAATGTAGCCAAATTACATAAAATTTGATCACTGCCATTTGTTTTAACAAAAAATGTTGGGTTAGGGCAAATTCTTCCTATTTTTTGATTAAGATATCTTATTAACCTTAATAAATATTTATAAATTATCTACCAATAAAAATTTTTGAAATTAAATCAAATAAGACAATTGTCATTGCCATTTAATTAGTGAAATTGACCTGGTGATTTCTACCCATTAAACGGTTATGATAAAATTTTGTAGAATTTATATGATTTTTGTATATACAATGGTCTGGAGCTTCACAATAAAAACAACGTCTTTCAGAGGCTCTTTCAGAAGTAACAGTTTTTGTCTGCACTATTCACATACCATTATAAAGCACAAAGCAACTTACAAATTACAGTGCTCTTGATTTTGGTATAAGATCAATTTTTGGCTTGTAATCATATAGAAACATACCATTTTTATAATTTTATAAAGATTTTTATGAGTTAGTAGATTTTTTTTTAATATATTTAAACTGTTAAATTATATTATCTTTACCAACAGTTGTGTTTTTAAGCATCACAAGATTTTTTTATATTATTATTAAATAAAAGATTAATTCTCTATTGAAGCTTTGATCTAAATAGTTTTATATCTTTCAAACAAAAATAACTTTTAAAAATTGCACATGTTAATTTTTATTGAGCTAATATATTATTGATAATTTTGTATAAAATTTTTATTTTTATAAAATTTTTATTTAATATAATTTAAATTATTAAATATATAAAACGTAAATGATAAAAAACATTATAGTGATTTTTAATTATAAGAAGAACTTTCATTCAATTGAGTATATAATTTTTTCAATTTTATTATATAAAATTTAATGTAAAATTGGAGTAAGTATTTAGATGAAAAAGAGTAGGGCTTGGATATTAAGTAATAAATTATTTAACTATGTTGTTGAATACTTCAAATATATGCTTATTAGAATGAACCTTTTACTAGCTTTGTTAGAATACTAATAATGAATTTAATATTAAATAAAATAATTAATGTGAAAGGTTTCATATCCGAAGTTTCTCTTTTAGAATACAAGAGAAATAAAAACAACCGTTTAGAGATATAATTAAAATTAATAATTAGTATTTTTGGTGGTATATTATTATTTGGAATTTTAGACTCAAATTTAAAATTTGTTTGTATTAAAAGTTTATCACTTTTTTTAGAAAAATATAAAATGAGAAGAAAATAACTAAATTGCTTATTTTTTTTCCTCAACGATAATTCTTTTGAGAATTGATGTAATTTTAATATTTTATTAAGAGTACAGACTACTAGAGGAGGAAAATAAATACTTAAAAATAACTGCAAAAGCAAGGGACAATAGAAAATAAACTCAAAATCTAGAGACCCAAAACCCAGCTCTTCTCTGCTGTGCACATCAGAATGCACCGGAGCGAAGTGAAAGAATTGGAATCCGTTTGAACTCGCCCTCACAGCTCATTGGACTGGGCACTAATCGGTTTGCCGATCTCCGCCATCCGATCTTTTTTCGTCTGATTGTTTGTGGAGTTGAAACGAAGCCTAAGTTAATTTCTAATGCAAGTAATAATTTGTATTCTGGTCTATATGTTTGTACATCAATGAAGGCGTGTCATTTGGCATGATCACAGTCGGTTTGAGCGGATTACCCTTCTGGGTTTTTGGGAGTTTTGTGAGTGCTTTTGTGGGTCGGTGATTTTTTTTTTAAAAAAAATTTTTTTATCCATTTTTTTGGATTGAAGTGATGCTAGACTTCAGGGAAGGTGACTGCGTGGAGTTGTTACGGTTAGCGGTTTGGGGTTAGACCTAGGGCTAGGTTTTTGGTGGGCGGTGATGATGGAAGAGAATACTGAGCTCGAGGAAGGAGAGGCTTGCTATTATAAGGATGATGACGGCAACATTGACCTTGATTCTCTCTCTTACATTGTAAGAGCTTACTTCAATCTTCATTTTAACGAAGTTCAAATTTTCCCATCTGAATATGGTTTAGTTTTTCTGCTAGCTCAAAGGTTCTCGGTCTTCTTCTGATTATGCAAGAAAAAAGAACAAATAATTGCTTGTTCTATTTGGCTGAGCACTAAAATTTGGATTAGCATTCTATCATTTAACGTGATCTTCCAGTATATCAACCTGATTGGTCCCTGAGGCAATATAGAAATTGGAAGAGATATTGCAATTGTCATATTTAAATTTCTGCTTACAGCAACAAAGTAAATTAAATCAAGCAGAGGAAAGATACTGCTTTCTATAGTACCATTGTTGATTACTTGAAAAGAAATCTAGTACTAAATGAGGTAATTCAGAAACATAATATGTTCTGAATATCTTGTGACATGACAAACTTAGTGAACTGATTTTTCGAAATTTGTTTGTAAAGTCATGAATGGATTTTTCTGGCTAATGATAGTGTAGATGCTCTTATTGGGGCATCACTTATAAAAATTATAGCATTCTAGTTACCACTTACCAGTCAACTGTATTTACCGCACATATCATCATAACCCTAGAAATAAAATTGCATGCCATATTTTTGGATTTGTGCGATAGAGTCTCAATATGAGTTTATCTTTTAGATGTTGCTCTGTTTTTTAGTGACGCATTTAATTTGCCATTATACTTTGGCCTCTGAGAAGATTAGCTTCTACCATTAAGACTGTACGAATAAAGAGAATTTCACTAATTCTTGCTGCTGTTCTTGTGATGCCTGCTTTGGTTATACTTAATTGTTAACGTTTATTGTTGATTAATGTTAATTTTACTTTAATGTCCTCTAGGTTCATTTCATTGTGAAAATTAAATGGCTAATAACTTGCTTTCTTTTTCTTATAGGATGAGAGAATTCAGCATGTTCTGGGTCATTTCCAAAAGGACTTTGAAGGTGGTGTTTCTGCTGAGAATTTGGGTAAGTGGCGTAACGGAAGTCATAGATAGTAGTGAGAGATGAACGGCTGTCTTTGCACACCAACAAAAGTAATGATACTGAATTTGAATTGTTTGTTCAGGTGCAAAGTTTGGTGGCTATGGCTCCTTTTTGCCCACCTATGAACGCTCTCCTTCTTTTCGGCCTCATCCAAAGACACCACAAAGAAACTACAGCTCACCAAAATCTCCTAGCAATCTCCAAATGGAGGTATACGGAAATTTTATGTTTCTATTTTCTTGGCCATTTGGCAGCAAGTAATTTACCCTGCTGACATATGTCCGCTTGGAAAAAATTTAAGTTTTAAGTTTACTTGAGCACTGTGATATGTTATAATACAGGCTGCATCTCACATCTCAAAAGCACCTTCAAGTGTGCTTCCATATCTAAGGCTTGGACCTTCCTGTAATGCTCATTCATTTCATAATTCAAGAGTACCTTCAGTTGATGATTCAATGAAGAAAGGCATGGGGATTTCTTCCAATGTTGTGGCTGAGAGCTGTCCATTGAAAGATGATGGTACGAAAAAGTCAGCAAATTTAACTGACCAAAGAACGCTGAAGTTTCGAATCAAAATGAAATCTGATAAGTTAGCACAAATGAATGCGGCGATTTATAGTGGCCTTGGGCTTGACAATTCTCCATCTTCATCAATGGGGAACAGCCTGGATGAAAGTGATGGCATTGCACCTCTCTCCCAAGAAAGTGATGGCATTGCACCTCTCTCCCAAGAAAGTGATGATGAATCTCCAATGGGCATTATTCAGGTAAATTACCTTTTTATGTTTGTATGCATACTGATTTTGTTTCAGAAGCACTAGGGTTTATTTATCAACGTAAGTAGGACTAGAGTTGTACCGCCACTATTTTATTATTATTAATAATTATTTGATGGAGCAGGTTATGACTTCCTTCCCTGTTGTGGGGGGTATGCTAATATCCCCTCTACATGACAATCTACTCAACTTGATAAGAAAGGAAAAGGTTCTTGGAGATAGCAGACCTGTGTCTTCTTGTAATGGTCATCAAGAACATTGTTCCATGTCTACTGACGAGTCAGATTCTTTTGTGGGGGATGGGCAATTGTTGAAGAGGAAAGTGAGAATAGTGGGCCAAGGTGAAAGGCAGTTTCAATTGAAAAACATTAGGGGTAATGGTGTTGAAAGTGATATGACATTGCGAACAAAGAAAAGGTTAGAAAATAGTGCTTCGGACTGTAAGGACTTCCTCCCTAATGACTTGAAATTCACGCCTTTGTCAAGTTCAATTTGTGATGTTGGTGAAAATGTTGAAGTCCCTGGTAAGGCTTCGGAAGTCTCTAAGGAGGTCAGTAAGAATGGGGTGAAAGGCAGAATGCTTTCCTCTGAAGCAGTCAAGGAGGAGTCATTGGAGTCAATAACTGGTCAGGAATTTGACAAGAGTGAGAAGCAACATACAGGAAATGGTGCCATGGAAAAGGGTTTTGAGCATAAACTAGCACAGTCCCACAAGGATAACTCTACAGACTCCAAGAATAATGTCAAGTGCGAAGTTTACATGACTTCCAAAAGGGCTGAGCGAGATGTGATAAAATGTAATGTAGATCAAGATACTCAAATGTGTGACATGAATCAGAAGGGAATGCCAGTATTTCAGGGCAAGAATAAGTCAAAAGGGGATCAGAGTCCCAGTAAAGCGGTGATTGTTGCTAAGAAAGACAGTTTTGGGGCTGCTAATAATGCAATGGTAAGTGATAAAAAGAGTGCTGGCTTTGGTGTTGCTTCTTCTAAAAGTAGAGTTCGGAAATCAAAGTCACTGAAGGATGATAAAGTCAGAGATAGTAACAGAGGGAAAAATTCAGAATATATAGTTGATAGAATAGATTCAGTTGACGGGCCTCCTGATCATAGGGCTGTGATAAATGATTACTTTGATAATGTTGAAGAACAGAGTGCATATGGGGTTAAAGTAAAGGAAAGACCAACGGGCAATAAAATGGGTAACCAGTTGATAGCTGGGCCGTATGTAAAAGGTACTTCTAATGTGTGTCCTCCTGCTGAAAATAAATCTGTTCCTGAGGTAATTTCAGCAGCACCAGCACCTGTACTTATTTCAGAAGATTGGGTTTGTTGCGACAGTTGTCAGAAATGGCGGCTTCTACCTTTGGGTACAAAGCCAGAGCAGCTTCCTGAGAAATGGTTGTGTAGCATGCTAAATTGGCTGTAAGTTGCCTACTGATTTTGGCATTTTATATAAGAATATTAAGTAAGATATTCATTTAAATTGATATATATGTTGATCAAGAATTTAGAACTATCTTGAATTATATACTGATTGTATTGCATTTTATTCTTTCTCCATGTAGGCATACATTTGTCTATTTCATATGTATCATGAACTCCTGATTTTTCTTCTAAAATTATTCCTAGGCCTGGAATGAATCGGTGTGACATCAGTGAGGAGGAGACAACAAAAGCGCTGCATGCCTTATATCAAATGCCAATTTCTGAGGGTCAAAATAACATGCAAAGCCATGCTACTGGATCTGCAGTTGGAGTGAGTTCCATACATGTGCAAGTTGGCCTGAATTACCAGAAATCCAGTTCTGATGTATTGTCTGATCGAGGGAAGAAAAAACATGGTTTTAAGGAAAAGACAAAGGCAAGAATCAGTAGTGACATGTTTCTGTTCTCAAACTACCTTAAGAACAATGCTCAAGAATCTGGAAAAAATAGAAGCTTAACTGACATGAACCAGCATACTGCAGACCCAAACCTAATGAAGAAATCTAGTTCTCAACATTTGAGCAGGTTGAACACCTTGGCAGAAGAGAAGCACATGCCTAAAGAGAAAAAAAATCAAAAGAGTGAAGGTATGACACTCAATTTAGAATTAACATATTGATGTTCTGGATTTATCTTTGTGGTGTGAATGATTATTTATCGGCATTGTTAAAATGAAATTTTTAAATGCTGTTATCTTGCATGTGTAGGTGATGGAAAACATATTAAATTGAAACGTAAGATGGATGCTGATCAATGTAGATCTGGAGCTCCTAAGAAGTCTAAGACTGGAGATGTTTTCTATACAGATAAAAAGCTGAATCCTGGCATGGACCTTGATGAGGTGGGTCCCAATTTCAGAAATGGTTTATCAATTAGGGCTAGTGGGAAGGATATGCGGAAATATGATGAATATTGTTTATCTGAGGATGTGCAAAACAAGTTAGTAGCTCCTGTGAAGAAACAAGGAGACCAGGCTCAGGTCTTGTTGGATGGTGGGCCGTTGGATGTAGCAAACAACAGTAAAAATGACAGTTCAAGGAAGAAAAAGAAATTGAAGGACCAGCAGAATAATGGGAACGTTAACAGCACATTCTTGTTGCAGGATGGAAATCAATATGGTAAAGACCAGCAGAATAATGGGAACATTAACAGCAAATTCTTGTTGCAGGATGGAAATCATTATGGTGAAGAGGGCAGTGTAAGTGGATTTGGGAAGAAGTATAACGTTTTGAATACAGAGACAAAACCAGTTATTGAAGATGGTGGTAAATTGAATAGGAAAGGCAGTATGGGCCAAGTTTCTTTGTCAGGCAGTAGGGTCCACATGTTGGTTGGTACTGAAGCAGTCAGAAGTATTGATAAGTATGAGCAGCGAAGGAAGCAAAGTAGAAAGATTGCACATCACCAGGCTTTAAGTGATCATCTTGATCCATTGGGCAGGGAGTTGGGCTCTGGACAAATATTGTTGGCAGCTACTTCAAGCTCTTCTAAGGTTTCAGGGTCCCATAAAGCTAGAACCAACTTTGAAGATGTGAAGGGTTCACCAGTAGAATCTGTCACCTCATCACCTTTAAGGACCATCAACTTGGACAAGCTTACATTGGCTGGAGGGGACACTTTAGGGAAGGATGACGCCAAGAAGGTTCGTCTCTCTTCAATGAGTTCTAGGAGATGCTTGAACAATGGGGAGGGAAAGCGATCAATAAAAATGAAAAAGGATAGAGTTTCATATGATTTACATCCTGAAACCCACAAGTTTTCTTCAATTGAGTACCAGTTTGAAGATGCTAATAACATAGCTATGGTCCAGGCTAAAACTGCTTCTGTAGTTCAGAATGACCAGTTGTGTAATGGCTGTGTTGATTCTGTAGAACATGGTGAGTGTGCCAATAGTACAAATCATGGGGACGGAGTGAACAATAACAACCAGGAAAGTGTGCTATCTCAGCAGAAATCCTGTAAGGTTACATCATTGCAGGGTAAGGAAAAGGACAGAAGGTCTAGTTTGGAGATTGACAAGGATAAGAAGAATGTTTCAGCTTCAGATGATGGTTATTCCAAAAATGATGGGACCTCAGCAGTTAATCCCAGTAATCATGTATCTGGTCATGAGACAAGAAGTGATGCTAAATACAGTTTCCCCATGTCTAAACCTGAGATTGACAATAATAACAAGAAAGATTTTGCAAGACATTGGTCAAATGAAAATGGAAAGCAAAATGAGCTCAAACAAAAGGATGTGGAGAATTCAGCTCTCAAAGTGGATGCTTCATGTAGTACTAATAGAAAGGTTCTTACCCAGCAGAACCTGATTCAGGATGTTAAGGAAGAAAACAGATCCGATCCGGTATGTACAGAATTAAGAGACAGAAAGTTGAAAGTTTTCTCATCTCCGGAGGGAGAAGAGAAAAGGGGAACACTACCTTTGGTTTCCACAACTGTACCTGCCCCTCAAAAGGGAAATATGTCTAATGGGTATCCAGTACATGCATCTGGCAGTGATACTGTGGCCAAGTTAGTGAAAAGTTCTGCTGAAGCTGGTAGCAAGGTTGGAGTTAATCACAGTTCAAGAAATTTTGGACCTGATCAACAACTCACCGTGTCAAGTCCTGCAAGGAGAAATTCTAACCAAGCTGCCTTTAACACCTTGAAAGATGCCTCGAAACTGAAAGACAGAGCCGAGCATTATAAGGTTACTTGATCATTATAAGATTTTATTCATATTTTTGGTTGGATCTCATATCCTTCTTTTCTAACTGATAATCTAAATGCTGTTTGTTTTGCAGAGTTTAGGGTTTGAGTTTGAAAGTAATGAGACTTACTTTGAAGCTGCCTTGAAGTTTCTTCATGGAGCATCACTTCTAGAGAATAGCCACAGTGAGAGTAGCAAGCATGGGGAGATGAGTCAATTGCAAATCTATGCTACTGCAGCTAAACTTTTCGAGTAAGTAAAAATCTGAAGTTACAAGTAAATTTATTAATTTGTTGACCTTAGGTTTATGCTTATTTATTTAAAATTGCTCTCTATCTAAACAAAGCGTGGGCCTAATATGGTTACTGACCTACAGCTCATATGTTCAACTCTTGGCATATAATTATGTTATTAAATGCAGTGTTATTAATGGCTGTGCCATGGCAGGCTATGCTGGAATGGCATGGCTGAATTCCAATTCCAATACAGCTGTGCCATGGCTTGGCTGTTTATGAATGGCCGCAGCCATATTAAAGAATGAGTAATTTACTTTTCTAACCTCATTTTTTAAGATACAACCAATGGGCATCTTATTAAAAAGGTATTTTTGTCTATTCGGCCTTCTCCAAGTATTTTTCAGCCAAAAAACCATAGCTTGAGAGTGAGTGAAGAATCTATATATTGTTGACAGGAGAACTCAAGAGTTTGTAAGACATAAATAGTTATCCAAATTTAGGTTCTGATATATTCTTTTTGTTTTACTATTTTTATTTACTATTATTTTAGAGTTTGTAAGACTTCAATATTGTTATTTAATATATGAACACTTAGACTTTCCTACTTTATTTTCGTGTGGATGATTGTTCATTTATATAAGTTATTATACGTTTTTCTACCTTTATTTTAAAGTATATGGGATTTTTAAGTTTTCTACATTTATTTTAATATATTAGATTTTTAAATTTTTTTCCACCATTTTTGTCTATGGCTGCTGCCATGCCATCCGCCATGAATTCATGGCTAATTTTGGGGGTGCCGCCATCGGCCATTGATAACACTAATTAAATGTCATAACTAGTTTGACAAGTTGTCAACTTTTTTTTTCTTGAACAATTCTCCTTAGCTGGCATTTGATCATTCAATGCTATATGTATTTCAGATCCTGTGCTCATGAATATGAAAGACGCCAAGAACTGGCTGCAGCGGCTTTGGCATATAAATGCATGGAGGTAGCATACATGAGAGTGGTTTACTGTAAACTTTCTAGTGCAAATAGGGATCGGCGTGAGTTGCAATCCACTCTGCAAATGGTTCCTCAAGGTAATTGAATATAGATGTGATAGAAGTATTCATTTTGTTATGCACTGATGCATCTGCAATCTCCTGGCTACTTGTGTAGTTCTTTTGGTGATAGATGTATAAAGTTGGTTAACCTACACGCCCAAAGAAAAGGGGAAGCAAAACTATATTTGAAATAGATACTGTGTATATTCTAAAACTAACAGTACTTATTTTTTTAAATGAACTATGAGCACAAGACACCTGATTTTTTCGGTCTGGAAATTTGTATGGGATAAAATGGAAACTCATGGATTGGGTAGGACTTTTAAGTATTCTTTCCTTCTTATTATTAGTTGTTTGAAAGGTGCATCCATCCATTGAGTGGTATAAGTTGATGACATATTGCATCATATTTACTCTGTTCTTTAGGTGAATCCCCTTCATCTTCTGCATCGGATGTCGATAACTTAAATAATCAGATGGCAGCAGACAAGGGCACTTCCACCAGGGCGACTGGCACTCATGCTACTGGCAACCATGTCATTTATGCTCGAAGGCTTCTTGACTTTGTAAGTTTGAATTTTTTATTCACACAATATGGTTTATCTGGAGGGTTTGTGCAGGTGCTTTGATTATTAAGTACCATGGGGATATTGTAACTATTATTTGGGAAGGGGTTCACCAATGCAAGAAAACATTCAGAAATTGAGTTCTATACTTGATAGAATCTTTGAGAAAAGTCAGTATGGGTAGCAGCTTTTCTGGCTGTGCTTCACATCCTGGACAAGTTAAGAATTTGTTCCTCGGAAATTTTTTTTTTAACTTTGATGCAAGATCTAGGCCCATACTTGTAATTCTTTGTAAGCTGTTAGAGTGATTTGTTATATAATGGACATTAGTCTTTACTGTCATTACAACAATTATCATATCTACCAACCACTTCAATGCAATGTATGGTTAAATTGTTGGTAAAGCTAAAATGTCAAGCTTAGAGTGTTTTTTCTTCCTTTTGTCCATCTGCATGCTTATCAGTCATTAAGTTTCACATGTACACACAGAATACAAACTCTTAAGGATTATTTGTTTAACTGTGTTATGGTTATCAATTTTTTGTTGAAAGTCAGTATGAATAAAAATTAGCATGTGATTTGCAGACTCAGGACGTGAGTTTTGCTATGGATGCGTCTAGAAAATGCCAGAGCACTTTTGAGGTTGCTAATATGATTGTGGAAGAGGCACGGAATAGGGACTGTATGACTTCTGTTAGGAGCGTTATTGATATTAGCTTCCAGGATGTAGATGAGCTTGTACGTCTGGTTTGGACTGCAACAAAAGCCATAAGTCGCGCTGGTCTTGGTGGTGCTAGAGATTAACTTGATGCTGTATAGATGTAATTTTTTGGGTTTTATCTCTCTACTGAGATGGCATTCGGAAAGGATGGGGAAAGAATATCTACCTAGGCTGGCAGTTGGAAACCTGCAAAGAAGCAGGTCATCCACGATCTGTTACCCTTCTGTACATGTGTACAAAATGAGATTAATTAGCAAATTTTGTAATGCAATTTTAATTTTTCAGGTTATTATTTATGTGGATAATAAAGGGACAATATTCTCACCCTTTAATTTTTATGGCTTAGGAAGAGGGATGGGATTCCTATTTTTTAAGTGACAGGATGGACATTATGTATTAGTTCGGTGCTATATTCTTTGCTCCGCAGGTTTGGAGCCACAGGAAAAAAATTACAGAGACTGGAAATTTTAGGCAACCATTTTTGAGGGCGTTGAATACTGATATAGTTATAATTGGTCCATTGTTTGTGAAAAACCCTCCTTTTTTGGTCTTTATATGAAAGTTCTGAATGAATAGAAATTTTTGCAAAAGGTTCCCCTATGAAGTTATGTATGCATGCATGCATGTATGTATTTCTTTGGCTGTCGGTCTTGGTTCATGCCAGCTTTGGAGTTGAAGAAAGCATTCAAACATTCAGGTACTTACGACATAGTATTTATGTCCCCCTTTATGGTGTCATTGCTAAGCTTCTGTTTCCTGTTCTTAGCTTTATGTTTATAACCTACCTTCCTGTATCTATGTAGGTCATACTGTTAATAAATTGGAATCTGGTTCACTAATTTTAATCAGGGAGAACAATCAGCAGTTCAAGGTGTCTATGATATTCTTTGCAAGGCACCTTGTGAAGAATATTAGGTGGTAATGAGTTGACGTACAGTAACCATTTATCATTGATAGGCTTGCTTTATCTGAACTTTATTGACAATGCCATTAGCTTTGATGGCCATTTAGTTATCTTTTTCATCTCTTCTCCCACAAGGTACCTTGTAGCTAGGCATTGATGTTATGCCGTTAGCTCACTACTTGTGATTCAATGGGTAAAGCCATTCTGTAGTTTAATACTTTAATATATGTGGCATCACATTTGAAGCCACTTACCACCTTTATTTATTCAAATGTCTTTAATCTATGTGATTCTATAGATATCTCATCCCTCCTTGACATACAGTCTACTATACCCAGACTGATTATTAATAACTATTGTAATAATTACTAAGCTATACATGTTTCATTGAGGGTCTAGTATGTGCTTTTTTAAATTTTGGTTTGGTAGGTTACAGTATCCTGCTCAGTATAGATATTGAGTAAGGCTACTTTCACAAAGATTTTGTGCACAATGAATACACACAATTTGTAACTTTCATTAAATTGATAAATAGTTTTATATTTTTCAGTTTTACGATTTATGTCAATACTAATTAGTTATAAATTTTAAAAAGGTTATTTATCAATTTTATGAAAGTACTAAGTTTCTGTCCACAACACATTTGTACAAATAACATTACCAAGATATTATGTAGTGCCTTTTGAACATGGAAAAGGCAAGTTCTACAAAGTACTTCCTATTAAATGTTCATAATGAGCATACAAAGCCATTGATTTAATGGATCCTGCAACTTAATTTATGGCATCTGGTAAATAAAATGATTCAGCTTGTTTTAATTTAAGGTTTAATAAAATTTTTTGAGGTGGAATAGCAACATCTATGAATATGGGAGGCATGAACATGTTCGCTCATTTTGTGTCATTTCATGCAACTCAAAGCTAATGGGCCCGTATTGATGTCCTTCCAGAAGTTCAAAATTGAACGAATTCTGTCTCTGTTAACTCAGCATATCCCCATGCTTTCATTCTCTTTTCCAACTCCCTTAGCAAGCTGTCTCCTGTATGGAAAATTAGTTAAATCCTCTAGTGAAATTTTAGCATCGTTAACTCAGTTCAGGGAGTATGAGCTTTCTCCCAGTTCCCAGTTAATGCATAGCTGCTTGACAACGTAATGTACGAGCCTGTTGTTTGTTAATTGGATTCTATTAGCAGCCTGCTGGCGTGAACAGCAATGTTTGAACGGTAAAAAGTTGGGGAGCATGGTGCCCTTTTGCATTCAGTCCATGGGACACCTCCTACTCTGCATTGAACAAAAATCAGCCGAGCTTGACCAATTTCACTTCATTTGCGATGCAAATCAGGGGGGTAAAAATACAAGAAGCTTGAGTCCGGAATCCATACCTCAACACAAGCACGAATTCTTCTGCTCATCTTTGTTGGCTGGGATTACAAGCGTTGACAGTGGCAAACATGAAACCATTTAATGTGGAGTCATTGGGTAAACCGAGCTTGCTGGTGTTTTCTGGAAGAGTAAAGTGCCATTTTGGGGTGAACCTTGCCTACGGAACTTCCATAAGCGAGCACAGGACACAACCTTAGGTTCAGGCAATCCATGGAACAGTTATTGTGCATCATGGATTCTAACAGCATTACCTTTAAGAATCCTAGCCACTATGCGAGGATTATCTTTTTCTAATTATATTGGACTTTGAGTTAATTTGATACGAGGAATAACAATGTGATTTGATCTTATTATTGATAGTCTTACACGTGTGTATCTACATATCATCAGCTGAATTCAAGGGGCAGCTTTGCTTGACCAGTATTGGTGAACAAAGAATACAAGACTATGAATCTTTTACCATAAAATAATATCAATTTTGTTATTTTTATAAATAAAATTATATCAAATTTTTATTTAAAACATCAAAATTATTAAAATTTTTAAATCTCACAAATTAAATTGTGAGACCCCTTATTTAATTGATCACAGAGTTATTTAGTATGACTTTAGTTATTTTTGTGGGCTGAATTTTCTTTTAAATAATATTTATTCCATATATAAAATAAAAAATAAGAAAAAATGTTTTTAGACTAAAATGTTTTTCAATTTAATTTTTAATAACAATTTTATCACCTTAAAATTGTTTTAAAAATTAATTTAATTTTTTTCTTAACTACAAATTCTACTTTCATTTTATCATTAACCCATCAATTTTTTTTATGAAATCTAGAATATCTTTCAATCGATAGTCGAACACTAATTTTTTTTGAGGCGAGAGATCGTCAAAACGAGTATAGTTGCTCTTAACAAAATTCTCTCTATATACACGATTTGAATTAAATTTAAAATATTATATTTAAAAGACTCAATTATCTGTTAACTGTGACGAGTCTTGTTAGTACCTATCATGTTTTAAATATACGGTACTTGGTCAATTATTTAGCAAGCAAGAAAAGTCTTGGCATTTGAATTGGACTAAGTTCGTGGCTCCAAAGCTGAAGGACGAAGCAGCTTACCCCTCCCACAGAAGATATCTTCACCAAGCTCAGCATCTAGACATGGAAAGAGTTCCACATTCGAGCATGTTAGAAGGTTATAGTTATACTAAACATGATGTGACACTGTTGCCAACTTGATTAACAAAATTTTAATATGTGTGTGTGTGTGTGTGTGTGTGTGAATGTTGGAAATACTTTGATGACATTAGTCCAGGCCACTTTTCTAGCTTCTGGTTATTGATCCTCTCGGTTGAGTTGATTTTTTTTTTCAGTACTCGAGTGTGTGAATGTAATTTACTTGATATTTTTTAATAGTCTTTCAGTTGGTTCTATTGTTCAAAAAGATTCATATCTATTCTTTCTTTTGATTCCACCAAATTATATTTCTATTAATTTTAGATATTTTTGTTTTGTTTTAAGTGTAAAGGCTTGCATGGGACTGAGGCAGCTATTTCTGCTTAAGAAAAGTGAAATCTTGGTGCTTGATAAGGCTACTGCATCAATTGATCAGCCACACAACACACTCCCAAACAAAATTTTTAGAATGTAGGGTCATCACCATTGCACATAGAATACCTTCAATCTTTGACAGTGATTGTGTTTCAAAATCATGTAAGCAAGACTTTCTCCTTTTATTTTTTTCAATATTTGTATATTTGTTTTCATTAATATGAACTTTGGTCTCTCTTTCATGTTGATGCAGTTCAGTAAAAAGATTGCTTGAGAACAGGATTGCTTGATGCAGTTCAATAAAAATTCTATTATACATACTAATTAAAATTTTGAATCATTAATTATTTCTTTCTATTTGTCTACAAAGGTTAAAAATTTTAAAAATTACATAATGATATTAAATCACTTTCATTAGAAGTTCACATGCAAAGCATGCATTAAAAGTTAGTACGTATAAATATTATATACTATAGATTTATATATGATTATAGTGAATTAAGTGTTATTTATTTACTATACCTAACATACTTAAAAAAGATTTTAATACATCTTCTCTTCAAAAATCATTATGCGGTGAACATTATGCTATAAAATGATAGCAATTTGAAAAAACTACAATCAAGGAGCTTAGCTTTAGGTCTAAAACTCATTAATAATCTCAATTTTAAAAGAAAAAGGTTATTCGTGTGTTGTCAATAACAATTTGTGAACTAGTGAATCTTTTATTTTTTGTAAATTAATTTATAAAATTTAATTTATATATAAATCTATACACATGGAGCTTCCTTCCCTTTACATATATATTGAAAATATTTTTAGGAGAAAAAAATAATAAAAAAATATAAAAGATTGTATAATTAATGTGTGAAGTTCATGCATACAAATATCATTACTCTTAATTGTCCAAAGTTCCTAACGAATTTGTGGTGGCTGTAAGGAATGGTCAAAGATTGATTCCTACCCACTATGCTATAGGATGCTCGCATTTCAAGCCTTTTAAAAGGCTACATACTAATTGGTCACATTATTCTCTGAAGACCTCTCCTTTCTTTCTTTTTTCTTTGTTAAAACTGATCTTCATTTTATATAAGATATGGGGAACAGTCATTGCATTATTATTATAAACTCTAGAAAACTTAAAAGTTATCGTCTGATTTTTATAAAGGAATACGGAAATATTATTTGTACGTATGAGGGTATATGCTCTTCATATGTTTAGATAAAATAATTTAAAAATTAGAGAAAAAAGTGGGAATATAGAGTATATATAAAGGGTGTGCAAAGTTTGTATGTGCATATATCATTATTTATAGGAATATGTGATATATGTTTAGATGCGAATTTAGATTTCTGGCTTCTCTTTTTTTTTTCTTTAAATTTTGATTATTTTTATTTTATTTTTTTATAATTTAATATATGAGTTATTTTTTTTATTATTTTAATATTATTTCTTTTTTTCTTTTAATGCACACCTTAATTTTCTTAAAAGAAATTAGGAGATTCATGTGCGTTTAGATACATTATTATGGGTTTGAACTCAAATTTTTTTTTGGAAGCCAAAGCTTAGGCAAAGAAGCCTAATCCTTCAGACCGACCGGGTCGCACAGATAAAAATCTAGTGTCTTAATTAGAATAACATTATTATTCTCGCAAAAAGAAAAACAAAAACTAAAGTGAATAATTCAGAGATAGATTAAATAAACTATCTTTCAAAACCCAAAATTTGGACGTGGAGAACCTCTTGTATTGGAGATATTACTTAGTAGAGATACAAAATATTGATCCAAAGACGACTTAATTGTGATAGCAGAACAACAACCAGAGTTATGATCTATCTTTGTATGAGTCATGCTATAATGATAATCACACCCTTATTTATACGGTATTGGATTACAAGTGAATTTGTGCTAAAATACAAAAATTGTATATCCACGTACTTGTAGATATGTGTGAGTATAGTTAAAATCGTTAAAATTAAAATAAAAAAATTAAAAGAAAAGAATGATTGGTAAAAATGATAGATGTAGGTGAAGTTATAGATATAAAGGTGTAAAAATAAAAGTATTGACTTAAATAATAGTACTTTTAAACAAAAAAAAATTATTGTTCCCAACCTTGAACCAAGTTCAAGCTTAGAATAAAAGAATAAATTACTTTAACTTAGAATGAGCATTGAATTGAATGGAAGATGCTAGAGGGATTTAGATTCTTTATTTTAATTATTTTTAATTTATCTTTGTTACTTTTCTCTATCTTTAAATTTTTCAAAGATGAAAGATCCCTATGGAAAGAATTTGGAATGGTTATTTTGAAAGAGAACAAGAGAAACTGAAAAGTTCACTATTAACACACAAGCAAGAGTTTCCACTTCCTTTTCACATTTTGGATGCTGAACTAACACATCGAAATAAATATTTAATAAATGAAAAAGTATTTCTCACAAAAAATAGGAGATGAAAGTGGCACAAAATTGATTTATATCCTTACATTTGTTATAAATTTAATAATTTAAACACTTTTAAATAAGAATTTTACAAATTTTAATCATTGTTATAAATTTAATAATTTAAACACTTTTAAATAAGAATTTTATAAATTTTAATCTATTAAAATAGAGAATCTCTTTGATACATTAAGTAAGGTCAAAGATAAATGGGAGAAGTGATGAAAAAATTACAAATTAGTAACTTCTACTTTTTCGTGGTGACAATTGGAATATAAATTCTTTGTGGTAAGGCAGGGATCATAAGTGAGAGAAAAAAAATTAAAAAAAAATACAGTGATAAAAAAAGTAAAATTTAAATATTAAATTATAAAAAATTACTAAAAAAAATAAAAAAAAAATCCAAATCCTACAACTTGCTCCTCTTCCATTTCAGTAGACAGTAGCATGCGTTTGAGTACCTTTATATGAGGGTCTCATTGAAGATTTTGGGACCAAAAGATTTGCAAGTTGTGGATATCTCTTGCAACTTAATTATGCATGTCAGACACCATTATAAATTTTTACAAATCAATTTTTATTAAATATTAATTTCAAGAAATTAAATTATTAAATTTATTAAATCTTACAAATAAAATTACATAACACAAATATTTAAGAACCATAAATTATTGATAAAGATTTAATTGTTTTTAAATTTTATGAGAACAATTTTTCCTTTACAAATATTAGTGCCTCAGCAATAAGAGATTTTGTATCAAAAAGTATAGAAAGTGGATGAGTAAGGGAGGGCCAGGAATATGGAGAGGGTGAACACAGGCATGGTGACAAATAACGCAAGAATGGGTGCGCAAAGAAAATGACGACAATTATTAGGACAATTTGCAGATGGCCCTACAACAGGACTACTGCTATACACTGCCACTCAGAAAAAGTCTGCTTAATGGACACAGTAATGTGTACCCCAACTCATTATTTAGCTAATTCCACTATTCCAGAGGAACTGGGTGGAAAGAATCCTAAATTTTCACATGTCCTTTCTGCCACAGCCGATGATGTTATGCATACCAGAAAGGATCAGAAAAACAAAAAAGGAAAAAAACACTTGGAAGCACGAGGAGAGCAACAAAAAAGACAGGGCTTGGTGTCTGAAAAAAAAAATTCTCAGTTATTTTGAAGCATGGTAATATTTAAATTAAGAGAGTACATATTTTAAGGGGCTAATGCAGTAGAAACAGATTGTATTTTACTTGTCTTAAGATAAATTATATGTCTAAAGTTGAATTTTAAAATTAAAAACATATCATTTTATTTTTACTTTAAAGAATGATTAGTCTCACTCAAAAAATAAAATACTTCTCTGGCAACGAAAAAATTGATGAAAAAAAATTGAGAGTACAGAGTCTTCTATGTGCAAGTAGAACAGAAACATTTTCATGCTATGCTACATGCACCGTGAACTTTAATTATTTTTTTGGGATGAAACAAAAAAGTTTAATTATTCTCATTTAATTCTTATAATACATAATTTAAATTGTTAAATTTATTAATAATATTTATTAAACTATGAAATCTAATTATTTTAAAGACTCACATATAATATATATTTTTATAAAAATAAAAAATATGAAAATACCTTTATTAAAAAATAGCATTGTGGGACTCCTAGTCTGCGAAGATCCTCTCAGTGCATTATGCAAGACTCCATATTTGACAGATAACATTTGCCTAGAGATGCTTAGTCAAGATTACAGAATTCTTTTAATAAAAGAAGAAAATCTTGCTACCTATAATAAGCACTTGCACTTTATTAGCAATGCTGATGCACAATGAGTTTCACATGAACTCTTCCATGGAACCCACCCACTGCACTAATCAAGTGTGTCAGGATCTACATGAACAATGTCTATGCAAGAACTTCTCTCCATTCATACAATTCCTGAAGATTTAGCCATGGGGTCCATAATTATAACGGTCCTCAAATCAGGTGGTAGATGACATAATGAATACCAACAAATCTCACCCATCTAACTACCAGTTACTTCAATATATAATTAAAGAGCACTGAAGAATATTCTTCTATTTGAGTTTAACTAGAAAAGTTCAACAAGTTCACGGGTATTATTATTTTTATAAATTGAATTTTATTAAATTATTTAATAAAATTTATATTATTAAATTTATTAAAATTTATATATTAAATTATGAAATATATAAATTTAATAATTCACGGAATCTTTTATAAGAGTTTAGTTATTTTCATATTTTCAAAATCCAAATGGAGTTGTGTGGTAATTGTGCACCAAAATAATTTTAGTACTGTGTAAGTAGTATTTTTGGAATATTTTTTTCTAAACTTTTAGCCCCATAAGGGCCAGAATTCCACTATAAATACAAACTTGGTTAAGGGTGGAGCTATAGAGTGACCAGTTCTTAGCAAATACTCTAGCTCTACACCCTGCCTCCATGGCTCCTGTACCCATATCTCCTATCAACGTTGGGCACATTGATGATGTGCAAGAACTAAGAAATAATAAGCCAAGGATTATTCCTGAAAGATTTGTACGAGATATGACTGAAAGACCTGCTACAGCTCTGTTGCCACCAAGCAGTGACATGCCCATCATTAATTTCTCTGAGCTTACTGAAGGAAACAGAGAGGAAGTCCAAAGTGAAATTTTGAAGCTTGCAGCTGCTTGTGAGGAATGGGGGTTTTTTCAGGTACTCCCGCTTACCATTTATGCTGTTATTTGATTTTTATAAACCACATATCATTGAAAATTCACCCGTTCATTGTGAAAATCTTGAGTCATCAATTTTTCATGAACTATTTATGGAAAAATGAAAACTAATATGGAGAGTATTGTTAGGTGACTAATCATGAGGTTGACCTCAATTTGCTGGAGAGCTTAGAGAAGATGAGCAGGGAGTTTTTCATGCTACCTTTGGAAGAAAAGAAGAAATACCCAATGGCTCCAGGGACAGTCCAAGGATATGGACAAGCTTTTGTTTTCTCAGAGGACCAAAAGTTAGATTGGTGCAACATGTTTGCTCTCGGAATTGAACCTCACTATGTAAGGAATCCAAATCTATGGCCTAAGAGGCCAGCCGGATTTAGGTAACTTAAATTACGACCCCCATATTTTGATTTTTGAGTCTGCTATTTTGGTTTACAACTATTTATTAAAATGCCTGAACACTCATGCAGCGAAACTGTGGAAGTGTACTCCAGAGAAGTAAGGAAACTATGCCACAATCTACTCAAATACATAGCTTTAGGCCTCAACTTGGAAGGGGATGTCTTTGAAAAGATGTTTGGTGTGGCAGTGCAAGCCGTAAGGATGAACTACTACCCACCTTGCTCAAGACCTGACCTTGTCTTGGGACTGAGCCCCCATTCAGATGGAAGTGCCCTCACTGTGCTGCAGCAAGCAAAGGGAAGCCCTGTGGGACTTCAGATACTCAAAGAGGGAACATGGGTGCCTATTCAGCCTATTCCAAATGCCCTTGTTATCAACATTGGAGACACAATAGAAGTAATTAAGACCTCTGCACTATTCTCTTTTAACTTTTTAAATTTATTTCCATCCAACTTTGTGTTACTTTACAAGGTGACTGTTACTCTCCCATTAATTTAATCCTACCAGTTCCTGATGATTTCTCTTTTCTTTTTCGTTTATGCAGTGTTTTTCATCTGGATATGATTCTAATTTCCAATTATGCAGGTTCTTACAAATGGAAAATACAAGAGTGTGGAGCATAGAGCTGTGGCCCATGAGGAGAAAGATCGACTCTCAATTGTGACATTTTTTGCCCCTAGCTATGATGTCGAGCTTGGTCCAATGTCAGAATTTGTGGATGGAAACAACCAGTGCAAGTATAGAAGATACAATCATGGAGACTACAGTAAAAACTATGTAACAAACAAGTTGCAAGGCAAAAAGACCTTGGATTTTGCCAAAATTCAAACCAGTAACTCACACTAGGAAGGACCACTCAGTTACCTAACAGGGAATACCTAGAATTAGACTCTGCGTAGTGTATATAACCAAAAGAGTATTGGGTCTAGCATCCTAATGCTTGTCAATGACATATAGATAAAAAAAAGTGATGTAAAAGAGTGTGTTTGAGTCACATGGACTCCTCGTTCAGATTTTAATCATGTGTATGCTATCTTCAAATGAAAAATTGTAGTGACTTGTATTTTTATAGACTTCCTTATCAAATTTTGTTGGTTTATGTGGAATTCAATGGACTAAAGCACAGAAAAACCAAGAATCAAGCAGAATTGGCTGTCAGTTCCACTGTTTTCCTTGCTATATTTCTTGAGAAATGCTTGTTGCAGTTGGTGCAAATTAGGTGATGTGTAATTAATTTAGGGAAATCCTAAACCAACGATCAGTAAAATAAATAATATTAAAATTTAAATTCCCTTTTAATGAAATTTTTGTAAGTTTGAATTTATGAGAACACAAAAACTGTTAATTTAAGCCATACAAACAGAGTTTTAGAGAGTCCAATATGACTCAGCAACTACCATGTCTGCAGGCATACAAGAAGCGTGCAAAAACATATACTCATATTTCTTATATATAAAGATGCAAGCAGACATGTGGGGTACCTCCACACAAATATTTTATGGAAGAATCTAAAAGGAAATGGACAAAAGTTACTAGTAATTTCTCAGAGAAGCAGCTTTTTCTTTGCGATGGCAGAGAAGGGAGCCCACAGGTGAAATGCATGTTTTAGTTGTTCACATGATTGGGTGAGGGAAGCACCATCCAAGAAAGTTGATCACGGCTCCTAGTGATTCTGAGCTGAAATGACATTTGGGTGCCATAATGAGCAATTAAACAAGCTTAAAAGTAAAGCTCATTTTTTTTAACATGCTGATACTACTGAGGCACACTGAGGAAAAAGTATGCACTTTAATTGGTGGCGACACAATACACAATGAGATCAAGAAGTTTCGGTTACGACAGTGGGATGATAAAGCAGTCAAAGAAAGAAACAACCAAAAGTTAGAGTGCGGTGGGATTTTGCATTAACCCCATGCCTGGTGGCCTCAGCAACTCACACAATGTCCTGTACTGTACAGAAGGGGTTTCGGGCATAACAACCAAACTACATAAATGCAACATGAAAATGCAAACAGCTTAGTGGAAGATGACAATTTGACAAAGACACTGGTTAAACTATTTGAGAAGGACATTTACTGAGTAGGACAATGTGACGGAGAGGTGAGCAATGGGTGCCCCTAGTTATTTAATACCAGAAAGAAAAAACCAGCTGCCGTAGTCATCAATGCAATTCAAGTTATCAGAATAACAAACTATACACTTGAATAATTATTTTGGCTGAGTTTTTTTTTTTTAATTTTTCTTTTTTTTCCCTGTGGGTAGTGGTGGAACTAGGATCAGGTCATTACAGTTGATTGACTCATTGGCAGGCGAAATTTATTAAAAAAAAGGGGACCTCTGGAAATTCTAAAAAATTGGGGGGAGCTGAATACCTATTTTACAGAAAATATATGCAAAAACCGCCGCTAAAGCTTAATGTAATTCTGGCCCTGCCTGGGGAATTTGGTCCATAATTTGCATGATCATGTGCAGGTTGTTGTGTGTAAGCATTTTTATGTGTTATAACCAAATCCAAACTATGATATAAATTTGCACATATTGCAGTTAATCCTATCATCTAGGTTTGGTAATTGTTCCATCGAACTAGCTAAACTTTGCAACCGTTTGGTCTTCAAATGAGCTTGAATTCCCATTCTTCCTTAGACAAAAACGCAGGGCTCAAAGATGATTAGAGTGATATTTCGCAGTTTGGATTGGAATTTTCACTATGAAGAGTCCTAATCAATGGCACAAACCCCAAAGCAGGAAGCTAATTTAAAATCAAAATTTTCCATTCTCAGCCAAAAAGTGAAAAGGGAGGGTGGAGGGAGTGGAATGCGTTTACTTGTTGATCAGACAATCTTCGAAACGTGGAATCCAACAGCCAGATTTTTCTTCTTAAATTGACGACATCAAAGCAAATAATTCCCATATTGACTTATCGTCACCCCTTGTATGAGTTACGTGAAAAAAATAGCAGGGCTATATGTATTTAAGCCTGCAAATCACAAGGTGACACCCACTACCCAATAACTCAGTGCTTGCGTAAGTTTCTTTGCTTAGAGATCCCCAGCGCGCTTTAAGCACCGGATATTGTCACTTGCTGACACCCTTTTGCATTTGAGAACAAGAGTATAATTGAGGCCTTAAGTTTGAGAAGGTGATCTCTGCGACTGCAAGTGGATGGGTCCCAATGTCCATCCTTGAGAAGCTTTATAAGCCAACAATGATTATATAATTTGCAGTCTAGTCTTGGGGAAAACAGTGCTTAGACGCCACACGCCAGGCAGGGATTAACGTCCTGGAAAGAATTTGCTAGTCTTTTCTCGGTGAGTTAGGTCAGAAACAACAGCGGCACGAGATTGCCGTTTGGCAAGTTTGTTCAAGTTCCAACATTCATTGAACCACTTTCAAGCCATCTCCTGTAGCACCAAAATGACAATTGGTCTAGGTTATGCGTACGAAAAATATAAGAATTGCCACTTGAGGCTAACTTAGTATTCGGACCATTCCCATCCCTGATTTTTTTTGGTTTGAGTCCTTCTCCCTCCCTCTCAGTGTACCTAGGGCCTTTGGTTATTCACAAAAAAGAAAAAAATATAAGAATTGCTTTAGTGATCTTTTTTATATAGAAATTAATTTTTTAATTATTGACCAGAAAAATACCTTAAAATAATGAAAAAACAAAATAACAAACGGGTTCTTTTTACACTCTTCCTCACTGTATCTTCACTCTAAATCTCTAACAATTGTCAAAGGCAAGCTGATTTCTCTTTGTAGAATGACATTCAGAGTACGAGAATTAAGGTTTAAATCGTTGAGAATTATAATATGACATATCCTTCATCTTAGAAATTCTCAACACATAGAAGTTACAATACAAACCACATTAATCAATGAGTCTGCCTTTACTCTATTCAAAGTTTTTGGCAATAACATTCCCTCGTAAACAGTATGAATTTTTTTTTTTAACAAATGTAACTAAGAAAATTTAGATATAAACTTTCTATACTATCTAAATTTTTCATTACTAAATCATAGTGGCTTTTGAATTTTCTATTAATAGAAAAAAAAGGTGTATGTTCCAATTATGCAGAACCAAACAAATTTAGATACTTTGTTGACGCTATTTCCAAATCATTAATGGCTGACCCAAATTTCTAACTAATGGACCATCACGTAATGTCCACTAGAGTGTTAAACTATCATCCACCCCAATTTCCCAAGAATAATGATAGAAGTACACTTTTCAAAAATATCACGTAATGCCTCTGTGAGTTTCTGACCATGAGAGATGTTGGGGTTTCGCATTTGAGGTTTCACCGTTCTCAAATTAGACAGAGCCCAAGCGGGAGCCCAAGCGGAGTGTCTAGATTATTACAAAGTAATCAAGAGTATAAGATGTTAAGTTACAAAAGGATCTGAGTCTATCAGTTTTTTTTTTTTTGGGGTTATAATTTAGCCATTAATTAAACCATGTTCATCTTCTCTGAACTCATTCTCAAATTCTTCAGCATAATTCGTTATAAGTGAAACCATATGGTGATAACATTGTATCTAAACGAATCTAATTGAAATGACTCTTCTTGGTGCGTCAGAGATTATTATCAATCAAAACTTTTAAATGGATAAATTTACTTAAATTGAAAGATAAAAAAATAAAAGTATACTTTCAAAAAAAAAATGAGAGAGTAAAAGTATCCTTGGCCTGTTTATAAATATAGTATCTAATCAATAAATGTCACGTATTCAAAAAATAAGATGTACACAATTATCCTAAAAAGGTCTTGTTATTTTTATTAATAAAATTTTATTAAATATTTATTTAAAATATTAATTTATTAAATTTTATAAATAAATTATGAGATGTAATAAATTTAATAATTTTTTATTTGATATTATTTTAATACCCAAATTTAATTTGCAATCTTTTCCATGTAAAAAATATACTCTAAACTATTTAAAAATAATTATAAAAAGAATTGATATATATGATTCCTTCTTGCATTTCACATGACAAGAAAATGTTAAAAAAAATCTAATCACTTTATTTTATAAATTAAATTTTACAAAAATTTTATTAAAAAATTTTAAATAAATTAAAATTTAACAAATTTAATATTTTTTACATATTTTGTGAGAGTTTTATCTCCCACATTTTATGAGACAAAATTTTGAAAGAATTCTATTGTTCTAAAAATTTTATTCTCACAGCACAATCTAAGATAATTGAATTTACTAAATATTATAAATTAAATTATAAAACTTCACAAATAAACACATTATTTTACCAATTGAGAAGGAAAAATGACAAATATTGTGGACATTTTTCTTTCCAAAAACCATTACACGGGTGGAAAGGGGCTTTGTTTATATGATTCGAAGGAAGGGCATAGATGTCATTGTTTAGTCAAAAAAGAAATGATACACATATATAATAATTCTGCACACATTCTCTCATGCACTCATACACGCCACATGCCACCTCACGAAGGATCCACATAATGCTTAATTGACAAAAGCAACCTGTTTAACTTTAGGAAAGTGTTATTAGTACGTGGGAAAGCATATGTTTTTTTAATACACAAAAATAAATTTTTTAAAAATATAAAAATGTAAGGATATATTTAGTTTATATACAAAATTCATATATACGTATGTCATAACTTTAAGAGTTAGATATTGTTAGTTGAAGGAGGAGGAAATCAAACTTACATCCTTCACCTTTTGGTGGAAACTCAAGCTATCATTCATATTCATTGCAAGGAAAAGGTACATTTAATATATTGTATAATTTTTATAAATTGAAGCTCACTTTATTTTCCAGATCGTGTGGTCGATTGATTGGAAATTTTTTTTGGTACATAATTGATTGGAAATTTTTAATCATACTTTAATAATATAAAGTTTATTTTTACTTACCGCGTACATATTCACAAGGAAGAAGATCGAGTTGTACTATCAGTGGCGGATGGGACAGGTCTCAACTCTCCAAATTTTTATATACATTACGTAAAATTTTTAATTTGATCTTCTGTAATATATTCCCTAATCTTTAAGAATTTTCATATGATGCATATAAATTCTAAAAATTTAATTTGACACCCTTAAATTTCATATAATGTTATACATAATCCATAGTAATTTTAAAATTTTCAAATAACTTTTCATATATCTTAAGTTTTCAAAATTTTTAAACTAATATATGAATATTTAAAATTACATAAATTATCCTGTCTTTCAAACACCACATATAAGCTAGACTCCAAAAAAAATTCTGACTCCGCCCTAATCAATTTATGCATCATCAAATAGTACTGTTACTGTGTAACAATAAACTGGGAGACTAAGAGAGGGGGGGGCTCACATTGTCTACTGCCCGTTCTCGACAACCAGATGATGGTGGCCAGACATAAAAGACGACGAGTATATAAGAGGGTCAGGTCAATTTAGACACCATCACCAGCCATTCTCTACATCAAGATCTAAGTAGAAAAACACACAGCATGCTAATTGCGCTTTGAAGGATCAGTAACAAAGTGAGTTATATCCGAAGTCTTCTATTCTTCTGCAAATTATAACTTCCATTGCCACAAAAAGAAGGGGAGCTGGAGGCACAAAGATATGTGGTATAATATTATATGTTCGAGAATCATGATTTTCTTATATGATACATCTCGATGTCCCTCGAGACGCCAATTGAAAGTACAAATCCATCCCCTCAAATTTATATAAAGCAATCGTCACCAAATTCAGACAAGCCTAGAATCCTTGTAACAATGCTCACCACATACAACAGATTCAAATACCATACAGAAAAACAACAACGGTTCCCTGTTGGACATCCAATAGATAGCTCCGAGCCTTAAAAATGCAAAAGCACCCCAAACTTTCTCATGTAACTTGGGCATGACACTTAAATGAGCTAAATCTTACAGTAAAAGAAGATTATACACATTTAATGGCAAAACACCAAAGCTGTAGGATTTCAACTCAAGACAAACCATTTACCAAATGGTTTCTAAGCTGAAAATCATAATACAATTCCACTGGCACTAGAGATACATATTTCCTATTTTCTTTTTGTGGTGGGAAGAAATGCATCAGCTATGTCAAGAGATGGAATTGAGGCAACAAAGAAATCATAAAGAGGGCACCAGAGAGCTAGACCTACTTATGGAATTGATTACGATTTCTCCAGTGTGAGCACACTCTACACTAGTAGCGATACCTGTATACGAAGGCAAAATGTACAAGCACCTGCAGCTGCTTCCCCAAGGCAACTACTAAGAGGCACTCAAATTATGCAAGTTCTTATATGATCCACTTGTTTTGCTATTTGCAGCAACCATGCGCACCACTTTTCTAAGATATCATCAAGCATACATCATGCCAAGTACCTGAACAAATTTGCATCATCTTTGTCTCTTTCCAAGTAGTCTCGAGAAATCAAATCTTCAATCCGCTTTTTAATTGCCTTGACATCAGGCTGTAAAATTTTAATCCAAATCAACAACTCCGAAATAAGAGAGAAAAGGCAGACATATAGACAAACAGATTATGTAACATAAGTGGTGATATGGACCTTAAACGTCCGGCCTAACTGCTCAACACACTCCGTAACTAAGTGTTGGTAACCCAAAACTTTCCGACTCTTCATAATTCGCACAATTGAGGCATCAATAGCATATCTTCTGTCCTTGTCAACATCCTCAATTACTTTTTTCTTTTCATCCACAGGAGGAAGAGGAATCTGCATAATTTTCAAATTTTTTTTTTAAGTTGTCACAATCTCGCTCACAAGTCAGGAAATTGTACAGAGATTAAGATGACTAAAAATATTCTTTCAAGATATGGATACCTTGATCCTTCTCATTTTGTCAGTAAATTTTGAATTAAATTCAAAATAATCAGTAGAAGTTATTGTTTTTGTGTTTGGATATTTGTTGAGAATCTTGTACTTGGCACATGACAAGGAGTAGAGAAGTCGAATGACGTCATCATTGGACAAGTTTAACTGAGTCATTATCTCTGTATAACTCAACCTATCTGAAGAATTAAAAAGCAGCAATGCTGAGGCCTATTGAAAAACACAACATTGGGTCAGCAAAGAGGTATCTAAAAATCTTGGAGATCCCAGAAACAATAGATGAAAAGGTGAGGGCAGAAATAACAGATACAATACGTAAAAAAGCATATGGTATGAAATATAACCTGGTAGGTTGTCACTATCAGCTCCATTGTTTTGGGTTCAAATTTTCCACTTATATTACATGTACCCAAAGAGTAAATCCATGTAAGTTTTCGGTGCTTTGTTTTTGTTTGATAAAATTCCTTGAAAACCTCAACGCACCTAATCTAAAAAAATGAAAAACGAAAAAATGTATTAATTGTTAACTAATATCCACTAAATCTAGGTTAAATAGTATTCAACACTAAGCAATGAGTTCTAATTTGTTTAAATTAATAAGATCCAAATGTACCATTTCTGCCGGAAGATTGAGGTCAAAAGATTTGTAACTTGGCCAGAAGCCAGTAGTCAGAACAGTAACTGTCAAGTCAATTCCAGGGTCTGCATTTGGATTATTGCTTAAATACTCTTCAAAGCTGGTTTGATTTTCCTTTGCCAATGTCAAATCTGTAACCTAGTAAAAGCAAGAAGTATTTAACTAATCTTTTGACATCCAACAAAAGTTATTGAAAGCAGTATTACAAGCTTTGTTCACAAACGTTAGAAAGACTAACCATTCCTTCCATCTTTGAAGTGAACTGACCACCACATTGCTGCTTCAATTTTGTCAAAATATTTCTCTCATGGACATCATTAGCACTCTTGTCAAAAAGAAGCCTCCGAGCAAGCTTCTTCCTGCAAGCAATCATGCAAGAAATTGTGTAAGTATTCTTTTCCCAAAAAAATCCAGAGAAAGACGGTAATTAAAATTTTCACAGAAAACTACTTCTTGGCAGCCTTAACAAATCATTGTAAAAATATATTTTGGTCCTCATCCTAACTGAATTTCCTTTTCTCTTTATTTCACCTATAAAATTCAGCAAACAGGTCTTTGTCGCTAATATAGGCAAGCAGCTTGACCACCTACAAACAGACAAAAATCCTCAAGTTTAGAGTAAAACAAATTTACAACAATATATGGTACATCTAGACTGATGCAGACCTTTTCAAGAATTTCTTCAATGGCTTCATCACTCAATTTTTTACTTCCTCCTTTCATAAGAATGTTGTCACACAAAGTGGCAAGTAGTTCCGCACTTGAGCTTCCTCCAACACCCTTGTTGCAGAAGACCTCAAAAGCCTCCTTAAGTGCCTACAAAATTAAAACATTCAGATGCATACAAGAATACTCTGATCCCACATAACAACTTCAAAATTATTATATGATCAAAACCTTGTGGAAAAGAGTATGATTCTGGAAACAGTCGCTCACATAAGCCAGGTACTTGTCATGCAGCTCAATCACTTTCCAAACAAAAACCTGAAGAAAAAGACCAAATTCAGTATCCACAAATTAATAAATTGTAATTTAATTATTTAATTATAAAAAGTAAAACATCAGAAAATTACCTGTTCCTGAACACCAACGATATCCTTTTTATCTGCCTGTAGACATTGTCATTTTAAAATAAAAAAGAAAAAGAAAAGTCAGCAGCAAATAAAAATTGCTTTAGAGAAGCGCCTCATGAACAACTTGACCAAGTAAGGAAAGTACAAGCAGTTTCAAAGCATGGCCAATCTACCATATGTTCAATAGGAAAGATAGTGACTTATCTTTTTGCAATTACTTACAAAAGGCAACACCCAATGATCATTTCTCCTCCATATGTACCATTTCCATGGATGGCACAACAACAAGAACAATATGTACAAGCAAGCTGAAAATTATCAATTAATCTTTTTGAATTTTTTTAAGTACACCACAGCTCACTGTGGACAAAAAATGTGAAACAGACACTTCAATATTAAGATGACACACAGAACACCAAAGACAAACATACTAGTGCTCTACTGCATACTAGACTTTCGTTGATTTTGCAAATTGCAATGGGCAAAATGAACCTCCCAACCAGCATAGGGGAAATAAACAAACCATATAATAACTAGTATCTAATTCAAGAAAAGACCTTTTTGTTACTTGCTGTATCTTCAGCCTGCTTCACCAATGCCATTCCTTCAGTAGTAACATGCTGCATTATACATGGAGAGCAATCATTATATATGAGCAAGCAAGACAGCAAGAACAAAAAGGGAACAGAGATCCCAATTTTAACTGACAATATAAAATGGAGAAAGAGCAAAAAAGAAAAAAGTTCAATGCCACATACCTGCTTAAATATACTAGAAACAGGAACCAAGCCTTGATGTATTTTAGGAAAGAGCCTGAACATCCTTGATAAATCTTCAACCTGAGCATCAAGAGGAAAGTGGAAAAATAATACATCACAGCCAGGTTTTAAAAAATTGAAACCATCAAAGTAAGAAAAGTTGAACAAGTACCTTGTCATCTTTAAGTAATGCATGAAATCCCGGGTGCTCTTTTTCAAGTAGTTGGTTTGCATACACGGATAAGAGCTCATGTTGAACTTCCTAGACAAAAATATTCCACAGAAACAATTAAAACAATAGAAAGGTTCAGAAACCCTGGAACAGAACTATAAGAATACATCACCATCCTTAATATATGTTTTTCTAAAAGTCCCAAGCAAAAATGGCTCCATTCAAGAAAGTAGATTAAATAGCTGGAAAAAAATCACAAAGTAAAGACAAACCTCTAGTAACTTCGGCTCACTACTAGAATTCAAGCAATGAGCAACCCTATCTTTGTCACGTTTTAAGCACTCCACAGCCTGTAATAAGAGACACATTATCAAATTGTAGTCATACTGTAGTGTAAATAAAGTCACCAAGTTACAGTAAGCACAAGCATAACTGAGAAACCATATTACCATACCTTGAGCATATAATCAGGGCAGGAGTCTTCTACGATGCAGTTGGATGCCTTTCGAGAATAATAAGCAGAAGTGTCTTTGAGCATGGCAGCTTCAAAATCATTTGCATAGTAATCCATTTGCCCTATACCAATTTCAACACATATATCTAAAACATTCTTTAATAGAGCTCGATCAATCTGCTCTCCCTCCCGTTCTTGATCAATCTTTGAAAAACAAAGATCCATTTAAATTAATCAAAGTTTGCAAAGGTTGAAATATATCACAGTAAGGCAGCAAAATGTACCCAAGAAATAACTGCATCCCTAACTTTCCCATTTAGTTCCTTGTAAACCTGTATACAATAGAGCCCATGATTATCACATAAAAAAGAAGCATTATAAACTGAAATCAAGAAAAAAAGGTAACATACTAGTTACCAGTAGCACTGATAAGTTTGTATGTAATTAAAACATGTAATAACAAGGATAGCCAATACACAAGAATAAACATAGCACCATGTGAGGTTTGGCTGTAAAATTACCAGATCATGAAAACAAGTCAAGCCAACTTCATTCAGGGGCGGCAGTGACCTCCGAGCAATAAAGTAACGATCCAAATAGTGAAAGAAATGAGAAAGCCACCTAACCATTATTTTATGATTTGACCACCTTTTCACAAGCTCTCTCAACATAAATTCATTGTGTTTCTCTCTCAAAGAAGGTAATACCTGCATCATTTGCATTTTATTAAAAGGAAATCCATAAAATAATCAAAATAATGAACACCAAAATGGACCTATAACATATTCCAATGTGAAACCCAAGAAACCAATTTTCACAAAACATGTCACCTAGGAGATAATGCCAAGTGAATGGTCACTAAAATCGTGGATTAAACCATTTCACTATCCTATCACGTCAGAATGCATGAAATCATTCTGTGGGATCACTGCCTGCAGTATTCCCAGAATTGGTAGCATTGCACGGTCCTGTGAAATCCTGCAGCTCCCATAGGAATTCAATTAAGCTACTATTTTTTACTTACTTTGGCAGCTTGAACAAACATTTCAGCAGAAATAAAAGGATTGCCCATTCAAAACTAATGTGTTTTATATTAAGTTTTAGTCACAAACAAAACCTAAATAATATCTCTAATCCCTGAATATAAAAAAAAAATCATTTCTTGCTATCTGAGACCTCTTCAGCCTTCCCACAATACTATACTTCTAATTCTGCATTCCCTTAACTAGTTTCAACTTTGGGGTAGATGTATTGAAATGACTTAAACAATACTTTGTTCTTGTTAAAATTTTAAAAATCCATTATCATGTGGAATATTGTAATGAAATGTATTACTTTGCACTATGTTTGTCTCTTAAAACCTAATGTTTATCTAAGACGGTCTCTTAAACCTAACATTTATCTAAAACTTACTCTTTTATAGAAAATTGATTTATTAGGCACGTCATTATGACAAGTTGATTTTACTTTGTACTTATTTTGATATATTTTTCATTATTCATTTTAGATTATCTAAATTTCTCACCATCTTTGCAATAGGACATTACAATCCTCAATTGGAAAGCCCATACCAATCCTATGAAGGGCCCCATTTTCAATAACCCTGTACATCTGCCACAAAACTCTTCAAGTGAATAGTCTTCCACAAAACACTTTCACACTAGTTTATGGAGAGATAGTTGTAGCATTGATCCCCAGAAGGTACAGTATATGGAAATCATGTGAAAACTGAAAAATCAATGTAAATGTGGGGCAGTATTACTATGCAAACTAACAGGGTGCATGAAATGGTTCTCCAACTAGATCTCCACATATTATTACTGGATAAATATCTTTTACATAGATACAGATGGATATATCAACCTGCAGCAATGTTGCCTTACAACTGGGTGATAAATATAATATTCTCATACCATTTGAGAAACAATCAAGAGAGCAATAAGACTTCAGCAGACTTCAATATTTCAGGAAATGAAAGCCTATGGTTCTAGGAAGAATAAAGAAAGATGTGAATGATAGAATACGGTTTAAAGTTTAAAATACATATGGTTTCAAAAGCAAATTTAACTTGTTTCAAATATTTTAGGACTCTCTCATCTCATAGTATTACAAGTGACATGATATGAGACTACTATCATGTCAAAGTTTATGGGGCATCAAACACTATAATAAACCATTTTAAGTTATGCTTATGCAACCTATTTCCAAATTCAAAACAACAAAGTCACCAATATTAGATTTGATACCAGCTGAAACAATTATTATTCCTCATAATGGAGTACAGATAGTGAAATAACATACAACAAAAAGTTCCAAGTTAATTTAAAGCCCAGTCAATTAATTAAATAAGGTCCATAACATATCCAAATGATAGCGTTACTCACTGTTGACACAATGTACTCTTCAAAAAACTCCCGGTACTTGTCATACAGTTGTTGGCAGTAATCATGAGGAGGTTTTTGAGTACACATATTATAAATTGTCCTATAATATGATTTAAGGAAATGTAGCTTCAGGAAATATACCGTCACCGAAGGTAAATCAAACTCAAACACATAAGCAAAAGCTGAAAATGTAAGCAATAAAGACAGCTCAGCAGTGGATACGTGTATAGCATCATATAGTCCTCAGAGCTAAACTGAGGCTCGGGCAGCCCTTCTAAAATGTTCTTTAGCTTTGTGATGCCCTTCTGCATAAAATCCCATCCTTGTTCTAGGTCAATAGTCTTGCGCTCACTCATCCACATGCTGGCAAACTTATTATTAAGCCCAGACGCCAAAATCTGCAAAGCAAACCTCCAATTGTTTATGGTGCTTAAAAAATTCTAAATCCTAATAAAATAATAGCAGGTTGGTACAAATTAACTTGATTTCAAAAGGAAGAACGAATTCACAGTAAGCAGCATGAAATTCCCCTCAGCTAAAACATAATTTTCCAAAACCAAAATAAAATTCAAAATTCATTTCCAAACTCCCCCCTTCCATTGAGGAACCAGGGTTGAAGAATCTAATCTCTAGCATCCCGAATTTTGTAATTTCCTTCGTCTCACTCAATCCAACAGTAAACAAATAATGCAAAACCGCCATGCGCAACAGGGCTCAGAAGAATAAGCAGAAAAAGAATAATCAGAAGAAACAAAAGAGCGAGATCACAGAGAACGATTCAAAAGCAAACGAACTTACAACAAAAAGGAATAAGCACAGTTCCTTTACCGGCGAAGCAGAAGCCTCAATCGGAGATGTGGCATGAAATAAAACCCTAGCAATAGTTGGTAAAGTAGAGGATGGTCCAGAGGGACGAAGGAGAGCTACGACAGAGCATTGATGGGAAGAAAAGGGCAATTTCCGAAAAGGAAACTGGAAAAAGACTCGGGTTGGAGGTGGCCTCGCCACTTGCGGGCTCGGAACCTTTATTTTTGCGATTTTTTAATAATAAAAAAACTCACTGCTTTTTCCGGCATGATAACAGTACTATTTTGTTTTTTTTTTTGGGTGGAAATTTGGGTTATGGCCCAACCCGCATTCGGACGGATTTGTTCTATTATTAATTCTGATAAATGATTTCTTAAAATTAAGTTATTAAATTTATTAAATTTTATAAATTAAATTATAAAATTTATTAATTAAATAATTGTAAATCTTTTTTGTGTGAATTTCTCAACCCACCTTTTTTTTGGATTAACTTTTTTCTTGATGAATTTAGACTTTATAAATTCTACAATTTTTATAAATTGAAATTTATAAATTTCTCACTTAAAAAAATATATATCATTAAATTTATAAAATTTTAAAAATCTAAAGGCTAAGCCATTATTTGTAAGAATTTAGTGGCCCACTTATTAGTGAGACTACTTGTTTCAACTAAATTATAAGGATTTTGAATGGGAGTTGAACTAACTTTTAAGGCTAAAATGTAAATAAATAATCTTCTTGTATTTAAGTGCTTTTATAATTAACTCTCATATACTTTTAACTATTGCATTGTAAGCTCTCATACTCATAGATATGAGCATTCTATATCTTCTATTAAACTTTTGGTTAAAACACTTAATGGCAATGCACCGATTCCTCTTCACACCACTTGTTCCCCATAGTTTCTTGGTATTGGATGGTGAAAGTCTGGTGGGTGATGCTCATCTTCTTCATCTTATATGAGTTGTTTGTGTTCACAAAGGAGATGCCATCAATGCATATATCTCATCCTCTTTACTAGTCCAATAGCCTGTTTAGCAAAGACATATTTCCAATTCCACAAACTTGTATACACACATTTGATATATTTGTTTGTAGCTTTTCACTATGTAATTACTAATTAAAATAACAACTTATGTACATGTGACAAGCCTCAAGATTGATATAGATTTCAAGTGCTCAAGAAGCCAATTTAGAAAAAGAACACATGAATCCCTTAACCAAATGTCAACATGGGCGCCATTAATTTTACTTCGAAGGAATATGCGAATAATGAAGCAGGAAACATATCGTTCCTATTAATATTGGGATGGAATCCCTTCTGTCAGCAATGGCACCGAGTCCAACATTGGCAAACTATGTAATAGCAATCATCATTGTTCATCTCACTTGGACTCTACTAAGACTATCCTTTTGGGTGAATGAAGTCACTAATTCTAGATTCCATAATCACAGTTGTTGAGAATGCCTTCCACGGCCTACCCAAGTAACTTTTGAAACCAAACCTCTCAGTGAAGAGAATTGCCCCTAGGACAATATTGCAACTCTAGAAGATAATCCTAGTGCCTTCATGTAGTCATCATGTGCCATCTATTGTTATTGTGTTAAATTGGTTTGGTAAAGACATCCTTTCAATGATTAACAAGTCTTGTAGCAAAATGCTTGACAAGCCAAAGATGAAGTCAATGGTGCCAAAGATTTCACAGTTGCGATAGAATTAGTGATTGGCACAAACCAATCTGGGCGGACATGGGTAGAGTTACTTCGAGTTCATTTGAGTTTAATCGAATCAAAATAACCAAAGTAATATGCCAAACTAGATCTATCCCAATATACCTCTAGAATCAAATTTTTCGAGTTGAAATGGGTTCAATGAGTTTAATTGGGTTGGAAAATGTAAAAATTCACAAAGAGGAAGATAAGTTGGGTTAAGTCATTAGAGCATATTGTGGTACCAAGTTCAACCGAGTTTGGCAAGTGGTTGCCCAATCTTAGAGTAGGAGCAAATGAGTTGGTTGTTTGGGAAGTAAAAAAGAACTCCTAGTTGGGCACCAAGGGTAATGGCAATTTTCGAATAGGTTGACTCTCTTTGCTTGAAGGATTCTTTGGTTGGATTGCTAATAACCCAAAAACCCACACCACCGACATGCTCTATCAGTTGCTGGCTTTGGAGATTGACATGCTCTTTCAATTGTTGACTTTGGAGAATGAAGAAAAATATGTTGTGAAAGAAGAATGATGAAAAAAAATTTGAACAAATGGGCTAAAGGTGAAGGGTGGGGCATGTAAGAGGAAGCATTCTTAAGTTGGAGCTTTTAATTTTTATTTTCTTTAAAAATAGTGGAAAGGTTGAAAAAGATGAAAAGTTTCATAGAATGAGCCAAGCCAAAAAGTCTTTCTTCTTCTTACTTTTTAAAGGTTTAGCTATTAGTTGGCATATTAGCATTAAATGCTAGTATAAGTTTCAAGCATTTTAAAAATAAACAATATAAAACTTGACAACCTATTTGAAAGGGTTGCATTGGGTTTTCGAAAAGTGAAAGCCTTCACCTACCAGCATGACTTGAGAAGAGCACAGTTGTGAGTTTCAAATACTAAAAAAAATTATAAGGAAGGTCTACATAAGATTACATGAATATTTAAAATTGAAAGGTTCCTCTTCAGTTTAGTTCGGATTGCCATAGGTTAAAAATACCAAACTTGAAACTGACCAAAATAAATCGTTTGAATCCTCAGTCTCACCAAATTAACCTATGTAATCAAGCTTGTTCACCTATTTTTTTATTCTGTTGGGTTTAACCAGTTTCATTTGGGGTAAGCGGTTTATTCCTATCCTTATGAGCCAAAGCAAAAGAATGGTGATTGATCTCCCTAATTTTTACATACCACTACTTTATGGTTCTTTGGCCCCTAATTTTTAAATACCACTACTTTATGGTTCTTAGGCCCAATTGTATTCCAATCAAAGAAGCTTCAATGTGGAATCATACCCAAAATCAATTAAGCAAATCTATTGGATTATTACAACAAAATTATAGTCAAATTTTAACCATATACCACATTGATTTTTAAGACCACGTACTGTAAGTAATGAGTGGTGTGAAGAGGGATGGATGCATCCTTAAGTGTTAGCAGAAAGTTCTACAGAAGGTCTAACATTGCTTAATTTTGGGAATATGAGAGCTTATATTGCAAAAATTAAAAGTACATAAGGAATAATTGCAAAAGCGGTTAAGCACAATTTTTATATTTTAGCCTAATTTTAATATATATTCAAAATATTAAAGCTTTTAGTTTTTCCAAATCAATATAAAAATATTAGTAAATGAGTATATTATTTCTAAATATTATATTATATAATTAATGTATTCCTAAATTAAATATATTAAACATAATTAAATTATTATGAAAGAATAGCATCATTGAACTTATGCTATCCCATGGATTATGTAGGAAACAAATTAAATAGAATCTTAATAAACATGGCTGTCTAAGCTTGAAGGAAATTCTTGTTTTAAAAAATTTATTTGGTGTAATTAAAAATTGAACATGTTAATGAATAGTTTGAATTTAATATTACCCATATATAATTGAAACAAAAAGAAAATACTACAATTGTGAGTGAAAATAATAATAAATACCTAAAATTCAACTCATATTCATTTTATAAGTATAATATTTAGTTATTTAATACTAAGTAGATAAAAAAAAAGAGAGAAAGACTCTAACGCCACCTTATGCATGCATGTATGTAATTAAATTTTTATGATTGTGCACATTTGGATTTTTTCAAACGGGAATTGTTTAGTAAGAATTTATGTATTAAGTAAACTATTAGAGTAGAATCAAGAAATAATTATTTTGTTTTTTATTCTTAATTAATTGTTTTAATTGTGTGATTTTAGATTATTGTAGATTCAATTAAATTGTAACTAGAGCCCTTATAGATAGATGTATATCTTTCAGCTATAAATAGATGTATATATTTAAAGTGAGGTAGTTATTAATGAAAAATGATGGTAGTAATTATGGGAAATTTACGTTCTTTGTACATTTATAAATAAAACTATTAAAAAATATATATAAATCTTATACAAAATTTATTTATATACACATAATTGCCCTTAACAATTTACCCCGTAAGGGAACCAAACGTGTTTTTATTTTCTCTAATCTATAGCTATACAATGTGTACTATCGCCAAACTAATTGTGCGCAGGGTGTCATCTTGTTTGGAATGCAATAAATCTATCAGTATTTGGCTGCTAGTGCTTGATTTGTAGGCACATTTATATGCGTACGTTTGTCCAACCAGCAAATTGCTAAATAGTTTGATGCGCTCTAGGGCAACTAAGACACTTGGTAAAGAGTTGTTGGCATGGCCAAAAGTGCCTTGGTCCTTGTTATTATTATTATAATTATATAATATATAAATATAGTAACTCTGCCTGCTTTTTTTTCTTTGGTTATAGATGACTCCCTAAGAGAGAATAGAAGTAGGGATGTTAGGATAGGGGTTCAAACTTGCAGCACCGCAGATGTAGATGCCATCATACACCATTGAGCTAAATGCTCTTGGCTGCCTGCTTTAACCTATTACCATAGGGAACAAGGAACTAAACTGATAGATTCATGCCTCAATGAATGGGTAAATTCTTAAAGAGAGGTTGACAAAAACTCAAAAGTGGATCTATATTAGGTGAATTCAAAAATTTTAAGTGGTAGAGGCAAAAAAAGTATATATATTAAAAAATAAATGGTGAAACCAAAAAAAATTATATTAGAGATTTTCTATTTTTTACCTTATTTTTAATGAAATATTTTTAACTTAATTACAAATTAGTTAGTCATGTTATTTATTTTTATAAATAAATTTGACTGAATACATGTGGAAGTAACAGAATAAAGAAAAATAAAAAGTAATATAGTAATTCTCAATAAATTTTTATCTCATTCTAAATAATAATAAATATAATAATATATAATAAATATATCTAATATTAAAATTTAACAAAAGTTGTAGAAGACATTTGCACTCACATTATTAAAGGTGAGTCCATCGTTGATTTATATTAAAAGTTGGGTAGACAATTGCCATATGAAGTTTTAAATTTTTTAATATATAATACAAAGATACTTACATAATAAAACTTAAAGTTCCTACATAAACAAATTGTATTGGCATTTTTTAAAAAAAAATTTAAATTGTCCATGTGAGAAAACTATTTTTTCAATTATTTTTAATTATTTATATTCTAAAATTTTGAAGTATATTAACAATTAATGTACGTCTTAATATAATTTTATAACATATAAATTTTTATTTATTAATAATTAGATTAATTAATATAATGATCGAATATATAATTTACTTTTAAATTTAAGGTTACAATCAATTCAAAAGGTTACCCCATTTGAAGTTGTGGCCCACAAAGTTAGTATTATGTCCACATATTTATTTTTGCCTATGCTACATTAGTCCAAACCTGCCTGACAAGCTTGTTTAATAGCTTTAATCTTATTAGTGCTAACGTTATAAAAACTCTTATATATGCCATGGTAAAACCTCACAAGAGTTTTTGTAAGACGTTAAATTACTGCCTGAGGACCTCTCTCTAAGCAAATGCTGCAATTGATTTTCTATGCGAAATGGGAGAATGCATATACACATTTTCATGAGTTACTATTCTTTCTTTGCCATGAAAATTCTTGGAAAGAACTGGGATATGACGAAGGTGACCAGTCGATTTTGTCACCTAAGTTAAATAATTTGGACAGAATTAGTGAAGAGGAGGTGCAAATTAAAAGGAGAGGAAGGAAAATTAAAATTGAGGCTAAGCAATTTGCTTTCAAATTTTTGTACATGAAATTTTTGTAATTTCATGTTGTGGAAACAAAAGGACTGCAATGAAATGATAAAATTCTTTTTATCAGGATTGTCACTTTTCAACATAAATCAATTTAGGTGGCTGCTCTTTTTTGATCAACTGTAGTCCAATACAACTGATGAATCTAAAGGAAGAAAGGTTTTCTGCTGGAACCCTAAGTTTTCTACTCAATCTCAAACTCCACCACCTCCCCATTCTTAGAAAGATGATTTGGTACAATGAATCTACATATACAACATAAACTTTATTGCATCTTTTGTTATTTGGTTTTTCGTACACCCCTAGGATATATGTTGACTTCTACTGGATGGCTTAGTGTGGTGGAATGTGTTCCCCAACTCTTAGAAAAACTGAGTTAGTGAAACCTTAACCTCAGTGTGATACTTAAGTAATATAAATATCTATTCAATATTTAGTGCAATAACACTAATTGATTAATATAATTCATAATGCCATCAAGAAACCCTAGAAAGTGACTTCATACCAGTTTTGGTGACGGCGATGGCGGATCTACTAGGTTTGTGTAGGACAGGGAGAGTGGACCAGGATATAACCAATTACCCAAGAAAATTAATTAATTTGGGTGTTCATTCAACCACTTAGATGATGAAACTATATTCATACATTGAACTTTAGGTTCATGCGAGAGTCAATGGTGGACAAATTCATGGATAACTTGGCAATTCATCAATATAAACGAAAGTGATAGCAAATTCCTCAATTAAACTGGTCAGATCAAACTAAACAAGATAGTGATTTACTAACCTTATGCTTTCTGTCTTGTTCTGAGACCATGCTCTTGAAATATGAATATCCTTTCATATATTCCTAAGCATATCCTTATCCTATTAAATTGCAAATGCTAGAATTCATCATCAAAATGAAGAACAGTTAGGAATTGTAAGTTTTTGTTTAAATGCATCATGGATTTGTAATTATATGCTTATATGGGCAGTTAATGAGCTACAATTAACTTGCTAAGCAGCAAAAGCTTAGAAATTGAATTATACAGGAATAAGTTCAGGTTCATCGATCTCAAATTTGAACCAATATACAGGGGAAACAAAAAAGCATTCAAATTAAGACACGCTTGCAAATCAGGTTAAGACAAGAAAATTCTAAGATTGTCTTATCCTCAAAACCTCAAACTATCATTCGTGGGATGGAGACACATTAGGTACTAGACTTGTCCTCTCAGACACATTGTGATTCGTTGTGCTTTTGGCTACCGCCTGATTCTTCTTGTGGTTAATTTATAGAGTTCATCATCCTTCTCTCTTGGGCTATTTCCTCTTTCTTGATGAGCCCTATCTACCTCTAATTCTCTATATCTCTACAAATACCTCCTCATTGGCTCTGCATAGTCATCAAAACCTACGATTCCCAAGGCCGAGCAAATGTCATCCCCATTCACAGTCTTCCTCTTTTCCTTCCTACACTTGTCTGACGCCTCGCCAGTCACAAAGCTTATGAACTTAGACACACATTCCTGCATTGTTTCCTTCGCTTCCTTCGAGATTTTTGTGTTGTGTGGCAAATCTGCTTCATAATTCGACCAACATTTGCAATTGGCAACAAGCGATCTTGCTCTTTGATACCATTGTTGTCATTAGAGGAACTGCCTCCAACGTTATCCTCCATTTTCGATTTCCCAGGAACAAAGTACTTTCTTTTAACTAAAATAGACTTTGGTATCAGGCATATCAAACCTCGTTATATATAGATAAATGCATAGATAGGTACATGCGCGCTTGGTCACACATGGAACTTGTGACTTGTGTCTTGTTATTCAAAATGACATGTGAATGATGCCGACCCGGTCGGCTTGAATGGTGGGGTTTGATTCTGCAGCTCAATCCTTGGAGTACACAGCAATTTCTTTTACAAAATGGGGACAAAGTCCACCCTAAGTCATCTTTGTGTTCCATTGGCATGCAAGTACTCTTAATGGATGCTGAGGAGGCTTTTGGGACAGTTGAAAAAGAGTAGAAAAGTATAAGAAAATAGCCCTAGGAAAGCTCTAACATACAAGTAAAGTTGTTTGGGGGGTTAACATTAAAGGTGGAGAATTATAAAATAGGGAAATGGTAGAGCTATATAAGTAGGTTTACAAAACAGATTAGAAGATGAGTATGAATTGTTAGATCTAATGAGTTTTATAGATTAAATTATGAAATTTAATAAAATTATTAATAATTTAAATGTATTTAAATGAAAGTTTTGTAAACTTTAATTTATAAAAGTAAAAAAATACATAAAACAACCAGTGCACCCATTTGAACCACCAATAAGCTTGGTCTAGCATGTTTTAAGAAATGATTAGAAGTTCTAAGTGTGAGAATTACATTATTGCAGTTTGCTTAGATGGTGGATTCAATCAGACTCAACCTCTGAAAAGGAAAAACTGAAGGAACAAAAGAAAGGGGCTTTGCTTATATGATTTGAAGGAAGGGCATAGATGTCATTGCGTAATCCAAAAAGAAATGATACACGCGCATAATAATTCTCCACTCATTGTCTCAAGCACTCATACACGCCGCATGCCAACTCACGAAGGATCCACATAATGCTCAATTGACAATAGCAATCTGTTAAACTTTAGGAAAATATTATTGATATGTGGGAGAGCATACGTTCTTTCTATGCACAAAGTTAATTTTTTAAACAATAAAAATATAAGAATATGTTTAATTTATATACAAAATTTATATATACCTAGGTTATTACTTTAAGAGTTAGACATTGTTAGTTGAAGGAGGAGGAAATCAACTTAGCATTTTTCACCTGTTGGTGGAAACTCTAGCTATCATTTATTTTTATTACAAAGAAAAGGTACATTTAATATATTGTATAAATTTTATAAATTGAAGCTCACTTTATTTTCCAAATCGTGTGGTCGATTGATTGGAAATTTTTACTCATACTTTAATATAAAGTGTATTTTTATTTACCGCATACATATTTACAAGGAAGAAGATCGAGTTGTACTATCAGTGGCGGATGGGACAGGTCTCAACTCTCCCAATTTTTATATATATTATGTAACATTTTAATTTGATCTTCTGTAAAATATTTTCTAATCTTTAAGAATTTTCATATGATGCATATAAATTCTAAAAATTTAATCTGACACCCTTAAATTTCGTATACTGTTATACATAATCTATAATAATTTTAAAATTTTCGAATAATTTTTTATATATCTTACTTAAGTTTTCACAATTTTTAAAGTAATATGATTATTTAAAATTACAAAAATTATCCTGTCTTTCAGACAACATATAGCAACATGTGTTAGCTAGACTCTAAAAAAAATTGTGATTCCACCCTAACCAATTTATGCATTATCATTTAGTACTATTACTGTGTAACTACAAACGAGGAGACTAAGAAAGGGAGAGAAGGAAAGGGGTGGAGGGGGGGCCTCACATTGTCTAACTGCCCGTTCTCGACAACCAGATGATGGTGGCCAGACATAAAAGACGACGAGCATATAAGAGGGTCAGGTCAATTTAGACACCATCACCAGCCATTCTCTACATCAAGATCTAAGTAGAAAAACAAACAGCATGCTAATTGCGCTTTGAAGGATCAGCAACAAAGTAAGTTATATCCAAAGTCTTCTATTCTTCAGCAAATTATAACTTCCATTGCCACAAAAAGAAGGGGAGCTGGAGGCGCAAAGATATGTGGTATAATATTATATTTTCGAGAATCATGATTTTCTTATATGACACATCTGGATGTCCCTCGAGACGCCAATTGAAAGTATAAATCCATCCCCTCAAATTTATATAAAGCAATCGTCACCAAATACAGACAAGCCTAGAATCCTTGTAACAATGCTCACCACATACAACAGATTCAAATACCATACAGAAAAACAACAACGGTTCCCCGTTGGACATCCAATAGAGAGCCCCGAGCCTTTAAAAAGTACAAGCACCCCAAACTTTCTCATGTAACTTGGGCATGACACTTAAATGAACTAAATCTTACAGTAAAAGAAGATTATACACATTTATCGCAAAACACCAGAGCTGTAGGATTTCAACTCAAGACAGACCATTTACCAAATGGTTTCAAAGCTGAAATTCATAATACAATTCCACTGGCACTAGAGATACACATATCCTAATTTCTTTTTCCGGTGGGAAGAAATACATCAACTAAGTCGAGATGGAATTGAAGTAACAAAGAAATGATAAAGAGGGTACCAGAGAGCTGGACCTACTCATGGAATTGATTACGATTTCTCCGGTGCGAGCACCCACTATAGCAGTAGCCCATACCTGGATAAGAAGGCAAAATGTACAAGCACCTGCAGCTGCTTCTCCAAGGTAACTAACTACCAAGAGGCACTCAAATTATGCAAGTTCGTATATGATCCTCTTGTTTTGCTATTTGCGGCAACCATGGGCACCGCTTTTTCTAAGAAATCATCAAGCACACATCATGCCAAGTACCTGAACAAATTTGCATCATCTTTGTCTCTTTCCAAGTAGTCTCGTGAAATCAAATCTTCAATCCGCTTTTTAATTGCCTTGACATCAGGCTGTACAATTTTAATCCAAATCAACAATTCCGAAATTAAAGAGAATAGGCAGACATATAGACGAACAGATTATGTAACAGAAGTGGTGATATGGACCTTAAACATCCGACCCAACTGCTCAACACACTCCATAACTAAGTGTTGGTAACCCAAAACTTTCCGACTCTTCATAATTCGCACAATTGAGGCATCAATAGCATATCTTCTGTCCTTGTCAACATCCTCAATTACTTTTTTCTTTTCATCCACAGGAGGAAGAGGAATCTGCATAATTTTCAATTTTTCTTTTTAAGTTGTCACTATCTCACTCACAAGTCAGGAAATTGTACAGAGATTAAGATGAATAAAAATATTCTTTCAAGATATGGATACCTTGATCCTCCTCATTTTGTCGGTAAATTTTGAATTAAATTCAAAATAATCAGTAGAAGTTATTGTTTTGGCGTTTGGTTCTTTGTTGAGAATCTTGTACTTGGCACATGACAAGGAGTGGAGAAGTCTAATGACGTCATCATCAGACAAGTTTAACTGAGTCATTATCTCTGTATAACTCAACCTATCTGAAGAATTAAAAAGCAGCAATGCTGAGGCCTATTGAAAAACACAACATTGGGTCAGCATAGAAGTATATAAAAATCTTGAAGATCCCAGAAACAAAAGATGAAGGGGTGAGGGCCGAAATAAAAGATACACTATGTAAAAAGGTATATGGTATGAAATATAACCTGGTAGGTTGTCACTATCAGCTCCATTGTTTTGGGTTCAAATTTTCCAATTATATTACATGTACCCAAAGAGTAAATCCATGTAAGTTTTCGGTGCTTTGTTTTTGTTTGATAAAATTCCTTGAAAACCTCAACGCACCTAATCTAAACAAGTAAAAAACAAAAAAATGTATTAATTGTTAACTAATATACACTAAATCTAGGTTAAATAGTATTCAACACTAAGCAATGAGTTCTAATTTGTTTAAATTAATAAGATCCAAATGTACCATTTCTGCCGGAAGATTGAGGTCAAAAGATTTGTAACTTGGCCAGAAGCCAGTAGTCAGAACAGTAACTGTCAAGTCAATTCCAGGGTCTGCATTTGGATTATTGCTTAAATACTCTTCAAAGCTGGTTTGATTTTCCTTTGCCAGTGTCAAATCTGTAACCTAGTAAAAGCAAGAAGTATTTAACTAATCTTTTGACATCCAACAAAAGTTATTGAATGCAAAATTACAAGCTTTGTTCACAAACGTTAGAAACACTAACCATTCCTTCCATCTTTGAAGTGAACTGACCACCACATTGCTGCTTCAATTTTGTCAAAATACTTCTCTCATGGTCATCATTAGCACTCTTGTCAAAAAGAAGCCTCCGAGCAAGCTTCTTCCTGCAAGCAATCATGCAAGAAATTGTGTAAGTATTCTTTTCCCAAAAAAATCCAGAGAAAGACGGTAATTAAAATTTTCACAGAAAACTACTTCTTGGCAGCCTTAACAAATCATTGTAAAAATATATTTTGGTCCTTATCCTAACTGAATTTCCTTTTCTCTTTGTTTCACCTATAAAATTCAGCAAACAGGTCTTTGTCGCTAATATAGGCAAGCAGCTTGACCACCTGCAAACAGACAAAAATCCTCATGTTTAGAGCAAAACAAATCTACAACAGCATATGGTACATCTAGACTGATGCAGACCTTTTCAAGAGTTTCTTCAATGGCTTCATCACTCAATTTTTCACTTCCTCCTTTCTTAAGAATGTTATCACAAAAAGTGGCAAGTAGCTCCGCACTTGAGCTTCCTGCAACACCCTTGTTGCAGAAGACCTCAAAAGCCTCCTTAAGTGCCTACAAAATTAAAACATTCAGATGCATACAAGAATACTCTGATCCCACATAACAACTTCAAAATTATTATATGATCAAAACCTTGTGGAAAAGAGTATGATTCTGGAAACAGTCGCTCACATAAGCCAGGTACTTGTCATGCAGCTCAATCACTTTCCAAACAAAAACCTGAAGAAAAGGACCAAATTCAGTTTCCACAAATTAATAAATTGTAATTTAATTATTTAATTATAAAAAGTAAAACATTGGAAAATTACCTGTTCCTGAACACCAACGATATCCTTTTTATCTGCCTGTAGACATTGTAATTTTAAAATAAAAAAGAAAAAAAAAGTCAACAGCAAATAAAAATTGCTTCAGAGAAGCGCCTCATAAACAACTTGACCTAGTAAGGAAAGTACAAGCAGCTTCAAAGCATGGCCAATCTACCATATGTTCAATGGGAAAGATAGTGACTTATCTTTTTGCAATTACTTACAAAAGGCAACACCCAATGATCATTTCTCCATCATATGTACCATTCCCATGGATGGCACAATAACAAGAACAATATGTACAAGCAAGCTGAAAATTATCAATTAATCTTTTTGAATTTTTTTTAGTACACCACAACTCACTGTGGACAAAAAATGTGAAACAGACACTTCAATATTAAGATGATACACAGAACACCAAAGACAAACATACTAGTGCTCTACTGCATACTAGACTTTCGTTGATTTTGCAAATTGCAATGGGCAAAATGAACCTCCCAACCAGTATAGGGGAAATAAACAAACCATAGAATAACTAGTAACTAATTCAAGAAAAGACCTTTTTGTTACTTGCAGCATCTTCAGCCTGCTTCACCAATGCCATTCCTTCAGTAGTAACATGCTGCATTATACATGGAGAGCAATCATCATATGAACAAGCAAGACAGCAAGAACAAATAGGGAACAGAGATCCCAATTTTAACTGACATGCATAAAATGGAGAAAGAGCAAAAAAGAAAAAAGTTCAATGCCACATACCTGCTTAAATATACTAGAAACAGGATCCAAGCCTCGAGGTATTTTAGAAAAGAGCCTAAACATCCTTGACAAATCTCCAACCTGAGCATCAAGAGGAAAGTGGAAAAATAATACATCACAGCCAGGTTTTAAAAAATTGAAACCATCACAAGTAAGAAGAGTTGAACAAGTACCTTGTCATCTCTAAGTAATGCATGACATCCCGAGTGCTCTTTTTCAAGTAGTTGGTTTGCATACACGGATAAGAGCTCATGTTGAACTTTCTAGACAAAAATATTCCACAGAAACAATTAAAACAATAGAAAGGTTCAGAAACCGTGGAACAGAACTATAAGAATACATCACCATCATTAAAATATGTTTTCTAAAAATCCCTAGCAAAAATAGCTCAATTCAAGAAAGTAGATTAAATAGCTGGAAAAAAATCACAAAGTAAAGAAAAAACCTCTAGTAACTTCAGCTCACTACTAAAATGCAAGTAATGAGCAACCCTATCTTTCTCACGTTTTAAGCACTCCTCAGCCTGTAATTAGAGACACATTATCAAATTGCAGTCATACTGTAGTGTAAATAAAGTCACCAAGTTACAGTAAGCACAAGCATAACTGAGAAACCATATTACCACACCTTGAGCATATTATCAGAGCAGGAGTCTTCTAGGATCCACTTGGATGCCTTTCGTGAATAATAAGCAGAAGTGTCTTTGAGCATGGCAGCTTCAAAATCATTTGCATAGTAATCCATTTGCCCCATACCAATTTCAACAAATATATCTAAAACATTCTTTAATAGAGCTCGATCAATCTGCTTTCCCTCTCGTTCTTGATGAATCTTTGAACAACAAAGATCGAATTAATTAATCAAAGTCTGCAAAGGTTGAAATATATCATAGCAAGGCAGCAAAATGTACCAGAGAAATGACTGCATCCCTAACTTTCCCATTTAGTTCCTTGTAAACCTGTATACAATAGAGCCCGTGATTATCACGTAAAAAAGAAGCATTATAAACTGAAATGAAGACAAAAAGGTAACATTTTAGTTACCAGTAGCACTGATAAGCTTGTATGTAATTACAACATGTAATAACATGGATAGCTGATACACAAGAATAAACATAGCACCATGTGAGGTTCGGCTGTAAAATTACCAGATCACGAAAACAAGTCAAGCCAACTTCATTCAGAGGCGGCAGTGACCTCCGAGCAATAAAGTAACGATCCAAATAGTGAAAGAAACGAGAAAGCCACCTAACCATTATTTTATGATTTGACCACCTTTTCACAAGCTCTCTCAACATAAATTCATCGTGTTTCTCTCTCAAAGAAGGTAATACCTGCATCATTTGTATTTTATTAAAAGGAAATCCATACAATAATCAAAATAATGAACAACAAAATGGACTTATAACATATTCCAACGTGAAACCCAAGAAACCAATTTTCATAAAACATGTCACCTAGAAGATAATACCAAGTGAATGGTCACTAAAATCATGGATTAAACCATTTCACTATCCTATCACATCAGAATGCATGAAATCATTCTGTGGGATCACTGACCGCAGTATTCCCAGAATTGGTAGCATTGCATGGTGCTATGAAATCCTACAGCTCCCATAGGAATTCAATTACACCACTATTTTTTACTTATTTTGGCAGCGTGAACAAACATTTCAGCAGAAATAAAAGGATTGCCCATTCAAAATTAATGTGTTTTATATTAAGTTTTAGTCACAAACAAAACCTAAACAATATCTCTAATCCCTGAATTTTAAAAAAGTTCACTTCTCGCTATCCGAGTCCTCTTCGGCCTTCCCACAATCCTACACTTCTAATTCTGCATTCCCTTGACTAGTTTCAACTTCGGGGCAGATGTATTGAAATGACTTAAACAATACTCTTTGTTCTTGTTAAAATTTTAAAAATCCATTATCATGTGGAATATTGTAATGAAATGTATTACTTTGCACTATGTTTGTCTCTTGAAACCTAATGTTTATCTAAAACAGTCTCTTAAACCTAACGTTTATCTAAAACTTACTCTTTTATATAAAATTGATTTATTAGGTATGTCATTAGGACAAGTTGATTTTATTTTGTACTTATTTTGATATATTTTTCATTCTTAATTTTAGCTTATCTAAATTTCTCACCATCTTTGCAATAGGACATTACAATCCTCAATTGGAAAGCCCTGCCAATCCTATGAAGGACCCCATTTTCAATAACCCTGTACATCTGCCACAAAACTCTTCAAGTGAATAGTCTTCCACAAAACACTTTCACACTAGTTTATGGAGAGATAGTTGTAGCATTGTTCCCCAGAAGGTACAGTATATCAAACTCATGTGAAAACTGAAAAATCAATGTTACAACACTACTGTTAGTTTTCAAAATGTGGGGAAGTATGGAAACTAACAGGGTGCATGAAATGGTTCTCCAACTAGATCTCTACATATTATTACCAGACAAATATTTTTTACATAGATACAGATGGATAAATCAACCTGCAGCAATGTTGCCTTACAACTGGGTGATAAATATAATATTCTCATATTATTTGAGAAACAATCAAGACAGCAATGAGACTTCAGCAGACTTCAATATTTCAGGAAATGAAAACCTATGGTTCTAGGAAGAATAAAGAAAGATGTGAATGATAGAATATGGTTTAAAGTTTAAAATATATATGGTTTCAAAAGCAAATTTTAACTTGTTTCCAATATTTTAGGACTCTCTCACCTCATAGTATTAGAAGTGACATGATATGAGACTACTATCCCGTCAAAGTTTATGGGGCATCAAACACTATAATAAACCATTTTAAGTTGTGCTTATGCAACCTATTTCCAAATTCAAAACAACAAAGTCACCAACATTAGATTTGATACCAGCTGAAACAATTATTATTCCTCATAAGGGAGTACAGACAGTGAAATAACGTACAACAAAAAGCTCCAAGTTAATTTAAAGCGCAGTCAATTAATTATATAAGGTCCATAACATATCCAAATGATAGTGTTACTCACTGTTGATACAATGTACTCTTCAAAAGACTCCCGGTACTTGTCATACAGTTGTTGGGAGTAATCATGAGGAGGTTTTTGAGTACACATATTATAAATTGTCCTGTAATATGATTTAAGGAAACGTAGCTTCAGGAAATATACAGTCACCGAAGGTAAATCAAACTCAAACACATAAGCAAAAGCTGAAAATGTAAGCTATAAAGACAGCTCCGCAGTGGATACGTGTATAGCATCATATAGTCCTCAGAGCTAAACTGAGGCTCGGGCAGCCCTTCTAAAATGTTCTTTAGCTTTGTGATGCCCTTCTGCATAAAATCCCATCCTTGTTCTAGGTCAATAGTCTTGCGCTCACTCATCGACATGTTGGCAAACTTATTATTAAGCCCAGACGCCAAAATCTGCAAAGCAAACCTCCAATTGTTTATGGTGCTTAAAATTTTCTAAATCCTAATAAAATAATAGCAGGTTGGTACAAATTAACTTTAATTCCAAAGGAAGAACGAATTCACAGTAAGCAGCGTGAAATTCCCCACAGCTAAAACATAATTTTCCAAAACCAAAATAAAATTCAAAATTCATTTCCAAACTTCCCCCTTCCATTAAGGAACCAGGGTTGAAGAATCTAATCTCTAGCATCCCGAATTTTGTAATTTCCTTCGTCTTACTCAATCCAACAGTAAACAAATAATGCAAAACCGCCATGCGCAACAGGGCTCAGAAGCTTAAGCAGAAAAAGAATAATCAGAAGAAACAAAAGAGCGAGATCACAGACACCGATTCAAGAGCAAACGAACTTACAATGAAGAGAAGGAGCACAGTTCCTTTATCGGCGAAGCAGAAGCCTCAATCGGAGATGTGGCGCGAAATAAAACCCTAGCAGTAGTTGGTATCGGAGAGCATGGTCCAGAGGGACGAAGGAGAGCCCGGAGAGGGCAATTTCCTAAATGGAAAATGGTAAAAGACTCGGGTTATATGCGGCCTCGTCACTTTGCGAATTTTTAATTATAAAAAAAATACAGTGCTTTTTCCGGCATGATAACAGTAATTGTTTTTTGGTGTTGAAATTTGGGTTATGGCCCAACTGCATTCGGACGGATTTGTTCTTTCCATTCTAATAATCATTCCTTAAAAAAATTAAGTGATTAAATATATTATATTTTATAAAATAAATTATAAAACTTACTAACCAAACAGTTGCAAGGCTTTTTTGTGTAAATTTTCCAATCCACCTTTTTTTTGTATAAACTTTATCTTGATGGACTTAGACTTTATAGATTTCACAATTCTTATAAATTAAAATTTATAAAATTTTTACTTAAAAAAATATATATTATTAAATTTATTAAACTTATAAAACTTAACGAATCTAAAGGCTAAGCCATTATTTATAAAAATTTAGTAACCCACTTATTAGTAAGACTACTTTTTTAAGCTAAATTATAAGGATTTTGAATAGGAGTTGAACTAACTTTTAAGGCTAAAATGTAAATAAATAATCTTCTTATATTTAAGTGCTTCTATAATTAACTTTCCTATACTTTTAACTATTGCATTGCAAGCTCTTATAGTCATAAATATGAGCAATCTGTACCTTCTATTAAACTTTTGGTTAAAACACTTAATGGCAATGCACCCATTCTGCCTCACACCGCTTGTTCTTCATAGCTTCTTGGTATTGGATGGTGAATGCCTGGTGGCTGATGCTCATCTTCTTCATCTTGCATGGTTTGTTTGTGTTGACAAAAGAAATGCCATCAAGGTATATGTCTCATCCTCTCTACTAGTCCAACAGCATGTTTAGCGAAGACATTTCCAATTCTACAAACTTGTATACAGACATTTGATATTTTTTTGTAGTTTTTGATCGTGTAATTACTAATTAAAATAACAACTTGTGTATGTGTGACAAGCCTTAACAAGATTGATATAGATTTCAAGTGCTCAAGAAGCCAATTTAGAAAAAGAACACATGAATCCCTTAACCAAATGTCAACAAGGGCACCATTAATTTTACTTCAATGGAATATGCCAATAGTGAAGTGGGAAACATATTGTTCTTATTAATATTGGGATGGTAATCCCTTTTGTCAACAATGGTAGCGGGTCCAACGTTGGCAAACTACATAATAGTAGTCATCAATGTTCATCTCACCTGGACTCTACTAAAACTATCCTTTTGGGTGAATGAAGTCACCAATTCTAGATTCCATGATCACTGTTGTTGAGAATGCCTTCTGTAGCCTACTCACATAACTTTTGAAACCAAACCTCTTAGAGAAAAGAATTACCCCTAGGACAATATTGCAACTTTAGAAGACAATCCCAGTGCCCTCATGTAGTCATAATGTGTCATCTATTGTTATTGTGTTAAATTGGTTTGGTAAAGTCATCCTTTCAATGATTAACAATTTTTACATCAAAAAACTTGACAAGCCAAAGATGAAGTCAATGGTGCCAAAGATTTTACAATTACAATAGAATTGGTGATTGGCACAAGCCAATAGGGGTGGGCATGTGTAGGGTTGGTTCAAGTTCATTTGAGCTTAACTGAATAAAACCAACTAAAATAATATGCCAAACTAGTTCCATTCGAATATACCTCTAGAATCAAATTTTTCAAGTTGAAATGGGTTCAGTGAGTTTAATCGGATTGGAAAATGCAAAAATTTACAAAGAGAAAGATAAGATGGGTTAATTATTAGAGCATATTGCAATGGCGAGTTCAACCAAGTTTGGCGAGTAGTTGTCCTATCTTAGAGTAGGAGCATATGACTTGGTTATTTGGGAGGTAAACAAGAACTCCTAGTTGGGCACCAAAGGCAATGGTAGTTTCGCAATAGGTTGGCTCTCTTTGCTTGAAGAATTCTTTGGTTAGATTGCTAATAAGCCAAAAACCCACACCACTGACATGTTTTCGCAGTTGTTGGCTTTGGAGATTGACATGCTCTTTCAATTATTGTCTTCGAAGAATGAAGAAAAAGATGTTGTGAAAGAAGAATGATGAAAAAAAATTGAATAAATGGGTTGAAGGTGAAGGGTGGGTGTATAAGAGGAAGCTTTCTTAAGTTAAAGCTTTTAATTTTATTTTTCTTTAAAAATAGTGGAAAGGTTGAAAAAGGTGAAAAGTTTCATAGAATGAGCCAAGTCAAAAAGTCTTTCTTCTTCCTACTTATTAAAGGTTTGGCTATTAGTTGGCATATTAGTATTAAATGCTAGTATAATTTTCAAGCATTTTAAAAATAAACAATATAAAACTTGACAACCTATTTGAAAAGGTTGCATTGGGCTTTCGAAAAGTGAAAGCCTTCATCTACTAGCATGACTTGAGAAGAGCATCATTGGAGTTTCAAATACTAAGAAAAATGATAAAGAAGGTCGACATAAAAAATGATGAAGAGCATATTACATGAATATTTGAAATTTAAAGGTTCCTTTTCGGTTTGGTTCGGATTGTTGTAGGTTAAAAATACCAAACTCGATGCCAACCAAAATAAACCATTTGAATCCTCAGTCGTATCAAATTAACCTATTTAACTAACCCAATTCACAATTTTTTTTTTATTTCCTGTCGAGTCTAACTAGTTTCATTTAGGGTAGGCAGTTTATTCCCACCCCTATGAGCCAAAGACAAAGAATGTTGACTAATCTCCCTGATTTTTAAATACCACTACTTTGTGGTTCTTAGGCCAATCATATTGCAATCAAAAAAGCTTCAATGTGGACTCATACCCAAAATTAATTAAGCAAATCTATGGGATTATTACATTAGAATTATAGTCAAATTTTAACCATAGACCACATTGGTTTGTAAGACCAAGTACTGTAGGTAATGGGTGGTGTGAAGAGGGATGGATGCATTGTTAATTGTTAGCAGAAAGTTTTACCAAACATCTAACATTGCTTAATTTTGGGAATATGAGAGCTTATATTGCAAAAATTAAAAATACATAATAATTAATTGTAAAAGTGGTTAAGCATAATTATTTACATTTTAGCCTAATTTCAATATAGATTCAAAATATTCAAGCTTTTAGTTTTTCCAAATCAATGTAAAAAATATTAGTAAATGAGTATATTATTTCCAAATATTATATTATATAATTAATGTATTCTTAAATTAAATAAATTAAACATAATTAAATTATTATGAAAGAATAGTATCATTGAACTCATGCTGTCCCATGGATTATGTAGGAAACAAATTAAATAGAATCTTAATAAACATGGCTGGCTAAGCTTGAAGGAAAATCTAGTTTTAAAAAATTTGTTTGGTGTAATTAAAATTTGAACATGTTAATGAATAGTTTGAATTTAATGTTACCCATATATAATTGAAACTAAAAGAAAATACTACAATTGCGAGTGAAAATAATAATAAATACCTAAAATTCAACTATATTCATTTCATAAGTTTAAGTATAATATTTAGTTATTTAGTGCTAAGTAGATAAAAAAAAAAAGAGAGAGAAAGATTCTAATGCCACCTTATACATGTGTGTACATATAGTACGGGTTCATAGTTAATTTTTTAGGATTGTGCGCGTTTGGATTTTTTCATTTTAGTAAGAATTTATGTATTAAGTAAACTATTAGAATAGAATCAAGAAATAATTATTTTTTTTACTCTTAATTAATTATTTTAATTGTGTGATTGTAGATTATTGTAGATTCAGTTAAATTATAGCTAGAGCCCTTATAGATAGATGTATATCTTACAGCAATAAATAGAGGTATATATTTAAAGTGAGGTAGTTATTAATGAAAATTAATAGTAATTATGGAAAATTTACGTACTCTGTATATTTATAAATAAAAATTTAAAAATAAAATATTAAAAAATATATAAATCCTATACAAAATTTATTTATGTGCACATAATTGCCCTTAACAATTTACCCCGTAAGAGAACCAAATGTGGTTTTGTTTTCTCTAATCTATAGCTATACAATGTGCACTATCGCCAAACTAATTATGCGCAGGATGTGGTCTTGTTTGGAATGCAATAAATCTATCAATATTTGGCTACTAGTGCTTGATTTGTAGGTGCATTTATATGCGGACGTTTGTCCAACCAGCAAGCTGCTAAATAGTTCAATGTGCTCTAAGGCAACTAAGACACTTGGTAAAGACTTGTTGGCATGCCGAAAATGCCTTGGTCCTTGTTATTATTATTATCATTATATAATATATAAATATAATAATCCTTCCTGCTTTAACCTGTTGCCATAGGGAAGAGGGAACTAAAGTAATAGATTCATGCCTCAATGAATGGGTAAACTCATAAAGAGAGGTTGACGAAAACTCAGAAGTAGATCTATATCAGGCGAATTCAAAAATTTTAAGTAGGAGAGGGAAATATATATATATATATATGTTAAAAAATAAATGGTAAAAACAAAAAAATTTATATTAGAGACTTCTTATTCTTTTATTTTATTTTGAATGAAATATTTTTTATTTAATCACAAATTAATTAATTATGTCATTTATTTTATAAATAAATATGACTAAATATATAAGAAAGTAATGGAATAAAAAAAATAGAGTAATATAATAATTCTTAATAAATTTTTATCTTATTTTAAATAATAATAATAATATATAATAAATATATCTAATATTAAAATTTAACAAAAGTTATAGAAGGCATTTGCTCTCACATTATTAAATGTGGGTCCATCCTTGATCAATATTAAAAGTTGGGTAGACAATGAGTGTTGTTAAGTCCCCAACCATAGGCTTACAACATTTTCATGTTTAGAAAAAAAAACAAAGCACAAATAATATATTTTAAATTTGAAATGTACTGTTTATGTTTTACTTTTTCTTAAATGTGGGTGAACTTGTGAGTATAAGATTATGAACTTATAATTACTTATAGACAACTGTCATATAAAGTTTTAAAATTTTTAATATATGATACAAAGATACTTACATAATTAAACTTAAAGTTCTTACATAAACAAATTGTATTGGCATTTTTTTTAGAAAAAAAATTTAAAGTGTCCATGTGAGAAAACTATTTTTTCAATTATTTTTAATTATTTATATTCTAAATTTTTGAAGTATATTAACAATTAATGTAAGTCTTAATATAATTTTATAACATATAAATTTATATTTATTAGTAATTAGATTACTTTATTAATTATTTATTTATTAATAATTAGATTAATTAATATAATGATCGAATATATAATCTACTTTTAAATTTAAAGTTACAATTAATTCGGAAGGTCACTCCATTTAAACTTGTGGCCCATAAAGTTAGTATTATGTCCACATATTTATTTTTGCCCATGCTGCATTAGTCCAAACCTGCCTAAGAAGCTTGTTTAATAGCTTAACATTATAAAACATCTTATATATGCCATGGTAAAACCTCATAAGATTTTCTGTGAGCCGTTAAATTAAGTAAGTCTCATAATTTAGTTTATAAAAATTAGTTGATTAAATTAAAGTGTAAAATGCAAATTATGCCTCTAAATATAACCTAATTTTAATTTAATATATGTCCCTTCTTTTAGTTTGTGGACTTAGCATTACAACCCCTTATGTTACTAATTCTGTCCAAATTAGAACAAAATTACAAGAAAAATTCATAACACACCATCTTCTCCCCGGTTTCCTTCCAAACGCAGCCCTTCCCCTTCCATCAACTTCCCATTGTTGTGGGAACACATCCTCACACAGGCTCAGACATTTAAATGATGGCCACTTCTTGGTGAAAAGAGGGCTTCACTCTTTGAATAAAGAAAAATGTTGTGCCGAGACTCCAAAGCTCGACTCACTGGCCAACCCAATTTTGTTCCTTTGAAGAACTCCACTTTTAATGCCTTGCAGAAGCAAAATTCGTTAAAACCTATCAAGGATTCATGATGAAATCAAATTAGGTTCAATAAAAAACCTACCCAAAAGCAATGAAAAGAGCTGAAAGGGAGTTCAAACAATGGAGCCCAAATCACAAAACTCTTGCCTTACCCAAAAAACTTGACACATAAAAGTTAACAAATTATTCAAAATGAGACTTAAACTTGCTTCTAACTAGATCGAAACAAAAGCAGCTCAAGACATCTGCAATTGGATTAACGAGGCGGTATTGACCATGAAATGTTGAATAAGGAAAATGTTTTTTCTACAGAAAGTATCATAAGAAAGCTGCCTGAGTACTTCTCTCTAAGCATATGCTGCATTGATTTTCAATGCGAAATGGGAGAATGGAAATACACATTTTCATGAGTTGCTATTCTTTCTTTGCCATGAAAATTCTCGGAAAGAACTGGTATATGAAGAAGGTGACCGGTAGATTTTGTCACCTAAGTCAAATAATTTGGACGAAATTAGTGGAGAAGGGGTGCAAATTAAAAGGAGAGGAAGATAAATTAAAACTGAGGCTAAATAGTTTACACTTTAGACTTAATTTAATGGTTCAAATTTTTTTAAGTGAAATTTTTGTAACTTGATGTTGTGGAATCAAAAGGACTACAATGAAATGATAAAATTCTTTTTATAAGGACTATCACTTTTCAACATAAATCATTTTAGGTGGCTGCTCTTTTTTGATCAACTGTAGGCCAATACACCTGATGAATCCAGAGGAAGAAAGGTTTTCTGCTGGAACCCTAATTTTTCTACTCGATCTCAAACTCCACCACCTCCCCATTCTTAGAGAGATGACTTGGTACAATGAATCTACATCTACAACATAAACTCTATTGCATCTTTTGTTATTTGGTTTTCTGTACATTCCTAGGGTATATGTTGACTTCTACTGGATGGTTTGGTGTGGTAGAATATGTTCCCCAACTCTTAGAAAAACTGAGTTGGTGAAACCCTAACCTTAGTGTGATACTTAAGTAATATAAATCTCTATTCAACATCTAGTGCAATAATACCAATTCATTAATTTAATTCACAATGCCATCAAGAAACCCTAGAAAGTGACTTCATACCAGTTTCGGTGATGGCGATGGCGGATTTATTGGGTTTGTATAAGACAGGGAGAGTGGACCAGGATATAACCAATTACCCAAGAAAAATTAATTAATTTGGGTGTCCATTCAACCACTTAGATGATGAAACTATATTCATACATTGAACTTCAGGTTCATGTGAGAGTTAATGGTGGACAAATTCATGGATGTCTTGGAAATTCATCAATACAAATGAAAGTGATAGCAAATTCCTCGATTAAACTCGTCAGGTCAAACTAGACAAGATAGTGATTTACTAACCTTATGCTTTCTGTCTTGTTCTGAGACCATGCTCTTGAAGGATGAAGATCCTTTCATATATTCCTAAGCATATCCTTATCCAATTAAATTGCAGATGCTAGAATTCATCATCAAAATGAAGAACAGTTAGGAACTGTAAGTTTTTGTTTAAATGCATAATGGATTTGTAATTATATGCTTATATGGGTAGTTAATGAGCTGCAATTAACTTACTGAGTAGCATAAGCTCAGAAACTGAATTCTGTATAAACAAGTTCAAGTTCACCGATCTCAAATTTGAACCAATATACAAGGAAAAAAAAAGCATTCAAATTAAGACGTGCTTGCAAATCAGGATAAGACAAGAAAATGCTAAGGTTGTCTCATCCTCAAAACCTTAAACTGGCATTCATGGGATGGAGACACATCAAGTACTAGACTTGTCCTTTCAGACACATTTTGATTCGTTGTGCTCCTGGCTACCGCTTGATTCCTCTTGTGGTTAATTTATAGAGTTCATCATCCTTCTCTTCTGGGCTATTTCCTCTTTCCTGATGAGCCCTATCTACCTCTAATTCTCTATATCTCTACAAATACCTTCTCATTGGCTCTACATAGTCATCGAAACCTAGGGTTCCCAAAGCCGAGCAGATGTCATCCCCATTCACAGTCTTCCTCCTTTCCTTCCTGCACTTGTTTGATGCCTCGCCGGTCACAAAGCTTATGAACTCGGACACACATTCCTGCATTATTTTGCTTCCTTTGAGATTTTCGCATTTTGTGGCAAAATTTGCTTCATGATCCGACCAACATTTGCTATTGGCAGTAAGTAGTCTTGCTCCTTGATACCATTGTTGTCATTAGAGGAACTGCCTCTAACGTTATCCTCCATTTTCAATTTCCCAGGAACAAAGTACTTTCTTTTGACTAAAATAGACTTTGGTATCAGGCAGATCAAACCTTGTTATATATAGATAAATGCATAAACAGGTACATGCGCGCTTGGTCACACATGGAAATTGTAACTTGTGTCTTGTTATTCAATATGACATGTGAATGATGCCGACCCGGTCGGCTTGAATGGTGGGGTCTGATTCTGCAGCTCAATGCTTGGAGTACACAGCAATCTCTTTTACAAAATGTGGACAAAGTCCATCCTAAGTCATCTTTTGTTTTATTGGCATGCAAGTACTTTTAATGGATGCTGAGGAGGCTTTTGGGATAGTTGAAAAAAAGTGGAAAAGAATAAGAAAATAGCCCTGGAAAGCTCAAACATACAAGTAAAGTTGATTGGTGGGTTAACATTAAAGGTGGAGAATTATAAAATAGGGAAATGGTAGGGCTATATAAGTAGGTTTACAAAACAGATTAGAAAATGAGTATGAATTGTTAGATCTGGTAAGTTGTATGGATTAAATTATAAAATTTACTAAAATTATTAATAATTTAAATTTATTTAAATGTAATTTTTGTAAATTTTAATTTATAAAAATAAAAAAATACATAAAATAACTAGTGCACCCATTTGAACCACCAATGAGCTTGGACTAGCATGTTTTAAGAAATGATTAGAAGTTCAAGTGTGAGAATTACATTATTGCAGTTTGCTTAGATGGTGGATTCAATCAAACTCAACCTCTGAAAAGGAAAACTTAAAGAACAAAAGAAAGTAAAAAGCATTGGAAACCATAATCAATTTTTTTAGTTGCATGTGTTTTAATTAAGTTTACGTCATCCTATACGACAGCAGAAAAATCCGTTTTTTTTTTTTTTCATAATCTTCCAACCAACATGTGGGTTGAATTGGGAGCTCAGGAGCCGTACATCTAATTAACACCTGCTTCAACTGTCAATAAGCTCCAAGTTCGTTGGGATTTTCCACTTTTGTGGCATTTTTGGACATTGAAAAGTCAGGACAACATATTGGCAACTTCACTTCTCTGTCGGTTTCGTTAAAAATGTCCAAGTACCAAGTTTAAATTTGTTGTAATTAACTTGTGTCTGTGTTACGATGCTTTTGTGGTGTTCATTTTGAACTCTTGAGAAACCTCACTTTTCCACAAACAAACTCTTGCCAGTTTAAAGTTAGCAAAGATAACTTATCCAACGCACAATCAACAGTAAAATTCAAATGTGGGCATGCATTTTCTTCTTGCTTGCTACTAATGTTTGATATGCTTGTTGATTTTTCATTGAAAAAAGGCTTGTAAGGTTTCTGTTTTTGGCAGGTTTTGTGAAAGGAAATGCATGCAGTCATAGAAGAGGGGAAGTGACTTGTGTGATCAAAACTTCTTCAAACTTTAGAGCAATATGTGTGCAATTTTTTAGGTGCCTTAACATAAACAGTCACTGAAATGATAAACAATGTAGAAATTTAAAATAAGCAAAGAAAGAGAGATAAATGTAACAATATAATTTATACTAGTTCGGTGATAATGTGCTTTTACGTTCAATCCCAAAGCAAATGCTTGAGATTTCACCATAAAAATGAGTTTATTTGTTCTAAGCTTTTTACACGAGTGTTAATTTGATTAAGCCTCTCCAAACTACTAAGAATCTCCCATCAAGGGTAATGAAAAAGTAGTAAGTTGCTTACTAATGGCGCATAATACAAAGCTCAGAAGGTTTTAATGTTCTCTTTCTAAGAATGGATTTCCCTTTCTAACAGCACAGCGAGAGTTCTCAATAGGACAAGATTTTCAGCTTGTAAGTTCTAGCTTGCCTCTCTTCAAAACTTCAGCTTTATATACCTTGTTCTTCAACTGTCATCTCCATAATTCCTTCCTTAATTTTCTTTGAACCGTTTAAGTTTTTAATTTTCTTGATCGATCATCTCTTCAATTAGTTTGATACACCATCTCCTTAACCAATCTTTATTTCCTTTTGAAATTGCTTGACAATGGCTTTTAATAGGGTGTAAATCAGTTCAATTTTTTATTAGTTACACCCCTTAAATTTTATTTTATTTTATATTTTTTGAAATTGGATCAGTTTTCACAATATTTTTTTTTTTCCAATTTTTTTGCTTTATGTCTTCAAAAACACATTTCTATACATCAAATATTAATCAATGAACTCAAAAATTATCTACATATAAAAAAAACATAACCTTAGAATCATAAACATATTATCATATTAGAACAATATTATCAACCAAATTAATTAATACTAGGGATGAATATAAATAAAAGGTAAAAATTATTTATATATTTAAGGGGGTTTGATTTGGTTCTCAAATCAGCATCCCAGAATCGAATCAACTAAATCGGTTTTCAAAAAATTCCATCCAATCCATCCAATTAACTAATAATTTTAGTCAATTTTGACTGAATCAGTTCGGTTTGGTTCGATTATAATTAGATGGAATTAGTTCTTTACAGCCTACTTTTTAGCATGTGAATTCTTCAATCTTGATTCCATCTGATCTGTAATTGCAATCTTTCTTGTTTTGAACTGCTTCGATTAGCACATGTCTACATCTTCTTTCCATATCCAAAACAATTTTGATTAAGCCTTATAGCCTTTATTCTTTAGATTATTCCTTATATAGCTCTTTTGCTCTGAGTCAGCGAAATTACCTTTGATGCATAATAATTTTAAAATTTTAAGTTCTTGCATCAAATAAAATTTTTGAATATTAGTATGGACTATAATTAAATGGCAAAACAAGTATCATGAGAAGATGATTTGGCCTAAGGGTGGAGGAGATGCCATTGGAGGTGAGAATTTTGGTGAAATTTAATGAATAAAAATGGATGTAGTCTTTTGGTCAAACTCAAAGAATAATGGTGGAATGAATAGCTTGCCCTTGATTTTGAGTTTTCTATACTTCATGTGCCCTTTGTGTTTGCCTAATAGGTAATGTGTAATGATGTTTGCGCAATCTTAATTTTTCATATACACAATTCAAAATCAGTAGTAATGGAACCCCCTATTAATTAGTTAAGTCTTAGTTACTTTTTTAATTTTTACATATAAAATTTAATAAAATTATATTTTAATTCTAATTAAATTACTAAATAACAAGTTTTTTTTTCTTAACTAGCACAAGTGAAATGATATAACCATCATTAATTTACTAAGAGAAAAGCCTGATGGTATGAAAATTGACACATAAATCTAGACACCCAACTGAGGAGGAAATGGCCTTCTTGAAATGCTCGAGAGTTGATAAATCAGGCCAGCTGAAAAGATGCATGTATTACCTGATTTTTATGAATTTGTTTTTTTTTTAAAATAAGAAGTGTAAATAATAGTGTAAATAAATAATTATTAATAAAATAATTAATGGTATAAATTATTTTAAATTTATTTATTATTATTTATGTGTTTATTTTTATAATAATATTTATTATTTATTATTAATAATTATTTTTTTATACTTTACATAATAAAATATACTTTTCACTTTATATAAAATCTAATTTTTACGTTTCAAAATGCCTTATTAAATTAAATCCTTCTAGCATTTGAAAAATTACCTACTGTGATGCTTAGGAGTTAGGGCAAAAGAAATTTGCAAACTGATTGAAGCATCTAATTGCTTACAATAATGGACTATACAAAGTATATTTTCGCTTTGAATAGAGGAGAGTGGATCTTTTCCCCTGTTTACCCTTCTGTCCTTACTAGACAGAAAAAGTGATAGGGGAACAGGTTAGTTTACAAAAGCCCTTACTCATAAAAGACATATTTATTTAATGAAATATTGCCAAAAGCCATTACTTTGCTTGGACAGGGCACTGAATGGTCAAAAAGAAAGACATAGTGGCATATTTTTTTTATTTCACTTTAATGGGGTTAGATCCCCTCACTTCTCGTTTTAGAAATTTACCATAGAGATGGGTGACCTCAATTTTCTTAAGGGTCTGTTTAAGTGAGTTGTTAAAACATACACTTAATTGAGGGAAGGCGTTTCAAAATAAATTCATAATAATTTGTGTATTGAATGTGTTGTTTTCTTTTGGGTAACCCAGTTGATTGATAAATCCCTTAATTTGTGTCTCAACTTTTTTTAATGAATACAAATTAGTTATGAAATAATTTTAAATTTAAAAAAAAAGTCATTCTCAATTTTAAGAGTTTCTGTGTTAAGACAGTCATTACTATTAGAGAAAAACCACTTAAGTGAGATGAAGAATGAGTCTAATAAAAATTAAAAATTAAGATAATATACTAGAGAAAATTTCAAAATTCAAACTTTCTCCATTATCAATTGAATGAATTTTTATTTTTTATTTTTTGATAAGGGTATGTGTTGTTTCTTACTTCCCTTAATAGGTAAAGTCTTCAACTCTAAATAGTAAATACAATATATTTGGTAGTATTTTCAAAGTTTAATAATGCAGAGGAAAAGCCTACATAAAAAAAAAAAAAAAGGTTCACCTAGAAGCCAATTTAAAGGATCAAGGCTTTGGACTTGTCGAGCAAGTGCACTAAAGCCTAACATTCATCTATAAAAATTGTTGAATAGAGTCGGCAAAAGACAAAAGTAATTGAATTATATATACTGGTCAATGGTCAGGCGTGCCTTTTTGTAGCATTGTTTTCCTTTTTCTTTGTTTTTATATTTAGTTTCAAACTGTGCTTCTCTTCAACATCGATGGATATTCTGGGTATCTATGAGGTGTCGATAACATCATTCTTAATACTCATTTTAGAGAGATTTGTGGTTTGTTTTGTCTGAATGTTGTTAAGAGGGGACATCATCTTCTGCACCACAAGAATCTTATACTATTTGTCCGAGGTTCACTGTTGCAGCTGACAATGAAAGTATATATTGCTTATAATGTTCCACATTTGGATTATGCATCAACAACGATCCCACATGGCTTAAATACATGCACAAAGGGAATTTAACCCAGATGATTTTTTTATTCACTTGCGAAGCATGGCCTCAAGCAATCATGACTTAATGCAAGATTACATAAAGATGAACATGCATAAAAAAAGGATACTACTATGGTACAGTTAAACCTGTCATTGTTTTAGGATTTTTCTCTTTGAGAATTTTAAGTTTAAATTTGTATGTACTAAGTGATTTGTCGGTTCAATTTGTTGTTGCTGTTATTATTATTATGTACTAAGTGATTTGTCATTCTTCTTGTTAAAAAAATAATAAGGCTAGTGCGGTGAGTCAGAGCCATGTAAATAACTTAGTTTGTGGGAGGTGCAAGGTGTAGCTGCCATTCACAACATAGAATTCGATCCAAATGATGAGTTTGTGAGGAGAAATGTGACAGTGCGAAATTGTATGTTAAATAGCAGACTGGCTAAAATGCAGTTTGAAACATTACTAGTCGTGATCACAACTTTCAATCTGCCTGCCACCTGCTGAGACTTTTACATTCATGGCTTGATTTTACTAGTTCAACACACTCTCCGTAAGACCTGCTACAAATTTTCCAAGAGGCTAAAAGGTTAGCAACCAGACAGTGGCAACCGTAGCAAGCTGGTCCAATTTACGTGCTGGTTTTGTCAAAATTAATTTGGATGCAGCCATTTTTTCAAACCAAAATTCAACATGCCTTGGTGTAAGTGTTAAGAGTTGAAAATGGGAGTTATCTGGGAGGGAAAACTAGAAAGCTTGGGGAGTTTCAGATCCATACAGAGGGGAGCTTCTAGCAGCAAAAGAACGACTACCCTGTGTGGGAACTTCGATTGCAGAATGCGTCAGCCCATCTTGCAAAAGATTGTCAGCAACCGCAAGTTTGGCTTGATGAGCACCCTTCATTCACGCAGAACGTTTTGGTTTTGGATCTTAACGGTTTAGGAAGTTCTATCTTCACATTTAAGAAGAAGAAGAAGAAGAAAAAAAACTCACTTGTAAGCTGAAAGCTCAGAGGGGTTCCCTTTTCAGCCGAAATGTACAGAGGATGTATACCATGAGACATAGCATTTCAGAAACATTACCCAATAATAGAGGGCAGGATACAGACGAACATACAAACATTAAGGACAGTTTCAATCCCTTCAGAATTACAGGAAAGATCCAACAATAATTTCAACTTCTTTCACAAAAAAGATTTGGTAATCCGTGGTCCATGCAATAGGTGTTCTGTCGAAAGAGACAGATGGTTTGAAATATCAACATCAAGGAAAAAAGCCTCAATTCATCAAAAGATTCCTGGAAAGATTGAACCATACAGCTAAATGTACAAAGGATCAGCAGAAATCATGCATGTAATTTTACCAATAATAATGCTGATCATGAAAAGCAGCCACTAACTTTCTTGCTCGTTGTCTTCCCTTTTTTTTTTTTTATTTATAAAATCTATAACTGCTGATGCTACACAGCTGCAGGAAGTGAGATTCATGTCTGCACGGTGACTGTCTGCGCAAGGCGCAACCCCGCTTCCGTAGCATGTAATACAGCTCAACCATGAGGTTGTTCCTTGGAATACATGATCATTTCACAGTTTTCACTAGAAGCAGACATCTAAAACAGGTAAATTAAAACCTTAAAAACCCTCCAAGCTACACATCCCTTCCATTTTCTTAAGAAAATATTAACTATTTATCAATCCGACACCCAATCATCCCATATGAGGTCCCACACCCCACGCACTTGCGCAGAAGCAATTAAAATATTATGTAGCTTGGCATACTATTGGTCAACATTACACATAGAGCAGTAGTCTAAACTTAGAAAGCAAAGATAGGCGTTTGAGCTAAGAATTCAAGGAACATAAGACAATTAATTTCAACTTAAGGCATCAAACTCAGCTCTTTTGTGAAGGCATCCTTCCTTTTTGCTCTAAGTATAGAAGATTGCATGTGCAAGAATATCACATGAGGCGCATCTATAGTGTCTTGCAAAAGCAGGACATCACAATTTAAGAGTCCAAATTTTCATTACTTCTATTCCTTCACAATTTGACTGCTTTCTTCAGGTCCAATGCCTGCCACTTGAAATCCTTCAGCATATGAAAGTTCAAACATAATCACCTTGAACAATCAAGTTTAGTTGCATCAAATTTCAAGCATGAAGTTCAGAAACCGATAAGGAGCACACGATCAAGATGAGGAATAACCAAAACCTTAAATTTCCTATGTTGTCTACATGTGCACTACGCTAAAGCTAATCCAACACTTGCTTTGAAATCGTATCAAAGGAAGAAAAATAATGAGAGAAAAGCTTACCATGCCATAACTTTAACAACCTAATCAGAGAAAAAATACTGAAGTAATACGGAGGCAATTGGATTGCTCACAAAAAGGAAAGAGGCTGTGGGATGATGTAAGTCCTATAATCTAGTTTTTGGAACATAATAAATTTAATGACCTTAATTTTTTTGAGATTTTTTTAAAATTTTATTTATAAAAAGAGTAGGATTGAAATAGTGATGTATTGCTAGGTGCCACCATTTCCATGTCATCTTGAAATATTCATTTTTCCTTCATTTATAATCAACAGTTGAGAAGCTTCACCATAACACATTACAAACTTCAGCAGGAGAAAGAGCTAGTCCTAAATAACACATGGTGTAAATAAGCACACAAAATTGTACACCAGGCCCTTCGGTAGAAGAAACGGCTCAGCTTAGACCATGACATAAAACCTCTCTCCTTGCACGATATGAAAGAGTTGGCCACACAGCAAGCATCATAGACACAGAAAATGGAATGCTCCCTAGTGTATAAAACAGCTTTCACAACAAAGTTTTCATAAAAACATCTGGGCATGTGTGACACAAATTCCCATAGTGTAAACAAAAAGGTGTTGGCCATTTACCTTGTTGCTCTCCCGCGCCCCCCTCCCCCCCAACCCCATTGAGCAAAAAACTGTTGGAAATCTAAAACAATGCGTCAATTCCATAATTTGTGAGCAAGTGCCACACAATCCAATGAAGTAGGAAACATCACTTGTGCAAATATCAACAAAGGTATTCTCTAAGCACAAGACCAGACATACTCCTGAATCAATTAGTGTCTCAGCATTAAGTATTTGATATACATCACAACTGTGACTAGAATTGGTGACTGCATCGCTCAACAAAAGGTCCCACTTGGCAAAGGAAACAAGAACTCACACTAGTTGCAATCCCAGTACATCAATGGGAAGAAGAAAGATGAGATGGTTGAATTACACAAAGATAAACTACAAATTTAACAACTACCGTAGAGGATTCATCAAATGCAACTATTCTCCCTGTCATCTTGAAGATTCATTTTTTCTTGATATAGTTTCAATAGCACAGGAGTTTCCTTCTCCTTAAAACATGACACAAATTTTTGCATGAAACTAATAATCTCAATATTAAATTAATTCATTAAAAACTCATCAATAATTGATTATTGGAGATTAATAACATTGGCTTATATAGGCAAGTCAAACACCTTAAGCATACTGAAATTGAATTACAACAAAATAATTCTAAACTAACTTAAATCTTATTCCTTATGAGATAAGATAACCTAATCGTGGAAGATTCATCCAAATGCAAATATTTTCCCTATCATCTGAAAGATTCATTTTTTCTTAATATAGTTTCAATAGCAGAGAAATTTCCTCCTCCTTAAAACATGTCACAAATTTTTGCACGAAACTAATAACCTCAACATTGAATTAATTCATCAAAAACTCATCAATAATAGATTATTGGAGATTAATTACATTGGCTTATATAGGCAAGTCAAACACCTTAATCCTATTGAAATCGAATCCCAACAAATAATAATTCTAAACTAACTTAAACTTTATCGTTTATGAGATAGGATAACTTAACACTTAAATAGATAAATAATAAAATTCTTAATAGAAATAAATGATAAATTTTTAATAATTATAAATCCCTAATAAAATTCCCAAATTACAACTCCTAAATCCCAAGCTACAAAATACTTAAACATTCATAAAATATTATAATCTTCATCTTCTCATTCTGCATTATGGTATTATTAATTCATCCAAAAACTCATCATTGCATTAATTTTGTCCTTGGATCGAAGCTGCATCTTGGCTCCCTCAGAAATGCATCCTAAAATACATCTTCAGGCCAGCCCCAGCTCTTAAATGCATCAACTTTTGCATCCCAGTAGGAGAATTTTTTTACAGTTACTTTGGTACACAATGCTACACTAAAATTTGATTTCGAAGGATCAAATCAAATCCCAATTACTTTAGTTCCTGCACGACCTTCCTCAAGTCAGATGAGCTGAGTACAATAGCCCTCATTTGAAATATTCTGGCAATGTTCATTTGGGACAATCAATTATCAAGAAGCAACAATTTGACATTTGGTCCCAGTACCACATTGCAGTGCTAGAGAGAACTGAATAATATATTGTACAAGCAATTGCGTCCTTATGATCATAGTAGATGCATGAAACTAGGGATATTGGGCTCCCAATCATCATGTGTACAATTTTAGAGTTAGAAATACCTCTAGAGAGTAAAAATTTAAACTTGGGCAGAAAGGTTTCGTTGGGATCACTTACTAAAAGCCGTGACTGCTTTCTAATGATTAGGATTTTGGTTTTACTATTTTTATAAATTAAATTTTATTAAATATTCATTTAAAAAAATTTAAATGATTAAATTTAATAAATCCTGTGAACAGAATGGTAGATCCCACCGTGGGAGACAACTTTTCCTTATGGTTATATCGTTGCCTGAGAAACCATGCCTTGTTTAAAAGGTGAGAACTAAATCTGATTTTAGTGGGGTCCCAAAATGAGCTTTGATTGGAAGTTTCAAGCAGTTTCGGGTTAGAACCCACATTAGTTTGAGGTACGACACCACAAAAGAGCGCTTTTCTGAAGGGGCTATGCAATAGTTCAGAGAAAATGGTGATGGGCTGCGTTGCAGAATAGGCCAATAACCTTCAGGTAGAGTTTTCTGACATTGGGAGTTCAACGTTAGCTTCTGAGCTCCACAGATAGAGTGTTAGAAAACTGTAGGGAGCTTACTGTTTGTGTCACTGTCGAAGTGTTGTGGTAATCTGAAACGTTTGAAAAGCTGTAACCGTAGATTGATAGACGCAGCAGGTGGCTTCCAAATGCACCGACCCATACATGCGGTAACCATTCATATTTTGCAGATGGCTTTCAAAGACTCTGTCATTATTTTAATTTGTTTGGTTACCCATTTTGTGATTTCTTGTTAACTTTAACTTGTGATTTATATTATAATTATATAAATCTGTCATTAAGGTAAGTTTGGTACGCAGAATTTTTTGGAGATTTCTGAAAGTGTAGTGCTGGAATATTTAATTCTTACAATTGATACAATATTTGAAAATTAATTCTACGAATTTATCTTTTCCTAAAATGAGGAATTCCCCTAAAATATGAGAATTGAATACCCATATGGGGTGAAAACCCTTAATTCCCTTCTCATGTAGAGTTGTCAAAATGTATTTGACCCTCGGGTAGGAACAAATTCATATATATATATATATATATATATATATATATGTCTCAATAAAAAATAATAAATTAACTCATTTTACTTAACTCACAAGTTATAATGGGATAAAATGAAAGTGGACTAACTTACATTTTTGTATATAAAAATACATTGACCTGCAAGTTAGTCTAACCCAACCCAACACTTAAGTTGAGTTAATATTTTCTTGACCTATTAAAATTATGACTTGTCTTGTTTAAGTGCAAGTCATCACAGGGCAAGATAGGCCTCCCACATTGACACCTCTACTAATGAGAATGTATAAATTATTTAAAAAATTTATACTACATTCATTTAATAAAGTAATTAACTATTTTCATAGTAATTTAACAATGGTAATGATTGCAATAGCAGTAGTAGCAATAACAATAATAAGAATGGTAGGGTGGTGATAAAAATAATAGTGGTGGTGATAATATAACTATGGTAGAGGTAGTAGTAATAACAATGATAATAATAATGCTAGTGACAATGGTAATGGTGGCATGGCCAACGTGCCCACCCATAGTGCCATGGCTTTGCTTGCATGTTCACGTGAAGAGGCAGTGCTTGCATACCAGCACAACACAATAGTAGCGGCAACGGCAATAACAATGATAATGATAATGCTAATAAAAATAATAATAGTTGTAACAATGACAATAGGGTAGTGAAAGTCCAAACATGATAACAGTAGCAATAGTAACGATAATAATGACAATTGTAGTGCCAGTAACAATAGTGATAGTGGTGATTCAATGATGTTAGATAAAGCAATAGTTACGTGCTAGCAGCAATAACGATAGTAATAGTGACGATGACAATATTAGTGGCACAGTTTCAACAACACTGGAGATTAATTAAGAATTTTTGTATTAAAATTTGTTAAAATCTAAATTAAAATGTTTATGATTAAGTATATTTTTCAAAAATTGTATAATATCTCTACAATTATTAATATTCAACCAAACATAAGAATCCTTGACTATTAGGGATTCTCATTGACATTCCTATGACAAAACAAATAATTCTTAAAAATTTTATCCTTGATTATAAAATTTTTGAGAATGTAATTTAAAATGAGAATCTTACCAAACGTTCCTAAAAGCAAAAGTAATGGACCTTGCGGGTTTCTCCTGTTGTAAGATTCAGCAGACCTTTGTGAGATCTTCTTTAGATACAATACTCATCACATCTGATTAAATGATGGGATGGGCTTAATGGGCTTGTTGGGCTCACTTCGGCCATTCTACTTTTAGTCTGTTCTCAATATGGACTTAATCTGAAAATTAAAATAAAATAGTATGACTCCTACTATTTATTAAGATTTAGCAACACTAAACGCATCAAACCCTTGAAAATGTGAGGAATTCCAAGTTCCAACCGAATACGTAGGCTCTTTTTACTACCCAATCGTTTTGATTTGTTGCAACAATCTTCAATCACAGAACTGAATTCTACAATTGACACAGAATTTTCCTTCAGACAATTCATCAAGCAAATTGCACTCACCAATCATCCATTCAGATGCTAATAAATCAATACAAGCAACTTGAATCGGATAATCAGAAAAGAAGAAATAAAAAGCAGCTAAGAATCAAACTAATCAGCGACTTACAACAATCAACTCAAGTATTACAACCCATAATTAGAATGAGCCACATTCAACTCCTCTACTAAGCTCATTCGCCAACAATCAACTGCTCCCGAAACACAAAGCAACATGCACTGCACACACAAAAAAATTATGGGCTAATCAAATTTCGCAACCACAACCATTTTCACCTACTAGATTCTCTTACATTCAATCGGAGGGGAAAAAAAAAGATGAAAAAATCATAAGCTGAACCAACCTGGAGTCCTGGACTACGAGATGCAGACACCATCAGCGGAAGTGGAGAGCTTCGGGGCCTGAAGAGAGGAGTATGGCTACTGGCTAGGGTTCGAAATTTCTGAGAAAGTGATCAGGGAAAAAGGCCGGAAGCTCACCGGGGAGGAATTTCGAATTCGAGACCTTGCAAAGACTCAGACTATACTGAAACGACGTCGTGTCAAAGAAAATCTAGTACATATGTTACTGCGGTCGGTTTGGGTGGGTTAAGGGTAAAATAATTTTAATGACTGGACACTCAAACCGAACTGACTAAAAAAATCAAAAGTAAATAGTACATGTTAATCTCTCTCTCTTCTCCTATCTGTGAGATTTACCATCCAAAAATGTAAATCCATCGTTTTCCTAAACATCTCTATTATTTATATATTCTTTCAATCCTATTATTTATATATTTTTTTTGCAAATTACATTATAACTAAATCACATTATTTAATTTATAAAGTTGAATTAATTTAATTATTTAAATTTTTTAATATGAAGATTTAACAAAATGTTACTTATAAAAATGATAAAATTATTTTAGTGATAGTTTTTCTAATTTTATAAATAAAAAATTTTAAAAATTTACTTAAAGTAATGAAAATTTATTAAATATATTAAATTTTAAAACTAAATTAAAAAATAATAAATTTAACCATCTACAAAAATCTGAAAAAAAATTTTTGTATTTTGATTATTGAAAACACCATTAACACTGTCTATAAAGTGTCTTGTAATGAATGATTTGGGGCTATTAATGAAGATAGAATTTGTTTTACATCTTACTATTAATTATGTCATTAATATTATGTATAAGGTTACAAAATATAAAATAATGATATACATGAATATAAATTATATTTATTTTTATTAAAAAATTTTATTTCTAATTATAAAGAGGACCTACACTCCGCTAAGTAAAACTAATACCGTTTTCTTAAAAAATATGATGTAATGAAACCTCTTCAATTAAGACAAGATGTTTTATTTTTATGTCTTAGTGATTTTTGTGGGGTTGGCATCCAATGTTTTTGACTCAATCGTGACTTTTGCCGTCAAATAAAACACCATTTTCTCTGTTTCTCAAGGCAGATCCTGGACTCCGAAATCAAACAATCAGATACGAGAAATCACCTCAAGAAACTTAAAAAACCAAACTGATTAAAGTTTAAAATCCAAAAGCGTCACGTGCGTGGAAATCGAAGGCTTTCCTTGCTGGGAATTTGGGCTCTGCACCTTGGAATCAACTGCTAATAATATTTTACAACCCTTTCAATCATTATAACCCTTCAAACTCGTCGAGTTCCCATTTTCCCATTCTTTATTTTCGTATCCTGTTTGATTTTCCAACAGTTCCCAAAACATAACTTTCCTCCGCAGCGGGGGGTGATTCGGTCATTTCGACGGGTACTCTCATCCAAAGTAAGTTCGCTCCCCGAACGCGCTACACGTGATGTAAGTGCAACACGAGGACACTACTGAAAGTCACGGTATCCATATTCCACTGTTTATTTTATAAATTATATAATATTTATTTTTAAATATAAATAAAATTATAAAATTATTAATAATATTTATTTAATTTTTATTATATATATTTTAATAAGTAATTTTACGAAAGTAAATATAACACAGCCGTTCCACAACGCGGCGCCCACCTTTGCCTACCTTTGCTATTTTACTGCGGCTGCCGCCAATTTGCCATTCGCTTTTCTTCGACAACATTTAACACGCAATTGTTATTATGAAAAAGTTTACTCTTATTAATAAGCGAATGATAAACTTTTTATAAATAATAATTTTATCGTAAAATTTATTAAATTTAATAATTTAATAAATAAAATTTAACAAGTTTTTTTATAATATTTAATAAAATTTAATTTATAAAAATAATACAATTATTTTTTACTATTTTATTGTTTTTGTCTCAAAATTTATTGTTTACTTTCTTATGAATTAAAATACTAAAATAACTAAACTATGCCTTATAGCTTGTTTGGTTGTGTGCTGAGTGCCACAAAAACTATAAGGTTAGCCTATCATGCTAATTTATTATTTCGCTATGGAGGCCTCACAACTATGCCTCTAATATAATTAATTTTAATATATTTATAAATTCTTTTATTTAATTTTATGTGGTTTTCAGTATCTATTGAATATTGATTAGGTGTTTAAACCAAATTTGGGTTTGTTTGGATTACATCTTGGCACATATAAATAAAACCTAAAAGATAGAGAAAACTTATACGTTTGTACTTATACCAGTGGCACAACTTATATTCATGAAAAATAAAATAAAAAAAAATCTACATAGAGTAAGAATCTAGATTAACTTGACAAAAAAAAAATTTCTGTATGATATTTTTTTTGTTGCAATCATATTTTGTTTTTTTATTTTTTGACAATAAAGAAGAGGTCAAGAAAAGATGGATAAAAAAATATTATTGGATAATTAAGAAAATAAAAAATACGTGATTTGGTGAAAGTTTTGAAGAAATACTTGGATGTTATAATCTAAAATATTAATGTAGTTTTAATGAAAATCAAGAGTTAAGATTTATTAAACACAAGAATAATGTCATATATTCCTAACATAAAAATTTAAATCCCAAGTCTAAATCTAGAGTCGTCATTTTTGTTAGGAGAGTTTGTTGTTAAATAGTTTTTATTTTAAAAAATTAATTTTTTATTCAAAGGATTTGAGAAAATTTTTAGAAAAATCCGAAAAAAGAGAACATCCTAATCTTTTTTGAAATGTTCAATCAAAATCAATTAAGCTCCAAAAATAATACAAAACGTATTAATGAAGATATAATGTGATATCTCAGCACAAATCATACATAATTTATAAACAGACATACAGATATATTTTTTAAGGTGAACTAAGTATTCTCCAACTAAAAGTCAAAGGCTAATCCACTTCAAAATGTAGAAATAGCCGAAGTAGGTTTTACTTCTTTCAACAAATCTTTTTTCATATTAATATATTTACGTAATGCCTAACAAGAGCTTTGATATTGATACTATTCAACTATTCATGCCTTGAACTTGTTCTATGAAAGCAAAATCTAACTCTCAATAAATTAAATACTTATAAATATAATTGTAGTGTGTTATCTGTTAAATTTTATAGTTTAATTATGTAAAGTCATATAAATTTAATAATTTATATTATTTTCACTAAATATCTCATAAAATTAAATTCATGGAGAAAAAACACTTCAATAAAACAGTTGTGTTCACATTCAACCCTTGTGGTGAGTACAAGGTAAGACTTCAAAATACATGTCAACATATTAAATTTGTACTCAGTTTTATTAACCAACTTCTAGTGGTAATAAAAGTAATTAACAATAACGATGTTACAACATTTTATAGAAAATTAGAAATCAAGATTTGTTTGTTCTAATATTATTTCACAAAGCTACTTTTTCTAAGATTATATTACAATTGTCTCCAAGTGATGATGCACCCTAAATTTTGTAGTTTGTTTCTAAGCTATCAAGTTCTAAACGTAGTGAAAGGAGGTGGAATGGAATTTTGTGAGAGAAGAACAGGTTGCTTACCGCTTAGTAACATAAATTCAAGTGGTAATAGAAGTTATTGATGATAATGACATAATTTAGTATTTTTGAAAATTTTATAATACAAATGACACATGTAAAAGATATTTCTATTTGTTAAAAATTACTATTGTAAGCAACCTTAGAGTAGTATTAATTTGAAATCTATCTATGAGTAGAAATGGTTGATTTGGCATATGTGATATACATAACTCCTATGAAAATTAATCTTCCACGAAGTGGGATAACACAAAAAGGAGACTTAATAAAGCTTGACTATGGAATATATTGGGTCTTATAGTTTATTATGTGTGATATAATAAATTTACTGATTCATATTCTTTAAAATGAGTATTCAATAATATTTAGTTTATAGGAATAGCAAAATCTTAACTCCTAATATTATGATGCTATTGATATAAAAGGGAAAGATAGCTTATAAGAAAAACCATACGCTAATCAATTTTACGAGTTTTACTTTTTGAGTAGGTGAAAAAATAATAAAAGGAAAATTGTTAGGATTCAAACTGAAGAGAAGAGTTTAATCCAAAAGATTGGCTAGATAGCCCTCACTTTGAATCTTATCAAGCACTAGATCGCCTTAATACCAAACAGCACTTTTTCATGTTGGATCAACTCTGAATGAAAGTATCAATGTTAGAACTTAAGCCCAAAATGAGAGTTCAACCCAAAAACTCACACCCTAAACCTTATCAAGCACTAGGTAGCCCTGGCACCAAGCATCCATTTTCCATGTTGGAACAACTCCTAATGAGAGCACCAATGTTAGGACTCAAGCTCAAAAGGAGAGCTCAACTCAAAAGACCGGTCTATTAGGTGAAAGAGCCTCTTGGACATAAATACCATTCCACAATTGCTTGTCAAATCGATGTGGGACTCATAAAAAATTTAGCCTATAAGGAAAACGATACGCTAATAAAATCTATGAGTGTTTTCTTTTAAATCTATGATAAAATTTGTGTGGATTCTACATAAAAATACTATGTAATTCAATTAAAAAAATCAAAAATTTTAATGTTTTAATTTTTAAATTATTCTTACAAGCTTAGTTATAATGCACTTACATGCATTTTATATAAAATTAAAATAAAACCTATTTATTCTAATATTCTTCCATAAAGCTGCCTTTCCATAAGATAATATTACAGTTCTACTCTCTAGTGTATTCACCATATATAAATTGTGTACATTGTTTTTAAGTTATCAAGTTTTAAACTTATTGGAAGTAGGAGAAATGAAATTTTGTGAGAAAACACCAAATTTGTTACCACTTAGTAATGTAAATTCAAGTGGGAATAGAAGTTATTGGAAATAATGACACAATTTAGTTTTTATGAAAATTTTACAAAACAAATGGCACTTTTAAGAAAAAAATTGGCATTTGTTAAAAAAACTATTCCAAGTAACATTAGAGTAGCAATACAGATTAACCACATCCAAATAATTAGCTTCTTACATTGGCGATATAGAAATTAAAACTCAACTCAAAATATTTGAAACTCTCATTTATTAGTTGACCCTTAGTGATTTTGAACTCTTCACTATTTGACAATGTAGAATTTGAAATTATAGTTATGCAGATAACCACAAAATCATACAATGACTTTATAAATCATCAAGCCATATATGAAATATATAACTACTAATATATGATGCTACAAATATAATCAAAATGTAAACAAAAAATTAATCGATTTTATGAGTTTTATTTTTATTTAGGTGAAAAGAAATGATAAAAGGCAAAGCCAACTTATAAGAAAAACAATACACTAATTTAATCTGTGAGTAGGTTTAGTAGATTTGGCATATGGTCTTTTAAATCTAACATAATTAGAATCCGCGTGAATTCTATATATAAGTACAGTCTATTTCAACAAAAAGTCACAGATTTTAACACTTTACTTTTTATGTTATACTTATATGCTTGCTTAGACATGTGCTTACTTACATTTTATATAAAAATATATATCAGAACTTATTCATTTGAATATTATTCAATAAAGCTACCTTCTTATTAGATTATATCACAATTTACTTCCCAAAGTATGCACCCTAGATTGTGTAATTTGTTTTGAAGTTAATTATCAAGTTTTAAACTTATTGCAAGTAGGGGGAATGACATTTTGTGAGAGAAGAATATGTTGCATACAACTTAGTAATGTAGATTAAAGTGGTAATAGAAGCTATCAATAATAATGACATAATTTACTTTTAATAAAATAATAATACAAATGACACATTCAAAAAATTTTTGTCTTTGTTAAAAACAATAACTACTGTAATTAACATTAGAGGAGTAATATAGATTAACCACATCTAAATAATTTGCTTCTTCAAATGGTGATATAGAAATTTAAACTAAGCGCAAAATACATGAAACTCTCATTCATTAGTTGATTCCTAGTGACTTTCAAACTCTTCAATTTTTGCATATAATCGCAAAATCAAACCATGACTATATAAATCATTAAGTCATCCCCTTTGATTGTTATATCATATATGAAATATATAACTCCTAGTTAATATTAAGTATAATCAAAATGTAAACAAAAAAAAAAAAAGAGTAATCCATTTCATGAGTTTCACTTTTGGGCTAGTTGAAAAGTAATGATAAAAGGGAAAACCAACTTGTAAGAAATCCTAGACGCTAATCAAATGTGAGAATAAAATTTGATGGATTTGGCATAATGTCTCTTAAATCTATGATAAAATTTGTGTGAATTATATATAAAATACTATGCATTTTATTCAATTTTAATCAATACTAAGTTTATACAAAATGTAAAAAATTTTATCAATTTCATGAGTTTTACTTTTGGGGTAGGTGCAAAGAAACAATAAAAACAATGTACCAAAGTTTGAATCCTGAAGTATCTAAATCCTTAGCCTTTTCTCCAACTCATTTGATTTCGTAAAGACACATAATGTTCTCTTTCTAATCATAGTATCAAATACTTTCATAAATTTCCTTATTAAAGTTTCAATATTCCAAATGTCAAAATGGATTTTGTTGACATGAACTAACTTTTTTACCTATATCTGGACAGAAAGATGTGAAGGCTCTTACTTATTTAACACTATATCTGAGTACTAATGCAATAGCTCTAGCTTGTTTAACACTGTACTTAAGCCATACAGTGCATTACTTCTGAGTAATGATCTACCATTAGCATTATAACTTTATTCATTCATGTCATAATGAATTTGACAAAATTTTAGTTAGCTATCAATTATCTAACATAACCCTTTTCTTTTATCTAAGATTGGGATTAGCTATATAAAACACAGGTAAAGTTATGCAAAGAAACAATATATAAGAAAAGAAGCTTGTAAGAAAAATTAGACACTAATAAAATCTAAAAGTAGGTTTAGCAAATTTGTCATATTGTCTTTTAATAACTTCATCAAAAAATTTATGTGAATTCTATACAAAAATACTGTGTGTTAATCAAATTTAATCAATATTTAGTATAATCAAAATGTAAAAAAAAAATTAATCAATTTCATATGTTTTACTTTTAGGGTAGGTAGAAAGAAATGATACAAGGGAAAGCCAACCTATAAGAAAAACCATACACTAATCAAATCTTTGAGTAAGTTTGACGGATTTAATATATTGTCTTTTAAATTGGTCATAAAATACATGATGATTTTATATAAAAATATTGTATATTTCAATAAAAAGTCATAAATTTTAATGCTTTATTTTTAAGTTATACTTACATGCTTAGTTATACACGCGATTACATATATATTAAATAAAATTAAAAATAAAAACTTGTTTATTATATTCCATAAAGCTACCTTTTTTATAAGATTATATTATAATTCTACTCTCCAAAGTATAAACCCAAAATTGTGTAATTTCTTTCAATTTAATTATCAAGTTTTAAACTTATTGGAAGTAAGGGAAATGAAATTTGGTGAGAGAAGAACAAGTTACTTACAACTTATTTAGTAATGTAAACTCAAGTGGTAATAGAAGTTATTGATAATAATAGCATAATTTAGTTTTTTTAGAATTTTATAATTCACATGACACATTCAAAAAATATTTCTATCTATTAAAAAGCACTATTGTAAGCAACATTATAGTGGTAACATAGATGAACTATATCTAAATAATTTGCTTCTTACAATGGTGACAAAAAAATTTAAATTCAGCACAAAATACATGAAATGCTCATCCATTAGTTGACTCCTAGTGACTTTACAACACTTCACTTTTTGAAACTTTAGAATTTAAAATCATAGTTATGCATGTAATTACAAAATCATACAATGACTATGTACACCATTGAGCCATCCACTTTGATCATTTTATCATCTACGAAATATATAACTCCTAATTAATAGTAAGTATAATCAAAATATTAAAAAGTTTAATCAATTTCATGAGCTTTACCTTCAAAATAATTAGAAAGAAATGATAAAACAAAAAATCAGACAATAAGAAAAACCAGGCGCTAATCAAATCTATCAATAAAGTGCTAAAGTGGATTGAATATGCTAGGACACTTATGCAAGTTTGTATGTATTTTCTTGACCTGTGAAAAATACAAGCTAGCTCACCCTGTCTTGTCTAATTTGTAGGTCATAACAAGGTGAGACAGTCCACATTTTAATATGTAAAAATACATTAATTCGCAAGTTAACCAGCTTAATTATAGGTGTCGCAAGGCAGGGTAGGCTAACCTACTTTAACACTTTTATCTATGAGTAAGTTGGGTGAATTTTACATCTTATCTTTTAGATCTATGGTAAATTTTGTGTGAATTCTTTTGAAAAAATATTGTGTATTTTAAATCAATTTCAAGCAATATCTAGTATAATCAAAATGTAAAAAGTTTAATCAATTTTACAAGTTATACTTTCATGCTAGTTGCAAAGAAGTGGTATAAGGGAAAACTTGCCTATAAGAAAAACCTGATGCTAATCAAATCCATGAGTGGGTTTAACATATTTAGCATATTGTCTTCTACATCTATCATAAAATCCATGTGGATTCTACATAAAAATATTGTGTATTTCAATCAAAAGTCACATTTTAATGCTTTAGTTTTTAAGTTATACTTACATGCTTAGTTATACAAGCGCTTACAAATATTTTATGTACAATTAAAAATCAATACTTGTACATTCTAATATTATTCCATAAAGCTACATTTTTCCATGAGATTATGTTACAATTCTACTCTCCAAAGTATGCACCCTAACTTGTGTCATTTATTTTCAAGTTAATTATCAAGTTTTAAACTTATTGGAAGTAGGGAAAATGAAATTTTGGGTTGAAAAACAAGTTGCTTACCACTTGGTAATGTAACTTCAAGTGGTAACAAAAGTTATTGCTAATATATAATGACATAATTCAGTTTATCTAAAATTTTATAATGCAAATGACACATTAAAAAAATTATTGTAAGCAACATGAGAGGAGTAATATACATTAACCACATCCAAATAATTTGCTTCTTACAATGGTGATATAGCAATTTAAATTCAGCACAAAATATTTGAAACTCTCATTCATTAGTTGATTTCTAGTTACTTTTGAATTTTTCACATTTAAAAAATTTAGAATTTGAAATTATAGTTATGCATATCCATCCCCTTTGATCATTTTATCATATATGAGATTCATAACTCCTAAACTAACATGAAGTATAATGAAAATCTAAACAAAAAGAAAAATTAATCAATTTCATGAGTTTTACTTTCAGGGAAGTTGAAAAGAAATGATAAAAGAAAAAATCAAGCTGTAAGGAAAACCAGCCACTAATCAAATATGTGAGTAGTTTTGGCGGATTTAGTATATTGTCTTTTAAATCTATCATAAAATGTGTGTCAAGTTTATATACAAATACTATGTATTTTAAATTAATTTCAATTAATATTAAATTTAATAAAAATATAAAAAATTTTAATCAATTTAACAAGTTTGACTTTCAGGGTAGATGGAAAGAAATGATACTACAGAAAACTAGCCCGTAAGAAAAATTAGACGCTACACAAATTTGTGAGCAATTTGGTAGATTTGACATAATATCTTTTAAATCTATTATAAAATATGTGTGGATTCCATATAAAAGTAAATGTGTGTTTTAATCAGTTTTAATCTATATTTAGAAAAAAATTTTAATTAGTTTCATGCATTTTATTTTTGGAGTAAGTGGAAAGAAATGATATAAGAAAAAATTAGCGTGTAAAAAAATTATATATTAATTAAATTTGTAAATAAGTTTGACAGAATTAGATTGTCTTTTAAATCTATCATAAAATCTGTGTTTCAATAGAAAGTTACAGATTTTAATGCTTTATTTTGTACGTTATACTTACACGCGCTTACACATATTTTATATAAAATTAAAAATTATTTATTCTAAAATTATTCCATAAAGCTGCCTCTTTATAATATTATATTACAATTATATTCTCCAAATCATGCACATAAATTGTGTATTTTAAATTTAAATTATCTAGTTTTAAACTTATTGAAAACAGGAAAAAAATTAAATTTTTTGAAAAAATAACAAGTCGCTTACCACTTAGTAATGTAAATTCAAATGGTAATAGAACTTATTGATAATAATGACAATTAATTTTTTAAAATTTTATAATATAGATGACACATTTAAAAAATATTTGTATTTGTTAAAAGAATGACAATTGTAAGCAACATTAGAGTAGTAATATAGATTAAACACATTCAAATAATTTGCTTCATACAGTGGTGATATAGAAATTTAAATTTAGTCCAAAATATTTGAAACTCATTCGTTAGTTGACTGACATTCAAATTCTTCACTTTTTTGAAAATGTAGAATTTGAAATTATAGTTCTGCATATAATCACAAAATCATACAACGACTTTATAAATCATCAAGCCATCTCATTTGACTGTTTTATCATATATGAAATATATAACTCCTAATTAACATTAATTATATTCAAAATGTCAAAAACTTTAATCAATTTCCCGAGTTTTACTTTGGGGTAGGTGGAAATAAATGATAAAAGGGAAAATCAACCTGTAAAAGAAAAACTAAATACTAATCAAATATGTGAGAAGTTTGGCAGATTTGGCATAGTGTCTTTTAAATCTATTATAAAATATGTGTGAATTCCATATAAAAGTAATGTATTTTTTAATCAATATTTAGAAAAAAATTAATCAATTTTACGCGTTTTACTTTTAGGATAAGTGGAAAAAAATGATATAAGAAAAAATCAGTGTAAAAAATATCATATATTAATTAAATTTTTGAGTAAGTTTGACGGAATTAAATTGTCTTTTAAACTTATCATAAAATTTGTGTTTCAATAGAAAGTTATAGATTTTAATGCTTTACTTTTTACATTATACTTACACGCGCTTACACATGTTTTATATAAAATTAAAAATCAAAACTTGTTTATTCTAAAATTATTCCATAAAGTTACTTATTTATAATATTATATTATAATTATAATTTCCAAATTATGCACCTAAATTGTGTATTTTAAATTTAAATTATCAAGTTTTAAACTTTTTGAAATCAAGGGAAAATTGTATTTTTTTTGAAAGAATAACTAGTTGCTTACCACTTAATAATGTAAATTCAAATGGTAATAGAACTTATAGATAGTAATGACAACTTATTTTTTAAAAATTTTATAATACAAATGACACATTCAAAAAATATTTGTATTTAATAAAAGAATGACAATTGTAAGCAACATCAGAGTAGTAATATAGATTAAATACATTCAAATAGTTTACTTCTTACAATGGTGATATAGAAATTTAAACTTAGTACAAAATATTTGAAACTCATTCATTAGTTGGCTCCTAGTGACTTTCAAATTCTTCTCCTTTTGAAAAGGTAGAATTTAAAATTATAGTTCTGCATATAATCACAAAGTCATACAATGATTTTATAAATTATTAAGCCATCCCATTTGATAGTTTTATCATATATGAAATATATAACTCCTAATTAATATTAATTAAAAAACTTTAATCAATTTCTCCTTGGGGAAGGTGGAAATAAATGATAAAAGAAAAAATTAGCCTGCAAGAAAAACTAACACTAATCAAATCTATGAGTAAGTTTGGTAGATTTATCATATATGAAATATGTAACTCCTAAATAATATTAATTATTTTCAAAATGTAAAAAAACTAATTAATTTTGTGAGTTTTATTTTGGCATTTATGGAAAGAAATGATAAAAGGAAAAACTAGCTTATAAGAAAACCCAGATGCTTATCAAATCTGTGAGTAAGTTTTGCGGATTTGGTATACGGTCTTTTAAATTTACCGTAAAATCAGTGTAGATTTTATCTAAAAGTATTGTGTATTTCAAAAGAAGTCACAGATTTTGATGCTTTATTTTTTACGTTATACTAATATACATAATTCTACACGTACTTGCACATATTTTATATAAAATTAAAAATAAAAATGTTTATTATTCTAATATTATTTCATAAAACCACCTTTTTATAAGAGTATAATACAATTCTACTCTCCAAAGTATGCATCCCAAATTGTGTACTTCGTTTTCAAGTTATCAAGTTTTAAACTTAATGGAAGTAAGGGGAATGAAATTTTTTTTAGAGAAAAACAAGTTGCTTACTACTTATAACCTAAATTCAAGTGCTAATAATTGATAATAATGATACAATTTAGTTTTTTTTTCTGAAAATTCAATTTGTAATACAAATGGCACATTCAAGAAATATTTGTATTTGTAAAAGAAAATAATTGTTGTAAAAGAAACATAGAGCAATAATACATTCAATTAATTTATCTATTAATTGAATTAAAAAAGCACATGTACTTTCACAAATCTTAGATTTATGTAATGAATTCACCATAATTTTCTTCATATGTTTGCTAATTTGATAATTATATAATTGAGAACACCTTTTTCATTCTTTTAACTATCATCAAATCAAATTGAAATTAAATACTATCATGAGCAACAAGATTCCTCATGCATTGCAAAATAATTTGGATGTTGTAATTAATTACATCTCTTCATATTCTAAAACTTTTAGGACCAAAAAAAAACCTTAGTTTTAAATTTAAATAATATTATTATTAGCAGTCAATAATATTATGCATTTTTTCTATAAGACTTTCTTTTCTTAAGAAGCTCTCTACGTAGCAGCCCTCGCGCTCCGCAACACAGGGAATTTATGTATACCGGGAGCTCGTCGATCCTCTGTACCAAGAGAAGGGAATCTTACGAGCCACGTGGCAAGGTAACGCGCCCGAACCAGTGCGCGTGGGGGATATCCATTCCCCTCACCCTGAACGGACCACAGCCCTCCCTTTCTCTCACTAATGTAACTCTATCATTCTCTCTCTAAACTCCTATATTATTATTACTTCTCTCTCTTTCGCTCCAAGCCACCCGTCGCCCCACCCCTCTCTCTCTTTCTCTCTCAGCAAAGAGAACGACTTGGTTTTTCACATTTTTTTTCTCTCTGTCGTATATTTCCCTTCCCCTCAGCACAGTCCCCTCCAATTCAACCTTCGTAGCCATGAAAGCTCAGCTCCCTTAGCGCAGGTACCGCTACCTCCCTCTCTTTATCTCTTCCTTTGTATTCTGTGTATATATGTACAAGCTTTGGGACGTGTATGTGCTTTTTCTCCTTCCTCTAAACTCTCTCGGTTCACGTTTTCTTTATTTTGGATCAATGACTTGTCAATCGGTGTATAACCATGAATATCCATTTTCTCAGGTTCGCTTCTTCACGTGGGTCTCCGTGTGTTCTTCTTCTTCCATGGAGGTAACACTTGTAATCTTTATTATTTTGCGTTTTCTTTGGCTTCTTTCTGCAGCCAGCGCTCTGTATGTATTGTGCTTTGCCTTGTTGTTACGATTTCAAAGTAGTTGTAAATGTTGCTCTCACAGTTCTCTGTCCAGTAAATAACTCGAATTTCCTTGGATCATATTGGAATTGTCGCTGGGTACACGGGGCTTGTGCTTGTCTCTTTCTTGGTGCTTATTTATTTATTTATTTTGGCTATAATATTTTCTCGTCTTTTTTCTTCTATTTGTTTCTGGTTTGAGTCGGGTTCATAGCTTTTAATGCTGCTGGTTTCGTTGAGATTGTGTTGCTTTTGGTATTTTAGAGAAATGTGCTTCGTGGGTTTTCATGCATTTCAGTGAAGTCCTCGACTTTCGACTTTCATTGTCGGGATGCTCTCCTTTCATATTTCGGGTTAGGAAATGGATCTGGTTCATTTCTTGGTTCTTAATTTGCTGCCCGAGACTCAGTTACTTTCTTTTTCGTTGGGGTGTTGCTTACTACCGGATATATCTGAACTCCGTTTTATGCATTTTATGTGTGGCAAGTTTCTTCTTTTGTGTCGTGTTGGTTTAATTATATATACTTGGAAATCTGATTGAGATAAATTTATTCGATTTTTTAATTTTTTGAATTTTGTTGTTTAATTCGGGATTGTTGTAGCTCTGGGAGTAGGTAATTAATCCATTTTTTTTCTTTTGGGCGAATTTTTTTTTTTTAAAAAAAAAATCTGTTGGTTAAGACTTATTATAATTAATCTTACTGTTGGTTTTCTTGTTTTTATTTATGCTTTATTGTCCTCATCAGTTTAAATTTTTCCATTTTTAGTTGATTGAAGCTCATAATAAGTAGAGGTAAGAGTGTAAATTGATGTATATTAGATGGCCTTCCATTGTAAATGGTTTTCAACCTCTCTTGGGAATTTAGGCTGTCTTAGTGTATATTTCATATTTACTGATAAAACTGATTCGTTGGTTGATTCATAAATGAAGGATTCAGGAATAAGTGAACATTTCTTAGTACCATTGAAGCGAAGGGATTTCAATTAATTTATTTGCATTTGCTTGAAAAAATAGCAACTTTTACACACCACTGCATAAAAGAGCTAGGAGCCTAGGACTGGTGTGCTTTTATTAAGGCAACTTAGTTTCTTTCCTATTGCTTTGTTTATTCATATCAGTTCATCATGAAAACCTCATTGGATTAACAATGTAAATTCTGCATATTATAGTGTGACTGCTGTTTATAGAAAGAGAAAGGAAAACTCACTTCAGCTTAAAACCCAGCAGTTTACATTACTGTCACAAGAGCAACAGGAAGTATATCTTTTGGATGTTTCCTCTGAATTTGTCCATATTCTCTTGCCAGGTGGATTCAGTGAAAGCTAATGACCTTGTGAATTGCATTCAGGAGCAAGCAGATGAGCAATCACTTTCTTCAGAAAGTTCTGATGATTATAATGTTTTTGATGATTCAGACATATATCCTCGGGTGGGTGAGCAATACCAGGTTGAAATTCCACCTTTAATTTCAGAATCTGACTATTACCGGTTTCAAAAGAACCCATATGATGCAGAAAACACAGCAGGTATTCCCCATGAGTTTCAGGTTGGGTTACCAATACCAGTCATTTGGATTCAATATGAAGTAGTAAACAATAAGCATGAGCCACCAGAAGATGCATGGAAGTCAATCAGTGTTTCCAATGTGGAGCAAGAAACAGAGATCGAGATTCCGGAGAACCATAAAGGCAAAGGTCACTGTCTGGTTCCTGGATTTTCAAGTGACACCTGGAATGAAATAGAACAAGCCAGTTTCATCCTTGGTTTGTATATATTTGGGAAGAATCTTGTTCAAGTGAAAAGATTTATTGGCGATAAGAAGATGGGAGATATATTGTCATTCTATTATGGGGAGTTTTATAAGTCTGACAGATATCAAAGATGGTCAGAGTGTAGGAAAACGAGAAATAGAAAATGCATTTTTGGGCAAAAAATCTTCACTGGAGCAAGGCAACAGGAGCTATTATCTCGTTTATTCCACTATGTGTCAGAGGAATGCCGCAATAAGTTAGTTGAGGTATTGACTAAAATTCTTCATAAGGTTATACTTTTTTTTTATTCCGTCATTTCATGCATTTTTACAGACACCTTGAGCTTGCCACCAAGCAGTAAGGACACTCTTCTTGTTGCAATTTGCTTTACCACATCAACTGGCAAAATCTTCTTGCACCTTTTCACCTATCATCAGTGCTCCACTGTTATGAATTGGATCATATAACTCTTGAATCCCCATTATTGTATAGATGTCTATATTTTGGTTAAGGGAGGAGATAACTTTCAAAGCTATATTTTTCTTCAAGAAGAATCCGTAGTAGTTTTGTTATTAGGTATTAAAGTTCATCTAACCTCTTCTCACAATCATTTAACTTTGACTCTTGCCTCTGTATTAAAATGGCAAGAAAGCATGAACATCTGCATTGTCAAGTAGATTAAATTAATTATGTAGTTATAGAATTTGTGTGTGGTTAACAGACTTGTCGATCTAAATTTAAATTCTTAATCTGTCACCATTTTATCTTATTTGAAAAGTTGCTACAGTGTATCTTGTATAGTCTTTGCATCATGCATCCTCAGTAGTTATGCAGATCAAAACCATCTTAGTCAGTCTGGTACCTATTGATTTATTTATATTTTGTCAGGAATGCATTATGAATGATATTAAATCTAATTACTTGGTAGGTATCAAAGACATTTGCAGAGGGAAAAATACTTTTAGAAGATTATGTTTTAACTTTAAAGGATTCAGTTGGACTAAATGCTCTTGTTGAGGCAGTAGGCGTTGGTAAAGGAAAAGAAGATCTCACAGGTCTTACTGCAGATTCTTTGAAGTCCACTCAGGCACATCCTGCCCGCCCAGAAATACCAGTTGGCAAGGAGTGTGCATATCTTACAGCTGCAGAAATAATAAACTTTCTAACAGGTAACTTCAGATTAAGTAAAGCTCGATCAAGTGATCTATTCTGGGAAGCTGTTTGGCCCCGTTTACTTGCCAGAGGATGGCACTCTGAGCAGCCTGGCTATCAAAAGTATGCTATTCCTTCTAAGCGTCCTGTGGTATTTCTTGTCCCTGGAGTTAAAAAATTTTCGAGGAAGCTAGTGAAGGGGAACCAATACTTTGATTCTCTCAGTGATATTCTGGGTAAAGTTGCTTCAGATCCCGAGCTAATTAAGTATGAGACAGCAGCAGATGATGATTGCAGAATCAAGGAAGGAAATGATAGGCCAAAAGAGACGAAATTGGACCAGGAACATTCCCCTGATGAGCAACACCACTACTATCTCAAGCCACGAACTCCAAATCGTAGTACAGATGAAATTAAGTTTACTGTTGTGGACACAACTATGGCTGGCGAATATATAACAAAGGTGAGAGAACTGAGAAGCTTACCAGTTGGAATTTTGAAAGCTTCTACTTCTGAAAGTGATATGGATGATGATATGGATACTTCAGAAGAGCAAACAAAGGATTCTGATTCTGTCAATACCTTGAGCTTTGATGGGGAGGAGACTGATATTACCAAAACCACCAAAGCAAACAGTGGTGAGGGACTCTATTCTGACACGAATGATTTAGAAAAAAATCCTTCAAGGAAGGAGCTTCCAGTGAGTGGTGTAGGTTCTACTAACCTATCTACTTCCTCCAAGGACCAGAAGACAGATTTATTGAATAATACACGGGAAAAAAAAGCTAAGAAGCGCCAATCAAGCCAGAAAATGGTACCCGATAACAAAAATGTTCTAGTTCCTGTTACAAAAAGGCGCAGGAGATTAACTGCCTGTAGCCGTGCAGAGAAAAATAGTAACACTGCCAACGTCTTTGTGGTTACTGGGGTGAAACAAGAAGAGGCCAATTGCTGTCCTGACAATTCAAAATCCAGTGACAGTGTTCTTTCACAAGAAATTCCACCTCAGGAGGACAAAATGTTAGCAGATCCTCCAACCCAGGAGTTTAAAACTTTAGCAGATCCTCTATCAAATGCCAGCTTAGTCATCGGTAAAGAAGCTGTTCCTGCTACTAGTTCATCAGGCACTGAGGATCAACATGAGAAGCCCCAGATGCGGACTATGATCGACCTTAACTTACCTGTTTTCCCAGAAGCTGAAGCAGATGATCCTTTTGTGACTGAAATGACTGAGAGAGAGCAAAATGGCACAAGGAAGGAAGCAGATTATCCCACTGCAGGACCAAGCCCCAAGCCTGTGGATGACTCTGAGCATCAGCCTGATATGAACACCCGGAGGAAGAGCACAAGAAACCGGCCACTGACAACTAAAGCGCTGGAAGCTCTTGCATTTGGATATCTGGACAGAAAGGAGAAGCGAAAGAATAGTGATTATCCCCGAGAGAGTTCAACAAGACCCTCCCGACGTGCACGTCGTAGAGTGACTGGTGAGACTTCCAATAGCAATGGGGTAGATTTCCGAAGTGAGGTAAGTACAGATGGCACTGGTGATGGTAATGTGGGTTCAAATCTGAATGAAGGATAAAGGGGCCTAAATTCATGTTTGGAGTGAGCATGAAAATGATATTTTTCTGACTCTATGCTCGTGCCTTGGAAGAATGATCACTTGATTCCAATGCCATGTTCACACATTCACTTGAGGATCCTGAATTGATACAGCAGATATATGATGTTATATATAAATTCTTAAGGCGGCTTTAATGAGTGTTAAGTTTTGCAAGCGATTGTACATCAGAAGTGTTGTCGCTTCTAAGTATTTGAGAACCGAAGACAGAAAAATTCCTCTGGTCTTTTCTGTTCTGAGCTCTACAGCATCTGAGAAAGCCTTCGAGTCTTTCAGAGTTTTACTTTTACTCTTTGCTCTCGTTTCTTTGTTGCAAAACCAGTCTTCATTCTCAATCAACATTTCAGAGACTTCCTGCCACCTCCCTTCTGATCAAGTGTCAAGTGATTTGTGAATGTTGCCCAATTATTAATAGAATAGATAGCAAGTCAATGCAGATTATGATTGTAGTTTGCTATTTTTCATGTTGGTTAGAAAAGTCTTTAGTGTTAGATGTTTAACATTGTAATTTCTGTCAAACACAGAGGAAAGGACAGCAGTAGGCTTTTCCCCTATTTGGGTGTGTCCTCCTGGATATCTACAAGTTGACTGCATATATTCATCATAAATGCGATATAAAGTGATTTCCATTCAAAATTGACAATGTTTGTACTTGTCTCTGCATTTTTCTGCTTTCAGTTTCATTAAGCATTGTTTTATATTTATTTTACCAACTAATAATGGTTTGAGAGAGGGTAGATAAGATTAGTGACTTTTGTAGGATATTATTAGAGCAATGAAACGGATACAAACAAATTTTGTATACAGTTTGCACACATTTTCACATTCTTTCTTTATTTCCCTCTCTCCTCAAACTTTTTCTTCCTTAACATGGGGTGCCTGTATCATTTTCCTATTATTTCCATTCCCCTTCAGTTTATTTATTATTTTAAATAAATCCTACAGGTAAAATGGAAATAAAAAAAAAAATCCTACTGGTACAATATGAATGGAAGTAGGATTGACTTTCTCTCTATTGTGTGGTACTAGAACTTGTTAATGGCTTATAAAGCTTGAGCAGTTAAACTCCAGCCCCCGCAAGTGTTTAGTTTTTTTATAAACCTGACTGCATAATATGACTGATGTAGGATGGAATTCTGAGGATATGGTACAGCTTCTAGTAATTTATTTCCACTATAAAGTTAGTTGTTAACATATTTCTTGACTTTTTCATTTAAATGTATTTTTCAATTGTGTTTTTTTATATATTAAAAATTTAATTTTAAATAAAATTTATTACATCATTTAATTTATGCAACTGATTTTATTTAATAAAATAAGAACTTATATAATTTTCGTGGCTTGCATACTACGTGTTGTATATTTCAATCCTATACTTTGACTAAATGAAACAATACAACAAAAGATAAGTAATTTGGTTGGATATAAGTAATGTCGCTTACGTAATATTATTTTTACAAAAAATATATTAAAGCATATTAATTATATTTCACTTTATTAATAAATACACTTTATTAATATTACTCATTAAAAACTAACTTGCTAAGGAATTAAGCAAACAACACTATTATCAAGAATCAAGAAACAAGAAATGTGGGTAAAAGAATTTTCAAACGAAATGTCAGAAGTCACGATTAATCTGCATTTATCAGAATTTTTTATGAAAAAAATTGTTGTTTAATCAAAAAGGATAAGCAATATTTATACGTATTAAATGAATTGTCATTGTTGGCTGATTAAAAATACACACTGTTATTTTAATAACAAAATATCTAAAATATATTAATTATGCTTGACCTAATAATAAATGTATTTTAATATATTTTTTTAACTTAAGATATTTTAGTCAAAATTAAAAATTAATTTTTTAAAATATAAAAATTATTAAAATAAATTTTATCTTTTTTATTAAAATTTTTTTATAGAAATATCTTTAATTAAATTTATAATAATTATTTAAAATGACTCAATTATCTATGCTCAACTTATTACTTATTTTTATATATTTTTCGTATGACAATTTTAGTAGTTGAAAACTATCTTGCCAGTTGTCAGGGAACTAGCAAACAACAACGTTATCATGAAACAAGAAAAGTAGGTAGAAATTTTTGAAAGGGGAAGAATTGTCAAATTCGGAAATGTGAACAATTCTTTATTTTAGATGTAACAACTCATGATTAATCTGCATTTATCAAAATTTTTGAAGAAAAAGATTTTTTTTTTTTTATTCCTTTAGATCTCATGTTAATTTGGATTATTTAAATATTTTCAATTTTCACTATTTTTTTTCTTTTATATTCAATTTCCACCCAACCTTTTAGTCTCAGACATAAATTGCATGGGCAGGCATTAACAGTCACAACCATAGCTCCAATTAAACAATGCACCAGAAGACGTGGTCTGCAACGAAATCATCCACGTGGCATAAAATCCCATTCACTGGGACCCACTTAACATCCATTTGGCTTGTGCCTTCCGTGAACCAATTGTCATTTTCTCTCGCAGCGTTTCTAGAAACGTTTTTTTCTCGCATGTCAAAAACGGGGGTTCTAATTAATCATAATTGCGGGACGGCGAGGGGGAGTGCTGAAGAGGAAACCTGCGCTTTGGGGAGTAAGTGAGAAAAAGTGCCAGAGAAATGGGTCAGGCATTTCGTCGAGCATCTGGAAGAATCCGAGCTGCGTCCGAAGTTGATACGACGTCGTTGTCCAAACCGACGAGCGCAGTCGATCGGCGACCTCCGCCAAAGGTTCCCGCCGCGGACAACGTGGAGATCTCGAAGAGCGGCCAACAAGACGCCCTGGAAGTCGGTGAGTATGTTTCAGATAAGTTTAAGGTTTGGTTGAAAATGTAGTTCCTTTCACTAGGTGCCTTATGACATTACTATGATAACTGATTATCTTGATAATATGTTCTTTGTGAGGAGAATTGGAAAACAAGCCCTGTTTCATTGCTGAACTGAACTGAAACATGTCTATAGGCAATCTACGCTTTTCTTTTGGAAATGATATCTTTGGGCCTTTTGACTTTACTGATTTTTTTTTTTTTTGGAAATAAATTTACTTCAAAGTTGAAAACTATTTCCTAGAAAGTAGTGAATTTTGCGATGCCAGATATGCATGAAATCGGCACTTGAAGTGTCTCTGGCCTTCAAGTGCCAGTTGAAGTCAAAGATAGAACGAATATGAAATTCACTCCTTATTTTCACCACAGAAAAGGCGGAGCGCATGTACTTTAACCTGATGTGGATTTACACTGGTATTATAATTAATTAGTTTAATAGTTGGCTTGATGTGGTATGATAGGAGAAAGCAACTCCAGTGGTTGATGCTTCTTTAAACTTGCCTCTATATATAATTGGCGTTCGTGTGAATCATATTATGTAAAATAATCCAATTGTAAGGGAATATCTTCCCCCGTTTGCTCACCACTATCACTAGCATTACTGTGGCTTTATCCCCTTAGCTTTGGTATCACATGTAGATCATTCTCATATAATTAAAATTACTATGACTATCTCAGTTTGAACTTTTGGGATAATTTCCTACATATCATGTTTAATATCCTGGGAATTTGGATTTAAGGAGATATTACTATAGGTGGGATTAAGGGAGGGACTAAGGATGCTCTTTTTGCCTTGGTGAATTTCAAAAGAAGAGTCTCTAACTTTTGTCCAAATGCAATCACACATTTCACATTCCTTGCCTTGATACTTAATTGAGATAGCACATAAATTGTCCATATATTGTGATTATATGGTTTATGGTATTTCTGGTATAGAAGGAAGCAACATTAAGGTTGAATATATACCCTGCTAGTTAGAACTTAGAACCAAGACGCCCATACAGGGATATTGATGCAGAGGAAAAAAACCATTATGGGAGGTGTGGACTGAGGGTTGGAGCAGATGATTTGGAATATTGCCTGCTAAAGAAGTGGAGGTACAGAAAGGTGCATTGGCTGCCTTGATGTCACAGGAACTGGTTTGGAAACTGAAGAAGTCTAAACCGGAGGACTAGATATACTAGGTGAAGCCGATGATGTTGTCTTACAACTGGCACTTCAAGTGCTGGTTTTGAGCTTTGAAAACCGTTTTAAGCAAAATACATAAAAAAAAAAGCCCTGATGTGGCATCCTACGAGGCCATTTTCACTCCCTTAAGGGAATACTTTTCAAGAGAACCCATCCTAATATTTCTTTTTTTTTTTCTTAAATGCACAGTGAAGTCAAAGGCCAATATCTTTGCATCCGGATACAAGCAACTAGCAATAGCTTAGCCTTTATTTTTCTTCTTTTTTTCCCTTCTCATTTAATCAGTAATACCTATATATGTGTTTTTCATTTGTTTTATTATATAATTGTGAGGCTGTATGGTTGCTGCTAGGATAATTTATTATGATTGATTGCATTGTTTGTTATTGTTCCTGTCTCAAGATGGTCGCCCCAAATTTAATGTTGACAATGTCCTGGAAGAAAGAGATCCAAAATATGATGCTATGCTTGGGCAAATGGTTGGTAGAATTACATCAAAACCTGGAGGGAAACCTGAGATGGGTGAGGTGAGTTTAAGGAAGTTGCTTTTAATTAACTCTAATTTTGATGCAGAAATTTTCTGACTGTGCATCTGTGTTAATCTATAAACCTTATCCATTCTGGTGTTTGTGACACTCAACTAGTTGCAGCTTAATTAGTTCACTATCTATGATATAAACACAAGGAGGATTATTGTCGTTTGCGCCCTTTTGCAAATGAAACTGTAAACAAGTATGCAATACTAGCATGTGTTTTTTTTAAAGTTTAGGTCCAAGGGAATGTCTTTCGTGTTTATGCTTATCCCCCACTCAGTGAGAGATAACTTCCAATGTAAGTCTACTTTAACAGTATGTTATGGGTTGATCTTTGTCTCAAATTCTTTTCTGTTCGAACTTTAAACATCAAATTATATAATATGACTTTTAAGGATCCATCGTGCTTGCACTCGACACCATTGACACTTGGTGTTTATGGTATTCATCCACTCTTGGTTCATAGGACTAGGATGGTGTTGTGGGAACCTATCAAGAAATCTTGTCAGGGCACTTGGCCTTGTAAGGGATCATATTTGAGACAGCCACAATGGTCTTAGTTTTGCTTGTTAGTGCATTTTTTACTGAGTCAAGCTCACACAATTTGATAATTTTGGTGCAGGCTTTTATGGTAGAAAAGTATAATAGGCCAATGCCAAAACTGCGAAATACAAAACCAGATTCTAGCGGGTACGAGGAAAGGCCTGTTCCTGCAGGCACTTTGAATGTAGTGCAGTTGCGCCATGTCATACTATTACTTGAAGGCAAGGCTGATGATCACAACGGGCCTATGGATGTCCACAAGATTGCTGAAAATTTTCGGGTTGATGTTGTCCAGGTTCAAAGGATCAAGGAGTTCCTATCACTACCTCCAGAAGGCGACAGTGATCAAAAGAACAGAACATGAAGACATCTAGCTTTATCGACATTAACACTTTTTTTTTTTTTCTCAAGCAAAGGTCGGTACTAAGAATTGAAGACTAAATGAAGAGCCTACCGGAAATGGTTATGGCCTTCAACCGAAAAGCGAATGTCAACGGCTGTCAGGGCGCAGTTGTTCACTGACCTCTAGGTGACTGTTGAGAGCTGGCTTGAGTAATCACTGGAATACTTCAATTTTGTTAGGACGTGCTAATAATATGGGAATAAACATTGCCCACAAAATTTTCAATGCCAAATAGTTACAAAATTTAACATGGTTATAGATTTATTGGATTTTATATATTGGACGATGATATTAAATAAATTTAATAATATAAATATTTTTAAGTGAGTATTTATTTTGATTCAATTTATGAAAATATTAAAATTAAATAATATGATATCCCAAAGTGAATGTTATGGTGATGGATACTTCATTTGAAAGAAAGAAGTTGCAGTAAAGGTTGGGCAAACCAATGAGTCCATGGTCCTACTTTATTTATGGCTACTTGTTATACCATAGCGGCAATTATTCTTATTCAAGGCTTTCAATTAGAAACGCAAGCAGAGTAAGCCGTTTTTTTTCAGGTTTTCTTCTTGAAAGTCTTTGTGTCTTGCATAATCTTTAAATTTTTGACAATTAACCATGTTGCTTAGAGCTACTTCACATCCCAATCTATAAGGTTGAGATTTTATCTTGCTCATCTTGGTGGTCATTTATTTACCTGTTTCCCTGCCTGGAAGGGCAGTGAATCATTACCGTGTGTAGTTGCACCGGCTAAAAAACCTAAATAATGCAACTGAGTGCTGTTTCGGGAAAGATCACACACAGGAGTCAGTCCTCAAACAACTCAAGAAAACTGAAAAATGCTGAAACTAGCCTTCAGACGACCTACAGGAAAACTCTTTCCACAATTCTCTTTTTACGAAAAAGCTTATATTAAGTCTAATGATGTAAAAACTTAATAAATTTAATAATTTAAATTTATTAATAAAAATAAAATTAAAAAATAATGAAACTGAGAACTCAATCCATTTTGAAACTGCAGTTTGAACGTAATATGTCCTACACCAGACTGATTCCAAGCTACAGCGATCCTGGAGTTAAACTGTCTGAATTATGATCTTATTTGAAAGTGCCTCCTCTTTTCAGAAGGCAACAATGAAAAACGAGAGAGAAAAATCCATTCAGATTTAAGATTAGATTAAAAGAATTCTTGTTGCTTGAGGCTATCCAAATTGAGGAGATCCATCCATTTGTTATATACAGTAATCTAAAAGCTTTTAATATGGGAAGCAATAGGATAACAATTTTCTTCCTTAAAAAATAAGAAATTGAGTCTTACCAAATTACTAAAATTGAGTTTAAGGCCGATTGATTTATAAATATTAAAATTTAGTCTGTAAAATTTAATAAATTTAATAATTTAAATTTTTTAAATAAATAATTTAATAAAATTTTCAATATCAAAATAAAAATTTATTAGTGAAAATTTTTCTTTCAATACAATGATGTAAAAGAACCCCCATGGCAGCCTATAGAGCCTGAAATAATATCTTCATGACGGCGAAATAATAAATACTGCCACTGCAAACTAAGTGTAAGCTAAATCAGTAAATCCCAACCCACTCAATTGTCCAGCACGAATTAAATGAAATGGTATCCTTTGTAGTATTATTATGGAATTTAGAGTCATGCTTTGATAGCAAGAACAATCACCTCGATGGGTGTAAGGATGCATTCACTTGTTCCAAAGTGAAAACAAATGCTACTGTATGCTATGATCTTAGCTTCTATCCTGACCTTCCATCTTAAGGAATTACAACCTTCTCGGCTATCACTATAACGATTATAAGTTAGCATATCCCACCTGCTTTCTCCTATCCTATGAGGGATTCAATCATCTTAAGCGAAAATAAAAAAGAATGAGATAAATAATTTATAATAGAGAAGGGTACAAAATCAAGTCAAAGACTCTAACCAATCGGATGTTATTTCATATGCAACAAAAGTCACAGCACCAGCTGGTGCAGCTTTAACAGTTGATGGGATTATCCCCTTATATAGACCAGCCCAACCCTCTGACTGTAATATCCGTTGCATTGCATCCAACATGTTTCTGTACGCACGATGCTCAACTCGAGCCCCATATCTGGGATGCCTTTGGAGCCCTTCAATCTGCAGCAAACATTGTAGTGAAGATCCATAAATATATCCACATGTAAAAAAAGTCTAGTTTTCTTCAATACCCTATACTGCGATTATCTTGTTTCAGAAGACACATCAGACATCAATTTTCCAGATGAAGGTCAACACAGGTTTACTGGGAGAAAACTGTCCAAATTCTGAAATTGATGTCTGACAAAATTTTGTAAAGTTCATGGTAAATTTCAAGTGAGCAGAAGTCTACCTGAAATCTTTTCTTGACCACATCAAGTGGATGACAGACTAGCTTGGCACATGTTCCAGCTGCTAACCCACAAAGGAAAAGCTGAAAGCTAGAGACGCCATCCCCTGAGGTGGGCAAGCTAGTGCTGAAATATCTTAAACGATTCCATGCCTACAATTGTAGTTGTACACCAGATACGAATAAATAAATAAACAGGTCTAAAAGAATCGTTCATTATAAAGTAATACATAACATCCACTAACGTGTACAAAAATCCTACTCCTTTTGTATGAAGTTACGATCTACAAGTGGGGAGCCTGAACAAATTTACGCCCAAACATAATTTCATGTTTCCTTTCTTCTTCTGAATATTCCATCCAAACTAATCCTAAGTTAACTGAAATGCAGGCCTCACCTACGACTAAGACAATTACTCATTGAGAACTAACACAAACTGTTGTCATAGACTCATGGCACATAGCTACACAGTGAGCGCATTTAGCTTAAGCACAAGAATGAGTGACAAATTTGACATGTAACGCCAATACAAGTATATAACCAATGTCCAGATTGGTAACCTATGAAACTACTAAAATAAGAATATTCATCAGAGTTGAAGATGCACTACACATATATGAAGAGAGAATGCGAGATGCACATAAAGCAACTCTCACAACTGAACAAGCACTCATCGTAACAAAGGAATTGGGAAGATCTTATCAACGCAATTTCTTGTCCGTCTAAGTCTACTTTTGTCATTTAGCTTCCACTATGGCACAAGACAAAAGCAAACAAACTAAAATAACCAGTAATACAGAATGTAGAAAAAATCAATGAACCAGCCTTACTATAATTTCCCAATAACTATATAACAACATACAATGAATGCAGAGTATAATTATTTCCACTGGTAAAAATAACATTATCAATAGAAGGGACTTGAATCTTACCATGGCCCAACGCTTAAATGTGTCATAGGTGCCAAATTGCAGACCTGCATAAGGTATAATTTCAACTAGTGTTGGTGATAATCCAGCATACAACCCTTGAAAGCCACGAGCCCTGACTATGTCAACGAATGCTGACCTCATACTTGAATAAACCTAGATGATTGCAAAGCATCATTATAAAAATCAGATGCACAGCAACCTGAGAGATCAGTAATATCAACAGGCAAAATTGGAATTGTGTGGTGTTGACCACAGATGACATCTGCAACTTTGCAAAGGTAAAATAAATAACAGGGAAGCTTACTAATTCACTAAGAAAGGTCTCATATCTGTCAATAGATAGAACGACAAAACTGACAGGACCATGACAAAGAGTTCCGAGCTTAAGAAAGAACCAAACGACCCACAAAAATGCTACATTCAGCTCAACAATTTCTTTAGCAGTGACGTAGAATTTTCAGAGAACCAACAAGCCTGATAAAGGCCAAGAGCCACAACTACACTGAGGCGTACTGCTCAGTTGCTCCTCAGCTGAGTGAACGTCAACCTTAAGTCCTTAATAGGTTCCAGGCTATCAAATTAATCCACGAGTGCATACTATGAAGTATAAGTCAGCTACAATTTGTAGAATGCTGCTGTCACTCAATTCTGTTAAGATTCAAGCTATATTCCCACAAAGTTCTTTTGTCAAGGGCAGAATCTAAGTTCCTTTCCTCTTCTCCCACCTTTTTGCATGGTGAAACACAACTGAAGCTAGTTACAAAGCAGGGGGTTACTCCAAATAAAAGGCTGGAGTCACAATCTATATCACCTGCTGACCCCTTGAATCAAAGATTGGGTAACAGACTTCAGGTGCCTCTTTAATGCAATTGCAACAAACAGCAATTTTCAGTGAGTTGTGAATCTAGGGGCCTTTGACTGGAAATTGAACCCTGAATAGCTTCTAGGCAAATTTAATAAAGAAAAGAAAAACACTTTGGATTTAAAGTACAGCAACTAGGCTAAGGCAATTCATATTTGATAATATCTGACCATTTTTATCAGCCAATACCACTAACTAGACAACAAGGCAACCAACAGGAGGGCGAAGGCATGAAAAAGAGAACAAAGCACATAACGTCAACACAAAATATTTTCAAGCATTAAAAATAGAGCTTCCAAATCCAAATGCACCAAACTGGTAGGGAGAAGTATAAAAACTTATCAACTTAAAGAGAGCATTTAAAAAGCACGCCAGTAATTTGCTTTAACAGGCCTTCAGAAGACTCATACACATCACAGAAATTCACTTTTGAAGGAGAGTCTGCCAAACTTAATCATAAAATAATGCTTATACCTTTGGTTCACCCTGAGAAGCTAATATGGTTCGGACAAGATCAAAGGGATATGACCCTACAGTAGCCGCACATCCAGCTACTGCCCCACTGACATAAGATAGATAAGGGCTCAAATTAATGTGATTCTCTGCAGCAAAAGAAAACAAGTGATAAACAACATAAACCTAAGTTGGGAAAGATACAGAAATGCTCAGTAAGTCATGTTGCTAATGAAAGCAAAGGCATAGATTAGAAACTGCATAAATATAGTGTGTAAATCCTTTTAACTATGGACAGCATTGTCCCCTAAAATACTTAGTGCAAATTAAACTGAAGCAACATGAGCTTTAGCTTGATAATGTAATAAAAGGATGAGGCAATGGACCTATCTTTTAAATTATATGACCATAGTTATCAATTGCAAGCAAAATAGTGCATCACAATGATCCTTCACGCAATAAATAGATGATAGCGTTGCACAGTCCTGCTTGTGATGCAACTGCGTGAGCAAGTCTGCAATTCTGTGCAAATTTTGATGATCATTGTCCAGGCAATTTGCATAATCGGGTTCTAATGGTAAAATAGATCCTTTTGACCCCAGATTCTCGATTTCTCTTGACTTTACCTTCTCACTAAGCCCACTCCATCTCTTGCAGCCCCATGTCATCCTCGCTGCTCTATCAGCATTTTCCATCATTTCAGAGCTCTCTGTATCATTCTGGCTGCATTCTCGGCGTTTTCCACCATCTCGGAGCCCTCCGTCTCATTCTTGCTGCTCTCTCAGTGTTTTCTATGATCTTGGATCTGTCTGTCTCATTCTTGCTGGTCTCTTTTCTCTGTCTTCTCAGGGTCTCTCAAAGCTCTCTGCTCCAGACTGCCAGCTTCTACTCTCTTTGTTTATTCTGTCCCTATTCTCTGGTATGTTCTGTCTCCACTCTCTGGGGTATATTCTGTCTCTACCATCTAGTGTCTTTCTAATAATTCCATTGATAGAATCCATCCTCTGTTAGAATGGGTACAGCTTAGTGACAGATTTTGGGATAGTCTTGCTATATTTTGTTATGGGCTGAGAAGCTAAGACACTCCTGATAATAGGTCTTTAGATATGGAATGCTGGTTTGCTTAATGCACTCATAGTTCTATTTCTGTAAGCTACTTATTTTATATACATTTAAGCACTGCTATTTTTTTCTTTTCTCTATCTCTCTTATTTGCCTGACCTGAATATGCATGGTTCCACAACATAACTTGATGATGATGTCACAATAGCTCTTTGCCTGAAATGTTAACAACAGTTTAGATGATCTCGGGTATCCTGGTATAATTTGCCAACTTGAGGAATTTAGCTATGAAAATTCACGTTTGTCATGATGAGAATCTGAGGTCAATTTCTAATTGGTTAATTTGTATACCGTTGTGCTTATTTGTGATGTTCTGCATTATAATTTTGGATGATTGTTAGGTGCAAATTAAGCTTGTAATTTTTTTAACGCTATTTTTTTATATATTTATTGTTTTTGGTAATATTATACATAGTATATTTGATATAATTTGTGGTATATCCAAATTGCACTGCACAACACAATTTGCAATTATCAACTGTGTATAACTGATCATGTAATAATTCAACAACTAATTCCAACAAAATACCAAGAAGTAACCCAGAAGACAAGTTCACACTGCTCACCACGCCAATGTGTTGGACCACTGAACATTGAATTGTATAAATTTTACTTAAAATAGGAATCATTACAAAATAAAGTACCTGTCTTGGAAGAACCAGAGGCCAATGTCTTCAACTTATGTAAAACAGTAAATTGTATTGCTGTATATGGCATAACCATAAGCAATGCAGGCACATTGCCCCGCCAAAAACCCTGCAACAAGCGATAAACTGAAAGTAAATATTAGAGGATAAAAGGTAATATCCATTGTCTACAATCACGACAACTACTATAGTTGTTAAACAACCACACTAACAGCGAATTGGGAACTCTATATAGGGAAAAGGAAGGCAGAGGAGAACTACTAATTACTAACGGAGAGGACTAAGGTAGTAGACACATCTGCATTTTAGATATATTTGTTTTACTTAATTAGCAAAAATATAAGAACTTGCCTTGGGGACAGGGAAATTATTGGATTCAAGTAGTATGTCCATTACATAAATAGAAGCACCTCAAATGATATTTAAAGATGCAAAGAGGATTGTGATCAGAAGTCATTGGATCAGAAAATCCATGCTCACTGTCCTTTTTATGATCAAGGATGTCTTTAGCCCTAGCACAACAAAATTTGTGGCATATAATTGGTTACTTAGGGGGGGAATGGATACTGATTAGGAGTCATGTGCAAGGAATAATGCTATAACGGAATACATGGGAGCATTTGAACAGGCAATGAGTATTATTGTTTAATTTCTATAACACTATCACTTTTAAACATGTGTATTATGTACAAAACATAATTTTTTTAAGCACATAAGTGGAAGAATAATGAATGTATAGACAAAACACATGCAACATGACATGCTCAAACCTTAAAGGATACAACTGCTGAGGTAAATATTAAACAAAGATTATACAATCTGAGTTATTCTACCGCTATGCCTTCCTCTCTTAAAATATCTCTGCTTGCTTGAAGCATTCCAGTATATTTTGATGGTGCAGACAAATCCTTGCGTAGAAAAGCCCATGAAGATGTGGGCTCTAGTTGAACCTGTCAATGAATGTGAATAAGTTCTTTAGCTCATTGCTCACCTTGAACATGGAGTGGGCATCAATGAACAGCCACAAATCCAAACCCAGTTGCTTTCATTATTTATCCTTCATCCTCTCGTTCTCCTCTCATTTTACTAGAAGAAAATGACAGGGAGGAGATAAATAAGAAAGCAAGAGCAGACCGAAGAAGTGGAAGAAATACAAGAAAGGAAGTAACAAACAAAATAAATGGGATTCTAGGCCAACTTTCTTTACTCGTCCCTGAACCCCAAGGCCTAGCCAATAATCTGCCTAATGCTTCTCCAACAGAGACATGCTAGTACCATTGCTCTTAACGAAATTTCTACCAGCTTCAATAAAACATTCAATCAAATACCAATAGAGATGTCGAAGGGAAATTCTAACCACTATCCTCAAGTCAATATTGAGACATGCTTGATTTTGTACTTGCCTTCGTACAAAAGATGGATTAACTAGGAAATTCTCAGCTAAGCAGACAGGACTGACAAAAAGTAACTGACCTGGAATCTAATTTTAATAACATCAAGCGGCGATGTAACTGTCCGTGATATACCACCGGAAATTGCCCCAGCTGCAGCATCTATCATCGCCCGCTTCAGTTGACCCGCCTCCTCCATTGCCAGAAAACGCCTCCTCTTTCTGACTATAACCTGGAATATGTACCCCGTAAACGGCCTCAAATCACAGAATTTTCAAAACTACCGAAACAAAGAAAGCAACATCAACAATGCCGAAAGATTCGCAATTTATAGTAGAGAAACAAAAATTCAATTTCATCACAAATCCTAAGCTGAACCTGCCCAACCTGAACCAACCCTTTACTCATTTTTGCCCCAGAAAATTAGGGTTTCTCTTTTATTTCCCAAAAACTATGAGAACTGTAGAAGGCAAAAGTTCATAGACAAAAAAAGCAGAAACTTTATGGATAATAATTGTTCCATTCCAGCAGGAAAGGATCTATAACGCATACGTACCTGGAAGAGAAGGAGGAGGCAATGGAGAAGAGAGCCGACATTGGGTTTCAGAGAGGAAAGGCAGAGGAAGGAGCGAAGCCTCCAATTGCCGCCTTATTTGATTGAGATTTGCAAACGGCGACCTCTGAGTGGGAAGGCTTCGCAGTAATTTAGGGGGACAACTAAAAATCGCCTCTTTTCCTTTTTTGGTCTTTGAAAAGCTGAGATTTTGGGATATGACAGACAACTTAATAGGTATTGGACAGAGTGATTCCAGGGGACATTTATGGTTGATTGCCGGTTAATTCAGAAACCAGAAAAAGAAAAAATATATACATATATATGTGGCCAGTCTAGTCTCATCATATTTTTTTTATATATAATTTTCACATTTTTTATTAAATTTTTATATTTATTAAATTTTATATAAATAAAATTAAAATTATAAAAAAATAATAAAATTAAAAAATATATTTTTACTTAGTTGCTTAACACAAACTAAAAATATAGGCATAAGCTTAATTAATTTATGTAATTATTTTAGAAAATATATATCCATATAAATTTTGTGCATAAAGTATATAAGTATAAAAATAAATAAATATAAATAAATGAAAGAATATATAAAAAATTTATGTATACATATATTATTACTCACTATTTTTTCGTAATAAGTGTTTCCATAGACTAAGTAAAATAAGATTAAACACATAATTTTATAAAGAATTGTGCATATAATTATAGTACTTCAAAGGATTTTTAGTATTAAACATATGATTTGAAAATAGTTTTAAGTTTTGAGATTTTATTAAAAAAAGAGATAATCTATTCTCGAAAATATTTTTGAATGAAAAATTAACAATGCATACTCGTGCCATTGATTTGTTGTGAAAGACTCACAATGTCAATTAATGGCTATAGAAGTGTGTTTTGAACTTTTTTGTGTCTAAAATATTATGAAAATATAATTAATTTTAAAAAATGCCTTAATGCATTTTTTTTTTAGTAATTAAAATAAGTAAATACAGGTAACACCCCAATAGATCTATTAAAATTATTGCGTTTATACCAAATTTGGTCAATAACTAACCCACATAAGAGAAGCATATTTCATGTATGAACTATAAACCCAAATACCACACCAAGATTCTCATCCTCTAACTAAGAAGGCATCAAATATGTTTGATCCCACAGAGCACCTATGTAGATTCGAATTCAAGCACTAATAACAAGATGTCTAAATACTCCACCTCTAAGTCACAACACTAAGTGGTCCTCAATGTATTTAATACTACTAGATGGGATCCAAGTATATTGTAGGTAGTAATCAATATTATATACATAACGAGAATGGATGAAATTATTAGAATATATGTATATAAAATATATGAATAAAAATAATGAAAATATTTTTTAAAAATAATAAAAATATTACTATCATAATTAATTGTAGCGAGACGTACAAATACTCAACCTCAAAGTCAAAAATGGTCCTTAATGTATTTAATACTACTAGTTGGGATCCAAGTATATTGTAGGTAGTCATCAATACCATATACGGGTAGTTTGCATTAATTGTGAACGAGAATCGATAGAATTATTAAATAAACAAAATTATTAAAATGTATGTATACAAAATATATGAACTTTATTTTATAAAAAAAATAATTAAAATATTTTTAAAAAAACAATAAAAATATTACTATCATAATTAATTGATTGCGATCAATCCAAGCAAGCACTGTTGCATATTTCATATTTTTATGCAGAATGACATTTTTTGGTGTGTTACATATTACATAACAAATTCATTACAAGATTTGATATCTAATGTTATATATACTTATAGTAACATATAATATTTGTTTAACCTTAAAAAGTTTTAACTGTTAAATTACATGTGTGCTGTTGTTCCATTTTTATGTAAATTTAACACTTGTTTTTTTTACAATGATTAGATAAACCATCGTTCCGAAAGAAGCCATTCAATAATATAAATATATTAAGTTTTATATTAGTAGATTGAAGATTTTTTAAAATATAAGTAAATAATTGTTAATAAAAAACTTAATGATATAAATTACTTTAAATTTATATATTATTATTTATATTTAATAAAAATATTTATTATTAATTTTTTATAAATAATTATTTATTTATGTATTACTTTATAAAATACATATCCTATATTATAATATCATAGAGCCGTCAGATGTTAGGAAAAATTTGGGTCCTACCGTGGTACCAAGACTCAGTACCACTTTCACTCAATGACAACCATCTGTATTATTTTTGCATGTCACTTATCTGACGTGGCAACAATAAAAAGAACTCTGAGAGTACCGCCCAAACTTTCTTCTCTTACGTCTCCAACCCGCTCAAATTCATCAGAAGAAAGTATGGGTACCTGTATTTCAGGGCTAGATAGAACTGGAAAGACGGCGGATCGCTTGTGGCAGCAGAGTCAACTTCACTGGTAGGTAGAGGAACAGTCGGGTTGCTGTTAATAAATGGCATGCCACCTCCTTTGTTTGGTACCAATGAAGCCGACGAACTTCCAGCAGGTGCAGGGCCAAGTGAAGAGACGGCAAATTTTTTTACTTTCACCATGAATGGTTTCTGGGTTTTGTTGGGAGGATCGAACTGGTACCTTCAGTTCATTGAATTGTTTTGCGGGTTCTAATCTTTTCTTCTTTTTCATTTCAATTACATACAGGTAGAATTTTGAGTGTGCTGAAGTTGTGGATGAATTTTGTCAGAGAGAAAGTATGAACTTCTGATGAATTTGAGGGGGTGGAGACAACGGAGAAGAAAGTTTGGGCGGTTTAGAGAGAGTCCTTTTTTTGTTGCCACGTCAGACAAGTGACATGAAAAATAATCCAGATGGTTGTCATTGAATGGAAAGTGGTACTGAGTCTTGGGTACAACGGTAGGACCCTAGATTTTTCCCGGACGTTGATGGCAGCATGGCCGTGGTTGTGGGCCTTTGCCCCTGTTGGCCACTTGACATGAGAGAGAGAGTGTCAAGGTTTTGGCCAGAGTGATAAATTAAGCTTGGAGGCAAGAGGGGTATACGATTTGGATCCCTGTTTTATTATTTTTAATTTTAATAATTTTTTAATATTATTTCTTTTTTTTTATTATAATCCTTTATTGTGAACCTCAAAGAGTGGTAAGTTTAATGAAGATTCCCTTAGCCAAGCAGAGATATTTGTGAATGATCAGTGGTGAGGTGGGGACGTCTTGCCCAGCTATTTATTCTATTGTCCAACACCTTTAGTTAATAACAATTTTCATATCATAATTTAGGCATTTAAAATGAAAGAGTTAATATACCAAAAAAAAAAATTGGGGAATGCACAAATATTACAACATATTTCAGTGTTAGAGTGGATTCAACCTGCTAAATTCATTTTGGAATCCAAAGGTGTCTTCCCAAACTTGTTCACTTTTACTAAACATTACAAACTGATGATGGTTGAAATCTCCTTTACTATAAATTTAAACGCTTAACAAGGTTAAGATGTTGCTAATAACATACACAAAGAGAGATAATGCAAAGCTATCAAAATAATTTTAATTCAAAATAGAAGAGAAAAATAACAGAAGAATTAATGCGTCATCAAAAAAGAACAATAAATTATAATTAAGAAACTTTACTTTAATAAAATTAAGAAATCTATTATAATTAACAAAACTAAATTTATTAAAGTGAAAAGCTCAAAATATTATAATTAGAAAAAGCAATTATGTTACAAAATTAAGAATACAATAATAATTTGCAAAATTTTCCTTTAAAAATTAAAGAAATTAACAATGAATAAATATATTACAAAATTTAAGGGTTACCATTCATTGAATTTTAATTTTGAAATTTTACTTTTACAATATAAACAATAAATTTTTATTTTAATCAAATCAAATGCTAATTTCTTATTTTATTATATTTGACTTTGATAATCAAATTTGTCAAGATGCAATTAATGAAAATCTAATGCTCCATTAGATTTTATCATATGTCACCACCACAAAAAATCAGGCGTATAAAAAAATGTTAAATAAAAATGAAAAAAACTTTAAATAAATAAAATATAATTGCATAAATGTGAAATAAAATTAAAATTCATAAATACGTATAATTACTATTTCTAAAATCTATTTAAAATGATAAAAAATAATGACATGAATCTGAGCCAAATTAAAAGTCATAAATACATCTAATTATAATTCGTAAAATTTACTTAAAATACAATAAGGGTAGAAAAATTTAAGGAATTGGAATTAAGAGTTGTTTTCACAAAGTCAATTATTTTAAATTCATTTAAATCAAATAATTTTTCTGAAACTTAAATAAATTCATAAAACAATAATACTTTGTAAACTTTAAAGATTTGATTTAAAGATCGATAAATATATTGCCAAATTTAAGAGTTATCATTCATTGCATTTCGATTTTAACACTTGACTTGTACAAAATATATAATAAAATCTTATTCTAATCAAATCAAATGCTAGATTAATTTCTTAATTTGTATTTTATTGTATTTGCTTTTGAAAATAAAATCAAATTAAATTTGTCAAAAACCAATTCATGCAACTATTATATATATATATATATATATATATATATATATATAGACACACACAATAAATTGAACCTATTATGAGCATTTAATGTTGCATTAAATTTCATCACGTATCATCACCACCAAAACCAAATTTATAAACAAAATTTGAATAAATGAAAAACAAATTTTGAATACATAAAATATAATTACATAAATGTGAAACAAAATAAAATTCATAAATGCCTCTACTTATAATTTCTAAAGTTCACTTAAAATAATAAAAAAAATGACACAAATGTGAGCAAAATTAAAAGTCATAAATACCTCTAATTACAAATTTTAAAATTTACTTAAAATATCTTAAGGGGATGGAGAAATTATGAAATTGAAATTAAGAGATATTCTCATAAAGTCTATTATTTTAAATTCACTTAAATCAAATAATTACACAACAAACTTGAATAAATTTAGAAAACAATAATACTTTACAAAATTTAAAGATTTGTTTAAAAGAATAAACAAATTAACAATCAATGAATATATTATCAATAAATACATTGCAAAATTTGACGGTTATAATTCATTGAATGTTGATTTTGAAATTTGATTTTTACAAAATATATAATAAGCATGAAGCACATTTCATACAAATTATTTTGAAAGATTTGTTTGATTTAACAACTTCTTTATTTTAAGTTTTAATGTTTAATTTTTCATAGTCTTTACGTACTTTATAGCATTTTAATAATTTAATAAATATCAAAATATATAATTTTTTTAAAAGTATGTGCTGTTTATTTTATTTACTTTTATATCAATATTAATATCACTCACATAACACGTGGTTACTTCCTAGTTAAAATTAAAAACTACGATACATAAAATTATAATTATAATATCATAATTTGAAATATTCTTTGAGATTTCAAAAAAAATGCTATGATAAAAATAATTTTAAAATTAAGATGGACAGAATAATCATCTAAATATTTCGAGCTTCTATATATTTATATAACATATAAATTTGATAGATAAAATCATAACTATAATTGACATAAATTAGGTAACAAAATTGACATCAATTCATTCCAAATTGTGAAAAATCTATGTTTCTCGTATTTGCCACAACATCATCGTAATCCGAAGTGGCAATTCACACAAAAAACTCATTCTCTAAAAAAGGAAAAACAAATTTTTTGATGAAAAATGAAATTGTCATTTATCTATATTTAATGTTGAGATCGAATACCCTTTTAAAAATGATATGTATTTTTCTAAAACAATAAATTCAAGAGAAAAGTATATATAAAAAAGTATTTGCACCTGTACATACCTTTTTTGGTATCAAGGTAATTTAGTTACTTAGTCTTGCTTTAATTTTAAGTTAAAGGTTGGTTTGCTACAAATTTTAGCTTAATAAAAAAAAGATTTTAGTGTTTGATGGTAATTTCTAAGATTTTAAAAATTTAATTTTTATTTTGAAAAGAGTCTTATTATGCGTATATTTTTAAAGGTACAAATTTTATATACTCTCTTATATTTTTTCACAACTTCATTCTCTCTATTCTTTTAATTTATTTTTGCACATACATATATGATGCGCAGACTTGCATGCACAAATAATTCTTTCCTTGAAAATGACTAATCTTCTTTTAAATTGAGATTTTTAAAAAATAATTTTATTTTGAAAAGAATCCCTTTTCCTTCTAGATTTGGGCATTTTAAAAAATAATTTTATTTTGAAAAACATCTTTAAAAATTCATAACTTGATTAGAACTTCATAATTTACTTATAACTTAATTAAAGCTTATTATAAAGGAATCTCAATTAGATATTCTAACCAGTTTATCTTGTTTGACTAAGGTAATTAATTGGATATTGTGATTAAAGATTTGATTTGATTTTACTTTGCTAATATAATTAGGGTTCCCCAATCTAAGTAGCTTAACTAGTTATTAAGACTAGAATTTAAGAAAGGTGGCTTGCCTAAGGTGACTAGGTTAGAGGCAAAATTGCTTAGGGCTAGACTTGATCAAAGTCAATGGTTGAAGATTTTATGTGTTGAAAAAGGTTACTAACCCAAAGTGAAAAAGAAAATTTTTACTAAAGAGCTACTCAAGGTGGTGGCACAAGAATTGCCTAAGAGATAATCTTAATATTAAAATTAATATTCATGTGAAATCAACAAAAAATTGAATCAGTGCAATATGGAAAATCACTACAAAAAATAAGTGTTTTAGTGGCAATTATATATCATTGCCTCCAACAATGGTGGTGTTTTGACAATGGCTACCATTTTTTTATTAATGTTTGTGACGCAAAATTCTGTGGTGGTTATAACTGCCACTTAAGTGCTGGCAGTTATGATTGTTTCTAAATTATATGTTTCTTGTAGTGAATTAAGAAGATCATTACCTAACTAAAATATGCATAGAATTTTTAGTACAATACATGCAGAATTTTAGTACAGAAAAACTATATGAAAAATATTTTTAGAAAACAAACTAAATAATAAACCAAAAACAGAATTATAAAAATTATTGTGTGTAGAATTACAAAACAGAATGAAGATTTGAGTTACAGTACATAATTTACGAAAGACAAACTGTAGAATGAAATAGTAGGCATAATTTTCAAGTAGAAAATAGTGCAATAAACAGGGCAAAATTATTTAAACAAAATTCAAAATAATGCAGAAACCGAAGCTTCAATGTGCAGAAGTGCAGAAAATAGATGTTTGCAGAAATTTAAACATATAATACAAAGAAAATTAAAACACAATATGTAAAATTTAAACATGTGTGAGATTTAAACATGATTATATAAAATTTAAGACAGAATTCATGCATGCTAATAGTGTAAAATTTCATCATGAAAATATGGAGAATTTAAACATAATTGTATGTCAAATGGAAGCCCACAGTAGATTAAGATAAAAAAAAGGTGAAAGGTGAAAGAAGATGAGAATACATGCATCCTGTGATTAATAAAAATGAAAGCAAGAAGAGTTACGCAAACATAATGGCAAAGAAGATTCTAGCTAGGCTAGGATTAAAGTATATAAGCTCTGCCCTTTGTTAGTTAATTTCTTAGTTATTTAACAAATTATATTTTGATTGTTTTTAATTTAGATAGGAAATTTCTTAAATTTTGATATTTGCTTCATCAGCACACTAAACAAATTATCAAATAGTAGCCAAAGAAACTAATTTTTGGAAGTCTCCCAACAAGAGGATCGTTTCTTTTATCAGCTTGACAGGACATAATTTCTCCTTTTAGCGGTGCTAACTTTAAAAAGGTTATGCAATGGAAGATTTTATTGGGTAAATAGTTTTAAATTAAATAAGAGCTGGTTGATATTTGGGTTTAAGTCAAATACAAACTTATACTAATTAGTCTAGGTGTTTAGGAGAGTCGCTACTAAAGATGTAGGAGTTGAAAATTCTCTGTATGACAATTGAATTAATCTTATTCTTGGAACCATATGATAGTCAAGAAAAGAAGGGAAATGCAAAAATGACAAAAGAAAAATTATTTCAATCTTTGGTGTGAAAATTATTTAATCAATTAGATTCAATAACATAGTTTGTAAGATTCAATCTATTTAATTATCTAAATTTTATAAAATAAAGATCATATAAAAATAAATATATTAAAATATAGAGATTATTTTACATATCGTAATGAAAAAAGTTAAGTGTTGGTATATAAGGGTAAGAAAAAAGTCTCATATTACGAGCTAATTTTAAGGTTAATTAGGCTCAAAATGCACCAAACATTAGTATTAGAGTTCATGTACTGTTGAAGTTATTCCACATTGCTACTAAAAGAGGTTGGAGCCCAGATTACGACATATCTTTGCCAAATCATCAAACGGATGACAACATATCTTTGCCAAATCATCAAACGATGAAATGATCTTACTTGAGCTCAATGTCAAGTCTTAACTGTCTCAATGAGTGCAAGGAAATTAGGTTGATGAAGAGCAATCTAACCTAAGCCTGATGTGTGAAGCAGAAATTGTCAAAGTTATCCCTGATTGACAATGAAAGGAGTTGAGTGCTGATTTCTAAGTGTGAAGAAAAATTTGATCTCATAACTTAACTTTTAAAGCTAAAAAAGCCCAAAATACATATAACATAATAGGGGATAAAAGAATTGAAATGACAATATCCAGAGCATCCACAATCATCCTTTTATGCAGAAACAGAATCTATACCTTTTTAGCTAGGAAACACAATTGGCATGTAAAGTGAGAGTACTTGAGTTGAATGTACATTTTTATGGGAAAATGAGTGAATTAGTCCAACCAAACATTGTTACTTCTATTGAGTACTTGAGTTGGAACTTAAAACTTCAAAAGAAATTAAGGTAGAGCCACTTGTACATAAATATAAATAAGATAAATATTTATATTTAAATATAACTTGCATTTGAACCTTTTTTATTGAGAATTTTAAACTTAAGTAAGGGTGTGTGATAATTAGTTTAGTTTATCCTATACATATACATCAATTCTATACAGGAATCTTTCACAAGCGAACCGGTCAAAGTTCCAAAATCAATCGATCAATAATTATAAAAAAGAGGATAGTAAAAAGGCACTCTGTGGAAAAAGATGACTGAACTTTTGAGTGATACTTTGAATTTTGCAGGACCCATGACTGGAAGTGCCCTGGTCTTATTTGTAAACTTTTAATATTCCTCTTATTTCTGATTTGGCAAAAAGAAGAAATATGCCCAAAGAAAATGATAACTGTAGGCTCAGAAATCAGAGTTGGGTAACAAGTGGTTTGAATTTGCATTTAAATTATCCAATTTGATAGCTCAGAAATAAAGAATGGGCCTTTTTTTTTAAGCAATTACATGAGTAAAAAATAATTTAAGGAAAGATAAAAGTAAAAATTAAACCTACAACTGGATTAAAAAAAAAAACAAACAAATATATCGTCAGAACATCAGCTCACGGACTATAAAGAATGGGCCTTTGATGGCGCTCGCATGCTTTGTCTGGTTTGCTGATAATGATGGGTCAAAGACCTAAAGCAAAGGCGGAAATAGTGGTCGAAGCAGAGCCACAAATTAGCATGGCGTCAGCACGGTACGTGTTATTTGGTTAACTAATAATTTTAATTGAAGAGTCACGAAATAATTTAATTAATATAAAATTTTAAATTGTGAATGATTTAATTAAAAATTATGATAATAAAAGATTAAAATAAAAATTATTTTATTTATAAAAAATTAAAGCAAATTTTTAATTAAGAAAATAAAAAATTATGACATTGAAAGATAGGAAAAATATTGATTATCCAAATTTAATTATAAAAAAATTAACATATCATGTCAATATTAATGATATATATTAATTTAATTAATAATATTAATGAAAGTAATGAATAAATTTGATTAATAATAATTTTTAATTATGAAAAATTTAACTAAAAATTTTTGATGATAAAAAATTAAAATAAAAATTATTTTATCTATAAAGGATGAAAATATATTTTTAATCTATAATATAATAAATATAATTCTTTTATTTTTTATATTTTTATTTTTATTTAATAAAATTTAAATTATTAAATTTATTAAATTTTTAAAAATTTAATTAATTCAACCATTTTTATGTTAAATATAAATATTTTATTTTTATACCTAATATGAGAACATGTTTTTTTTCTCATAACAACAGCCGTTGGATCCCCCGAAGGGGCTGCACGAAACAGTGCACTTTACATCTTAAAAGGATGTGCAGTGAAAATGGAGGAATAGAATGAAAAGGGAACAGGCAGTATCTTAAACTAAATTATAGTCCATACACCATACATGGTTCCTCTATATTACTTTCTTTCCATTTTATTAACATCAAATATACTATAACCTAAAGCCATAGCAAAATTAGCCACTTCTTTTATTATTCTATTGACAAGAATTTCTCACACTTTACTTTTTTTCCAAATGTTTGCATGTTCTTGACTGTTAGAGCTGCATTACTGGGAAATGATTTTTTTTTTAAAACAACATAATAAAAAGATCTGCACGTAAAGAACATCAAAGGATGGCCAATCACAAGAAGTCCATGGAGTATGGGTGACTTTACTTGTGCAAGAACACAACTTATTCAATCCAAGCTGAGGCCCAATATCAAATACTTGAGCTTGCTTGATCGATGAGTAGTCATGCTTCAGCAAGAATGAGCTTAATTCAAGACCTAGAAGAAGAAAAAAAATTATAAAATAAGTTTAATTATTATGCTCACAAATAAAATTTATGCTTAAAAAATACAAGTTATAATAAAATTTATTTAATTTTACAAACTGAATTACACCACTTATCCCATTTTACAATTTCAATTTATTTCCTAAGAATTGAGTTTCTTTATACTTTTGGTTAACCCAATTTAATAGTTTCTTCATAAAATTTCAAATCTCACTAAAATATTTTATTAACACTTCATAAAACTCATTTATTATTATTAGATATAATGAAATTTATTTATAAATGTGTATCTACCATATTTAATGGCAACAACTGAATTTTGTAAGGTTTTAATAAAAAAAATTAGTGAGAATTGTGGAAATGAAAAAAATATTATAATAACATAATTTCCCACTATGGCTTGTAATATATTGTTTGTACTACAGGAAAGCACCAAAGAAAGAAAGAAAGAAAGAAAGCAAGCTAGGAACAGGGACATATCCTATGTTACCTGCAGATAAACTCATAAGACTCCTCCAATAAAGCAATTTCCACTTTGAGAGTACCCATTCTTAGCCGACAAAGGCAACCATAACTAAATATTGTTGCAAAGACAAATAGTTTTCAAGCTGTGAGATTCAACAGCCTTTGCTTCCACTTCTTATAAAGACGGTAGTTAGAACTTACCAAATAGTGTGACAAAGCCATTGACCAAATAAAGAAAAAGAAATCAAGGTGGTAAGAATTGTTGACGGACAAAAACAGTAATGGAAATAGAAATCGGAGCTTAAATCCCCATGTTTCATGAAAGAATAAAAATTTAGTGTAGCTGCAGGATGTTCAAATTATTACTGGCAAAATATGAAAATAAAAAGTAACAATTTTTGCTTTCAAATTATCCTACAAAATTATGCATTTGGGATGGAACAAAACATCATGAACATTAAATATGACAATTGATAATGTAGCAATTAATCTCCAAATGGAAATCCAATTTTAATTTAGTAGGAAAAAAAAATAGCTCCAAGAAGGAAAGAAACACTGTCAATCTGAAGGCTCAGGGGATACGAACGGCGCAGTCTGCGAATATCCTTAATACCCCTCTATTGCAGGACTACTTGTTTCTTTTCCTATCGGGCTTTCGATTCTGTAAACCCAATCAATCCAACTGTTGAACTTTTCAACTTCATTTTTGAAAATTGCTTCGGATATAGCCTCTCTTTTGTCTCTGGCTTGATGGGTATGACCTCGTTTTTGCGTTTAATGTTTTTTTGGCTTATGAATTGAAAGTTGATTACTTGTTTGGGTTTTGATCTTTAATGCTTTAAGCTTCAAGATTTCTGTAATTGGATTAAGCTATGATCTGCTTCTAAATATGTAACCAGTTCAGATTTTTGTGATTGTTCAGGGTTTAGAAAATGACATTTGGTGACCGGAACTTAGTGTAAGAACCCCAAAAGAATAAGGAAAGAAAAGAGAACTGGGCGTTAGTGATCGGTTTGGAATGCAGTTTACTTGGGGTTTATGTTATTATGCATGATGGTCTGAAGCATGGGTTTGTGAATGATGGGATCTGCTGAAACGAGCGGTTGGGATTTTGATGCAGCAATTGTTGGCAGAAATGGTAGATTTGGAGAGTTTGATTCTATGATTGAGGTTGCAAGTATGGTTTGCAGCAAGAGGAAAGACAATTTTGCTGTTGGAAATGTGCGGACAGCATATTTGGCTAAGAACGATAGACAAGCGAAAGGGAGTAAAAATATTAAAGATAATGTTGAAAAATCAATACCTGAGGAGGTCGGAGTTAAATATGAAGTAGGAGATCTAGTTTCGGCAAAGATGAGATCACATTCGTGGTGGCCTAGTCAGATATTCAATGAAGCGTGGCAACTCCTTCAGTTTGCAAAACAAAGAGAAAGGGGCACTTAAAACAAAGAGAAAGGGGCACTTATTAGTCAAATTTTTTGGCGAAGGCAGCTATGGATGGTGTGATCATAAGGAACTAGTTCCATTTGATACTCACTATGTTGAAAAATCAAAGAAGACAAAGACTACAGCTTTTCTTGGTGCTGTTGAAGAGGCTAAAAAGCAGGTGAGTAGGAGAGCAGCACTGGGATTGGCATGCCCGTGTGGCAACCTTCTAAATCTTCGGCCTATCAATCTTTTGATTGGTTCTATTCCATTGATATAAAAGGGTATGAAAGATCTGGAGTATACTCAATGAAGCAAATAAGAAGTGCTAGAGATTCTTTTCAGCCAGTTGTCACTCTTTTATGAAACAGATGGCATTGATGCCAAATAGAAAGTTGCAGAGGAATGTTGATTAGATTAAGAATGTTGCTATGGTTTCTGCGTATCGGAAGGCTGTATTTGGGGAGAGTGAGGAAACCCATGTACCAGTATCTGGAGGCTGGAGCCCAATTAGAAGACCTCAACGACTCAACTATGGATTTTGATTTAAAGGAAGAAGTGGCTTTTGAAGGATTGAACAACTCTAATTTCCTTAGTAGTGTGTTATGTATTCCCTTTCATGCTATTTACTACATGCAAAGTTAAGAGTAAGGCAAGTGTTATTGTTGAATATTTTGGACCAAGCAGTTTGCAACCTCACGAATCATTAAAAGAGATTTTATGCTAAATGAAGTTTTTAAAATTTTTATTTTTAATGAAATGCATTCTATAGGGGTGTTAAAACAGGTTAGACCCATTGAGTTGACATTTCCTATTCTACTTAAAATGCGAGTCAATGTAGGATGGACTAATGTATTACAGTGTAAAAATGTGTTGACTTATCAAATTAGCCCACCTCACCCACATAAAGGTGGTAGGGGTTTATTTTTTGTTTATTTGCCTAAATTGTATTTATAATGTCATTTGATTCACGTAATTGACCTCACTTAATAAAATAAATTTTTATTTTTAGTAATTAGAAATATGAGTGAACTTCGCAACTATAACCGATTTCATCTAATTTAATATTTAGTAAAATATTTTAACTACAGCATAAAAACAGTAAGGGTTTCATGTAAAATCAAAATCTTACACGGATTAACTTAGAATTAAAGTCAATGCTTTCGCCATATGAGTTTCCTTTGTGTAGGTTAATGTGAAAATTGTTTGTTTGTTGTCTCCTTCATACTGTGCACTCTTCTAGTAAATGCAGTTCTTTCAAGTTGGTCCGCTGAGCTTTCTAAAGCAGTTGGACAAACAAAGAAAATTGGAAGTTCTGTAAATCTCATTCAGCAGCCCAAGAGAGACAGCTGCATTTTCAAACAATTGTGTTTGGCGTTGCCAACATGCTTCACTCTGGAGATTGAAAGAAGTATATGTATGTCAAATAAGAAGGAAGTGACCATGGGCCCGATGGCAGTTGGAGTATGTAACCAAAGCGGATCTGTAGGTATTCTCTATGAATACTGAATTTGATAGTGGCCAGAACACTCAATCAAGGTTGACACAGAAAAACTTGTGAGATTAACTCTCACTTTTGTTACTTATATATAGCTTGCAGAATTAATGGGCCTAACCTAAGGTTAATTATAAGCCCTGAAAATAGGCAACTAATAGCATCTGAAACACATGCCCAGTTATAATGTGTACATATCTAACATACGTCTAAACAACCAAAATAGTTGAAAATTGGGGTGAGGGTGATACTGAAACCAAAGACCCATGAATGGGTCTTTATTAAATGCTAATAATATTTTATGAGGACCTTTAAAAATGTGGATATTATAGTATAGTTTATAAAATTTAATAAATTTAATAATTTAAATTTTTTAAATAAATATTTAATAAAATTTAATTTATGAAATAGTAATACTCATGATTATAAGCAAGGAATTGGCAGCTTTACCCCTTTCCTAGAGGCTGTTGTTCCTTGGAAAAGCATCTGAGGAGAGAAGGAAGTGGCCATGGGCCTTGTGGCAGATGGAGAATGTAATCATAGCAGATGTGATGTCTTCTCCAAGAAAACTGCGGTTGCTCGTGGCCAAAAACCTTAATCAAGGTCAATGACAAAAATAGTTGAAAATAATGATGAGGGTGATAGCATGCATGTAATTGGCAGCATTCACCCCCTCTTGGAGGCTGTTCTTTTTGGAAAGCCATTTTTATGATGTTGGCCACTTGGAAGATGTAAAGCAAGACAATTTTAGAAATCCTGGAATATGCCAAACTCTGAAGGAGCCATTAAGGCAGACAATAAAAAGAGGAAGAAAGAAGCAGAGCTGCAATGTAGCTTGACCCAAAACTTTAAAGGTGTAACACATGAATCACATGGGAGAGAACCTACATAAAAATCTAGTCAAATTAGGGGTTGGTGTTGGGTGAAGAAAAAATATCTTAAATCGTTTGAAGCTCCTTATTAGGCTGGTCTAATTTCGATTAGGGTAATCCTTCAAATTAACACTTTCAGGTTTAAATAGTTTAATTTTATTTGGATGAATTAGCTTGAGTTAAGATGGGTGAAGATTTATTAATGAAAGTTAGTTGGGTTGTGAGAGAAGGCTTAACTCAAAATTTGTGATTGTCAAACCCAATTAATTAAAATTAATATTTAATTATTTATCATATCAAAATATTTAAAGGTAAATTAAACAATTTATAATGATATTTTAATATGATACAAAAAATATTTAAAAAAGATAATAATTACAAATTAATATATTCTCTCTGATAAGATGAAAAAAAATTATTTTTGATGTATCATATAACAAATATTCAAAATATTTGGACAAAATTATTTAATTAACTTAATAAAGATATGAGTTAACTTTAGTAGCACATGTGAATATTGCGTAGGCTTGAGTGAAAAATGAAGCTATTTCTCTTCCTATGTAAATACAAATATATATATATATATATATGTTTGAATTACTACGGTAACCTAATATTTGAAAATTCTAAATCTAACTCTAATTGATTTAACCTATCTAAAACCAAACATATACATTTAATTTATTTTGTCCTGATCTAACCCCACTCAAAATTTACATTTTAACGATTTGAATTAGATTAAATTGATTTAACTGATTTTTTATTCAACCTAAGTCAAACTACTTTTGATAAAGAGAATAATTTTGTCAATCTTACAAATTAAATTTATTAAATATTTATTTACAAAAATTTTAATAATTAAATTTTATAAATTAAATTATAAAATTAACAAATCTAACCATTAGTCATGAATTTGTTAGCTCTCGCTGTAAATCCCAACCATTGTTCGGAACATAAAATTGTGGCAATGGGGCAGCACTTTCTCTTGAAACACAGGTCTAATGTTGCGTATGTATGTATTAGCTTTAGTTTGACCACGCAATCAAAGTTGCAGCTTTCTTTTATTTAATATAAAACATAGACGTCTTAGCTTCTGGAAAGTGGGAGAAGGAAAGTCGTCTAATCTGTATGGGAATATCAAGTATATGATAAAGAGTAGAAGCATCCTATTCCTATGTTGCCTTTATCATCCACCTGTTTCCATGAATTTACAACCTGAAGCTCTCAATTCCTTTGCCCCAATTTTAATAACTACTGTGCCTTCTCTTTTTTGGTTTCCCCTTTTGTGGTTTGTTATTAAAAAGAGGTAACACGGTCACGCTTGTATTTCTCTTTGGAATCTGTTTCATGAAATAATTGGTTTCAACGTTTACTGCCAAAATAAATAACACAGGCCGAACTGAACATAACGGCAAGCTCCTGGAAACTGGAGATGAGAAAAGAAAAAGAAAATAGCGATTTTCTTCTCTTGTTCTCCGTTCCACCTCGAGTCAACCAATTGAACTCGTCCAACTCAGACTCTCCACTCGTCACAAAGCACCGACGTCTAGGCCATTGCTTCGGGAAGTTTCAAGTTTGCATGATCACGCGTCGCAGTCAGCACACAAGGCACGACTTCATCTTCATCATGTCATGTGGAATTGGTCTTCAATAAAGTATCGAGATCATACAAATTAAAATAAATATGTATTTTTAAGTAATTTATATTTTAAATTAATATCAAATATACTATAACCTAAAGCCATAGCAAAATTAGCCACTTCTTTTATTCATGTGTGGCTCACTATGCTAGTGACAAGAATTTCTCACACTTTGCTTTTTTCCATATGTTTGCATGTTCTTGACTGTAAAAGCTGCATTACTGAGAAATGATTTTTTTTTTTAAAAGAAAACATAATAAAAAGATCTGCATGTGTGTGGCAGTGCTATTCATTTTCATTTCTCAGACGTGAAAGAACAACAAAGGATGGCCCATCACAAGAAGTCCATAGAGTATGGGTCACTTTACTTTTGCAAGAACACTACTTGTTCAATCCAACTTATGGCCCAATATCAAATACTTGAGCTTGCTTGATCGATGAGCGATTGTGCTTCATCAAGAATGAGCCTAATTCAAGACCTAGAAGAAGAAAAAAATTATCAAATAAGTTTAATTATTATTTTTATAAATAAAATTATTATTTTAAAAAATAAGTTATAATAAAATTTATTTAATTTTATAAATTAAATTAAACGAGTCATTCCATCTTACAATTTTAATTTATTTCATAAGAATTGAATTTTTTAAATACTTTTGGTTAACTCAATTGAATAGTTTTTTCATAAAATTTTAATTTTCACTAAAATTTTTTATTAACACTTGACAAAACTCATTTATTATTATAAATATAATAAAATTTATTTATAAATGTGTTAGATCTACCATATTTAATGACAACAAATGAATTTTGTAAGATTTTAATAAAAAAATTAATGAGAATTGTGGGAATGAAAAATATTATAATAACATAATTTTCCACTATGGCTTGTAATATATTGTTTGTACTACAGGAAAGCACCAAAGAAAGAAAAAGAGAAAGATAGGAACAAAGTGCACAACCTAAGTTATCTGCAGATAAACTCATAAGACTCCTCCAATAAAGCAATTTCCACTTTGAGAATACCCATTCTGAGCCGACAATGGCAACCATAACAAAATATCGTTGCAGAGATAGAAATAGCTTCCAAGATGTGAGATTCAACAGCCTTTGATTCCACTTCTTATAAAGGCAGCAGTTTTTTTTTTTTGGTACAAAAGGGCAGCAGTTAGAGCTTACCAAATAGTGTGATGAATAGAAACCATAAAGCCATTGACCAAATAAAGAAAAAGAAATCAAGGTAGTAAGAATTGTTGACGGACAAAAACAATAATGGAAAAAGAAATTAGAGCTTAAATCCCTATCTTTCGTGAAAGAAAAAAATTTTAGTGTAGCTGTAGGATCTAAAAATTATTACTGGCAAAATATGAAAATAAAAAGTAACATTTTTGCTTTCAAATTATCCTACAAAATTATGCATTTGGGATGGAACAAAACATCATGAACATTAAATATGACAATTGATAATGTAGTTTTTAATCTCCAAATGTAAATCCAATTTCGGAAGAATGCTGAACTTTTCAGCTTTATTTCGGAAGAATGCTTCGGATATAGCCTCTCTTTTGTCTCTGGCTTGATGGTTATGACCTCGTTTTTGCATTTAATGTTCTTTTGGCTTATGAACTTAAAGTCGATTACTTGTTTGGGTTTTGATCTTTAATGCCTTAAGCTTCTAGATTTCTGTAATTAGATTAAGCTATGATCTACTTTTGAATATGTAACCAGTTCAGATTTTTGTGATTGTTCAGGGTTTAGAAAATGACATTTGGTGACTGAAACTTAGTGTAAGACGCCCAAAAGAATAAGCAAAGAAAAGAGAACTAGGTGTTAGTGTACGGTTTGGAATGCAGTTTACTTGGGGTTTATGTTATTATGCATGATGGTTTGAAGCATGGGTTTGTGAATGATGGGATCTGCTGGAACGGGTGGCAGGGATTTTGATGCAGCAATTGCTGGCAGAAATGGTAGCGTTGGAGAGTTTGATTCTATAATTGGGGTTGCAAGTATGGTTTGCAGCAAGAGGAAAGACAATTTTGCTGTTGGAAATGTGCAGACAGCATATTTGGCTAAGAACGATAGACAAGCGAAAGGGAGTAAAAATATTAAAGATAATGTTGAAAAATCAATACCTGAGGAGGTAGGAGTTAACTATGAAGGCTGTGTTTGAGGAGAGTGAGGAAACCCATGTACCAGTATCTGGAGGCTGGAGTCCAATTAGAAGACCTCAGCGACTCAACTATGGATTTTGATGTAAAGGAAGAAGTGGCTTCTGAAAGTTTGAACAGCTCTAATTTCCTTAGTAGTGTGTTATGTATTCCCTTTCATGCTATTTACTGCATGTAAAGTTAAGAGTAAGGCAAAAGTGTTATTGTTGAATATTTTGGACCAAGCAGTATGCAATATCACTGATTATTAAAAGAAAATTTATGCTAAATGACGTTTGTAAAAATTTGATTTTTAATGAAATGCATCCTATAAGAGAGTTAAAACGGATTGGACTTATTAAGTTAGCATTCTCTGTCTTGCCTAAAATGTGAGTTAATGTAGTATGGACTAGTGTATTGCAATGTAAGAATGTGTTGATTTATTAGGTTAGCCCACCTCATCCACATAAAGGCAGCATGGGGTTAATTTTTGTTGATCTGCCTAAATTGCACCTACAATGTTATTTAATCCATATAATTGACCTTACTTAGTAAAATAAGTCTTTATTTTTAGTAATTAGAAATATGAGTGAACCTTGCAACTATATCTAATTTCATCTAATTTAATATATAGTAAAATATTTTAACTACAGCATAAAAACAGCTAGGGTTTCATATAAAATCAAAATCTTACACGGATTAACTTAGACTTAAAGTCAATGCTTTCGCCATATGAGTGTCCTTTGTGTTGGTTAATTTGGAAATTGTTTGTTTGTTGTCTCCTTCATACTATGCACTTTTTTGGTAAATGTAGTTCTTTCAAGTTGGTCCACTGAGATTTCTGAAGCAGTTGGACAAACAAAGAAAGTTGGAAGTTCTGTGAATCTCACTGAGCAGCCCAAGACAGACAGCTGCATTTTCAAACAAACAATTGTGTTTGGTGTTACGGACATGCTTCGCTCTGGAGATTGAAAGAAGTGTATGTATATCAAATAAAAAGGAAGTGACCAGGGGCCTTATGGCAATTAACTTAAGGCTAATTATATATAGCTTGAAGAATTAATGTGCCTAACTTAAGGCTAATTATAAGCCCTGAAAATGGGCAACTAATAGCATCTGAAACACATGCCTAGTTACAATGTGTACATATCTAATTCTAACATACGTCTAAACAACAAAAATAGTTGAAAATTGGGGTGAGGGTGATACTGAAACTAAAGACCCATGAATCGGTCTTTATTAAATGCTAATAATACTTTATGTAGACCTTTAGGAGTGTCAATATTATAATATAATATGTGAGATTTAATAAATTTAATTATATAAATTTTTAAAATAAATATTTAATAAAATTTAATTTATAAAATAACAAAACTCAATATGAATATAGGCCAGCAATTTGTAGCTTCACCCCCTTTCCTAGAGGCTGTTGTTCCTGGGAAACGTATCTGAGGAGAGAAGGAAGTGGTCATGTGCCTTATGCCAGATGGAGAATGTAATCAAAGCAGATGTGATGTCTTCTTCCAGAATACTGCGGTTGCTTATGGCCAGAAAGCTGAATCAAGGTCAATGACGAAAATAGTTGAAATTCGTGATTATGCATGTAATTGGCAGCATTCACCCCCTCTTGGAGGCTGTTCTTTCTAGAAAGCCATTTTTGTGATGTTGGCCACTTAGAAGATGTAAAGCAAGACAATTTTAAAATCCTGGAAAATGCCAAAGCTCTGAAGGAGCCATTAAGGGAGACAGTAGAAAGAGAAAGAAAGAAGCGGCGGTGCGATGTAGCTTGACCCAAAACTTTAATGGTATAACACATGGATCACATGAGAGAGAACCTACAGAAAAATTTTGTCAATGACTCAAACTACTTTTGACAAAGGGAATAATTTTATTGATCTTATAAATTAAATTTATTAAATATTTATTTATAAAAATTTAAATTATTAAACTTATTAAATATTATAAATTAAATTGTGAAATTAACAAATCTAATCAAATAATCATGGATTTGTTAGCTCTCCGCTGTAGATCCCAACCATGGTTTGGAACATAAAATTCTGGCAATGTTGCAGCACTTTCTCTTGATATACAGGTCTAATGTTGTGCGTGTATGTATTAGCTTTAGTTTGACCACGCAATCAAAGTTGTAGCTTTCTTTTATTTAATATAAAACATAGACGTCTTAGCGTCTGGAAAGTGGGAGAAGGAAGGTCGTCTAATCTGTATGGGAATATCAAGTATATAATAAAGGGTAGAAGCATCCTATTCCTATGTTGCCTTTGTCATCCACCTGTTTCCATGAATTTACAACCCGAAGGGCTCAATTCCTTTGCCCCAATTTTAATAACTACTGTACCTTCTCTTTTTTGGTTTCCTCCTTTTTGGTTTGTTACTAAAATGAGGTCACGGTCATCCACAAAACACGGTCACGCTTGTATTTCTCTTTGGAATCTGTTTCATGAAATAATTGGTTTCGACGTTTACTGCCAAAATAAATAACACAGGCCAAACTGAACGCAACGGCAAGCTCCTGGAAACTGGAGAAGAGAAAAGAAAACGACAATAGCGAATTTTCTTCTCTTGTTCTTCGTTCCACAACAAGTCAACCAATTGAACTCGTCCAACTCAGACTCTGCACTCTTCACAAAGCACCGCGTTTAGGCCATTGCTTTGGGAAGTTTCAAGTTTGCATGATCACGCGTCGCGGTCAGCACACGAGGCACGACTTCATCTTCATCATGTCATGTGGAATTGGTCTTCGATATAGTATCGAGAGCATACAAATTAAAATAAATATGTATTTTTAAGTAATTTTATATTTAAAATTTTTTAAATATTATTATTAAATAAATATTTAACTTTAATTCTACAATTAAAATTTTCTTATTCAAACTTAAAGACTCAAACTTTTATTTTAAGATTGGAGTGAAATCAATTTTTTTGCGTTAACAGTAAATAATTTACATTTTATTAATGATCATCCTAACATTTGGCAATTTGTTTTGCTAATCATTGCTACAGAAAATTAAAATAATAAAATATGGATACTTAAAATTATTAAATTAAGCATAATAAAATGGACCGCCTAAGATTAAAGTGATACAAAGCCACACGTCAATGTCAAAACTGGGAAGATTCCAAACCTTTTTATTTTTTATTTTTTTTTGTCGTAGCTGTAATTCCTCAGTTTTATAAATTTAAAAAGAGTAATGTTATTTTAATAATTTTAACCCTTTTTGTCTATTTTTAAATTAATATTTTATTTATAAAAATCTCATAAAAATTATTGTTTATTAAAAAAATACTAGTTTGTAGAAATGAAAAAAGAATGAATGAAATGGTCTCATTGGTAATTGTACCCTCAACGGGTGCGGCGGGTTTGGTTTAATAGCAATTATCTCTAAATTCAGCGTGCATTGACGTCGACTGCTGTTTCTTGTTCAACCCTATATACTCCCAACCCAGTTACGATACCCAACCCATCTCGCCCTTTTCTTTCATCGCCATTTCAGGCCTTTCGCTCACTACCATGGAGTTCAGAACGCTAGACCTTAACGTTGTATCGGCAAAAGATCTCCAAGATGTCAACCTCTTCTCCAAGATGGACGTCTACGCCGTCGTTTCGCTCTCCGGTGACCCCGACCAGAAGCAGAAGGCCAAAACCCCCGTTGACCGAGATGGTGGCAAGAACCCCACCTGGAATTTCCCCATGAAATTCACTATCAATGAGTATTTAGCGCAGCAGAACCGTTTGACCCTCGAAATTAAGCTTCGCTCCGAGCGATCCATCGCCGGCGACAAGGATATTGGCCAGGTCTTCATCCCGGTCAAGGAGCTGATCGACCAACCAAGCGACGGCAGATCCTTGCAGTATGTGAGTTATCAGGTGAGGAAACCATCGGGGAAGCCCAAAGGGGCGTTGACTTTGTCTTACAAATATGGGGATAAAGTCACCGCTACGGCTGCGGCGGTGCTGGCGCAGCCATCTGCACCGGTGATGGCGTCAAAGGACGAGCCGGTGATGGCGTATCCTCCTCCCGTGGAGGGATCCAGTTCGGTGCCGTATGCTGCGGCTTATCCTCCGGCGACTGGGAAATATCCTCCTCCACCGCCCCAATACGGGGCTGGATATGGGTACCCGCCACCGCCATATGGATATGCAGCGTATCCTCAGGCTCAACCGGGTTATGGATATCCACAGGCTCAACCTGGTTATGGATATCCACCCCAGCCGGGATACGGGTATCCAGCGGTTCAGAACCCGCCGAAGAAGAACAAGTTTGGATTGGGATTGGGAGCTGGGTTGCTGGGAGGAGCGCTGGGTGGGTTGCTGATAGGAGATATGATATCCGATGCAGGTGGTTATGATGCTGGCTATGATGCAGGCTTTGACGATGGTGGTGGCTTTGGTTTTTAATAGTAATAATATATTTTTAGGCCCTTTTTAATATATAGATGTAGAATCTGCTTCAAACTTTAAACGGCTGTCTTTGGGTGTATAATTATAATGGTTTAAAGTATTTGTGAATTCCAAATCCCTCCTTTTTGCCTCTATTTTTTAAATTATCCATTCCCAAATGCATGTGATATAAGCTTGAGATCTTTTCTTGGCCATATTTTTGGGTCATTAACATTGAATGCGCACGATTAGACAATATAAAAATTGTTTTCTGTAAATGTTTTGTTTAGTGCAACACAAGATATATCAGATATAACTAATTTTTACTAAAACTGAACGATTTTAAATTTTGAATCCGAACATTTAATTTATACAAAGACATGTCTCTATTAATGTTTTGAAGAGTCATTGCATAATTAATCTTTGTTTAGCAAAAATATTGTTTAATCTTAATATAGATTAATTAGAGACAGATCGCCAACACTTTAATGGTACAATTACATGTAATGATACTTTGGGACTTTTCTCATTTAATATTTGAGTTAAATAAGAAATCTTGTGTGTATTATATTGTGTTAGTAAATAAAAAATAAATCTATATCAATATTCACTAAAAATGTTATATAATTTTTGTATAATATAATCGGGAATGTTCAAATTTTTATTTTTGGGATGATAGCAGCACTGAATCAGAGTAACCTTTGATGGGGCACAAAATCTGTCTACCCAACCTTTTGTTTTTGGTGATAAAAAAAAAAAAAAAGGTAACCGTTGATGGGGCACAAAATCTATTCCCAGTCTTGTTGGGGCAATGGTTTAGGTAGTTTGGTGGCTGATGTGAAGTGCAGGCAGGAATCCAAATGAGAGGTGAGTACTGACTGCAGAGTGGTAACTCAAAAGATGAATTTGGGAATTGGAAGATATGCATGTGAGTGTGAGCCACCCAATTAAAGTAGAATCAGGGGATCTCTTCCACATTAACAATTCTGCAAATCAAGAAAGAAAAAGTGTAAACTAGCTTTTATGCAATAATGCCATTAATTTGAACCAGGTTGATTACATCTCTGAAGCTGTTCTTATACTCTGTTACCAAAGCATTTCTTTTAGAAAAAGATAATCTTTCTAAACTAATGTAATGTTTGCCAGGTTGCCAGAATCAAGGGCAACCGATGTTATTCGGCAAGATACCACGACAACATAAAGCAATGGTTGCCTTCAGTTGTCATGGTCTGTTTGTGTTCAAAAATAGGATCAATCTGCCTGCCTGCCAAAAGTAGGGGTGTTTAGTGGTTTAAATCGGTTCGGTTTTGTCATTTTATCTAACTAAACTGACTAAATTGGCTTATAAAAAAATAATCTTAGTCAAAATCAAATAGTAAACCGTATTAAATTAATTTAAATTGGACTGGTTGGATTGGTTCTTTACTAAAAAAAATTTTTTCTTAATTTTAAATCTTTTGTCTTGCAGTTTTGGTTGAAGGCGACAATAATGACCTTTAATTTAAAATTTTGGAAAAGCAAATGTCCTTTTTGTCAAAGTTGTTTAGAACGAAATATGAAGGTAAAATACTAAATGTAGTGGTTAATGAAAATTGATTGTTATAGATGATGGTAAGGTGATTTGTCAATATAATTTTTGAGTTTAAAGTTATTTTTATTAAAAAATTTTATTATTTATAACTTTTATTTTATAAAAAATTAATTTTTTATTATAAAAAAGATAAGAACGAATTTTTTTAAAAATTTAATAAAAATTAAATTATTATCATTATTATTATTGGCCATTTATCAAGTCTGATGTTAAGTCAACCAACGGGACTTTTCTGCGCGATAAGTAGTTATCGGCAACCTAACTGTATATGTATCAAACAAAAGAACAGCAGTATACCAACTGGCTATGACAAATGCTTGCCGCTTTAATTAACAACATTATTCATGAACAAGTTGGAGCCAAACCAATGGCTATTTTGCAGCTGCATACCATGATGTCAGAGAGATATAAAAAGAAATTTGACAGAATTGTGAAAGACGTTAGAGAAAATATTTGGATCCATCTGACAATAACTGCGGCGAATTTGACCTCTAGAACATCTCAATCCGTGCAAACCATATGGGTCAACAGCTTCAGCTCCCCGTTATCTTGAATAATTATTGTCAATTATGTGCAATGATATAAGTATAAATAAAATTTATATTTTAATAATATATTTTTCATTTTTTAAAAATTTTTTCTTACTTAAAATTTATGTTACTGTCCTCCCTCACACACTATTCATATTTTCTTGAATTATATGTGAAAAAAATATTATTGATATGCACATTCTTCTTATGTTTAAAAATAAATATTATGAGAGATGAGAAAAAAAATAAAAATATGAAAGTATATATAATTTATATGTAAGTTTATATGTTAATTAAATTATTGATAAAAATCAAGTAAAACTTATAAAATTTAATGACATATACAAATAGTTATAAATTAAGGATGGGTTCAACGGCTTCAGCTTCCCGATATTTAGATTTAAGTACAAAGTGAGAAATATGAGCTATTAATTAATGGAGACACAATCGTTGTGAATTATATGTAGAAAAATGTTATTGGTATGCACGTTCTACCTATGTTTAGAGATAAAGTTTTTGAAAGAATGAAAAAAAATAGTAAAAATATGAAAGTATATAATTTATATATAAAATTTATATGTACATATATTATTATTTTTATATGTATAATTAAATTATTAATAAAAATTAAGTGAAACTTATAAAATTTAATGACACACCAAATAGTTATAAATTTTTTTCAAAAATAATTAAATATATAATTACTCTTACAGTATACTATAATTTTCCTTGCATTAAATAAAAATTATTATCTTTTATTTTTTTTATCAAATTTATTCAATTGAAAGATAATTAATAATAGAGTAAATTATACTTTACTTTTTTTGAGGTTATTCTAAATAATATTAAATTCTATTTTTGTTTAAAATTATACTTCACTCTAATTTGATTATGTTGACTAACTTTCAATTAAAAATTTTGATAAAATATTCTTATTTTAAGTTATTTAACATATTAATTTTTACATATATTTATTAAATATAAACTTCAAAAGCTAAAAAAATTAATTACAAGAATTAGACATATCAATATTTAAGCTAAAAAATCTTTAAAAACATTTTTGTTATATCAAACCAATTTAATAATCATTTGTCTAATATATTTAATTAGCTATTTAATTTGTTTATAGGCAAATTTTATAAAATCTTAGATACTAAAATATAAAGTTTTACATTTTAAAATTTAAATATTATATGATATTGAATTTTAAAATTTAAAATATTATATCTTAAACTTATATACTAAATCTTAATACTTTTTTCTTTAGAGCACTAAAATAGTTACAATATGAGAATCAAGCTCAAGGAAGCGACAATAAAATCAGATTTGATTATTTGAGCTAAACTCAATTTTTTAAATCTTAATACTTTAAATTTTAAAATATTAGATTTAAATCATAAACATAATGTACTAAAAAAAATCATAAATATAAAAATTTTAAGTCATAAAATCTTAAGTACAATATCACATTAAATCTTAAATTTTAAAATAAATACATTTAAATGCTACACCTCAAATATTAAATCTTAAATTTTACAACCTGAAATCCTCAAATCCTTGACCGCAAACATGATATTAAATTTTAAACACTAAAATTTAAAACTAAAATTCTCAAATTTTAAAATTTAAACCACTAAACCATATAAAATTTAAATATTTAAGGTTTATAATTTTATAATTTAGGATTTAAGATTCAAATTTTGTTTTATATTTTTTATTTTAGATTATAGCTTAGAATTTGAGATTCATAGGTAAGGATTTAATTTCATGTTATATTTAAGATTTAAGATTTTATATTTTAAGATTTTAAAATTTTATATTTAGGATTTAGTATCTAGACTTTTAAAATTTAGTATTTAATGCTATATTTTATTTAGAGTTTAGGTTTAGGATTCATACTTTTAAGTTTAAAATTTTATATTTTACATTTTAAAATTTATGAACTTTGTCTTTGAATTAATTAATTAATTAAATATATTAAATTAATAATCATTTAATTGATACTTTATAATAAAAATTAAAAAAATACATAAAATCTTTTTATACTTTATCTCATATATAGAAAATCTCCCTATACTTCTAATTGTACTGAATAAAATCTCAGAGTTCACACATTATGCAAATAGCCGCCTCCATCCCAAACCGATTATTCTTCCGTTAAATACTAAAAACACCTTGTCGTTTCAGTTTTGTCCAAAGAAATTGGGGGTCTACTCCTTTCAGAAACCAGCTTCACAGTAAAAACAATCACATTGAGCACCTCGGCTGTTTCATTACAGGTGGGTGCCTCCACAGTGTTTTGCTCAAGACATTGTTAACCTCCGCAACTTTTGCAATCATCTCACACTTGCTTCCCTATAAATGACAAACTAACCAGGCATTGACAATTACCAATCTACTTAATAAAACTTGTATAAGAACCAGGTTGTGGCTAAGTTTAGTACCGCTGTTGCTATTCAAAACCAACTAAGAAAAGCTAAAATTTCTAAAACTGCTGAAAAAGTAACTTTTTTGGTAAAACCGTTTGAGACCGTCCGACTAGTTTATTCATTACAGCACACTAGTGAGTTAGAAACATAATACTCATTGATGTAGTGCCTCACTGGTAATTTGACCAATTTGGACTTGGTCACAGGCTCACAGCCTTGATGATAGTTTGTTTATTCCACCAGTAAGCATATGTGGAGAGCTTATATCCTCTATCTGGGTCAAAATTTTCTGCCCCATGAAGAAGCCCAATGGTCCCTTCCTGGTAAAATAAATTAAATTGCCTACGTAATGCATAGGAGCTGTAAAAAGCAAAATTTATGGGAACTTGAATGAGGTCTTGAAGGCTTAATCCTTTGGCTTGATGGCCAGCTGTAATGGAGGCAACTAGCCCTCTAAAGCTGCGAGTAATTCTTTCTCTTGATTCTCCTGTATCACACAACACCTTATCTAGACTCCTCTGACTTTGTACCTACCCCAAGAGCTATCTCTTTTGGGATTGCAAGATTCTCCTCAGAGTCTGTGATTCTTAGCTTAGCATCATATGTCCTTGCTCCCTCCTGTTAATAAGCAATAAGTTATCCTTCTTGTTCCAACTTAAAATGTAGGAATCTTGAGCTTTAGACGAAAAGGTTGAAATTATAATATATACGATAGAATTGCTGATAAGATAAGTTGTGAGCTCAAAATGAACAGAACAAAGGCATTTAGGTGTGAATCAAATTCTGACGTAAATTACAATCTTTCAGGACTAAGCAATAATTTGTGTTCTTTGATAAGTAAGTCATCCTTGAGACACAAACAAAGCTCTGCCTCCTCTCTTGAACTAAAATTCCCAGATTTCCAGGACCCAATTAAAGGACTCTGGTCTGAGCAGTAGCTCTGATTCTCTTCTTCCGCATGAACCTTTTCTTCTTTTCCTTCTCACTTCCAATCCTTCTCTCATCTTCAATAATCCCGTTAGTCTCACTAAAAGACCCAACCTTTGCAATTGCAGCTGCTACAGAAACAGCATCTCTAGCTGCCTCCACATCAGCACTGGTCAGGGCCATTGCCTCTGGCGCTGCTGCAGAATGACTGATGCATCACTAGAACCTACATTGGGACCAGGCTTAGGGAAGAAGAGGATGCGAGCAAACTGGGTTGGGGAGAATGGTCGGGTTTAAGTGATGGAAAAGCTGGAAGCGAAGAAAGAGAAATGGTGGGGAGGGTTGGAGAGTGGTTTGGAGATGAGCATATGCTAGCTATGGCCATGACAGAATGGAACAGATGGCAAATGCTTTGAGTTTAGGCCAAAATACTTGCAGAGAACAGCGTGGGACAGTTTATATTGGCAACTAGACCACGTACGACAAGCCGTTTTTGGGACTTCACGAGTAAAACAGTTTGAGATGGAGAAAACTACTTGTACAATATGCAAAGTATGTGATTTTATTTAATGCAATTGAGAACATAGAGAAATTTTTTATATAAGGTAAAGTAGAAACAGATTTTAGGCATTTTGTTGTAAAAAATTTTAAAATTTTTTAATATAAATATTAGTTATATGATATTTTTATAATTAATTTTTACTTTTTAATTTAATTGTTTAAAAATATAAAAAATTATAGCAAATTATTTTTAAAAAATATTTAATTAAAATTTTTAAACAAAAATTAACTTACTGCATAATTTTAAACAAAAATAAAGTTTAATTTATTCTTAATAATGATAAATTCTAATTTACTCTTAATATTATTATCTTAAATGATATTATTTATACACAGAAAATTAATATTTTTTTTTATATATAAATAAAGAAAAAAAAATTCTATTTCTTTTTTGTTTTTGTACATACACAAAAATATTGACTCTCTGTATAAGCCAATAATTGTCCATTTCCTTTTTCCTAGTTTTTTTGGTTTTGCTTTGGAAATATTTTTAACATAAATATGAATATTTTGAATTCCTTGTAGGAAAAATATTATTAAAGAAGGAAAATGCCGTAGCAAAATCAAAGTGAAGAACCCGTTTCAGTTTAGGTTATCCCTCTAAAACCCTAGGGGCGGCAATCGCAGAGGCACACTCGATCTTCAACAACTCAAAGTTCCCCGAGCAAGATGAGGCCTCTGGACGAGACCGAAACCACTGCGGTGTTCCAAAAGCTCTTCAAATTCGTCGGCAACAACCTCAAGAACATCGTCGAGAATCCCTCGCACGAAGGCCCTGACTCTAATCCTGGTCGCTACTGCTTCCGCCTCAACAAGAACAAGATCTACTACGTCAGCGAGTCTCTGGTCAAGCGAGCTACCAACATAGCCCGACCCAACCTCGTTTCCCTCGGAACCTGCATCGGCAAGTACACCCATGGAGGCAATTTCCACCTCACCGTTCAAGCACTCAATCTATTGGCCGCCAATGCGAAGCACAAGGTCTGGCTGAAAAACCAGTCCGAGATGGCGTTCCTCTATGGGAACCATGTGTTGAAGAGTGCGTTGGGAAGGATTACAGAGAATATTGCACCGGGTGATGGGGTTGTGGTGTTTTCCATGTCTGATGTGCCATTGGGCTTTGGGATTGCGGCCAAATCGACGCAGGATTGTAGGAAGTTGGACCCGAATGCGATTGTGGTGCTGCACCAGGCCGATATCGGAGAGTACTTGAGGATGGAGGATGAGCTTTGAATTTTTGCTGAACTGGACCTGATTCAGGGGTTTTGAGAGGTTTTGGCAAATGGGTATGAGGCTGTCTCAGGATTATGTAAGTGGGTCTCATTTGAGTCACTTTGAGATTGATTCATCTGGGAATCTCATGACTGAAGTGAATTATAGAGAATGCTTCATTTTTGTTAGATATTGCAGTGCCTATGATTGTATCAGTTTCCCCCTCATTCTCATTCATCCCTACAATGTAATTTTACTTAATCTTTATTTGACTTCACACGTTTTTGCCTTTAAGATTGCTTAAATTTATGAGGTTTTCTACGTGTGTGTACTTGACAATCAGAGAAACTTGATTTTTCTGTTTCACATAGATGAAGCAGATTCTATACAATTTTTTTTTCCAGCTGATGCACTCTCTAGCCCTTCTTTTCCCCTTGCATAAAACAATTTTGAATTTAGAACTCTATGCTGATTGCACGTAGAGTAGTTGAATATTCTGGGTGATCTTTGGATTTAAATTCGTTGTGAATTCAAGGCCTTCACAAAATAGCATTTTTGTTTGTTTATCTTGTCTATAACCATGGCAAACTTTTTTCTAATTTTCATATGATAGCTGGATTTGGTATGTCTTAAAATTTGAACTGATCATTAATAAAACTGAGGCTGGAGCCTTGTTATAATTCGTTATTGAGTTTTGTATTTAGAGTTGAGTTTCTCTGGGCTGCTGTGTCACCATTTAAATTTTGATTTTAAGTCATACGGATTGAGAATTTTTTAGTTTTCTGGGTTCAAAGGATTCTGGAAAGAACAAGGACAGTCAGCAGTTCCCATGAAAGTAATAAACGTAATGAAGGATGATACAGAAAAGTATTTATTCTATGCTGCTACTAGTGTTGAATTAGATTAGAGCAGAATTGCAAGCACCTCTGCCTGAAAGCTATGGCTAGTTCTTTTCTTCGCCACATTTTTCAGCTTAGGCTGGATTTACAATTGAAGTGAGAATGATTAAGAAGATACAAACCGTAAGTTAAAATTCTTGAGGCTTGTTTCAAATTTTTAATACAGGTTGGTTGCAGGCACAGTGGGGCACTGTAGTTAGGAATTTGTCTTGAACTCAGAAACATACTGGCAAAGAAATTTGAGGAGGATTGTTTAGACTTGTCTTTGAACATTATAGTTCTTAGAAACGTGGGGTGGGAAAGAGTGATCCCATAAATTTTAGTTTTGGGGAGATTAAAGTCATGACAAATGCTTTTGAACCGGCCACGACCTCTGAAAAAAAAGTTTGCCAGAACAAATAGCTGGAGTGAATATCAGAGTCTCGGACACACTTGGTCTCTGCCATCCAATGAAGGGGCAAGATTTGAACGGAATGATAACATCATTTATAAAGAGTCTTTATGAATTAGTTTCCTCTAGATGTCATTCTCCACCTTGATCTACTTTATAAAATAGTTCCTTCTTGAGGTCATTGTAACACAGTTCACATTTCGATGTCCTTTTTTTTTAATTTTTAATTAAATAAGCATAAAAAAGTTTAACGAAATAAGTCACTAATGTAAAATTGTATGATTTACTTTTAAAATTTTTATTTAATAATATATAGTATCTATATGAAAGTACATTTAAGTCGTATAGAATTGACAAAAAAAATTAATTTTATTTTAATTATTTATAAAGTGATATAAAAAATAATTCATATATTATTTAACGGGAGAATGGGGAATATATCAAAAGAAGACGAAATATTTTATTTCCGAGCCCCTATGTTTTTCCATCCTTCAATTGACCATCACCGTGGATCATCATAGATATTTTGGTGAGAAAAAAGCTCAACCCAGTTTCATAACCCTATTTCCTTTGCATTCTTCAAGTGAAATCACCATTGCTCATCCAATACTTACGTTATCGGTAGCTATTGAGCACGCATTCCTTTCAGAGAGCAAATGTGATATATATATTAAAAAGAAGAGAATTAGTGCTTCTATGAAATAGTAGAATACGTAATATTCACGAATAATCCATCAAGTCTCATAGTATATAAAATTTAATAAATGAAAATTTTATAAATAAAAATATAATTATAAAAGTAGTATGAGTCAAAATGAGAAAATAGTTTAAAAAATTAGAACTAGAGTAATTAGGAAAGCACGGTTCTTAAAGAAGCTATGGATGGGTAAGAATGTATGAGTCAGGTTGAGAAAATTTAGATTTAAAATTTTTTATTTCAATTTGACCAAAAATACGTATAGATTGGAGTTTGGATTGGTTAGATTATCAAACTTATATGTATTTTAATTGGTTGGTTCAAGTTTGGATCAGGATTGATAAAAAATTTCATTTCCAACCAAAATATGCACAGGTCACAAGTAAATTCTAGTCAAATCAAGTCGATCTAATTTATACACCTCAGTGGATGGCTATCTTAGAGGGAAACATTTTGTTAACTCATTGGCTAACATCTGGACCGGGCCTTCTCCTAATGTTTGGTTTTTTGGTGCTCTTGGGTTAAGTATTGGGCCTTGGGAAGGAACATATAGTGGCAATTGCATGGGTGACACTTGAGAAACTTTGGAACTGTTTAGATTGCCAGAATTTTGGATTCCAATTGTCTTTAAAATTTGGGTATTAAATGTCCATATAATAAGATGCCCTTGTGCTTGCATTCTCATATCGGTGGGGTAACTGAAAAGGACTATAATCAAGCCAAACTGAGTCTTAATGATTCTAAAAAGGCGACGGTAGAGTTGAAGGTAGAAAGGCACATGTAAGGTAACTGTCAAAAACATCATTCTAGGAACTTATTGGCTACCACTTCAAAGAGAGAAATCCTCTGGACACCAAAAAATTTCACAGAATTGTCATAGAATATGTGTCAGTTGTGTGACATGAGACTCACATCAGTACACGGCTATTACATTTTTTGTGACAGTTTTATGGGGAGATTTTTTCTTAAAAATAGCAACACTTTTTCAAAAAACACCCGAGAATAATAATGTTTACATAATATCATGAATTAATTATCGTAAAAATTGAAATTGTTAAATGTAAATTAAGAAATAATTTTAGATTTATAATATACTTTTTCACAAAAATTCTTTAGATTTGAAGTGTATATAAAATATAGATCTATAAAATCTTGTACTGATATTTAATATAATTTTTAAAGAATAAAAGTGATAAGAATTGAATTCTTGATTAAGATAGAGGATGACTTAACCTTTTTTTTTGGTAGAAATTGAATCTAAGGTCACTTCTTATATAAAATGGGTCTGATATCAAATGTGTTGCGTTTCTTATTTAAATATTTCAAGTCTCCCATTCTTATTTATTGTAGGTTAATTTCGAGCAAAAAGGAATTAGAAACAATAATACATTCTTTCTAGGATATGGTTTTGCTACATTGAGGCATGTTTACAAAGTTGGCGTTGATTTCTTATATTTATGTTGATTTTAATGAATGTGCTAAAGAATACATATATAAAACGTAAAATAGACAACCCAATACAGAAAAAATTGCGCTGAATGCAACACAATTTTTTATTTTGAAAGAAGAATGCAATACAAATTTAATATTACTAATCAAAATCATTCAATATGGATTTTCTGTCTTCATTATTCTCCGAGATTTTTTTATTTATTTTTCTTTAATTTATATTAAAATATATTTTATGAGTTTTATTATTTTTTATTAATTTTTTTTCTTAATTTTGTATCTATCTCTATCTTATTTTTCTCTACTTTTAAAGGATCAAAAGGCAGAAAATTCATATCTGACTCACACATGACATTGGAGTATTTTGGAGATTAATTTTATGTAAAAAAGTATCCATTCAAGTTTGAAATTCCATGAAAATATAATATGGAGTAGAATTTATTAGAGGACAAATATAAATAAAGATAAGTTTTGAAAAGTAAAAATTTCTGTTCACAATTTAGTAGAAAAAATAGCTAGAGAAAATTTTAAAAAATCCGATTTCATCTAGATCGGAAGCATGTTAAAGAAATTAAACTAGAAGCCGTTTTCCCCCCTCCCCCTCTTAATTCCTCTTTTGTTCTCTTTTGGTTCTTTGAGGTCATCTTCCTAACAAGACAGCATAACTTAGAAATATTCCTTTTGTATTTCCCATAAAGTAGAGAGTACATGACATGAATTTTTCCCAGAAGAAAAACGAAGTTCCCTGACATAATAGAATTGTTTGTGGTATCCACCAAAAGGAAGCCTTTAGTAGGTATTTGGTACATGGATTTTTTCTTCTATTTTCTTGAAAATTTTATTTGAAAAATTAAATTTTCAATATTTAGTGTAAGTTTTTTTCTCATATCCTAAAAAATTTTAATTATAAAAAAATTAATTATTCAAAAAATACGGGAAATTCATCCTATGTATAGCCATGATTTTTTAATTCTCATCTTTACTCACATATGATATTAGATGTATAACTTAAACTATAAATCTTAATTCAAAAATTATAAAATCTTAAATTTAAAAAATTTCAAATCCTAAGACCTAAAACTATAATATCTAAATATATTTTGAACCTTAAGACCCTAAATTCTAAAACCCTATATATTAAATTTTAAATTTTAAAATTTTAAACTCAAAACCAACCCTAAATCCTAAAATCTCAAAACCCTAAATTTTAGAACCTTATATCTTAAAATCTTAAACCCTAAATTAAAAATAGTAAACCCTGAATAGTAAACCCTAATTCTTGGAACCCTAAATCTCAATCCTTTAAATCTAAAATCCTAAAGACTATCTTAAAATCTTGAAATTCTAAACTTCAAATTCTAGAACCCTAAACCAAAAATCCTATAATCCTAAACATTAAACCTAAATTGTAAAACCCCAAATATTGAAACCTAAACCTTAAATCCTAATATCCTAAATGTTAAACCCTAAAACCTAACATCTTTAATCCTAAATTCTAAACTCTAAATACTAAACTTTAAAATCCTAAACCCATAAACTCTAAACCTTGAAATCTAAACATTAAAACCTAAATACTAAATCCTAAACCTCAAACACGAACCCTAAAATCCTATTACTAAATTCTAAAATCTAAAACCTTAAACCTTAAAATCGTAATTAATTTGAAAATCAAGGCAATTTAATTAGATCTCTTATGACTAACTAAACATATATCACTTACCTTCCGAGGCACTAAAAAACAGGATTAAGATTACTTGAAAAGCTAATTCTACACAAAGTAATTGAAAAAACCTCCTAATCAAATACCTCCTTAATGAAAATTAGTTTATCCCAATGATTTTACCAATTAAAAAACACATAAGAATATATACGCTAGCTAGGTACATTACATATATATATATATATATATTATTAATCGCATTCATTGCATCATCTAAATTGTCCACACATCAAATAGAGTAAGCAATCAAATCTTGATCCAAGCTTTAGTTTGATACTTCAATCCAAATTCAATGATTGTTTGGCCATTTTTTAATTTTTTTTGTACGAAAAACAGGAATATGACTAGAAAAATTCTCTCTTAACTAAATTGGCCTTATGAGAGAATTGATCCTACATGCCTTATGTTAAGTACTTTATTCTCAAAATTAATGTAAATTCCCACTTTCCATCATTTTGAATCAAAGTTGGGCATAAACCTAAGCTAATATAATCATTCTCTGTTAGCTTTAATCTCATGCTTGCTTTTCTATCACAAAATTCCCTCACCTTCCAATTCTCTCCGCATTTAGAAAAAATTCTCAATGATTTGATTTTTGCAATACAACCTTTCAAAAATACCATAACTTCGTAAACCCAATCAGGTTTTCTTGTATTATTTTAACAGAACAAATGGAGAATAAGTTCATATACCTATATATAGATGGGGCCAGTCTCTCCATTAACACTTAAAATACTGCAACTTTGATTAAGATAGGTGTTCATTAATTTGTAAAAATAAAAAAGGAAACACATTCGGCGTAAAAATTCCCCTTTTAAGGCTAAGCAACTTACATGAATGTGCATTCTAGCCTTACGGTATATATGCACTGCCCTCCCACGGCAGAGGAGATGAAGGAATCGCATCTCTGGGTCCCACCCAAGCTACTAAGTTATTGGCTATTAATTAAGAGTATTAAATCATGTTCACCTCATAGTTTAGTTTAAGTTTTGGTGATTTGGTATTATTCTTGTTCTTGTTAATAATTTAATATTCGAATACTGTCTTGATTTGGTTTTTACATAAGTTGTGTTAAGAAAAGTCAATTCGATGCATTTAGTCTATTTTGACATTTTTATTTGTGAGTTTAATTATATCTCTTTTAAGTGATGCTACTTGTACAAAGATTAATCCTAGCTAATTTATACTTCTATAAAATAACTTTCATAAAATTAATGAGTAACTTTATTTTTTTTTAGTTTATAACCTTTTCTTAGCATATTATTCTATTTTTATTATTTTAATACATTGATACTCTCATTATTATGAATTTTTTATTATGATAATAGCATAATTGGTTTTCATAAAATTCGATTGAAGACAAATTTAAGCTACAAAAAAGCCTCAAACCTAATGGCATTGGCAATGATCATTCCCAGCCTTGATTGGTAATGTTTGGCACTAGCCAAATGAAAGAAAGGGACATACACAATATTACATGGCTAGAAACCCTAGCCAACAACTCCCTTTGAAAAGAAGAAGCTAATATGGAAAGACAAACACGTACAAAGGATGCTGTTTACAAACAAGTATTTTATTTAGTTAAAGATAGGACTTAGATTTTGGCTTTTCTATGGGACAATCACATGGGCTTGTTTGTATACAGGTGTTGCTGGAGGAAGCTAGCTAGCTTTACGCTTTCCATCTATTGTGGAGCCAACTCCTTAATATATGATTCTCTACGTGACATGAGATTAAAGAAGGCAAAGCATGTTTGGAAAGGTGGTCGTTTTGGGCTAAGGAGATAATGTTCTCCGAATAACTTTATTGTACACAAATAGGCAAAATCCCAAATGCAATGCGAGCTGGCTTACATTAAGAAATCTCTACTTAAACATAATTTTTATTCTCACAAATTAAATATTATAAAATATTATTTAAAAACTTTTTACAAAATAAGTTTATTGAATATCACAATCTAATTATAAGATTGTAAAACATAATTAATTTAACAACTCACAATATTATTTATAAAAGCTTATTAATCTCATTTTGTGTGAGTAGCTTTTCTGTTTTAAATAGTAAGAATCAATATTGTTTGAGGTGGACACTTGAGAAGTGGTGGAAGTTAAGTTTTGGTGCCACCTCATTGTCTATGTCATTAATCTCAAAATTATGAGACTTAAGTAATCTAATAGTTCATATTATGTTTTATAAATATCATTTTGTAAGAATAGGTTTTTCCTTCTTATTTTCAGAATCAATAGTGTTTGAAGTGAACACCCTTGAGATGGGGTGGAGGCAAGTTTTGGTGCCACCTCACTTCAACGCCATTAACCTCAAATACATTTTGGCTATTCCTTACGTGAGTATTTGATACTTGTACACATCCGTGCATGTCACCTTCAATAAACATTCTAGAGAAGAATAAATACTAGAACAAATACTATAGGGTCAGGTACATGACTTCTCATCATTATTTGGTGCCTAATATGCATATATTTATACAATATAAATATGATATTTATACTACATATAAACAAGTAGAAGTTAAATATATTTAGTGGACTGTTATATTTTTTATAAGTTTTTTAAATTTAATCTTTTGTTATTAGATATTTTGAAGATAAACCTTTATCTTAAAGCTATATATACTTCAGATAGATGAGCTATAAATTATAGTTTAAGGACCTCTTAACTTTGTAAACATGTTGTATTCAGATGGATATCTCTAAATTGAGACAGTTAGCATAATAGAATTTGCCAAAAAGATTCAAAGAAAAAGTAAAGCAAAAGAAAGAAATATAATAAAAATAATCTCTAATAAATATTTATTATTATTTAATTCAATATTTAAAATAATTTAAAATGTTTATCTATAATGTCTTTATGTTTTCATGGAAATATTTTTTTATTATAATATATTTAAACTAAATAATAAGATAAACCACATAAAAGTGCGCCATACACACACACACACACACACACACACAAACACACAGGTACATATAATTATGAGAGAAGACACAAAGAGTGGTCCAATGAGGTTTAAAAGGGATTTGAGATAGAGAAATTGACAAAAGGAAGAAGCCCCCAGCAAGATATTCGTGGTGAGAAGGCCATTGAAAACGCTGGTCGGGGTAGGTCTGCATGACAGGAGCGTGTAGGACGAGGAGGAAGAAGCAAATCGAAGTAGGGACACGACACGACCAATGTATTGGATTGAAGAGAATGTGTGTCCTAAAGGACTACAAGATTTGATGCCTCACATAAGGCTTGGTTGGGTTGGATATATTAGTGTAAAAAGTAATTCCCACTTATTTATCAAGGTTCATATAAATTTTTAAGATTTTAAGTATCATAATTTAGTTTATAAAATTTAATAATTTAAATTAATTTTTAAATAAATATTTAGTAAGATTATTTAATTTGTAAAATATATATATGTATAGAAAGAGAGAGAAAGAGAGGGTATTGGAGTATCTCTTAGCTCCTACTTTCTATTCACTCCCAAGTTGTGCATGCTTCAGTGTAGACCTTTCTTCATTTTCCAGAAAATTGCATTAGCAGCATGAGCCTAGAGCTCCCAACCCTGGAGGAATTAAGAATACATAGAAGACAGTTCAAATGGGAATAAACCAGTTTTTGGGTAATAACATTGATTGTTTTATACCCTGTTTGGAAGATGTGATTTTAAAGAGAAATAAAATGGAGCCAGAAATTTATTTTATCTTATTCAGATAAAGGAAGAAAATGGCGAGAATATTTGTTTTTTTATTTTAAAAAAGTTTTCTCCACAACTGCACAAAAATTTTTAAAAACTTAAATAAAAATAAAGTTCAACTAAAATAAATTTATTAAATACATACATATATTAATATGAGATATAGAAATATTGAATTTTACAATTCAAAATGTAAAACTTGATAAATTTAATTATCTGAATTAATTTAATTGTAATTTTTATAAATTTCAATTTATGATAATAAAGAAGTTAAAAACTAAAGTTAAAACTACTATGTATCCTTCATTAAATCACATATATTTATTTTTATTTCTCACAATAAGACATATCCAATTAAGAAATTAAAATCTTTTTAATCTTCTCATCTGCATTCCTCTTCCGAACAAAGCATAATATTAGGTGAGATAGCAGTCCACATAACTCTTAGTAAAATTAGATCACGAAAATGTATATAAAAACTTATGTTTTTAAAGTTATTTGTTCTCTGTATATATAGATAAATCTTATTTAAAATGAGAAAAGAATGAACAAAATGAGAAAACAAAGATAATTGACTCAATAGAATATGTTTATACAAATAAAATTGTGTAGATTATAGAAAAAGAATTGTGAAATATTGTTACTGAATGCTTTTATATATATATATATATATATATATTTGTAATAACAAGGAGCTAAACACCCACCAAAAAAAAAAAAAAGTAACTAGTCTTTCGCAGATGACCCAATCATGAAGGCATCAGCAAAGAAGAGGAGCTCCAGCACCCAAGGGGCCTTTATATCTTTATATATATATATATATATATATATATATATATATATATATATATATTTGTTAACTCTATCAAAATGAGCTCTGCACCAAACCCATTCCCTATATAGCGGGAAAGAAAGGTTCATTTTCAATACAAATTCAACATAATGATAAGGTTTGAAGAAGTGGGGAAAAGTTTATTCGGTGTTATCATCCAATGCCCCCCGCACGAATTATAGTAATATAAATAGAAGGCTAGGGATATGAATAGTCAACACTAGTTAGGCAATTTTACCGAAAGTATAAAACTAGCATAAACGTACTAGTTAGGCAAAATTTGCTTGGAAAGCTAGCCTCCCCATCAAGGGTGTGCAAATCATTTTAACCTAATTCAATTTGGACTGGCTTGAAGCAATTTAAATTAAATTCATAACTTGCACACTAATATATTGATCAATAACAAGTTATATTTTTTTGTTAAACTTATACCACTCAATCAAAATAAATATAAAATTTGTCAACTTACTCAAACCGGACCCATATATTTATATATATGATTGGGTTCGGGTAAATAATTTTAAACCCAACTCTTTTCAACCCAATTGATTTTTGACTTTAACTCAACCTGAACTAGATCAATCCGTGCACATCCTTGCTTTCCATACATATTGATCACAAAAGAATTTAGTATTATGGTAGTAATTAATTCTTTCACTAAAAAATATGTATTCAATTTTATTAATACTTTTAAATTAACCAATAATCACTAATTAAAAATAGATAAAATTTAATGGAGGGAATAGTACATCTTCTATACTTCAGGAAGACCAAAATTTAGAAATCAACGCTATATATATTTTCCACACCCAACGACCCCAATTAATTGAGAACAATTCCTTTCATTTTTTGGTCCCCACCACCACTTGCTGTACACACGCCCCTTCATCCTTCCCCCACAAACCATTGAAAACTTTTGTAAAAGGGCATTATTCATTTAAGTCTACAGTGCCATCAGCATCCTCCTTTCTACTTCACAAAATTTATTCCATAGCCATTCAACCCTAACTTATATTTCTCCACATTCTCTCTCTCAAATACGTACTTTCTCATAAACATTTTTAATATACTATTTTCAGATTTTTAAACTCAAATCCAATCTTATATATATATTAAATTGTTTGTGAATATTCCTCTTATGAAAAAAAAAATACACACTCTCAATCACATGCATTTTACTACATATATAGAACACATTTTCTTGTGCTCCTGTTGCTTTTGTGATAATCAAATAATAAGCAGCAGTACAGGTCTGTCACATACGGTATGCATTATGAACACTACATAGCTATAATATGCAAAGTTAGAGTTATATATTCAATTTCTCTTCAACTTTTGTCAAGAATATAGCTCTTTCTCCTCCAAACAAAACAAAGATTCTCTAAGTGGGGTTACAATACTTCGACTATATATGCAAATACAAAAAATACACTAAGAGAAAAGAACCAGGATTCCCCTCAACCCGATTATGACTGAATAGCTATGGGCAAAAATAAACGAGCCCCAAACACCATGTCACCAATTTTAATTGTATCCTCAGCTTAGGACTCTTCCAAATAGGTCCCACCTAATTAGCTGTACCCACATCCAAACATCCCTCTATATCTTCCACCATAGTATTATAAAATATAGTTTTCAATAAAAATTATTTCTCCTATATATACTTACCCTATTCTCCCTTCCCCTGCTCGTGAAGCTCCAACCTCGCAAAACCCTCAAACACACACTCCTCTTTCCCTCATTCTCTGTATTTGTCTCAAGAATGTCTGGGGTTTGGGTTTTCAAGAACGGCGTCCTCCGGCTGGTGGAGAACCCGGCGGCGGAGTCGGTGGACGGAAGCCGGCAGGGGTCGAGTGCAACAAGGCGCAAGGTGCTGGTTCACACCCCAACGAATGAGGTCATTACCTCCTACGATGTGCTAGAGCGCAAGCTGTCGACGCTTGGGTGGGAGCGCTATTACGACGACCCTGACCTCCTTCGGTTCCACAAGCGCTCCACCGTGCACCTCATCTCCCTCCCGAAGGACTTCGGCAAGTTGAAGCCCATGCACATGTACGACATAGTCGTCAAGAATAAGAACGCTTTTGAGGTTAGGGACATGTAGTTCAAACCTGCATGGCCTCATAATGGGGCAACTGGCCGTCACTGTTTATCTGTGTACTACAAATTAAAGCTCTAGGGACACTGATTTCCTTGATTTGCCACTGATGTTTTGAGGCTCTGTGTTGGGTTTGATTTTAGATTTGTAGTCATGGGTTGGATCTGTTACATCAATTTGTGTATGAGTTTGTGTTAATAGTATCTGGGTTTCATTGTGTGCTTCTGTAAATCTCTGTAGTCATGTATTCAGCAAACCCAAGTTCAGCTTTTCTAGTTACTGCAGTTTTCATCACTCCCTTTAATTCCTTTTCTCTTCTTTATTTATGTTCTTTGATGAGAAATTAATTCATCTGGATGAATCTGTAAGAGGAATCCGGCATGGCCCATGGATAAAATGGCTTTTTTCTATATTTTGATGAGATTTTCAAAGAAATTATTTGGGTACTCTTAGACTTCTAGATATCACCTAAATCTTGGCATCTATACACAAGTAATATTTCCATAAGCGCCTTTATGCTATTGCTTCACCCTGTAGAGATGATTTCGTCTTCCATGATGAGAAATTCAACTGTACATTTATATTTTGAGATGGGAAAGATTGGAAAAAATCGTTCCACTAAAACCCATCCATGACTAATGCAAGTTGATTTGAGTGGAAGGAGATTGGACATACTAAATATGTTATGGAAAATGTTCACTGGGGAGAAGTCCTTACTTAGTCACCTGGCCATATTTTGAAGAAAATGTCAGACAAGGGATATTTTAAAGAAATCAAAGGAGAATTCACCCATAAATACTTTACAAAATTAATTATAAAATATTAAATTTATTGAGTTATATAATTTATATTGTGAAATTTAATAAATTTAATAATTTGATTTTTATTAAGTAATATTTTTGTGAGTTTCAATTATTGAAAATAGGGATACAATCTTGAGATAGACACAAATTTATTTTTTATTTTGAGATATGGATCAGATCACCTTGTGTATATGTTTATTTACTCCTTATATTAAATTCAATAATTATTGATTTCACCTGTATTTCAGAATAAAAATAATTATTTATTTTAAAATATAGATACAAGTTGGCGCTCAACTTAAATTTTTCTTAATAATTTCTCAAATTTTTTGGTTTTATAAAAGTTCGAAATTTATATTTCAATCTTAAACTGTTGATGTCATGTTAGAGTAAACAAATGAAGGGAAAGAGAATCTTCATTTTCCCTTCATTTGTAGGGAAGCTAAGAAACGTGTCTAAGTTCATGTATGGTTTGATGACAAGGACAAGCTGGCGAGTAAAATGGCAATGAGACATCAGTAGATTATCTGCATGTAGGAGGCTGCGCTTTTTTCTCTTTTTTTTTTTTCTTTTCATACTAAACATTTAGAATAAGCGGGAAGAAATTATTTTATTTTAAATTATTTTAAAATATTTTTTGACTGATAATTAAAAAGTTAATCCCTAAAAAAAATTAAATTTAAAATAATATGTTTAAGAGATTTAATTATTTATCATTCATACCAACTTATGTTAATAAAATTATTTTATTTTAAAATTAAATAATATCATAAGTTTTAATCAAAATTTATAATAATGTTTATAAATTATTTATTAAAAATTATAAATAACAAAATTTAAACTTATAATAAGTAAAATAATTCCAACTCTGATAACGAAATCCTTCCCATTGTCGGCTGTGCTTTTTTTTTTTTTTTTTTTTGCTTTTTTAAGTTTTTTACAAAAACGAGTGTGCAATGCATGGAAGACTTCAAAGGAGGAGGAAAGAGGGTCACGTGACACAAGGTTCAATTGTTGACCAATTTTACACCTTTTCTGACTGCTGTGCTCATGTAAACTGATTCCTCTACCTAATTCACACGTGAGAATTTAGATTTTTAATTTTAATACTTTATGATTATAATTATTTTTAATTTTTTTAATAATTAGATTCACATTATAATTAAAAAAATAAATATTATGAGATAAGAATAGATAAATGAAAAATTAAAATAAATAATTTATCAAAGTCAGGGTTTTATAATTTTCACTATTTGCAAAAAGTTAAATGAGATTAATATAAATTTTTTCATTTTTATTTATTAATTTGATTTTTATTTTTTTTCTTTCAAATGGCCATAAGAAGCAGTATGGACCCCACGCAGCCTCAACTTCTTTTAGAATTCCTCAATTGCCCCTATAGTATAGAATGTGGAGGAAGACAAATAAGTAGAATTGGCATTTAGGGCGACAAAATATAGAATATAAATGGGAACAAAGGGAGAAGTGGTGTCATTTTGTTACGTGTGACACAAATACTTGTGTTGAAGTGGCAAAGCAGGACAATTATAGGGAGTCTTGGACTCACCATATTGACCTAAAATAGCTATGTTTCTTTACTTGGAGAAAGGACAATTTGTCTAAGACTTTGTTTGGATATATAAATTCGTGTATAATTAATTACTTTTGAGTATAATGTATTTTGAAAGAATTATTTTTTAAAAAATAAATTTTGGGAGATTGAATTTTATGCGAAATATTTTTATAGATTGGAGGATAAATGACAAAAAATAATTTAATTATTTTTAACTCCAAAGAGTTTGATACAAAAAAACATCTTAACTGGTCACTTTGAGACTGTTCATATATTTAGAATTTATTGATCTTGAAGTCACTCTTGGGGCTAGAGGCAAATTGTGGCAAGAATTAATCACACCTAAAGAGTGAAGATATTTCTTGGACAACAAAAAAATAATTTAATTATTTTTAGCAAGAATCATTCTATAATCACCTCTTATGAAAAAGAAATCAAACATTAATTTTACAGTGAGTAGGGTCTTTGAAAAATGTTGATTAAGGTTTTGTTTTGGGTTAACTGATTAAGGTAGTTTTATAACTGATTATTATTGTTGAGTAAGCTATCTTATTGCACGTAATTTGTGTGGCTAATATTGCATTTATAATTATTTTATATAAATGATCATAGTATTATTATTAATAAAATTTTATTAAGTTATCAAGTGAAAAAAATTTGAATCATTAAGAACTACTTTTCCCTTACATGAATATAAAAAAGAAGAAATGTGAATCAATTCTTTTATTAGAAAATAGAAGAATTTATCATCAGAAAGGTATCAAATACCTGCAATTGAAATGACATTCTACCTTGTGCTTTTGCCATGGAAGAATCTTCCATTTGTTTTTACGTTGGAAACCTTCCACACCTAAATATCATGCCAAGATCTTACCCAACCAATACCCATGCATGCATTGAACCTTGCCAAACACAAATGATTCTAAGCGAAATAATTCTCTTTGGAAAGTAAAAGATGTGATTTATACAATACATACAAGAAAAATAATATGACCAATTTGAAATGTTATTATAATGTATAAATAATTAAATAATAATTTATATATTAAAATTATTTACTTTTTAACTTTTTAATTGACAAATTTTGATTAATTATGTATCATTTTAAAAATGAGTACACTTATTCCGAGAAAGTAATACTTCAAAAAAATTATTCTCCTATCCCAATTTTTATTAATTAATGCTAATTTTTTTTATAAATTTTCACAAGGTATCTGGAAAGATGAGACTAACCCCATTAATACTAACATTATTAGATATGAGTCTTCAAAACATAAAATAGTTGGGCCTCAGAATTCAATCTATGACCCGAATAAATTTATAGAAATGATATTCTCGTTACTTTCTCTTTACTTAATGTTCACACATCTTCATGTGAATTGTTAATTTTCTAGGTCTTGTAATTTAATTTATAAAATTTAATAAATTTAATAATTTAAATTTTTTATTTTAAAAATTAACTAGGAATAAGGTTGAAAGAATACTGAGACTAATAAATTAAAAGGTTTATATTTATTATATTTTGTTAAATAAGAATTGTATAATAGTAAAGATGTGAGAATTGAGAGAATGCTGATAGTTTTCTTACCTCGGATCAGGACCAAAATTAAAGATGAGTAATGGCTGGCTATGTCTATCATCCTCTAATATCCTTTTGAACCAAACATACTACACAAGTAGGACTTCAAAGTGGTAAGGATAAGAGCCTTATCACCAAGTGTGGATGGTATATAAGAAAAGAAAAAAAAACCATAAAAGTAAAGCAAAAACAAGATATTCCAGAGCTCCATGGCAATACTCATTAAGATGATGCTCATGCACTTCGTGCGGTATCTGAAGCCCATTCTGGTTTTGAATGGGTTCGGATGCCCTTTCTCCTTTTGAGTAGTCAGTTTCTTGGCTTAGAATGAACAAGTAGATAAGTCATGGGGAAGAAGCTCTCTCTCCATGCATCCATTTCTCTCTCTCTCTCTCTCTCTCTCTCTCTCTCTCTCTCTCTCTCTCTCTCTCTCTCTCTCTCTATATGTATATATATATATATATATATATAACTTTTGAATAAAATCCTTCAAATATTCAGTTTGTAAAATTTAATATATTTAATATAAGTTTTATATTATAAAAATGACAAGAGTCACATAATAAACCCATAAACACAAGCAATAAGTTTTCTCATTTCTTATAATTTGCCATGGAAAGAGTACAGAAACCAAGATGGGGCACTCAACTTTAAGCCCGCACTTTTTGACGGGTAATTTCAGCAGGCAACCATTTATATAAGCCATGCAATTTTAAAAAAAGTAATACTAGCTACGCATATTTATCATGTATAATTAGCACACAAAAAGTGATATATCAATATTGTATCTAAAATTTGTTGGAGTGTGACCTGATAAATAGATAAAATAATTATATTTATCTTTAATATTATTTAATTAAAGATAATTAAGGTTATATTTAATTTAAGTTATTATTTTAATAGTTGAATAAATCTCAGCCGTACATCTAATTACTTGATGGACGTACCAGATTTAAATAAATCTAACCTTAATTAAATTGGTCCTTCCTCTGCCTATGCAACGGTTACTCTTAGAAAAATTACGTTAAGTGAAAAGTAAAAAAAGGGTCATCGATTAAGAAAATTGGGTGCCGATCAAGAAAGGGAAAGAGAGAGAAATTAATTTAAGAAACTGATCTGTAATGGCCTCTACAATTCCAAGTATGTATATTTAAGTTTATTGTGAGAATTATGAAATTCTACATATTTGGTAATTAGGAACACGAAAGTAGTAAATTAATTTTCTTTAATCACATGTATTTGTTTATCCAAAGATAACATATGTGCTTGATTGACGATTTTTATTTACTAATTAAGATAAAATTTTTGGCATTTAATTTATGATAGTATGTTATAGGATCTATCCAAAGGAGAGCTATAATATACTTTTATGATATTGTTATTTGTTTATTTGAACCTATATGAAGTTCTAAATTTTTGCGCAATTATGTATTATTTTGTAATTGTTTCACTTCATTCACAAGCTTCATCTCTTACTGTGTATAATGGGGTGAATTTTTCTGAATGGTGCAAACAAGTCAAGTTTCACTTAGGTGTGTTGGATCTTGACTTAGCACTATTAGAAGATAAACCTACTGCTATTATGGATTCAAGCAGTGAGGAAGAAAAATCACACCATAAAGCATGGGAATGTTCTAATAGATAAAGCCTTATGTTTATGTGAATGACTATTGTCAACAACATTAAGTCAACTATTCCACAAACAGAAAGTGCAAAGGAATACCTTCAGTTTGTGGAAGAACGCTTCCGCTCTATAGATAAGTCACTTGTTGGTAACTTAATGGTAGAACTCACGACCATGAAGTTTGATGGGTCGAGAGGTATGCAAAAGCATATAATTGAGATGACTAACATTGTAGCAAGATTAAGAACCTTGGGGATGAATGTGGATGACTCATTTATTGTACAATTCATTTTGAACTTGCTTCCTCCTGAATATAGGCCATTTCAAATTAACTACAACACTATTAAGGATAGGTGGGATGTTAATGAATTGGCCAGCAAGCTTGTTCAGGAGGAAAAAGAAGCAAGGAAGCCATTCAATTAACCTCATAGGGCAAGGAGATAGAAAAGGACTTAAGCCAAAAGCCAACAAATTCAAGAAAGGAAAAGTGCCTACTAATGTTGTTAAGGCTGAAAAGAAGGAACAAAAGGCAAGCAAGTGTAACTTTTGTAGAAAAGTTAGTCATTTCCAAAAGGATTGCCAAAAATGCAAAGCTTGGCTAGAAAAGAAAGGTGAACCTAGTGCTTTAGTACGTTTTGAATCAAACCTAACTGAAGTTTCTTATAATACCTGGTGGCTCGATTCTGGTGCTATTACTCATATGTGTAATATGATGTAGGGATTCCTTACAATCCAAACCACAAATCCAAATGAAAGTTTCTTATCCATGGGGAATTGCATGAAGGAACCAATTGAAGGCATATAGACTTATTGTTTGGCCTTAGATACTAGATATCATTTGGACCTATTAAGAACTCTTTATATACCTTCAATTGCTAGAAACCTTCTTTCCTTATCTACATTGGATGTTTCTGGATTTAATGTTGAGTTTGGACATGGTTGTTTCAATTTATTTAAGGATAATTCTTGTATTGGATCTGGTATCCTTTCTGATGGTTTATATAAATTGAAACTTGAAATGATTTTGCTGAATCTTTGCTTGTAGTGCATCGTAAAATTGGAATCAAACTTAATAAATTAAATGATCACTTTGCTTACTTGTGGCATAAACGTTTGGGTCATATATCCAAAGAAAGAATAGAAAGACTAGTAAGGAGTGAAATTCTTCCTAATCTAGATTTTTCTGATTTTGGTTTATGTGTGGATTGCATTAAGGGAAAGCAAACCAAACATAACAAGAAATGAGCCACAAGAAGTACACAGCTTCTTGAAATTATACACACTGATGTTGTGGACCCTTCGATATTCCATCTTTTGATGGAGAAATGTACTTTATCACCTTTATCGATGATTTTTCACGTTATGGTTATGTATATTTGCTTAAGAAAAAATCTCAAGCAGTGAATGCCCTTGAGATGTATGTAAATGAGGTTGAAAGGCAACTAGACAAAAAAACAAAAATTGTAAGATTTGATAGAGGTGGTGAAACATGAAGAGTCAGGTCAATGTCCAAGTCCATTTGCAAAATTTCTCGAAAGACATGGCACACGTGCACAGTATACTATGCCAGGCACACCTCAACAAAATGGTGTAGCAAAAAGGCGTAATCGAACCTTAACAGACGTGGTTAGGAGTATGATGAGTAACTCCTCATTACCCAAATTATTGTGGATGCATGCATTAAACACTGCCATGTATTTGCTTAATAAGGTTCCTAGTAAGGTAGTTCCAAAGACTCCTTTTGAGCTTTGGACTAGTAGGAGGCCTAATTTAAGACATTTACATGCTTGGGGCTGCCTAGAAAAAGTAAGAATTTACAATCCACATGAAAGGAAATTAGATGCTCGAATAATTAGTGGTTACTTTATTGGTTACCCGGAGAAATCTAAAGGGTATAGGTTTTACTGTCCAAACCATAATCCAAGAATTATGAAAATTGAAAATGCAAAATTTATGAAAAATGGTGAAGTTAGTGGGAGTGATGAAAGAAAGGATGTTGACATAAAGGAAATCAAGATAGACTTTCTACTACTTGTAAATTTTCCTTTATTAACATCTACTTCAAGTGTTGTCCTAGTGGCTAAAGATAACACTAAATAACATTTGAATGATGAAACACTCCTAGAAGAAACTAACTCATAAGTATCTGACACAATTGAACCACAAGAAATACCCTTAAGAAGATTTGAAAGACAAAAGAGATCATATTTCGGATGATTATGTGGTTTATTTGCAAGAGTCAGATTTTGATCTTGGAATCAAGAAAGATCCGGTTTCATTTTCACAAGCCATGGAAAGTACTGAATGTGAAAAGTGGATAGATGCCATGAAAGAAGAAATGAAGTTTATGGAACAAAACAAAGTCTGGGATCTCGTTAAATTGCCAGAAGATTCAAAGAAAATTAGGTGTAAATGGATCTTTAAGACTAAACATGACTCAAATAGCAATATTGAACAATATAAAGTTAGACTTGTTACCAAAGGCTACACTAAAAAAAATGGCATTGATTATACTGAAACTTTTCACCAGTCTCAAAGAAAGATTCATTAAGAATCATTTTAGCATTAGTGGCTCATTACGATTTAGAGTTACACCAAATGGATGTGAAAACAGCCTTTCTTAATAGAAATCTTAAGGAGGAAGTTTACATGGACCAACCAAAAGGTTTTTTTATTAATGGAAAAGACCAAATGGTGTGTAGACTTAAAAAGTCAATATATGGACTAAAACAAGCTTCTAGACAATGGTATATTAAGTTCAACAACACCATAACATCTTTTGGATTTGAAGAAAACTTGATTGATCGTTGTATATATCAAAAGGTCAATGGGAGGAAGTTTATCTTTCTAGTTCTATATGTTAATGATATTTTGCTTGCTGCAAATGATTTAAGCATATTGCATCAAATGAAAGATTTTCTTTCAAAGAATTTTAAAATAAAGGATATAAGTGAGGCATCCTATGTAATTGAAATTGAAATATTTCATGATAGAACACAAGGGTTGTTAGGTTTGTTTCAAAAAGCCTATATAGAAAGAATTCTTGAGAAATTCAATATGGATAAATGTTCAGTTATGGTTGTTCCTATCCAAAAAAGGGACAAATTCAGTCTTAAACAATGCCCAAAGAATGATTTAGAAAGAAAGCAAATGGAATCAATTCCATATGCTTCTGCTGTAGGCAATTTAATGTATGTACAAACCTATACCAGACTAGATATCAATTTTGCTGTTAGAATGCTAGGAAGGTATTAGATTATTCTAGGAATGGATCATTGGAAAGCTGCTAAGAAAATTATGTAGTACTTACAAGGAACGAAGGACTACATGCCCATATATAAAAGAGCAAATCACTTGGAAGTACTTGGATACTCAAATTCAGACTTTGCTAGATGTGTAGATAGTAGAAAGTCCACATTTGGTTACCTATTCCTACTAGCAGGAGGAGCAGTATTATGGAAAAGTGTGAAAGAATCCATAGTTGCTTCATCAACTATGGAAGCAGAATTTGTGGCTTGCTATGAAGCAACAAATCCTGCATTATGACTGCGGAACTTTATGTCAGGACTTGGGGTTGTCAACACCATTACCAATTTGCTAAAATTTTTTTGTGATAATGCTACAGTAGTATTCTTCTCTAAGAACGACAAATACTCTAATGGCACAAAACATATTGAGTTAAAGTTCTTTGTTGTTAAAGAAGAAATCAAGAAACAAAGAGTGTCCATTAAAAATGTTAGCACTAGTGAAATGATTGCAGATCCTTTGACAAAAGGATTATAACCAAAACTGTTTAGAGAACATGTACATAAAATGGGTCTTGGTTGTCCTTATGATTGATATTTATTATGATGATGTTGACACTCTGAGCTTAATTACTTTGTTTCTGACTTAAACATGAATTTCTTGTTTCTTATGATAGTGTACACATTATAGTGGACCATGATGAAATGTGATTGCTATTTATGGACCTTATATGGTGAGTTACAACTGTTGTGGTATATGGAAGGAAGTATGTTGCAAAACTACATACAACCCCCATAACTCACATTTGATAATTTACTGTACTATGGTGAGTAGGATGATAGTCATTGATGAGATTTTTTATGCGCGCAATATGTTTAAGCTATTAAGACATTATGCTATCTATCCATCAGGTCAAGTGGGAGAATGTTGGAACGTGGCCTGATAAATAAATAAAATAATTGTATTTATCTTTGATATTATTTAATTAAAGATAATTAAGGCTATATTTAATTTAAGTTATTATTTTAATCGCTGAATAAATCTCAACCGTACATCTGGTTACTTGATGGACATACTAGATTTAAGCAAATCTAACCCTAATTAAATTGGTCTCTTCTCTACCCATAAAGCGGTTACTCTTAGAAAAACTACATTAAGTGAAAAGTAAGAAAAGGGTCATCCATCGATTAAGAAAATTGGGTGCCGATCAAGAAAGAAAAAGAGAAAGAAATTAATTTAAGAAAGTGATCTGTAATGGCCTCTACAATACCAGGTATGCATATTTAAGTTTATTGTGAGAATTATGAAATTCTATAGATTTAAGAATTAGGAATTTTAACAAAATTTTCACAAAAAAAAGTATCTAAAATATCAGTAAATAATTTAAAAGAAGAAATAAAGATACTATTTTTATGCACTAATTATGAACACGTACAAACTAGCGTTAAGCGGTTCAAGTGCTACCAAATCTCTCAATCAAACTCTCTGCTTAATTCCCTTTCTGTCTGTGTATATCTCTTTCACACAAATGCGTATATTAAAATTTCCACCAACTACTTCTTCGAGCTTCCTAAGCTGTTAAGATTTGATTTAATCGTTTATCTAATATTGTTCGCACACCACATCAACAAAATTAAAAAGTACACATATATCATAAAATAATATGTATTATTTGAAAGTCATGTGTTAAGGCAGCTTGGATTGGATTTCTAATTTTTAATTTTGGAAGTTTGGGGTGATTTAAATAAGAGATAGATATAATATTAAAATAGAAAAATTAATGTGAGAAAAAAGAAGAAATTCACAACTTAAATATTTGTATAAAATAAAGAAAAATAACCAAAATAAATCAATAAAAAAAGTTAAATGATTTAATCCCAAGGTTGCTCTTATCTCATCATAAATGTCAATTCTCAAGTTTTGATCATAGTAAAGAGAGATATAAGAGCTAACCATTTGTAGGTTTTAAACTATGAGTGATTGACTCACATTTTTTGAAACATTGATTTTATTTGAAGTTTTGAATATCATATATTTAAAGGACTATATTATTAGTTTATCCAATATTCCTATAAACTCAATCTTACTAAATACTTACTTAAAAATTTTGAATCATTTAATTTATTAAATTTTATAAATTAAATTATAGAATTTAAAATTTTAAAAGTATAAGTAAATCTATGTAAATATTTAATAACTCTCAATAAGTAAGAGCTACTTTTTTCTTTATTAGCTTACTTGATATTGTTTGTGAAAAATAATTATCTCACTTCCAGTTATCTTACTTCTAAAGTAATGTGCGAGTGTAGGCTGATAAAGCTCATGTTTGCGGGCCTCAAATTGCTTATGATAGCGAGGGACAATGAAAGACTACGTCAGGTTCTGAAACAGCTAACCCAAGCCCAAATTATTGGACAACAAAGGCCCACATTTTTAAGGCCTAATTAACGCACAAGGAGAAGGGTTGTAAGTTGGCAATTTAATATTATGGAAAAATTAGTGCCAAAGACCTACTTCAGTAATTGTCTACTTTTAAATATTTAAAAATATGTATTTATTATAAAGGATTAGTTTTATTTTTAAAGATAACTACAATATTATCATAACTAAATAATCCTATATTAAGTCAACAAAATTTTCAAATCATGAAAGAGACTTAAAAATAAAATTAATCCTATAGAGTCCGTTAAACCTTAGGGAAGTGGAAAAGATTTATCATTAAGTAGGAGATTAATTTCTCTTTGATATGAGAGTTATGGAGTTAAACCTCTTCTAATGAGAGAACTTTAGACTTAAATTTTTTTCTAATAAAAATAAATTTAAACTCGAATATTTAACTCGAGATTGAAGTTAAGCTGACTTATCACTATGGTAACACATTATTAGTGTTTTATATTTAATTCTTACAAAAAGCATGATTGAATTATTTATATATTTTAAAATTATCTCCAAATTATCTTAAAAAATTTATAATTACATTTGAGAGCTTTTTTTTTATAAAAAAATAACTTACTTAACACATAAAATTTTTGGATTTAGACCTAAAAATTTAAAAAAAATTTAAATAATAAATGAGTATCACTATATCATTAAATATGCTAAGATGTAAAATCCTTACATGTTATAACCTTAGCTTAATGAGACAAAAAATCTTAGATGAGCAGAACAAAAATATAAGGCATAAAGTAGCTTAAGTGAAATGGAGCTACAACTTAAAAAATAGAGGAAGAATAGATAAGAGTGTAAAACAAGAAAATCAAGCTGCAACTAAAGCTTAAAGCAGAAGGTAGCAAACCATTAATGCAAATTGGTTTGATGATAAGGATTTGAATACTTTAAATAAGTTGTCTTAAGTTTAATTTAAATTTTGTATATAAAAAAAAATTTGTTTATGAGAGGCATACTCATTTTGATGCCTTCTAAATTCTGAAAAGATTAATTTTCATTTGTCAAATAGAAAATATTCTGAGAGATCAAAGAAATAAAGAAGGCAGCAAACCAAGACCATAAGAGGCACCCTGAAAAGACAAACACCTGCTAACAAATCTAATTCCTATTGCCGCATTAAGGACATTCATTTCATCACATAATTATATGACTAAACATCAAATTAATTAAGCAATTAAATCCTATAATGTTTCATACAGTTTGATACTTTTAACCAGAAATCAACTTCTGTTTTTTGTCTGTCATTATTAGTAAACTGGAAATATGAGAAGAGAATTCTTATTCAAAATTGCCTTTACAAGATAGAATTATCCTAAATTCGTAATAATTAGTACTTTATTCTCAAAATCAATAATGTAAATTCCCTTATTCCATCATATTATGAATCAAAGTAAGGCATTAACTTTTAAAATAGATAAGCAAACAATTTATCTCTTTCAGCTTTAATCTTTCCTATCACAAAAGTATCTCACTACTCTTATCCTCAACGTTAATTAGCTTTCATTTCTCTCACCGTTTTAATAAAAAATTCTCTAAGACTAGAATTTACTAAACAATAATGATTTCTTTGGCTATTTTTACTTGTACAATGAAAAATAAGGGATTTAAATTTTTTGCCGTTGATGTAACATTAGAGAGAATGTGAGAAAAGTTTGAGAATGTTAAAAAATAAATAAAAGAAAAGAAGTCCTACTACAAATAATAATCACAATTAATATTTTCTTAAAATTATTCAAGATTATACAAGTTTAAGAAAATGAATTGTAGGGATTCAAATTTTGAAAATAAATTCTTATACCTATATCAAGCAGGTTTGACCTATCCTTCAATTCTATATAGTATTGTCAATTTTAGCCTGTTCTATTTAAATTTAGATTTAAATTTATATTTATGTTTAAATTTAGAATTAAAATTAAATTTAAATTTAGGTTTAAGACTACTTTATAGGACTTGTCTTTAATTGTAAACTCTATAAAATTAAAGTTAAGTTTAAATTTTTTAATTCAAAAAAATATATACTTTTTTTTACCCAAACCAAATAAACCTACAACTGAACTGGGTCAAGCTAGTGGACTTGACAGCTTCCACAAGCCCCATACATGGAACCCATTTCCCTCCCAAGAGATTTCAAGGAGTTCAAGTCCTTAATTGCCCACGGATGACGTATAGCCATCAAGAACAGGAACGCCTTTGAAGTTAGGGACATGTAGGCAACCTCGCCTGCACATACAATATGATTATGTTCTCTGGCTGTTTTGAGAGGTTATCACGGGCTGTGGTTGTTTCAGATTATACCGATCTTTAGGCTTGCATGTTCCATCCCATCACTCTCTTCTAAGATGCCTAGACAAGAATCATTTGATCTTACTTATTATTTTTATAAATAAATTTTATAAAATTTTTACTTAAAATAAAATTTTATAAAACTTAAACGGTTAAATTTTTTAAATTTTATAAATTAAATTTAAAATTCAACAGAATAAGTATAAGATGAAAAGTAGAGACAAAACTAATTAGAAGTTAGGGTAAGCCATGACTTTTTTGAATTTTTGAAAATCTTCTATATATTATTAAAAAGTTTTTAATTTGGCTTCTCTTAAAGTTTTGTAAAATTTTATATGTTACATACAATAGTTTTAAACATTTTCAAATAAGCTCTTATGTTGCCTATTTTATCTTATTTTTTTAATCTTCAAAATAGCATTCAAAGATTTAAAATTCTACAAAGATTTCATTTTTTTCAAATTAACAAAAAGAAATTACATAGATAAGTAACTCACATAAAAAAAATTACTCAAAATCAACACTTTACTCATTCAAAAGGAGTACTTAATAAATTATCCAAATCCATCTAAGATCTTATTTCATAGTTCACATGTAACACATTTTATAAATAGAAACAAATTTTCAAAACTCACCTTAAACATTATTTTAACTCAATTAAAACTCAATTTTTAAAACTTACTCCAGTACTGTACATAAAGTAAACTTAGAATAACATTTAAATATCAATTAGCTCTAATTTATTAAATATACATACATTGTATGATGATTTAAATATTTTTTTCTATCTTATGACCTTGAGTCTCACCCCTTAAAAAACGTCTTTGGCTCCGCTCTAGGTGGGAAGATGGTCTAAAAATATTTATTGCCCCTGAAATCCATCTATTATTTCTTAAACAAATGAAACCAAATGTAACAATAATGGTGGGTTTGAAACTAAGAAACATGCAAAGAATCAAAACACGTTCAAGAAAACTTACCGAGCTAGCACTAGAGAATAAAGCAAGGAGTTTCGAAAATTTAACCAAGGTTTTAGAAGATTTTATCAAAACCAGCAAGAGCCGAGAAATATAACACCCACAAGCAATATGAAACAACATCAAATATCTATTGAGGTAGGGAATGAGAGGTTGAACACAGAATTACAAAGCCTCAGGAAGAGATATCGGTCACCTCTGAGCTTTTCTCTTAAGGTGGCAAATTAACGCAATTAAGGCATCAAAGGTTACTCTGGTTTTAGCTTGGTTCCTATGGTCTGGTCTTTACGCAAAGTTCAAAGTTCTGGTCCTCCGCGTTCTATCTGGGTTATGCTCATGACTGACTTTGCTCAACCTGATAGGGATCTTAAACGATCCACTTTTGGAAAATTGAACACAAGTTTCTATGATTGGTGATAGTCTGTTAGAGAGGAGACAATGTAACCGCTAGATCAAATTTTATATAACAGAATGATAATGAAAGAAAAATTTCGCTTTCTTGTGGAAGGAAATGTCAACTCAGATGTTGTTCAGAACTGTAAGAAACTAAGGTAATAACATTTTTTCTATATTGAAATACAAAGGGGGAGAAAAACAAATTACAACTGTGTTGTATGACAGGACCAAACAGTGCAGCACCTACTACAGAAACATTCCCTTTTCTTCTATCTAAAAGTTTCCAAAAATATCGTATACCAACCAGCAAAGAAGGCAGGAAAATAATTTTCAGTTGCCAAACTCCCCCTTCTGAGCAGATTTTTCTTGCTAAAGAACCTATGTGTAAACTGAAAAATGGTTGCTAGTTTGTGCAGTCAAATCCATGGCAAACAGAAAGCCAGATAACCAGGACCAAAAACAACAAAATTCCAAGAACAACCAATTTGATTTTCATGTTCTGATACCACATCTTCCGACGGATTTGTGTTCCCTGCTTTTTGAAATCTTGGGCCTGAAAATCAGACGGTTCGTTCAGCCCTAGAAAGCATAAGACTAATGATAGTTGTCTAACCTTAATCAAGATACCTGTGAGCGCAATGTCTCTGTCTTATCCGCAAGAATGGTTAGATTCTCTCCTCTATCAATGGCCTGAAAGAATGTATAGTGAAAACACAGTATTATCTTGTCTAATAACACAATGAATGCATCCAGCTAGAATAAATTTCAAACAAGGCAATTTCAGAAAGCGATGGTTAACACAAGCAAACAAGATAATGCCAGAAACAGATTTTAATGATAGAACAGAACTACACAAAGTACGCTTTAGTCACTGACTACACATCTTAATTATTTTAACCGTGGACTACTTCTCAAAGTAATTTCTTTAGATTGCAAAGCATTCTTGATTAGGATCAACTAGTTCTACCATTGAAGATCTGCTGGAAGACTCGTTGAATTTTCACTGGGGTAAGTTATCATGAACAATATTGGCAGGAAGGGAAAGGGTAAAGTACAGAGGTATATTTTTCTTGTCCAACAACTAGGTCAAAGATTTCAACTCCTGAAATTTTCTGACAGAAGTATAAGAAAGCAGACAGAAGAATGGTGTTTATTCCAAGACCACTCCCCAACAATTGCAGCATAGCAGCTTGCTGATGCTGAACACCATGGCAACTCTCAAAAAACTAATTTTCTCCCTCCATACATCCTTTCTTTCAAGAGAGAAGAGCATTTAATTGACAATGGATTAAAGGTTAGGGCAGAATGCATAGAAAACTGCACCACGAAATGACTGAAAATCAGTAAAATATATATGTTTAAGCCTGCAGAGTTAAGGTACCTTGTCAATGTTCTCTAACATAATACTTTTAACTTCTGAAACTTGAGCCTTCACTTTTATTAGCTTTTCAATTTCTTCAGCGTGGTCAATGATATACTTCATGTGCTCCTTCATAACTGGTCTGCAAATGTGCACCCATAAAAAAATGCTCTCTAAGATTTCTTATATCCATGCATCGAATAGCAACAAATAGTATCTTTAGAAAGAAATGAGTATACCCAAACTCCTTGTTGAGACTTTTGGCAACAGCTGTATCTGCTTTTCCACCACCATATCTTTTTTTAAAGTCTGCTTTCACACGTTCTAGGAAAGCAATAGAGATCTGCTTGCTAACAGATTCCTTCGCGACAACACAGTAAGCTGCAACTTATGGAAAGCCAGTCATGACATGTATAGCAGTAAAATCCTCATAGCAATGTAACTCAATGACTGAGTAAATCTTGGAGCTTGGCAGTTTGGCTTAAAACTAATCAAAGTTGTTACATTGTTAGCTGAGTTAAAAAAAAAAAAAATTAGCAAAAGCATATTTGAAGTAAAAGTTGCATTTGCCACCATCAGAAAAAGATCCCACTGGCCACGCATTTTTATTGCACTCTAGTACAGTTTTGTTATTAGAGAGCTGTCATTACTTCACTGCCTCAAAATGGCGCCTTTGAAAGACTTTTTGTTGCATAATTTCAACGGATTGACAAAGTGATTGGGGGCCCTGCAAGCCCCCTGATTACTGAGACTCAACAGCACAGGAAGCCAGTGAATGGAGGCGTTCCTAAAAGCAAATTTAAATTACTCGCAAAAGAAAGTATTTCTAGCAGTGTTCACCAACTTATGGCACAGACATACGCCAATCAAAACGAACTATTTAATCGATTGTGGATATGTGGACTAGTTACATATATTAACAACTGCAGGTTTGTGCACGTTGTGTTTACTGATACTTGAAACTGCATGCCACATTCTTTTATTAGTTCTCTTGTCTGGCATCAAGAAGTCCTATAGTCACCAGCTATGAAGCACCGAAATTTCAATTTGGACAATGTAGCTGGTACAGGCTCGAAACTTATAGTCATGTGCTCGTCCCTGTATCAATTTGGATCACCGAAGTTTCATTACAAAACTGACATACCAATGTACTCGTTCCTGTATCGGATACGTACATTACCCGTACCGTGCAACTAAGGCCACTAGAAAGTAGTCAGCAGTGACTACACCATTAGATGATTCCTCTAATTAGCCGGCGGCAGTTGCATATGGTCCATAAGCTAATATATGAAGGGGAAGGACGTGTAGAAACTTCCATTTTCATGAACAAACCTCAGTCATCCAAACCAATGAAATGCAATCCCGGTGATCATAGTGATCCATGCCTCTTCATTTCTAAAATAAATCATCTAAATTTGACAGAAGAATTTCTTGTACAAAAAGCATCATGCTAGATAAGCCCGAGCACCTAGGTGCAGGAAAATTCCTACAGTGTAGTGTGAACCTATCGATGAAAATCATAAAATACAGTTAACTAACATTGTATCAAATAAGAAACTAACACTTAACAGAAAACAAAACTCTACTTCTTTTCAATCCGTAGAAAACAGAGGCGTCGGGAGTTGAATGATTAATCAAGCAAACAAACTTAATTGGATATTAAGAACCAAAATTCTGTTTTTCTCCATTCATTAGTTTTCTTCAGTGAACGCATAGATGAAAAAGAAAAATTAGTACTACATCCGTACAAGTAAACAAAAGCCAGTAAGGAAAATCAATCCAAAAAATTCAATATAATCCCAAAAAACAAATCTTTGCATCAAATAAATGGCACCAAATTAAGTCAAATCCGATGCAAGACTAGATCCATTACTTTAACAAGCAATTCCACTTCCATTTCACTTTAATTTCTCGGCGAGCTAGAGAGAACTTGTCAGAGAAATTCAGAATAGACAAAAAAGTTGCAGACGACAAAGACTTCGGAGTAGTGAAGGATTACCATAACCATCTTCGACTAGAAAATTGAAGGTGTGGTGGTCACAACTGTACGTGAACTTGTTGTTGGAGGAGGGTAGTTTCTGAAGGCACTGAGCTGCAATTGCAGGGAAGTTACCGGTGAACTCGGTGTACTCAGCTAAGACCATGGTTCCCCTAGCAACGAAGCTGTATATAAACGATTCCTGACTCATAGCTCTGCAACTAAGACCGGTCGGAACTCAGAGACAGAAAAGAAGAGAGAGAGAGAGACGGACACGACAACCACAGTGAGAAAGCTTGCTCGTGGCCTCTGTTCCTGCTGACACAACGTTAGCAATTTGTCGGCCCCGTTTGGTTTCATTTTCTTTGTTGAGAAGAAAGAACTTCTCTTTTTTCTAAGATTCAAACTATTTTAAAATTTTTATATAATTATAATATGAAACTCATAATATTTAAAAATTATCATATAATTATATAAAATAATATATTTAAAATTATGTAAAAAATTATTATCCATCACTATAAAAACTCTCGAGGTAGCTCCCAAAGCGGGAAGAAGCAGCCTGGAAATCAGCATAGACGACAGCGTTTTTTCACTAAAATAAAATACTCCTTTTTTACATGGCATATTTTAAATTGAAATTTTTTTTATCTTACTCTCTTATCATATCACGCCTTTATATTCTATCATTTTTATATATTTATTAAAATTTTTAATAAAAATAAATTGTGTGACATTTTTTTTTGAAATATAAATATTTTAGGATGAAATAAAAAATAGGTAGGATGATATCACCCTTCTAAACTAGGGTTTCTTATTTGTATTTTTAAATTTAATCATAAAAATTGACTGTGTTTGACCAAATCTGGCAAGAAAATGAACAACAACGATGTGTATATATTTTTAATTAAAAATAATTATTTATTATTTTTTAATAAAAATTGAAAATGGATCTACACGACAGAGACTTTCTTCCGGAGGTGTCTGCTTTACCTTTACTCTCCATTTGTATTTGATTTGTTCCTTTTTGAAGCCCATGAACAGATCATCAAATGACTGTTTGCATGCTTGAAGAGACATGTCCTTTACTTTTTTTTCTATTATTTTTTCTTTAATGATATTTTTAAAAATTTAATTTAAAAATAAATTTAATATTATTTTATTATTATCATTCTTCTTTAATTTTTGAGTTTTAAGAACAACCAATGCAATTAAAGACTAATTGACATTATCAATAATGATGAATTCTTTTCTTTCCATTGAATTTAAGTTTCATTTTGTGAATTTTTCGATGGCTATATTTGATGATTAATAAAATGCTTTAAGAAAAGGAATCATTATAATGTGAATTAGCAAAACATTTGATAATAATATCTTTCTTATTTGAAACATATTAATGTCATCTTTTAATATGGAGATGAAACTTTTGTATATTTAAAATAAAAATTTTAACATGTTTTAGTCAAATAATCACTCCAAATTGGCTAATGGCAAGAGTTTTAAGTAATTTGCAAAAGATATTAAAAAAGAAATTTGTATAATTATTTATTGTAAATTATATATAATTTCATGCTAAATAAAAGAAAAATAAAATTTAATTCAATAAAGTGAAAATTTGAGATTGCAATTTCAATAAAACAAGCTTATTTAATTGAAATTATATATAAATTATAAATAAATAATTCTCAAAATATGATTAATTTACACAATGAATTTATGGTCAATATATGCTTATCATACATGCTAGTAATGTGAGTTCAAACCTCAACACCTTATTCTCCAATCAATTTTGTCTATTGTGATGCCACTTTACATTTAGAAATGTTCATGGGTCTAAGTTGGAGAAAAAAATTAGTCACATTGGAAAATTTTGAGTTAGGAAATTTTGACCTAAAATTGATTAAAAAATGTGTAGGTTGATTTTGGGTTAGGTGAATTTTTTATGTGTATTTTTACAGTTGATACAAGTTCAATCAAACTTAACCAAAAAAAACAAAATTTATTACCAACTAAAATACAAGTGTGCGGATCATGGATCGATCTTCGAGTTGCTTCAAATCAATTTAAGTGGACAAGTTCGATAATTTGCACGCCTCCATTTACACCTATTTGTTGGTGGTTCATCTAGTTGTGACCACTTTTAAGGTAACAAATACAAACCAAAGCCAGCCACAATTAAAGGTTCTTAGACATATTACCAATAGCTACCATGCTAGAAAACAATATTACAAAGAATTCTATTATTCTCACGCAAAGAATATTGCATAATTTTTTTATATAAAAGTAACTTGGCAACATGATATAAATTTTGCTATTCTCACACTTAACTTTGACATAATAAATAGTTTATCATTAATTTGTTTACGTTAATTTTTTAAGATTCTTTTGTCACACATTATTCTATTATAATATATTTGAATTATGTTATTTGTATAAATTTAATTTTATTAAATATTTATTTAAAAATTTAAAAATTTATTAAATTTCATAAATTAAATTATATGACATACAAATTCAATAGCTCACTAAAAATTTTGTGACATATTGATAATTCCCATTTTGTGATAGTTCACTTATTATGTTACTTTTATAAATGAAAGTTTATTAAATTCTCATTTAAAAAATTTTTAAATATTAAATTTAATCTGACAACAATTATTTTTTATATAAGTAATTAGGACTCTCACATTAAATTAGAGGGAATACTCTATTTAGAATAACTACATCCCAATCTTCTTGGGGACTTATATCTGTTTATCTATTTTCTAAATTTCTATTTATCATTTATTCACTTTTTCTAATTTTTTTAACAAGTCAGGTTGTTAAATTTTTGTTTTTAATGTAATTGTTGTCATAAATGGAAATAATATATCAAAAATAAGAATTCAATTATCCTTTTAACAAAATTGAATTTTAAATTTTTTTTATAAAATGTAAATCTAACGGGTGCGATTCTATGTGTATAATTTGCATGTTATTTTTTAATTTTTACGAGATATTTTTATATTTTTAAAGTTATAAAATTAGTATTTATTCAAAAATTTATACTTGTTGTTGATCTTAAATATTTAAATTTAAAAAAATTAAATTTATACTTACTAATTTATACTCTTTAAAAATTAAAAAATAATTTAACCAATTAGCCTAACCCTTAAAGGTTGCCTATGCCATTTTTTAGCTGTATTAAAGGTTTGTGGCAAAGATCAATAGAAGGTAGCATGGCTGTATGAAAACAAAGTGAAAAGAACAAACAAAATTGGTGACTTAGGAATTCTCCACTTCCCACTCTCCCACCCTCACTTCATCTGGTTATTGTCGTTGTTGACCACAGGGTTATGATCCAGTGCATCTCCAAAGACCTGAACCTTTCTCATCTCCACATAGGAACTTCTCTGAACCAATCCAATTCCATCGTAAAAAACCCTAACCAATCAAATGCTGACACCAAATGGATCCAATTCTTGTGTAGATGATTTCTCTCTCTACAGTCTGAAACTGAAGAAAGGAACCGGTGGCGCCAATTAAAATAACGGTTGTGGGAATCCGGAATTTGCAACACAACAATAATAATATGTCATAAAGCGCAAAAACGGCGCCGCATCGGTCGGCAATGACCAGGGAGTGTTCACCTTGTCCATGTCCAGAGCCGGTGTTTTCTCCACCGACAATGGTGGGTCAAACCCCACTCCAGCAAAGTGCTCCTCGTATGGCATCGCCAACCCCTCTGCTTTTCGTGTTATTATTATTATTACTATTAAAAAAATAAAACGGCATCCACATTTTCTAATCCACTTTCTCTCTCTGTGATTCTCTCTGTGCATGACCAAATCAGAAACGAACAAGCACGATCACTCGTTTTCTGGTAAGAAAGAAACAATCCAGTTGTTAAAACGATTTTTTTTGATTAAAAAATCTATTTTGTACAAAGACGGCCGAGAGAATCAGGAGTTAGAATTTACTATCATGGTGAATAGAAGAACAAAGCCTCTAACTTTTTTGTCCCATGACACTCCCATATAATATCTATACTCCTTCCTCTCTGTAACTTTGCATAATCTTCCATGGCATCTCGCTTATCCATCCTTGTTTACATCACCCCTTTGTTCTTCTTCTTCGTCAATTTGGCTGTGTGTCAACAAAGCTCCAGCTTTGACTCAGATGCTACAGGGGATTGCAATAACCGCTGGATCTACATACGGAAGCTTCCGCCAAGGTTTAATCTTGATCTGCTTGCGAATTGTTCTGGATACCCACTTTTTGATGACTTCTGCCCCTACTTGGCCAACCATGGCCTTGGCCAGAAGACCCATAACCGCTCACACAGTTGGTACCGCACCGACCCATTGATGCTCGAACTCATATTCCATCGCCGAATGCTCGAGTATCCATGCCTTACTGAAGATCCTGATTCAGCAGACGCCGTGTATCTCCCCTACTATTCTAGCCTCGATGCTCTGCGCTATCTCTATGGCCCTGAAGCTAACTCCAGCGCTGAGCATGGCCTCGAATTGTTCTACTTCCTGCAAGAGGACAAGCCCGGAATCTGGAATCGGCATATGGGTCATGACCATTTCTTGGTTATGGCTCGGCCTGCATGGGATTTCTCGCAGCCATTGGAAAACGACCCACCCATTTGGGGCACTTCGTTTCTGGAGTTGCCAGAGTTCTTCAATGTCACAGCTTTGACATTGGAGGCCCGTGCCTGGCCATGGCAGGAGCACGCAGTTCCTTATCCGACATCGTTTCACCCACCCAATCTCGGGCTATTGGAATCATGGGTACAGAGAGCCCGGCGTTCAAAGCGCTCTGCTTTAATGCTTTTCGCCGGAGGGGGAGGCATCTCTGCCTCGCCCAATATTCGAAGAAGTATTAGGATTGAGTGTGAGAATAGTACTGCAAATTCAACGAACTATGCTGGATATGCCAAATTATGTGAGATTGTTGATTGCTCTAATGGAATTTGTGAGCATGATCCGATTAGGTTCATGAAGCCAATGTTACAAGCAAGCTTCTGCTTGCAGCCTCCAGGGGATACTCCAACTCGTAGGTCAACCTTTGATGCGATTGTTGCTGGGTGTATACCAGTTTTCTTTGAGGATCTATCAGCGAAATCACAGTATGGGTGGCATTTTCCGGAGAACGAGTTTGAGACATTCTCAGTGTTTATACCAAAGGAGGAGGTGGTGTTCAAAGGCTTGAGGATTTTGGATGTGTTGCGGCACATACCCGGAGCTAGAGTTAGAAGAATGAGGGAAAAAGTTTTGGAGTTGATACCAAGAGTCGTGTACAGGAAGCATAATAGCTCACCGGGTATATGGGCAAAGAAAGATGCATTCGATGTTACAGTTGATGGTACATTGCAGAAAATTCAATCGAGGCTTCAGGAACTTGCTTAGGTTCTGTGACCTCTTCTGTCATTCTTCTGTTCACTGTAATTATAATTTTTGTACTTTTCTTTATTCTCGTTTTCCACCCTTTCTTTACTTCCTTATATTCACTATAGGTTCAGGATTAAACTAGAGATTTGTACTTTGTTGGCAATAATTAATGAATAGGTTTGTAGCATTCTATGACACTGTTGTTTTTTTAATTTATCTTTCTAGAATAAGTGGAGAAACAGCCAATTTAACTTATCCATGGTAGAACAATCTGCGTTTCACTGCTGAATTATTCCTTACTTCAGGAGAGAGAGAGAGGTGGCAGGGGGGAATCGAGATGTGAGTAGAAAATTCACTGTCATAAATCAAGGAGAAAAAATAGATTTGAGTTGAGGTGCCAAGATCTGGAGTAAAGAATTTAACGAGCAGAAGTGACTATGGGATGTTATGCCAATGCAACATCCTAGAAATCTGTATAAAATGGATATTATAGCAGGGTTTGGACAACAGCACTTGCTTATTTCTTCGTCAGTGGTTGTTGACATAAAAGAGACGGTATCAATCTGTCCCCTTTAGCTATTTTGAACCTTCAGTCCCATTTAGGAATGAGATAAGAGGCAGGCACAGCAGGTATACAGACCCCTTCTATCTTGACAGTGTTTTCTCTGCCAAGCCTGAGTTATTATGGGTTCTTATATTGGAACTATCTTTAAATTCCTTCTGATCTTCTGTGTTTTTGTTTGCTGCTGGAATAGGATCATATAGCCAACATGGACTTATATCAGTATCCTCAGTGAAGCTAGAATAAAAAGTTAATATAAAATTTTTTTCACTCCTGTAGAAGTTATGACAACTGTAAACTATTAACATGGTCTTTGTTAATTTTTCTGATGAAAAGTAATTGCTTTTTATTTGTTGATTGTTCAATTGATTTTCTAGGGTTAATTTGCTCTCTGAGGTCATGTGATTATACTTAGTAGAAAGCTGGAGATGCACCAGTAGATGGAATTGTGAGAAATTAAGATGTTTAGGGCATGATAATCCATGTTTTGTCTTCAGTAAGTACAAATGTGTATAGCATTGCAAAATATTGGTTGTCTTTGAAATGATATTGATGTACATCAGGGTAATATTTGATTAATGATACACACCTTAAGCCTTCTTTGTATATTTGAGATTGTATGCAATAGGCATTTCTTCACTCTTGTCAGGTAGCGCGTTTGGGCAAACTTGAACTATTGGTTTCACCAAACCTTTATGCAGATTTTATATTTCTGCATGATATGTTGTGATAATTCTTAAGAATTGAAATGTAATTCCAGTCTATTCTGGCACTTATGTTTTAAACAGATGTGTATTTCTAAAAAGGAATTGGAAAGGAAGATTAGGTATTCTTTTGGTGTTCTGTGCGATTCTATCTCTGTTGTGTTTTATGAGCTGAGCATTTACCTATAGAATTATTGAACATAAGTTCAGGTCTAGGACATAGGTGCCATTTGGATTAGCTTTTGAAGAGCTTATTTAGAGTAAAAGTGCTTAAAAGACATTTTTATACATGCATTAATCACCATACTCATTTGTGTAGTAATTATACAAATATTGAGCCTATTCCTTTTCAATTTTTTAGATTCTGACTTTTCAGGCATATTGATGGTTCTGAGAAAATTAATATTAGATTAAACAGGACATTTCTATACCAATATGGTGTATTGCTCCATTGAAAGTCTGAAACATTGTATCTTCTATCGACCTGCTGCATTGTTGTTCTAAAACTTCAATGTTCAACTGGGATGTTACGTACTGATATATAACTCCTCCATCAAATTTTGGCTGTTACATAGACAAAAGGGCAAGATCAGATGCAACTGATTTGCTATGAACCAAAGGATTAATACAAAAAGCGTTTACCAATTATTTCTTGTGAACTTTGGTTAAGCATTTCATGTTATGGGATGAAAAATTTGACGTAAAGGCTTTCATGTATCTTTCTGGCTATAATTCATATACTTTTATTTAGTGCTTCTGTTCCTGGTCCTTTACACTTAACATCAAAATCACAATGCATGAAAGGCTACTTTAGTAGCTCATTGGTTTCGTAAGGTTAATTCAGTAATTCAGTCTCTTATTTTCTTTGTTGGGGAGTGAAGTAAATGAGTCAATTATGATTGACTAAGCTTTAAACCTTTTTCTTTATGATTTTGCTTCTCCCCTCTCCAACCCCTCTTGTTCTCTTGGCCTATTTTCATAGTGTCCCTTTCGTTTATGTTGAATAATTACTGAAAAGGGTTAATACTAAGCCATTTATGGTGAAGTTGGCAGTGTCTATTGGCAATTGGCATTCTGGTTTAAGACTGTCTTCTGCCTTCATTGGAGCAGCTAAAAACTGCTAGGTTCAACATTTTTTTTTTCAGGAACAAAAAATTAAAATTTTTAAGTTTCATTCTGAAGTTGCTTGTAATTGTTTTTCCTTATTTATGTTACTTAAGTGATTTCTGGATCAGATGCCTGATTGTATTATTTAGTCCATTTGATAGATGCTCATTGATAAGTCACCAAACTGACATGATATGGCCTATTTCCTTTGATTTAAATATGGGTGATAGAGCAGAAGAAACACATAAAAATTGAGATAGATTTGCGCTCAATTTCTTGGCAAATCATAGGATCAAATACATTGCATGTTGATTTTGTTGAGGTAATGTTTTCTTTATGATGTTAATCATATAGAAATCAAATACATTGCATGTTGATTTTGAAGTTGTTGAAATCATGGAAATCGTTTCTTGGTTGTTCTCTTTCTTCATGCAGTTTTTATATACTGTCTTTTTCCTGCTAGTGCTTCACCTTGGTCGAGTTCTGATCAGTGATGGATTGGAGGAGATATTTGAATAATGTATTGTGGGGGTGGCTGACATTGAAATCATCGGATCTTGGAAGTTTGAAATTTATGGAATCTGTTGAACAGTGCTTGCCCACATAAAAGAAGGTGGATAATGAAAATGAACGCTTTAAGCTGCAATACAGTGGAGAATGCTCAACTTCGCTGCTTCGCATTCCCTTGAAGACTGTATTGAACTTGTTTCAGTTCTTTGAGGAGTTGAAGATCTTCGAGTGCTGCGCGAAGCAAATTTTGCAGCAGATCATTTCCAGTTTCGATTAGTTATGAATAGAATTGATTTTGGTTAAAATTAATGTTAAAAAAATTGATTCTATAAGAATTAATTTGTGTCTATATTATTGTAGGATTGATTTTAGAAAGCAGGCCAATAAACAGAACATCCAACTCTTTTTTTAATGAGCCACCTTTGCCTTTGCTGCCTTATATCCAATCAGACCGATGGAAGGAGGACTCCAGGGGGAAGTCAAGGAGTCAAGTACTTTTGCTTTAAGTCCTGTATGATATTGAAGTTCATTCTTGGACGTAGGATTTGGATTTTTAATTTCTTTTAATTAATTTTTATAATTTTTTAATAATTTAATATATAAATTTTACTTTATTCACCATCTTTTCTGTTCTTCTCCTTTATGAGATCTTGCCTTCATGGTGGGAGATCCGTATCCGTTGTGTGGTGGGTTTGGATGGTTTTCCTTATGTTGGAGTTTCCAAACACTTATTGGGTCCTCGTGATCATGGACTTTTCCTTCACTTCCAATGCATTTCTTCTCCTTTGGTTAACAAAAAAAAATGCGAGTAAATTACATTAACCTCACTTGAGTTATTTGATTATGACACTTCATCTAATTCTTATTCAAATATGATACTCTATCTCATTTTTTTAAATATTAATTAAAAAATATGCCTAATATTAATAAAATATTCATAAAAAAATATTAAATCAATATTTTGATTTGATTTTACTTAAAAATTATACTTTGATTTAGTTTAACCATTTTAAATAACTAATATTTTAATAAATTATATTTTTTTAATCAAATAATTATATTTATTACAAGTTATAAATTTAACAATGTATATGATTATGAAAAAAAAATTTAATACAGGCATCTGGAGGTGAGTTTAGTTAGTAAAAAATAAGACCAATTATGTTCTACATTTTTTCTTAACTAAACTCACCTTCAAGATGTCTCTATAGTTATAGTAAATTTTTTTCTCATAATTACACACATAGTTAAATTTACACTTTACAATAAATGTAATTATTTAATTAAAAAATATAATTTATTAATATATTAGTTATTTAAGATAGTTAATTGAATTAAAGTATAATTTTAAGTAAAATTAGAGTAAAATTTAATTTAATATTCTTTTTGTGAATATTCTATTAATATTTAGGTATATTTTTTTAATTAATATTTGAGTAAATAGAGTGGAGTGTCACATTTAAATAAAAATGGAGTGAAGTGTTATAATTAAATATCTTAAGGGAGGTTAATGTAATTTACTCAAAAAATACCAACTAAAAAAAGGGGAAATTTGATATGCATGGAGGAAGGGAGTATCCTCCCTCTAAATCGGTGAGATCAAGATAAGAATACAAAAGTGATACTGTGCCCATTTAAATTAGCTGTGATTAGAATTAGAATTGGTTTTACATAAAATTATTAAAAATTATGTATACAAAATATGTAAACTCATTTAATAAAAAAATGAGAAAAATATTTTTATAAGAATTAGTGGGACCTATACCAATTTTTTATTGTAAGAATTGATTGCCACCCCATATAAGCAGGTCATCTTCTACAAAATAATATCACATTTGTATACTTGTTTTCTTCTTAGTGTTTCTGGTGTATACTTGGAAAGCCCATAAGAATCTGCGGCTTAAACAGGCTTTTAGTAGATGGCAGTGCAGACATACCTAAAATATTGAAATTGCTTTTTTTTTTTTTTGGTACAAAAAATATTGAAATTGCTTTGAACCAAGCATATATACAATGGTAATATCATCTAATAATGTTACATTTGTATATTTGTTTTCATTATAATGTTTTTGGAGTATACTCATAAAGGGCATAAGAATCTTTTGCCTCAATAGGCCTTCAGTGGATGTCAGTATTTTTAAAGGAAAAATTACATGCAAACTTTTTTGAGTGTGTAAAATGTACTTTTAAAAATAAAAAATAAGTGAAATGATGAATTTAACTTATTCTCTTAGTTTAAATTGTATTCCACATCTTGTAAAAAAAAAATGGGCATATTATTGCTCATTTTTAAAATATTTTTTCAAGTGAGCATGTATTTTGATATTTTTAAAATTTTGTTTCCAGTAAATTTATATGAAATCATATTTTGATGACCATTTTTAAATGATTGTGTAGAATTAACTTCTATTGATGAAGGATACCTACTACCAAAGCAAAGTAACTCATACAAAAGAAGTTTTATTAAATGCATTATGTACTATGTATCATAATTTAGTCTTTTAAATTTAATTAATTATTTAAAATTTTAAATAAATATTTAATAAAATTTATTTTATAAAAATAATATAATCAACCCATTAAGTATGTGTAAAAAAAAATTATAAAGAAATACAAGAAGAATAAAAATAGCAAAACATAAGAATTTACAGAAAATGCAATGATTCGAATTTAATTAAATTTAATTTCTTAATTATTATATAATACAATTTTGATTGATTTATTTAATAAGTTGAAAAGAAAAAGGGAAAGCCCATTCACACAAAAGTTTGTCCAAAATTCAATATTGTGTGGGGTCCATAGGTGTAGAAATTTTTGTACAAATAGGATTGTTCAAAGAGAAAAGGGACGAAGATCAGAAAAAGAGGCTGGTAAACTGGTAACATGGCTGCTCAGTGCTCACTGTAACAAATTTTGATATCCCGCCCAAACAGGCTTCTTATTACCAGTTTTCAAATTTTGAGTTCTTCTATAATTTGTTTCTGTGCCTTCACATTCCCAGTTGCAACGTCTCCTTTGATTCTGCTGAGAGCGCTTTACAACGTTGTACCTACCGCCGGACCACACTCCTCATCTAAACCTAGAATTAGAAACCATTGTCTTCGTTGAGCTGCCCTTCGACTCTCCGATCGGGTACCTAGTAATGGCTACCCCTGATTCCACCACATCTTCTCTCCCACCCTCCATTGTAAGCTCCCCTTCATTTTGTTTTCATTTGATCATTTCGTAACCATGGGATTTTTAGAAATTTATTATGGACTATTAATCCTCTGATCATTCTGTTTCCAGAAGAAGGAGGACATGACCCCGATTTCGTCCAAAATCACGGTACTTTTTCATGTTCAGTTTGTTTTTTGTTTTTGGGGTTTTTATTTTTTAAAAGATTGAGCAGAAAAGCAATCTGATCATTTTGTTATATATTGGGTGCATAGAAATTGTAGAATAGCGAAAATACCGTGAACTCTTTGAACTTTCGAGGTTTAATTTCAACGTTGTATAGTTCGATGGAACAAATAAGTAGCTTGAACAGTTAGCTTCGTCGAATTTGAGTCTCCCCCAGTCTTAAAAGGCGAGACAGCTTCACAAGAAAACGTGAGAAAGCGTTTTACATTCCTACTGAAATTTTTGTCTTCGTTTACAGGAACTAAATGAATCAAGATCGGAGCTTCTCGGTAGAATTCAGACTTTAAAACAGGTGACACTTATCAAAGCTTATCTTCAGTCCACAGTATTGTCATGGTTTTACACCCACAGACTCATTAGTTCTACCCGTTTTGTGCATTTCATTTCTGACCATTGATGGATTTTGTATTTATGTTTTTGTCTATTTCTGTTTTCCATGGTCACCAGGATTTGCAAAATTGGAGGTTGAAGTTAGACACACAAGTGAAGATTTATCATGATGTGAGTAATGATCAATCTCTGCAAAAGCAGCAAAACACCCATAATGCTATAGTAATATGAAAAAGATGTTCATACTTCACATAACTGTTTTCTGTTGGTGCATTGCCTAATCTGATATAGGGTTTTCTAAAGATGAAGTACTGAATTTGTATTTTTTTTTGGGGAATTAGAATTCAATTATTTTGGTGATAACTGATGACTTACTTTTTCTTGCTTTAATGGCCAATTATTGGATATATACTTGTTTCTTCATTGAACTTATGGACTCACATATTAACGCATTCTTTTATGTTCACAGTTGCCATCCCTTCTAAATCTGTTCTGTATATGCCCCTATACTGATCTTGGAAGGTAGTGGCATATGTGATTGTCGTACAAATTGGTTCAATGTTGGATTCATATCCCCTGCATTTACACTAGGAAAATAATTCAGTAAGGTCTATGGTTTGCTAAAAAGCTAATATCTTGAAGGTTGTATTTTAGGCTGTAATAAGAAACCTTATGGCTTTATTATTTTCCTTGTCATACTAAACAAGACTGCATTTGATGTTACAAATCGAAAAAACTGTCAAAATGTCATCAGTCTTGGACATAGATGTTTTCCAGATTTGAGGGATGAAAGAAGTTTAATAATATGAACGGACAAAACTGTCAAGAGCTCGTGGGTGTGAATGTTTTCCAAATATTATGAGCGAAAAGTTTGGTGAATTAGTGCTTTTGGAAAGTGTTAAGGGCTCTTGGAGAGGTGAGGGTGCAAGACACTAGAAGTGGGTGTGTCCTTGATTCACATTAGGTGGTGCGTATAATCTTTGATAATTTACTGCATGGAGCTCTTGTACTATATGATACAAAGAAACAGTGTCATTAATATAATGAAACTATAAAAAATGTAGTTTTTTGCAGCAAAGTATGAAGCTACTGATGCAAATTAGGAGGGATATAATCCTGATGATATGATGATATGACTAGCCCGAGTCATTATTATCACAATGCATGCAGCTTTCTTCATCTTCCTGTTCTATTTCATAATGTGATTATATGAAGTTTTCATAGAGAACTTTCTTAGCGTAGTAGCCTCCTTTATTTGTTAGTTTCACAAGGTTTAGTGTTTCTGTCAAGAAATACCCAAATGGAAACAATCAATTTTTCTTTAAGTTTTCATGTTAAAGTAAAACTAAAGGCTTGTCATATTTTGGAGGCATATGTTATCCTGGTGCCTTGTGCATCGCTAACTCATTGCTCAAGATGCAGTGGGTGAGTGACCTGATGTAGGCCCCTTTTCTGAGTTGTCATCTTACTCCTTTGTAATGCCTAAGGTTCACTTTTAATAATATGTTGGTCAAGTTGGTTGGATTACATGATTAGAGTGAAACCTGTTAGAGGAAGGGCAGAAATGAAACTGGATACTCATATGGTACTTAATCAATTTCAGAAATTAATTTGCAGAATTGTGGATGGTAAGCCTAAAATTAGATGCATTTGTTATAAGGCAAGCTGCTTGGTATGATCGTTCAATTTCAAAGAGTACCCTTAATGACAAATACGATTCCTTTGCTCCATTTTTTTTTTCTATTCGTCCATCACTATGGATTACACAATGGGGGGTAAGCAGGTAATGCCCTCTAAACCCATCCCTGTAAACATCTGGTACATTTAGAATAGTCAGTTTCTATCTGGGCAGTGGGTCTGCTAGCTAGATATCTGGTGTTAGGAGGTGCACATGTTACATATCTTCTGTAAGACTGAGGATATAATACCTTCTTGCTTCCGGGAAACTTTGATATGACAAATTTCAAGTAGAAAGTGGTTCTTTGCAAGCAATTGGTACTGGAACTCTGTGCGCCATCTGTAGTATTTCAAGGATAAATGAGATGATTCTACATTAGAGGTTTCCTTGTCTTTGGAAAGTTGGGCAGAAATCCATCAATTTAGTTTTCAGCACCTAGAATCAAATAAAAACTGATGAGTAACCTGTAATGTTATTATATTATGCTAATATATGAGTTTAGGTATATATGCAATGTGACTGCCCTCTCAAGATAGTTTTTCTATAGTGCCAATATGTTCATTTTTGCGAGACATCTTGGCTAGTTCGGATTTACTCATGTTATCAGCTCCCAAAATCTGTCAATAATGTGATTATTAGAATTAATATATTGTTTCTCTTTAGTTTGTTGGTTAGAATGGCACCTGAACCTTTCTTTCATTACTGGTTCACATATTACTTTGGGTATAAATTCTTACTTTATACATAGGGAGATTTTGTACTACTGCAACTCAATGCATTTTCTTTGGCTCATGCAGGAGCTTTCAGAACTCAAGAAAACACTCAATGTTGAAGTGGAGCAGCTTCGAACAGTAAGTGTGCTTTAGGATTTTTGCTTAAGAACTTTCCAAATTCAATTTTGTTGTTTAGAATTTGTTCATAATATAAAATTTAGGAATTCCAAGACCTGAGGAGTACCCTTCAACAACAACAAGAGGATGTTACTGCCAGCTTAAGAAATTTGGGGGTACGTCCTTCTGAGGATTATTTTCCTTTTGCATCTCTTGAGGTTATCTTTGAAATTTCTTTCCCTATTTTGTCATATTCACTTGAAGTCCAACAAGATTTGTGATTGCTTTGCAGCTTCAGGATGTCTCAGGGGACAGCAAGCAGGCTCAGCTCCAAGAGATAAAGATTGAAGAAATTGACAAGGAAGAGCAGGTGTTGGCCGAGGAGGATAACGGTGAAGCAGATGAAAAGTGAAGGGGCTGCGCCGCTGTTGTCTGTAATTGCAACGGGTATTGTATACCTACGAGATGGATGACTTTCTGTATCTTTGTATTGCTAGTTCGTTGTTTCGTTTCTGAGGAATGTGTTGAACTTGGTTGTTGGGAGATCACACAGGACTCAGTTTAATAAATGTTACATCTTGCCATTGCCCTTGTGTACTATCTATAATTTCTTCTACAAATTATAGCTCTAGATAGGCAAAATGCCAAAAACATGCTAATGGCAATGTTGAAATTCTCAAACATATTCCAACATCCTATTTTGCCAAGCTATTCGTTTTAATTTGGAACTCAAGTTGTTACATCCCTGGCTTGCGTCATCTGAGGTTGGAGGTGGGTAGTTCCACGTGCCATTAATACAAATTAAATTGGGTATTAAAGCCCCACATAAAAAATAAAATTCTAAAACTAACAGACCGCGTAAAATTATGGCGGCTGACGTGTCCCTGAAACAATTCCAAAAAAGATATGTTGGATTTCAGTCAAGGGAAGTTAAATTTCATGTGGCATGCAGAACCTGGCGATGGAAGAAGTAACAGCCTAAGCAAGCTTTAAATGTTCGACCTGCTTATCTTCAACTGGGTAGATACGTCACTTCAGATTTGACACTGGATTTTGATGCAGTCACTTTTCTGTGTTTGGCATTTTTTATTTTTTTTAAAAAATTAAGGTAAATAAGAAAAAAATTAATAAAAAATAAGATTTACAATTTAAATTTTACTCCAAAATAAAAACAAAAAAATATTTAAAAAAATAAAATTAGAGATTGGAATCCGTATAACTCCATGGTCACAGAAGACTAGTCCTTGATTTCAAGTGATTATTGTCAAAACTGAAAGTATTCAGACCTCCTCTGGGGTCCCTTTACTTCTGGCGAATGGCGTGTGTGTGTTGCAGGGTACTTGTTCTTCGCTTTCCTTACTCCCTAAAGCCTTGGCACTTTCGAGTGTTAATACATCTATATGCTTAAAGGCATGTTTCTCCGTATGATCACAGAGAGAGAAAGTTACAGAGAGTCAAAATTTGGCTCTGCTCTCTCTGTATTTAGTTGTAGCACTTAGGTGCTTCTAAGCGTGGAAGTGTAGCTTTTTCCCACTCTTTTACCTTTTCTCTTGCCATTGCTTGGTTCTCTTGTACCACCTTTCCAAAAAATATGTAGTTTTTTTTTCTTTAACTTTCTTTCTATATGATTTTTCCAATAAATTAATTAAAAAAAGGTAAAAATGGAAGATAAAAGGAGTGGTCAAACTCAATCGGAGCTAAGAAATTTTGTTTTTATATGTTTATTCTTGCAAGGAAATTAATGAGTGGCTCAAATGATAGAAGCTTAAAATTTTAAAAAAAAATTATTTAAAAGATGTTTATTAACTTTAACACCTTCAATATTTTGCAAAAATTAATATTTATTTGTCAAGTAAAAAATATTTTAAAGAGACCCAAAAAGAGAAATAGTCTCAATATTTTAATATAATTCTTGCTCAATAATATAAAATTAATAAATTTATTAAATTTTAAAAATTATATTATAAAATTTAATTAATTTAGCAACATACTCTAATAGAATATAAACATTTAACTTGTGGGAGTAGTATCTTTTTTAATAGGGAAAAAAACCTTATCCTAATCCAACCTATCTAGTTAATGAAGATAAAAATGAACTAGACTCTTTAGGTCTATGACCTCCAATTCCACCTATTATGGAAGAACAGATTTTTATGTCTAATTTTTTGAAGAAAACTTTATTAATTAATGATAATTACACACAATTTAAGGTAGCACTATTTCCCATTTATGCATGTAATGCCCAAACCCACAAGTTTTACTGTCTCTCTTCTATTATCATAAATTTAAAATTTATAAAAATTTTACTTCAATTAATTAAATTTATTTTGACTTAAAACTTTAATACTTTATATCTAATTTTATAAAAAAATTATGTATTTTAATTTAGGAGAGTATCTTTTTTCAAGTCAACCTTTGGACAAATCAAAATTGTACAAGTCACACAAATACAAACAATTTGATTTCAAAATATACTATTAAAAATTTAGATATTATCAAAAAATAATTTTTTAAAATATTTATCAAAAAAATTAATTTTATTAAAAATTTATTTTTTTAATAATACTAAAATTTTTTATAGTAATACCATTACTCATAAAACTATTCATGAATAATATAACCCAAGTATCAATTTATTTATTCAATAAAGTTACAATAAAAAATGTTACCTAAAAGAATAGCAAAAGTAGCTTTTTAAGATAACAAACTACATCCTTTCATATGAAACAAAAGCTTAATACATTTATAAGGGACAAATTCCAGTGGATATTAAATAAAGAAATCGGGATAATAACTATATTATAATAACAAAAGTACCATGAGAAATAAAGCATGGCATCCTATTGTCCCTGCTATCCTACCTTTTTTTAATTGGGCTCTGCCTGTTTTGCAGAGTTTATAATGGTTAACATTATTATGGAAGAAACTACAAGAAAGAAGAGAGTGGAACAACGTTGAATAGCAAAAGAAGACAGCAGTTTGTGCTTCTGTCATTGTCACATTATACTTTGATAGCCATTCTTGCCTGACCACCTTGCTCCCCTGGAGAGTGCATATTACAGACTGCATTCTTGGCGTTTTCCCCTTCTTTTTTTATTAGAGCCCCCTCTTGTTTAAGGTTCCACTCCCTCTTCACGGTTCCTTACTCAACTTCTACAAGCACTTCCTTCTTCTCTAAAATGGATGCAAAATCTGCTCAAGTTGCCTCTGAACCTTTGAGGTATCAGGTAATTAATCACCTCAAGAATCAGAGTCCTACACCCTATTCTGAAAAGAAAGGAGAGATATTTTTATAATTTTTTTTTCTGGCTTATTCAAGTTCATCTCTTTCTTGTGTTTCTCAGACATGGTTCTTGAAAGTGTCTATCCACTGCGAAGGTTGCAGGAGGAAAGTAAAGAAAGTTCTACAGAATATTGATGGTACTAAGCTTCTGCTCTGCAAACTTTAAAACAGGAAGTTAACTTCAAATTTTAACTCTTCTATACGTACCCCGTTTCCAAAAAGCTTCTTCTTTCTTACTTTTCCCATGCATAAATAGATTATGAATATCCTACTTCACTGTATTTACCCAAAACAAACTCATTTTTCTTCTCTGTTTCTTTTCTTACCCTTTTCTCAGCCGCTAAACAGTTCTAGATAGTGTTGGTGCACTGCTCTGCACTGTTTTAAGGTTCTCATAATAACAAAGGATTTTGGGTTTGTGTGTGTATTTTTTAATGTCCGCAGGTGTTTTTACTACAACAATTGACCCACAACAACAGAAAGTAACAGTTATTGGAAGCGTTGGCGTTGAGATTCTGATCAGAAAACTGATGAAGGCTGGGAAACACGCTGAGATTTGGCCCGAAAATCTCGCCGGTAAGGAGAAAAACACCGGCAAGGGAAAGAAGAGGAACGAACAAAAAGACCCAGAAAGCGGGGAAACCCATTCAGCTGAGAAAGCTGAATCCCAACTCATCTCTGAGAGAAACAGGGGAGCTGAAAGTGCTGCCCATAGTAATGGTGAAAGCAAACGCGGCGACTCGAAAATTGGCGGGAATTCGCCGGACAAGTCTCCTCCCGGTGACCAGGATACGGCGACAGACCAAAAGGGCGGCCAAGGTGACGGAGTGGCCGGGAGAAATGCTGGAGGGGGCTCTGGTAAAAGGAAGAAGAAGAAAGCTCAGAGCGGCTGTGGTGATGGAAGCAATGGGTTGGATTCAGCATCCCGTAGTACACCTGCACACACTGGATTACAGAGTTCTGGCCAAGTGGGGGAAGCAGAAATGGGACAAATGAATCTCATCCCTACACGTCAGCAATCATACCCGTACACAGAAGCTTATCATCCACCCATTCACGCAGCTTACAACAGATTATATCCCGTGGGAATGGGTAGCCCTTCGTATTATGTTTTACCATCATCGTTCGCGTGTAGCGGTGTAGGCCAAGGCGTTAATCATCTCCAATCAGCACCGTTGGTTCCTTTTGAGATTTTTAGCGATGAAAATGCAAATGGGTGTTCCATTATGTGAGCGGGAAGACAAGGATGCTGCACTTGTAACTGGTGTTTCTGTTTAAATGACCCCATATAGGTTTTGCAATGATATTAATTTTGTAGAAGAGGGAAATGGAGCTTGTAGCCTTGTAGGGGCCTAGGGACTGATTTTGCACTTAAAACATCTCAAAGTTGAAATAAATTTAATTTGCTTTGGCTTATCCAGTTTTTGGATTAAATTGTAAATGTCGATGGTTTTGCCTATTAATGGATCTCTACCATCAGGTTGTCATGTTGATATAGCGTTTTGGACATCTAAAGAATGGTTAAAATGAAAAAGGGTATGTTGTTATGAGCTCGTTTTGCACTGGAACTTTGACTGCCATGTTGAGGGAATTTGAATCAGAATCTGTTCTATAATATGATATGAGCCCTAATATTGGTATGCTACTATAGATACCTTGTGTGTGTATAATGAAAAAGAAAAATTAAGTGAAACGTTTATATATTATGATAGGAGCACTGATGTTGGTATACTATTATATGTATGCTCTACATACAATAAAAAAGGAAAAATTGAATGAAATGAGTATTTTATTTAATTCTTATTTTAATTTACGTAAAATTTATGTATAACGTACCAATAAATTTTCTCTATATGGTAAAGCTCAAAAATGAAGAGCCTTTGTTGCATTCTGTATGCACTTTCATACAAAATGTACAAACTTACAGACAAGCTTGGAGTAGCCATACATATAGTTATCTATGCAAAGGAAGGAGAGGAACTCTCTCTGGCAGGAAGAAATCAATAGGTGTTTCTGGAGAATGCTATCAAAATGGAGTTTTGTTTGGGAAATAGGGCTGCCTAATTGTCAACGCTATCAGAAGGCTTACCGCATTTGCTCAAACTACGAGGAAAGTTGTAGGGTGGGGTGCCCCAACCGTGTTTTATGCCATTCTTGTTTGCGGATTCTCCTCTCTTTTGGTTGCCCAAACTAATGGCTATCTTAATCTAACAACGTAATAGTAATGATAACTATAAGGTATTAGATATGAATAGATGACATTTAAAAAGAACTAGTTCTTGTCCCAAGAACCTTTTTGTTTTTCTTTTCTACTGAAATTTTTAAAATTTCATTATGTGAGCAGAAACTCAACTGGAAGAACTATAGCAAAAGGGTATCTAGCCAACTGCTAAGTATAAGAACATATAATTATATCCTTGCTTTCACTTTGCTTCAATGCAGAATGATCATGGGGAGATTAATTTGACTTGTTTGGGTAAGCATCCCATACCAAAAGGACTTTGTTCTTGATGGACATTCCACGCCAAGGTCAAAATAGGATCTTATATGATTTAGATTCCTTGTTGGAAAGATAAAAAAAAGTATGTGATAGACATATATAAAATTAAAAAAAAAATAACAAAATTTATATATTAAATTATAAAAAAAATTCACTAGAATTAAAAAAATAAAAAAAATCAAAAGATTCAAATCCTATATCTACCCAAAACCCAATTTGTTTAGTTCCAACAATAATAATGTGTATGTGACTATGAAAATTTTATTGTTTAGGATTTGCATCATAACCTTGTTATTTTATAATTTTGGTAATTTTTTATATTTTTTAATTAAAATTTTTAATAATTTTTTTTATCTCTTTTTAACTGTATTCCATGACTTTGAATCTCAGTTCTCATCCCATTATTTGTTTATTAAAAAAATCAAATTGTACTGTGCTTGGATAAAGCAAGCAGTCCCACAATGACAGCATGAATAACATAGTGTAAATAAGATTCGTCACAATGAAGACACTTTCTGCCAGTCACCAATTTTGGCACCGCATATATAATTCAACAGAGCAATAAGATGAGGCATCTTGCAGCTGAAGCAGGAGACAATGTTATCAACTTGTGAACTTCTGAAATTTTGGTCTATTCGATGCAAATGAGGTCCACTTTCATCTTCTTCTGCTACATAATTTAGGAGTTGTCCTGTATTCCTCAGAAATAAGTGCCAGAAATCATGGCACTATCTCGCTTTAGTAATGATAGGTGTAAAACAACTTTGTATATAGATTATTTACACTTTCATATTTTCTTTTTTCTTTTTTTATTATTAATTTTTTGTTCCTTGGTACAAACACTTTCCTTCGATAATATTTTGCCATTTATGATGGCCAAGAAAGCCAACATTCTTTTACGTTGTTACAGTATTTATATTTTTATAATTTTAAATTTATAAAAACCTCACTTAAAAAATTTAAATTGTTAATTTTATTAAATTACATATACTAAATTACAAAATTTTACTAATCTGACCACCTATCTTGTTTAATGAAAAATTAATAACCCACTTTGTGCGGTAATTTTTTATTTTTGGAGATTAAAAATAAAGATAGTAAAAAAAATAAATATAAAATTAAAAAATTATTGAATAAAAAATAACATCCATAAAATATATTTAAACATAAATTAAAAAAATTAAAAATTAAAAATAATAAAAATAGCAGATACAAATCCTTCAAATGTGCATGGTACCACATTTTTTCACGTTGTTAAGCCAACCCATTTAACGTAAGTCATTTTTCATGCGGACCTAAACCATTGGGAACATAAATAAAATGAAGAGCAAAAAGAATTAAGGGAATAAACATGTGTCTCCATTATTGGAAGCTTGAAGCCGAGAACATTAAAAAGTTGATAAGAAAACAGGAAAGTAACTCCACTAAAAGGAGTATTTCTAAATGCATATAAAATATGTTGTGTATTTAAAAATTAATAAATTTTATAATTTAATTTGTAAAATTTAATAAATTAAATAATTTATATTTTATAAATAAATATTTAATAAAATATAATTTATAAAAATAATAAGATTAAAACAATAATAGCAGGAGGAAATAAGCAATCTCACAATCTAGTGGGAAGAAAAAACAATGCTTTCATGTAACCTGGACACTTTTGTAAAGATAATTAAGAAGAAACTTTAAATTTCAAATTTGTAAACTTCGTTGAATATGTTTTTACAAATTAAAATTTATAAAATCTTATCTTTAAAAAATTATACAAATGTGAACAAATTTATTGATGATATTGATCATGCTTCAAGGATCACTGGAAAAAAGGGCGTGCTCCTCTGAAATCCATTGATTAGGGTCCTCACAGCCCAATGAAGTTTAAAAAGATTCTTGCAAGAAAAAATACAAATTTTAGTGTTCTTTATAAACTGTTTTAGAATACATTCCATCCAAACCACAGTTTTATTGTTTAAATTTTGAAAAATTGTTCTCCCAACTATTTTACAATATTATTTGAAAAACAAAAAAATAATAACACTTTCAAACGTATCCATGAGAAATATATTTCGATTTATATTTAAATATATCCGTTTCCGTTCTATTATTTATATAATATTTATTTAAAACAAATATGTTGATAAGCAAACTAAACTTTATTTATCAGGTAATGATCGTATCGTATTTGTTGGTAGAAGTTGTCAGCAGATCTATGCACGTAAAGAAGCATCAAGGCTAAAACAAAGACATTTCCCGGATTCTTAGAGTTCGAACCAGAGTGATCACTACTGCAAAATTTTTACATTTCAAAAGACCTAATGATTCTAATTTCTAACAGATAGATATATACAACTTGAAAATCTTCATGCTGAAACTAAGAAGAAGGGAAATTCTGTTCTCACGAGAACCAACCCACTAAGAGCCCACAACAAACATAACAGACCTATTGAATCTCCATTTGAATTGAAGAACTAAATAAATTTAATACAACAACAAATTAAACCCTATTTTCATTGCGTGAAGCCAGCTCCTCAGATCAAATCATGTTATTAAATTCTATTAATAATCAAATTTTTAAAAATGTCATTTATCATTATATCCTTTTTAACAATCTTCTGAAATGTCATTTTTGGTCTTTCTCTATTCCTTTTCATGAGTTTCAGTAAACTTAGTTTGATTTTTTTTCTTCAGTGAAATTTTTATGAGAATAGAGAGAATGAACTAGGAAATACCACTTGACCAAAAACAACCACTGGAAAACTCAGATGCAAGTTGATGCCTTTGATGTTCGCTGATTCATGCCAAGAATGATCACAATCACTGTCACATCATCATGGTACTTCCTCCTCCTCCCAGCCGGAACGTGCATTAATTCTTCCATGCTGAAACCTGCTTAAGCATTGCTTAGTGAACTGATAATCAAATAAAAAATCTTAGCTTCTTGCAAATGAAATTAAGATGAGCATAAGATATCCAGAAACAACCTGCAGATTCAGCTGCTCTAGCCAAAAGCTGCTCGATGAGAAACTTTGCTGGGTCACCAAAAGGATTGCTCAAGATATATGACTCTACAAGCTTGACCGCCTCATCATTGCTGAAGAAGTCAAACAAACCATCGCTCCCTACTATAACAAACCGGTCAGAATTTGAGATCTGATGCACATTAAGTGATGGTTCAGTGGAAATATATGGAGGGCTTTTAAGATCACGAACTCGAAGGATTCCCATCAAAGCATCATTCAGACTTTTCTGCATGGGAAGAAAAATTAAGTGTAAAAAAATCAACTTGTTTTATAGGACAGAATTTACTCTTTCCAGTGAAGTGATTTATGAAAAACATCAAACTTGAAGGAAATAACTCACCCCAACCCCACCACCTTCCCTAGTAGCTATTAGTTAGGCCTTTTGCCTATAAATAATCACTAACCAAAAGCTTCTAAAAACTGAACGGCAGAAATAAAAATGTACCTACCTTTTTCAAGTAACCAACTCCAAAAGCACGAGTGACTTTCAGTTTTCCTTTCACTTTTCCCCCCATAATGGTCATCGGATCATCAGGATGATCAGCCAAAAGTTGAGCTCTTTCAGATTCATTTTCAACTGTATGACTATCTGTAAGCTGGATAGCTTTGAGTCTCTCTTCCCCATTCATTTTCTCACCTGTAATGCTTGTTGCCAATACTGCCCTGCTGTCTCCTAGGTTAAGTGAATACAAATCATTTCCATGAAGAAGCACAAGTAAAACACAAGATCCAACAGAAACTAAATCCAGGCGTTCCTCCATTTCCTGCTCAACCATGTACAAGAAATCATTCTCAACCTGACTAAAAGCACATTGGAGACTGTTGAGTATTGCATGTGAAAATGACTTAGATGCGTCTTCTGAGTTGGAGGAAGGACAACACTTGGCATAACAGCCAAGATAAGAATCATTTTTTCCTTTAAATCTTGATAGAGATTGCTCCTCATGAATGTTAAGAGTATCATCCAACTTACATTGGTACGGTCCATCTAAACCCACAGTTTTAGAAGCTCTAATGGAATCTGACTCCAATCCCCAATATAACTTATTAAAATTAGATACAATGGTATCGTACAGGGTACCAGCCAGAAAGTCAGCTGCATCTCTCCCATTAAAGCCATCATAAATTCCACAAAAGAGCCACCCATTTTCTTCAGAACAAACTGCTTGAACTCTATCTTCACCAGCAGCTCCTCCTGCTACTTGTACTTCCACAGCATTAAGAAAACCTTCACTTCTGGAAGGCGCACTCATGGATTTGAAGGTGCAAGAGTCATATTCAAGCATATCACTTGGAGTGGATGAACTGCAACTTAAGTTTGACAAACTACTGTGGAGAGAAGATGATAACATATCCAACCTAGAGAGGCTTGGTGAAGAAGGTATCCTACGAAACGAATTAGGGGAGTCCCAACTGGGAAGGATTTCTTCTCCTATCACACCATTGCAGATGTTTGTATTTGCTAATGTAGCATTTGCACTTAAGGCCGCACCAGACAAGCAAGAGAAGCTGCTTGTTCTGCGGACTTCAGGTAACTCTTTGCAGCCATTGGCAACCTTACAAGGGATACCTCTACTGCTATTGCATTGATAGCCAAAACTTATTTTAAGTTCTCCTTCAGGACTCAGCATGCTTATTTCCTGTTTAAGTTCCATTGTCAAAACTACAATATCAGCGGCGTATATACATATATATAACAAGAATTTATAATGATCTATGACATGTTACTAAACCATATTAACATAATTTCGATCTACTAGAGAATATACATTATATCGCATAGAGAACTTGAATAAGGAGTATTTTAGATTGCGAAAGAGCTTTACATTTATTGGTTCAATGCCCAAACAAAAAAGTGTCAATTCGTAAAATTTTAGAACCAGCACCATTATAAATCCACTAAACAGCAAGAAACATGGCATTTACAAAAAATGAATCATGGTACACACACTGATACTGGAATGTGGAACCGTTTTACTATCTATTTTTTCATGAAAAGCAAAATACCATTCAATCAAGATAAGCAATTTTAGAGTGAAAAATCAAGACTGGAATAGATGGCTAGAGTCAAACATAATAGGCCTTGATTACATGGCTGGAGATTTTGATTGATCTTATAGGCTCCTACATAAATTAAAAACTCGTACAACATATTGTATAGCATTCTAATAAGCAATAAATGATCCATAAATATTTATGTTTCATGTTCTTTATTATGAATCTAAGAAATAGGATCTTCTGTTGTGAACTTAAACTTGGCAGACTTCACGCATTCAAACAAGATGGAAACTGTTTAAGAAAATAAAAAGAAACAAAGAAAGAAAGAAGAAGATAAATGGGGCAATGCCATAGTATAAATCATATATCTTGATTGCACAAAAAATTTATAGTATCTGAAAAAGAAAAGGAAAGCCATTAAAATTGTAGAAAACCTGTGTGTAATTCTTTGATTGATATCCTAGTCTCGGGATAATGGGATAATAGTAATTTTATTTTTTGTAGTCTTTTATCTGAATTAGGTTAATAGAGTCCTAGGTGATTAGATAGTTATCTCTAAGTCAGTCACTGTATATGTGTACATGTGTCGGTATTGTTAGATTCAAGTGAATGATAATTCAACTATTCCCAAATATCTTTTCTAGATTTTAAAAATAAACTGAACTTCCACCATAATGTTAGTTTCAACTGTGTTTGAGTCTAGCGGTATATAATTTTATTGCCAAACGCTTCAAGCTCAGATCAACCAGCTACACATTACACAGTCAAATAATAGGCTTTAAGCTAACCTTTCTCTTTACTCTTTTTTTCCTTTAGTTAAAAGAATAAATTGAAATAATAAAAGTCAAAATTGAATTATGAATATAAAGGATAGGCTATCCTGTTAAACCAACAAAAGAAAACTCTCAGAGAAAAACAGCATAAAGAACAATATCATCAACCCAGTAAGGCTCTTTGATCCCTCTGAATCTCCATCAAGGACTATCATAACCCCTTTTAACACCAATTGGCAAACACCTTAATAAAGGCCAAGCAGACAGCCCAATTGCACATAAGCTTATTTACTGAACATCTCTACCCGAAAACTCTGGCATGTATCTAATACAGATAAAAAATCCCAGCAGCAACAGAATAATAAGAACCATTTGATTGAGATTTATACCAGGAATGTAGACCCAGGATATTCTTTAGTCCCGCCCTTCTTCCAAAAACAAGCGAAAAAAAAGGTTATGAATCATCCATTAGTTCCCTCTTTCCATAGTACAGCAAAAAGATAGGGGCAGAATGAATTTTAGAAACAAAAAACTATGTTGATCAAATCTCAAGGACTACTTTACGCTCTTCCACTGTGTGCGTGAACCAAGCTTAAGTGGTAGTGACAATATCATGATATATCTATTGACACTCTATGTAACAGTTCAATTAACCTTATCTAACATTGGGAAACTCGAGGTGAAATCAAACCAAATGCACTTATTGTATCAGTTCCCATTCAGTAATTCTTTCACCTAAACCAAAACTTCTAACGGGAATCCCTTCCTTATTGCGTGTTTTAAACAAAACACAACAAGGTATCATAAATTCAAAAAGCCATAATTTTTCGAAAAATAACAAAATTTCATAAGAGAGAAACACTCGGAAGAGTGCTGAGAGAACAGAACGCCGAATTCCAGCATAAATTTCAACAAAGCAGAGCAATATAGAACCGAAAGCGAATACCCACTTACCAGTAGATCCTGAACAAGCCACACAGAGCCGAAAGAGAGACAGTGATTTCAGAATGCGGCTATATACATACAAAGATATGCATACATATCTATATATAAGGAAGCAGAGACCGAAGAAGAATGGAGCAGGAGAGTGGAGTTGTGACTTTGCACAGCAAAAGCACAATCACAAAGTGGGAGCAGATCTCTGTGAAAATTGTGCGAAAGGGAGCCTGAGTGGAGAATCTGTATCGGGGTGGTACTCAAAAAGCCGCCTTTACTTCAGGGGATTGGATGGTAGAGAAGGGTCTTTGACTCTTCGCTATATTTAGAGGAATTTTTCCACGGCTCACGTTTTTCCTTGGATTCACTATTTACCTGTAAAAGCCAGGCTGTAGAGTTTCATTTTGAAAGGGTCAATTAAAGGCGACACACCCTCCCAATATCTCCTCGAAAATGACGCAGCCATGTGAGATTACCATGTTACCCTTTGTTTCAATGACATTAGATTTGAATTTTTTATTATTTAAATAGTTTTTTTAGAATTTAATATGTATACATTTTTTATTTTATATTTATTTTTGTATATATACTCTCACTCTTTAATGAAAATAAAAAAAATAATAATAGAGTTATATATTTATTTTTATATTTTTAATATAACTGTTAATCTAAGAATAATTTTTTATTGTATATAATTTTATAATCTATTTATCATTAATCTCAAATAAGTTATTATATCAAAAATATAGAAATAAAAAACTATCATTATTTAAACAAGAGATCCTTATCCCTTTCTTGCGTGGGTTTTGTCTTTGGTTTTAGACACTATCTATCAATGGTTGGCTACATTTCACTTGGACATGCTTTGTTTTCCTCCACCTGGTTAAGAAATTTTGTTATGACGAATATTGGTTTCTTTTTGACCGTTTTTGTCTGGTATTTTTGCTAATCAAAGTTCATGAATGTATAGCACATGGTATGGAATGTGATGCTGATGCTGTGTCTTTGACTAATATATATCGATGCTGCTGCGGCTGATTTCAAATTTTCAACGGTTCAACGTTCGCTTGCCTGCATTATTGAGTTTACTGTTGTACGCCTTCGTTCCCAGAAAGTTAGGCCCATAAAAATTCTGAACAACCAGAAGCGAAATAATTAGACGATAGCCAAGTTCATGAGACACAATTAGTAATTATTCATTATGGAGGTGTTTATCTTTGAGTGTAACTGATCTCGTTACCATTTGTTTTCTTCAAATTCATACCATTTATACTTTTATCCGTTTTCTCTATTCGTGAATTTTATAAAAATTTTATTTAAAAAATTTAAGTTATTAAATTTATTAAATTTTATAATTTAAATTATAAAATTTAATAAATTAAATTTGAAAATTTTGTATGCCCACAATTTTGCAAGACTTTCTTTTCCAATACTTTATATTTTGAATGTAAATGCCGGGTAAGTAAGTTGCATAATCCATCTTGAAATTGGTACAATGGTATTTGGTTTCCAGTATACTTTGGATGAGAACACCCAAAGTTTTATACTTGTGAGGCAAACTGGTTGAAGAAAAGAAGCTTTCAAAAGTCTCTGAAAAACAGATGTCCACAACTATAGGTATTGAACGCCTGAACGGAAGAGTCACAAATAACCCATAATCCTTTGGTATGTGGATTTTATAATTTATTGTGTAAAATTTAATAGACTTAATAATTTATATTTTTTTAAATAAAAAGTTAGTATAAACTTGTTAGTGTAAATAACCTAACCCACAAGCATTCTATAAATTGGAATTAACTCAGGGACAATAAAGTCAATTTCGGATAACCTTTTTCCATTTTGTTTGATTATTTGTGATCCTTATGCGGGCACGATGTTACTTGAGCAACAGAGACAGACGGCTAATAGACAAAGAAAAGTAGCCCCAAATATATGCCTTCCATGCAGATCTACAAGGATCAAATTGCAAATCCAAAGCTGTGTCTCATATGTTCTGGTAGGTAGAATAAAGAAAAGGTCTGGACAATGGGCCAAGATCTACCACTGCCATCCATTCAACTTGGTGGGAGACTACTCAACTTTCAGCTAGAAGGGACAAAGAAGTTGAAAACCAGATACCTGGACATCAACCGTTTTAAGTGGATTTGGATGTGGACCCTTATCAGCAAGTCAACCGACCAATAAGCTTAAGTTCGTAGCATATTAAGGCTGATCCTGGAGTTTGATTCCACATACAGATAAGGAGCCAGGGTTTGGAATGAGAAGGAGAAAATGACAGTTTGAAGGGAAAGAGAAGGAAGATGAAAATCTACAATGCAGAACTTCAAGAAAGAACATCCATATTGTGAAAGATTAAACACAAATAATTCAAAATTGGCTACTGACATGTTTGCTTATGTTTGTTGTTATGAATATGGTCTCCTTCATGCAAGGGTTATGTTATCCAACTAAAAAAGAACAACTTGACAGGTCTTGCCAAATCTATATAAACCATCACAGAAAGGAAAAGAATAGGGTTTCAACTTACTTGAAGTAGTTCAATGTATCAGCTTATTGGAATTTGCCCTTTCCAGGCTCATCACTTAAACAATATTTTGCAGTGATATGACTTGGCATCCACTTTGCTGATGTCACAACCAGAATACATTCATTGAATTGACCAAAAGTGGCCACATATGATATTAATTTCAGCTTACAATCAGCAGCCGGCAGAAAGTAGGGTCATTATGGTGTTCCCAATAGCAGTTGCTTGAAGACAGACTCTACTACATAAAATTAGGATTCAATACTGTAATAGACTTTCGTCATTCCCTTTTTTGATCGAATTTGAGAAACCTGAACAGTTAAGCAGAGATCATATCAATGAAAGCATCTCACAGATGATACAAAGCAAGCAAAAGTACAAGGTTTTCAACTACTATTTCAATAAAATGGTTTAGTGAGCCTGTAGATTTACTAGTGCAAAATTGAAATTGCTATCAAGTAGAACAATACTCTTCATTATCTCTCTTACTACTGTTAAATGCTTATGCCAGTGTTAGGGGTGAAAACGACCCAGGTTGAGCTCGGCCATGACCTAAAACAGGCTAGGCCTATTATAAACCTTATTAGTCAGAGTCCGGCTTGTGGCCAATGCTGGGCTAAAAAATTATGCTTGACTTGACTTGTTTATAAAGTTAACAAGGCCTTACTTGGTTTGTTAACCTATCAAGCTTAAATAGCCAAATTTATGAAAATCTAATTTTTATTTTACATTTTAATAATATATATGACATATTATATCAATAATATATTCATATATTATTGATTATATATGCTGACCTGTTAGACTTACAAGATAAGCTTAATACAAATAGGCCAAGCCTGTTTAAATAAAAAGGCAATATTTTGGCTTGAGTCTGGTTTCATTAGATAAACAAGTTGAATCAAGTCAGGCCAAAATAGGCCAAGCAACAAATAGTTCATGAGCAGCTTGGCTCGTTTCCATCCCTAGACTTGAATCTCGGACAAAAAAAGAATTAATGTAATACTGTTATAGACAACACCAGATGACACAGTTCAAGAGTCCAAGCAAATTATTTCAGACCTTAATGTGTATGATGTCTGATATATCGAGAACATGGGTACCACCACAGGGGCAGCCAGGATTATCTGCTATCCTCACAATACGAGGTGTGCTTTCCTGCCAGAGTTGATAAATTAATGTCAAAATAAACTCAAGTGCAAAACAATGAGAACAGTACTACCCTAATGAAGATGAAAATAATATATCTTTTCTTATACATCTAAGCATATGATATGCTTAACAAAGCGAACATAATGCATCAGCTGGTCTCAGAGAATGCCTACAGTTTCATATAAAACAAGTACACAGCAAACAGGGATAAAATCCAGGGCAGTGGTACATATGCAGCATTGTAAAACTGTTTTTTATCATCAAGTTTACAATTATTAACTATGGCAAGTGAAGCCAGCGAACTAATATATTAATTGACACATAATATATGATGGATGGTACAACCCATCAAGTTCTTTGGGAAGTAAGCAGCCTAGAAGATGTATAAAAGGTGGGAAAAGAAAACATAAAGATTAATATTTTAAAATGAACTGATGATTGAAACTCACAGAGTTGGATCTACCCTCGTACATGCACATGCAGGCAGATATACAGACTGGGACAAGCACGCACGCACAGAAACACAGAAAAAGAAGCAAGAGGCAAACAATTGTATTCCATCATTAATCCTGATATTAGCCAAGAGTTGCTTTGAGTACAATGGCTGAAATAAGAGACGTTTTCATCCCCATCAAAACTAATTTTCTATTGAGAAGGACTTGTGCAAAGTTGTTAGAATACTGTATGTATGAAAGTCTACTCTTCAACAGAAATTCCATCATCAGAAGACAATAGAAGAAGCTGTATGAACTCAAATATTTCGGACAGTAAATTAAGGATGCTATGCACTAGTGTAAATTTGTAATGTCATCAACTGAACTTTAGATGTAAATCTAATATAATTTACTGACTTATCTGAGAAAAACAAAGAAATAGAAGCATTCCAAAAAAATGAACCTTGTTACCAAAATGAGAGTCAATATTTGTTAGAGAAAACTGCAACTTGCTCAGAGGCAGGGCAAAGTTGCGATTTTCATCTTTTGTCTAATAGACTGACCTTGGGAACATAATCAGGAAGGCAACCACCACAAAGCTTAGCAGCTTCATCATATGGTAATATATCAGCAGAAACCTACATGGTAAAGTGAAGGGTTTAATTCAGAACCAGATGCAACATGTAATAAGCAATTTCTGAAGACAATAACTTACTTTTCCCCCCACAGAAATTAAAGAATTAGCCTCTAACTCTAAATCCTTCTGCTTAGTCTGCATTTCATTCTGGGGAATTGTGCCTTTGTATTCAACCCAAGGTCTGGCAACAAGATTATAGTAAGTGCCGAGCAAAGTTTGTACCATAGAACACGCATATTTCAATAGAGCCATAAGAGGCACAACAGTAAGCAAATAGTCAAGATAAGGTCCGCCTAATAACTATTCTTGATAATGATTTACTATTTTCCTATGGTAGGATTAAAAAAATGGCCCAGAATGCAGCTAATCAATTTCAATTTTGTTGGGTTATATGTTTGATATTCAGAGGCAGACATGATTAGGTCTAACTATACATACAAGACAAATAATGAGTACTAAATAAGTATATACCCATCTGGAAAATGGTAAGCTTTGCCAGGTTCTAATTGACCCAATCCTGTTCTTGGTAGGCAAATATCAAGCAAATGCCCTGCCGAATGCAATCTATACAAATAAACAACAAGAAACAAATAAATTTAGAAGGAACAATACAAACTTTCTTAAGAGATGTTTGTATTAAGTACGCATACACTCAACCAATAAAAATAGTTTTAAAATCTCCTTTCTGAAATTGAAATGAAGACCAAGCTGCCACTGTTACAATAGCATTTATAATCAGTTTTGCAAAATCATATCATCAAGAAGGAAAAGATAGGGCATAAATTTAAATACACAAAAGTTAGCTCAATCTTCACTTATTATGTCTGCCTCAAGCTTAACTATTTATAGGAAAGGCAAAAAGAATCAGACTTGTTTGCCCACATTGCCATACCTGGAATTTAGTTTTCGCCTGGCCTCATCAACAACAAGTGTTACCTCCGTCCCTTTCTCAAGCTTGGATTCAAATTCCTCACCCAAATTCTCAAAGAAACCATAGTGAAAAACCTACAAATTTCCAAGAATATGACCAAACTACAAAATAAAAAATAAAACCCAAAGATACACCTAGTTTAATTAAAACTCCATTTGATTTTTCTAAACTTACAATTCCATCTTTTAATCGAACGTCTTGAAGCACAAACTTGAGTTCTAAACCCGTAATGTGTATGAAACCAGTGTCCGCCGGCTGACCACCACCTTGTGGATAGAAGATTGTACGATCTAATATCAAAGCATGCCTACCATCATCCCCCTAATCAAATTTCCAAAGCCAAAAATAAATTTAAGAAAGAAAAATAAAATAAATTTTAGATGAATTATCAACTGTATTTGGCTCAATTCACCAAAATCCTCTTTTCTTTTTTAGCTTTTCACTGCTATGTGCCTGTAATCTTTCCCGAATTTTCTCAGCAATTTAAAAAAATCAGAGTGAAAAAAGGGGACAACCCAGAAAATGAAAGGCAAACCTTGAAATGGGAAATAAGCGTAGCAGTGGATTGGAGCTTCCACATGTCATCATAGTACTCGAGCTTCGTGGCGCTCAAATCCATGGTATCCCCAGCGTCGGGAACCGACTTGCAGAACCGGTCGGTGTTCTGTAACAGAGCGGTTTCGCGGCGTTTAAAAATTACAATATCTTCGATTCTTTAGAACATTGTAGAAGAAAAAAAGCAGCGTTATTCTTATGCTGTTATGTCTATACTTTGGTCATATCATTAAATATGATCAAGATTTAAAACATCTTTTGTATTGTATGGGTATCATTTCCAGAAGAAAAAAACCTAATTGAGCACGTGTAGCAGACCCGACAGTTGCTTTCTATGAAACGCAATTGACTTTGACTTGTCTCCAGCCGCCGAGGATTCAACAACCTTGAAACACGAGGTTTAACTACCTTAAAGTCAAAGAAGCCCCTTCGTAATCATATTCAAACATTATATATCGTACTTTCTTAAAAACACTCGATTACAAGTTGCTAAAACCCGAAACTTCGATTGCAACAATGGCTATTTCAAGATTAATGAAGAGAGTACATACACATGGCCGGTCATCTTCATCATCATCTGCTACCATAAAATCACTTCCAAAAGAGTTGTTATTGGAGGTGCTTGCAAGGGTTGCCTCTACTTCTTTCATTGACCTTTACAACCTTAAGCTCACCTGCAGAGACTTCCTTCATTCTACTGAGAACGACTATATATACCAACAAGTTTCTTTGGATGAGTTCCCAATAGTTCCGTGGTTTTACAACGACAAAGAATCCTTGCTCCGAAATCGCTGTAGAATTACTGGGAACTTAGAGAGTTTGTACAGAGAAGGATTGCTCCAATACTTCAGCTATTTGAATGTTGAGAAGGGTCTTGATAGGTTGAAAGAGGCCGTACAAAAAGGTCACAAAGCAGCAAAGTATGCATACGGCATGATCTTGCTATGTTCTGAAGATGAAGAGCTCAGAGAACAAGGAATGGAGTACTTACGATTCTTGAGGATGTCTAAGTGTATTATGGAATGTAGGAAGAAGGTGCAACGTTGTATGTGGGAGATGTGGGTGAATATTAAAGTGGTTCGCAACCGCAAACCTCTCTGCCATTCTAAGAGTACATGTAATGGATGGAGAATGACAAAAGAAACGTGGCAATTGCTAGAGGATGAAGACGACGAGAATGACATTACCATGTGTGAATACTGCAGATGGGATCATGAGCTTAATTTTTTTTACAAGCTATTAAATGTTTAGTCATAGTCTTATTTCTTTGTTTGTTGTTTTTGGTTGTCGTTGTGGCTGGAGGAGAGACATATAGGTCTTGACAGAAGTTCTGGAATTTTGATTAGTTTGTGTTTGATCTGAATGTTCGTCAGCAAGTACTCCGTAAGGGAAGTGTTTAATTTTTCATAATTATTTATTGTTCCCATTATATGAAAACCATTCTTCCTCTGTATTCATCACGCTAACTGCGCATTGACCCCAAAGCCAAATATTGTATCTAATCTAATCATTTAAAACCATTAAGTTTTCATGCATTTTCGTCCAAATTTATTTTGAGATTTGATAGAATTTTTTTTTTAAAATTAAGTTTTCAGTTATTGAGCATTATTTTAAAGTTACGTACATTAGGGACTTTTCTTTTCCGTCTGTTTTTCATTCAATTAAACGATCTTTATAGGTCAAATTACAACATTTGTGGTGATGATGTGGCATGAGCGATGTAACATAATAGTTACATCAAATTTTAAACAAAAATATTAAAAATATTCTTTTATTACTTTTAAAATTTATTTTATTTTAAAAAATATTTTTATTTTTTTTTATAAATAAACGCTTTTTCACTAATATTTTTTGTTTTCACTGAAAATAAAAATAGATAATAGATAAAGTAAACACACTCTTAGTTTTCCCATAGTTCACATTTTGACCCGAAGCCAAACAAAAGGCCTTTAGGCAATTTTTCATTATTTGCACCTGAGATATAGAGCCTTCTGAAAATAAAACAATATCGTTTGTAAAAAATAAATGAGATACCTGTAAGCCTCTTCTACTAATTCTAAACGGCTTCTAGTGCCTTACCTCGACTTATTGATTAATGAGGTGTTTTACTCTTTTCAAATATAAGACGAATAGATAAGGGGAGATAGGATCTGATGAATACCCAGAAGGAATTCTTCAATCATTTCCCCATTCCACAAAACATTAAAAGATTGAGAGAAATCACACTGCCAAACAAGCTCTAGAAAATTACCATCAATATCCAAATCTTGCAGTATGTCATACAAGAAAAGTCAGCTTACTCTATTATACATCTTTTTCATATCAATTCTAATTGTCATATAACCTTTTTTCCAATTATCTATCTCTTGCTATGGATAATTTTTTGAGTACTAATCACTATATTCTTCTTCTGTCGATGAGAAATAAAACTATATTGATTTGGTGCAAGTCATTTTTTAAGGAATGGTTTGAGCTTGTTAGCCATAAATTTAGTGACAATTTTATATATCACAGGCTTTTGGGCGGAACCGAAAATATTTTTGAGGAGTTTCTACTTTAGAAATTAGAACTAAAAATGTCCAGTTGAATTGTCTAATCTTTGCTAGGGAACTAAAAGTCTCCTTAATTGTCTTGAAGATCGTGTGCTTTACAATATCCCATTGACTCGATAAAACATGGCATGAAACCCATTCGAACCTGGCGCTTTCAAACTAGCCATGGAAAAGACGACATCTTGAATCTCTTTCTCGTCCACCATCTCATCACTAAGGCAAGGGAAATGGCCCTCCCACTTCCAACAGGCATTCACTGATTCATCATTCTGATAAAGAGATGTAAAGATAGAAAGACGATGTCGAGATTTCATTTTAGGATCTACTGGTGACAAAAGAACAATTCATTTGGTTAAATGGGAGAGAGTTTGTCAACCAAAAGAAGTTGGAGGTCTCGGTTTGCGACGCCTCAAATTAGTCAACAGATCTTTCATGTCGAAGGTTGGCTGGGGCTTAATTTCTAAACCCCGAGACTTGTGGGTCCGGGTGCTTAGAGCCAAATACGAGCGTGGCTACCATACTATTCCCAAAATGGGGAAGAAAGAGAACATCTCAACTCTGTGGAAGGGTGTTAATCAAGCTTGGAAGAATCTTAAAACAGGTCTAGTGTGGAGGGTTGGTCGAGGAACCGAGATTGATTTTGGGACAATAGTCCATCTTTAGAACCCATGGAGACTTACGCCTGTCAGCCAATCCTAGAAGATTTAAAAGGCAAAAAAGTATTTGAATTTGTAAATGATCAAGGCCTGTGGAACTACCAAGAAATTTCAAAGTACCTCCCTCAAAATGTTTGGGCAAAAATAGATGTCGTTACTCCTCCATCTCCAATTGCTGAGGAGGATGTCTTTAAATGGCGAAAGCATTTAGAAAAATATTTGGAAATCTCGGTTCCCTGGGAGGTTTAAAACGCTGCTGTGGCTACGTGCCAAAGGCAAGTTGCTCCCCAATTGTAGGAGGTTCCATATGCAGTTAACATCTGACTTTTTCTGTCCTATCTGTAAGGTGACACAGGAAAATATCCTTCATGCCACGAGATTGTGGTAGAGTAGCATCTCTCTGGAAGAGACTTATTGTTCCAAATCATTGGGCAGCTTTTTTTTTATAAACCAGTCCAAAATTGGATAAATTTCAATTTAACACAAAATATTGGGAGAGAGTCTGGGATAAAATGGAAAACCATTTTCGGGGTTGCTATCTATACTATTTGGAGAATGAGGAATGAGGTTGTTTTTAGTGATATAGACCCTAAAGAACCGGAATTATTTCTAAAAATTATTATACAGGCGAAGGAAAATAGAGGTTAATTGTAATTGGTTCAACACTGTGTATAATAGCGCCACCGAAGTCATCAACAGTGGTCTTCACCTCCATCTAAATGGTTCAAGATTATTATAGATAGGAAAGTTCCAATGACATTTTATGAAGCATCTTTGGGAGGGCTAATCAGAAATGAGAGAAGAGATTTTATTCAAGGTTTTACTGGTCATTCGGGCCACTGCTCAATCCTGGAAGCTGAGTTATGGGCGATGGTGAATGGTCTTCAAGTTGCTTGGGACTTTGGAATTCAACAGGCTGTAATGGAACCTGACTCCCTTGAAGCAGTCAACCTGGTCAAAGAGAGTGCTCCTCCGCTCAGGCAGATTCAACCCATCGTGGATATCTTTCAAAATCAGTTGAATCAAGATTGGAAAGTTTACCCGTGAGTTGCTAGCTCATATGGTATAAATGATCTTTCCCTTTTCTTATAAACCCTAATTATAGTCCCTTATAACCAAAAAAAAAAAAAAAAAGATTGGAAAGTTTAACTGAAGCATATCAGCTGGGAAACAAACAGGGCAGCAGATAGAATGGCTTAGCTTCTTTCGGTGATGGACAGACTTGTTAAAATTTACGAATCCAAGGGAGATCCATTAGATCTAAGACAAGCTTAGCTGTGTTCAGAATGCCAAGTCTTTTGCTTGTTTGTTTTCTTTCAGTTGTACCCCAAAAAAAATTTTAGAAAGTTAAAACGAACTTGTAGATTTAATATATTTTGAAGACAGTTTTATCAAATTGTATTTTTACAATAAATAATTAATATATACACTTACGGTTTCTTACGAGTAAATTTATATTGATTCTCCGCTATTATTACTTACTAACTAGTATAATTTTTTTGCCTATCTTTCTCTTACAACACTCATTTCAAATTCTCAAAAATGCAAAATCTCAATCCCTTACAACTCATGTCATTCTCATGTGACCATGACTAAGTTTGGCTCAGAATAGAAAAGGTAGGACTATCAAATAGGTAGGACTACCAAATATTCAAAAAATTAGCGCGAGTTCAGCCCTTCATTGAAAGGGCAAATTAGCGCAAGTTTTTTCTTCAAACCTCTACTCTTTAGACCTTTATTACTTGGTTTTATGAGTACAGCGATAAACACTTCCAAACATACTGCTTCAAGTTGGTAGCACATTCTCGGATTCCAAGAGAGAGCCAATTTTTAAAACAATCTTGAAATTAAACCTACCCGTTTCTATAGAATGTAACAAGCATATACCTTCCAATGCATCATTTGATAAAAAGACAACTTCAGCCGAAAGTACCAGCAGAACACAAAGACAAGTGTTGCAACATTCAGAGCTAGACTAATAAAAGACCTGAACCACTATATAGCAAAGGTAAAACTTAACAAAACAGATTATAATCCTCCTCTTCTACTGTTGCTTAGCATCAGCTTTCTTCTTCTGCCATAAACGATCTAATGCACTATCCGCCTCTCCCTGTAAATGAGAAATTAAGACATTAAAGTATAAGCAAGAGCAGAGAGTAACATGAATATATATATATATATATATATATATATATATATATTGACATTCCCATTTTTTCAATAAGCTGAAATCATCGGAATCTACTTAATAACAATGGTAGAAATTTTTAAACAACAACACCCATCTTCTTGACCAATGAAATGCATTTCTTAAGCAAACTACAAAGGTTCAATGAGATATCTAGGTCTGAAACTCAAAGGAATCATGAAACCCTCCCAATATACTCAGTTATTGATTACACCATTCTATCTTCATTTCATGACAATATAAAGAACAAAGCAAAATTGCAATTAGAAACTAATGCAAATTACAAAACCAGACAGGAAAAGCACATGCTCTACCCAGTCCACAAACCTCTCCCTCCGCAAACAAAGGAACAAAGACAGAGAGTATGAACTCTAATTTCAAGTCTACTAGACAAGTCAATTCCATATATATAGTGATAAGTCATGCAATAGTAATGGTAATCAATCATTCACAAGCATGCTTCTAATGCAATAGCTTAAACTCGCACAACTTAATTTAAATTGATGGGCAGTAATATAGACATCACAATCAAATTACTAGGTCTCCAGTTCAAGTATAGTTCATTAACCAGAAAATTGACATAATTAAACAATTGATAAATGATATAAGAAACGCATAATTGACTGACCAAAACAAACAAATTCATGACAAAGGGCAACGCTAATGCCAACTACCATATGCAAACAATATATATCTCTCCAAGTTGCAATACTTCAATAAGTACTTAAAGAAAAAAAGGTTATATGATACACCTAAGATTCAAATAAATCGCACAGACCTGTGCACGAATGAAGCCACAGAGGGCAAATGTGGAGAAGTGGCCATTATAGACACCACTTTCATCCAAATGCCCAATGTTAATCTGAACAGAAGCGTGGTCCTTTGCAGTGATCAATCTGTTGGTTGCAGAGCTGCACCACATTGCAAATTAGTTGAAACGTCCCAAAGAAGCATCAAACCAAATTCTCCAGAAAATTAAGGAAAAATTCAAATAAATACCATTTCCTTGGAATGTAAAGTTCAGTAATTTGTCCCTCCTCGTTCTGCATCTTTTCTAAATATGTAGAAGCTTCTAAATCAAAGATCTATACACCTAATTTAAAAGCATAACATAGGTAATATAAGATCTGTGTCTCTACAAATGAATTTTTCCAATTTATGAAGCAGCTGCCACTAAAAACTTGACCGAGGCACTCATAGCTATAAATGAAAATTCCCATCAGAACTTGACAAAAAGTCTTCAATAAAAAAAGAATATCAATACACAGTTGTTCCTCTATCCACATTACATTAAGATTCACAGGGAAATCGAACATGGGAACGAAATTTTCAAGCTAATTGAATAATACTCTTTACAGTTGCTGTCACATCATTAAACAAAGTACCCAATAATGTAAAACAACATAGAACAGCATCGGTCTTCATAATTAGATAAATTTCACATATAGTTGTCCCCGACAAAAGAAAATCCAGCCAAAAAACAGGAAAAAAAAAATTGATTTGGAACTTTGAAAGAACACAGAAAATGACAATAGCTAGATAGTCCAATAATCATTTTTCAGAAATCAGAAACCCATCAATAAATATGAAGTAGGAAGCAAAGCATGAAGAAAAACGAAGATCTATGGAGGATGAGCTTGCATACCAGAGGAGGCAATGTACTTCGCTAGCGTGCTAAGGAAGAGAGTGGAGGAGACGACGCCTTATAAAGCCGGAAAACCTAGTTGCATTACATTTTGGGCCGGGCTTTGGACTTTGAAAATTTAAAAATTAGCCCAATTGAAGCTTAAAATGTTTCAGAATCGCGTAAGGCCCAGATACGGTTTTACATGTCAAAATTGAAATTAAAATTTAGAATTTCAATTCTGTTAAAATTAAAATTGGATTAGAATTACAAATTTTGTATTTTTTTTTAGTAATACATGAGTTAAGGAAGAATTAAGAAAAGACAAAATGGAAATCGAATGCACGACTGAGTTTGGAAAGACAGACAACTGTCCTGCTAGAGCATCAGCTCTCGGCATAAATTTTGTGTTTAATTATAAGAAAAAATTTTAATTTTGATAGAATTAAAACTGAGTCAAAATTCTGTCTAAATATTATAAAAAATTAAGATATAAAATTAGAATTTAAGCTCCAAGACATAATAAGTTCTCTTGAGATGTAACCTCCCATGAAATCCATCTAGTTCGTCTCTCTTTTTCTAAGAATAAAAATCTTCAACACGAACTATTTTCTGCCCTTTCCATGATATTCTGTGTCTCGAAATGACATCAAATTCATAGATTTCCCATGGCTTTCTTTTCAGACATTAAAGCCCAAAAAACAAAGGAGTAACCCAATTTTCTTCAACACGATTAGTGCACATTCTTAATCTAAAAGAGCCTAATGGTGTTCTCAATCCCACTACACTTAATGTACTTAATGCTCGTATCATCAAACCTTTTTATGTAACTTTATGTGGGTTGTTAATTTTGTGACTTATAATTTGGTTTATAAATTTTTATAAATTTAATTATTTAAATTTTATTTTATAAAAATTAAGTAAAAATAAAATAATAAAAATGGTATGACACCATAAAAATTAAAAATTACTATGCTATCCTGTTATTCTCCTTTTTTCGCATCAATATTTTATGTATTCAACCACATTTCTTTATAAAACATAACTAATATGTATATAATTAAATACAAGATAAAATCGTAAAAAAAAGGAATAGCAAATTAGTTCAGAATGTCTTGAAAAATACATGAATTCATTTTAGGAAACATTTGTCATACTAAAATATATTCATAAAATATTCACAAAATTTAAGAAGAATTATTAGATGTGTTAGGTCATATAATTTAATTTATGAGATTTAATATATTTAATGCATATAATTTTGGTCACATTAGTTTAGGAGAATAGATGCATCGTTCATCTTATAATGTTATTGGACCTGTGCCTCAGCTTATTTCCGTTGAAAGAAAAAATAAAAACAATTTTCTTTCCTACATATGAAGAAAAATGTCATTCGTTATTATGGCCAAAATTGGATTTTCCACTTCACTTTCAATCCACTTCAATTATTAATTCTGAGTTCTGTCAAACGACCTTTGCTCTTTGAAAACAATGTAAAGAAAATGATAGGGCAAATGGATTTAGTTTAGGAAAATGTCTTTTTTTTTATAAAATAAAAAAAAAATCAATGAAGATGATAGCATAAAATAAAGAAAATATTTGAAAATAAGTAAATAATTGAATTACTGTCAACAATTTTAAACTTGATTTTGGACTCACTAGTGTAAATCAATATCATAAAGATAGGTCCATAAAGTATTTTATAATAAATAGACATAAATTTTAACTTAGCCTATAATTTTGTTATATCTCATAATTTCATTTGTGAAATTTAAAAAATTTAATAATTTTTAAAATTTTAAATAAATATTTAATAAAATTTAATTTTTAAAAATAACAAAATTAAAATCAATCTAAATTATTAAACTAGTAAAATCAATCAAATCAAAAATTTTTAAATAAATTTTTCAATGAATATTTCAAAATACGTATTTAATTTTCATTCAACTTTATCAATGACTCATTAATTAAACTAGTAATTAACTGATTTCATAACCTTATAAAGACAATAGTTATTACAAATGAATTGTCACTTATTCCATTGTATAGTAACCATTTGATAGAAAGTAGAAATGTTTGTTATATTGACTATTCTCATCCCCATGATTTAAATTATTTTTTATTTTCTTTTCTCATATTAGAAGTGGGATTCGAGTGGTTAGGTTTGGATAGAGGAGATTTCGCCCAACTTGAGTTGAATTAAGACACTTTTGGAGAGGGCTGATTCTGATGGAGTGAAGATTTGAGTTAAGGCATGCTCGTTTGGGTGGCTTGGCTTGGGTGGAAGAAGAAAAGCAAAGAAGGAGAACTAGAGAAGCAGGCATTTGTGGTCTTGGTGTACTTAGTGGGCTAAGGTGCAAGTAGAAGCCTTTTTCGACTATGGCTCACTCTTCCTTCTCATGTAGCGTTCGTGGGTTTCCACATGTCAAAATCTCCGATCGAGATATCGGTGAGGCCATCAACATCTTGCTCTCCAAACCCATGAATCTGTTGAAGAAGGGATGATTCGAGCATGATTCCTCCTCCTCTGTTTTAGGCATAAGCTCCATATGAAGAAGGGGATGGGCTTAAGCCACCGTTGAAGATGATGGGTCTCTCTGAAACACTACTGTTCAGCTCGAGCTTCTTCGCTGTGCCACCATTCGTGAAGCTTAAAGTTTGATTTTTTAGAGCCAATCTCGACATTTGAGGTGATTGCAGTGGTGAGTTTGTAGTTGTGGGTAGCAAGAAGGATCAGATAGGGTTTAAAACTTTTTGAGAATAAAGGTAGGAGAGGGAGCCAGTGGGCGGACAGCCCACATGGCATGTTTGTTCTTCTTTCATGACCCGTGACTGGGGTTCGATCTTTCTTATTTCTCTTTTCTTACTAAAGCTAACATATGACTTTTAAAATTATCAAAAAAAAAAAAAAGTAGGAGAGGGAGGCCGAGAGAGGGCGAGCTTGACTTGGGGTTTTGAAAGTTAAAATACGATGTTGTATTGTGTGCGTATAAAAAACATTAGTCGATTCAAATGGGTTCTCACGGGTTCAGGAATCAAAACTTGAGCAATTGGATTTGTCTAAACCCAACTATTTTATTTTCTTCTATTTTGGGCCGACTTGACTCAAACCAAACACGTTATTTTCTTGATTTAGGCCAACGCTAATTAAGTTGGCCGATTTTTTTGCCCACCGCTTTACATATTAGTTTCCTTATAAATTTTATGAATTAATATTAATTTGTGATTCAAAATTACAAATGAGAATGAGGTGTATTATTATGAAAATAATGTTTAATCTTATAAATAATTTGAAATTCAACTGTCACAAATTTAAAATAAGATTTTTAGATTTATTGAATAAATAATTTTATAAAATTTAATAATTTAAATTATTAAAATAAACTTTTATTTATAAATATAGTTAAATTGCAAAATTGAGATGTGAAGGGGAGTCAAGGGCCACAATTATGAGTGGCGAGGAAAGGTTAGTTCAAATGGCAGCTTTATCCTCACGCGGACGCCGCCTTCTGGCTGTCGTTTTTCGTTCCCCCTCCTGCATTGATGCATTGGCATTGAATGCTAATCTTTATTTACGCCACAGAATGCGCTCTTATATTGCTCTGCCCCGTCGTTATCATGTTCATACCTAAAAATAGGCTTGAGTTTAAAAAGAAGTCGGTCGTATTGAAAAATAGTGAGTTTAGAAAGTTTGCTCTAAATTCAATTGAAATTAAAAGTTAAATTTGAGTTGGATGAGTTGATAAGTTTAATATGTATTTAAGTCCCAACAGAAGTTTAAGATGAATTTAAGAGAAAAAATATAATCTTTTTTTAACCGAAATATAAATGAATCGAATTGGGTTGTTTTTGTCAGTTTAAATAATTTGTACATGGTGATAGTTCATAAAAAAAATTAATTTCTTTCATAGGCTCTTACCCCTAGAAAAAAAATTAAAATACACAGAATTTTTTTAAATTTTAAAAATTTTTAAATAATTTTCTTTAATTATAAAAAATGTATAAAAAATTTTTTTGATCAAATTTTATATATTTTGTCAATTTAACCAAATAAAAAAATTAAAATATCTTTAAAATATACTTAAATTTTTATAATTTATCATAATTTATTAAAAGATAAAATTGATAGGTAACACACTTTACCATGAAGTAGACCCAGTTTAATGCAAAAAATTTAATATGGGCTTGATCATGGGTTCAACTAATTTAATTTATAAACTATTTATTTTAAAAATTTTATCTTTTAATAGATTGTGACAGATTATAAAAATTTAAATATATTTCAAATATATTTTAATTTTTTTATTTGGTCAAATTGACAAAATATCTAAAATTTGATAAAAAATTTGACGAAATAAATTTTTTACATATTTTTATAGTTGAGAAGGATTATTTAAAAATTTTTAAAATTTAAAAATATTTTTTTAAAATTGATCTAAAGTTTAAAAAAATTTTATATATTTTAACAAAAAAATTAATAAAATTGGTTAAATTGATAAGAAAGGAATATTTTATTTATAAAATTTAAGTTTTAATTTTTTTGATAAATAATAATCTTTATTAAAATATACAAATTTAGAATAAGATAATATTCTTTGTCTAAACTTTTATTTGAAAATTTTTTTTAAAAAAAACCTTGTCATGTTTTTACTAGAAAAAAGTTTATCAGCTTAATCAACTAATATTTTTCTCAATTATTCCAAATTCTGTCTGGTGGGTTATGTTAATGGAAATTTGATGAATCATACATTATGTCTACGAAATAATACTAAAAAATGAATTCATTGGAATCCATTTTCAAGAAGCGACAAAGAAATATCCTCACTTACAACTGGAACAGCAAAACACATTGATAGATTAGAAATCATTGTCGCTCTTTGGCCGGCCTCCAACTGGGCAAAATCGCGATTCCATTTCTCTCACTATTATTTTTTCCTTAAATTTCTAGAATTACAAAAAGCGGAAATAAAAACCTGTGAGATTTAAATGCCCTAAAACCTACGAAGCTATTGTCGTAAATCACAAGCAAAGGCACAGGACGTTAAAATCAAGTGGCACCGCTTGTAAATAAACCCCACAACCGGTGGCACTTTCGCACCAACGGTCACTTATAATCCTAGACGCGACCCCTAATCCTTTAGGTAACGCACCAGACCAGAAATGGGGAGCTTAAGCTTCTTCTGCATCCTCCTGATGGCTGCCATCCTGGCCTTCCATGTAGCTTTATCTTCATCAGCCACCGTCGATTTCGGCGCAGACCATCAGCTGACCTTCTTCCCGGTGAAATCGGAGTGCCGCGGATCCATCTCCGAGTGCCTACTTTCCGAGGACGAGTCCCGGTTGTTCGGGTTGGAGTTCGAGATGGATTCGGAGACCAACCGGCGCATTCTAGCTACCCAGAGGTACATAAGCTACGGTGCGCTGAGACGGAACACTGTCCCCTGCTCGCGACGTGGCGCTTCCTATTACAATTGCCGGCCTGGCGCGCAGGCCAACCCCTACAGTCGCGGATGCAGCGCCATCACTCGCTGCAGGCATTGAATTCTATTCTCCTAATTTTCTCTTTTTTTTTTTACTTTCTTTTATTCATTTATTTTTTTTTTTGTTTTGGTAATTATGCCTATACCCAAGCAGTGAAGTAGGGATGAATAAAATTGATCATGGGCTGTATTGTAATTTAGCTACAAACATATTAGTTTTAATTATCGGGTGAAATTTGGTTGTGTCAAAATTATTTAGTATTATAATTATTTATTATAAATTACCATTAATTGTGACATATTTTAGCTTATAAATGATGGTTGCCTTTAACGTTTGCATTTGTTTATTTGGTGAGGAGTTTGGCGGTGGTGAACGTTAAGGTGGCACGTTGAGGGGACGCCTCTTTCGTGCCAGTTTCCAAGTGGGGTTGTCCTTGCAGCATTCCAGAGCCATGCTTTGGATGGTAATGTGCAATGATGACTCGCTTTATCGGTTTTGGACGGTAATGGGTAATGCGTTCCTTCATGTACAGATAAATTGATTTTAAATATGAAAAAAAAATAGAATGAAATTGTAAGAGATTATATATTGATTGTAGTATCTGAACATCTGTATCAATAACGGTATCCTCAATTTCTCACGCTTGTTGGTTTTTTGCCTTTTGAGTGGCTCTGCGAAGGCATCTGTTGCCTTGTACTTTTTTTTTTCCTTGGGGCTAATTTCTTGGTACATGTTTGTTCTGTCGGTGAAATTGAGGAATGAGCAGAAACGAGGAAAACGGCGCCCCGTAGAGAAAAGAAAAAAAATGAAATTTTAATAGTAAATTATAAAAATTACAAATTACAAATCAGACAAAGAAAAATTAAAAGATTTAAATTCCTCCGCACCCTTTCCCATATATAATCACTTGTTTAGAATGAGGTTTTAATCACTTGGTTCTAGTAAAAGGTTAGAAAGAGGTTTTAACATGGGGGAGTTTTATTGGCAGATACTTATAAATTGTGTATTAAGAGATAAATTGTGTATTAAGAGATTTATTTTCATGAATTACAGAAATATTATTTTTATAATTTATTATAAGGTTGTAAAGGCAATAATAATTTATAAATTATTAATTTTTATAAATTTAAATATATTTAATAATTTAAATTTTATAAAATTTTAAAATTTAATTAATTTGGGAGTTCACATATATTTTATATGTCGACAATCATCACTTTTAGTAAGATTACTATTTGAGAAATAATAATAGTAGGTAAGCAAGGCCAAAAGAGGATACTTTCCTGTAGAAAAGCCCACATGTGAGGTCTATTTTTTAGATAAATGATTGCTTTAGGTGTTTCCATGTGAGAAAGGTCATAGGTCATTGTCCCCCATGTGAACGATAACGAAAAAGAGACAGTATTTTTGGTATGCAAATAAAATACTTGTAACACGTATTCAATTATGAGCTGAATTTCCTTGAATAAATGTGCACATCGTATGAGCCTGTTCTGGAGTAGATCAAGCCAAATCTGCAACAGTTGAGTAAAGATGGCTGTCAAATTATGCTCAATCTAGCATCTCCCTACATTAAATCTCTCTTTGGGTTAGTGAAAAAACTGCCTTTACATTTCTATCATACATTTTCTTTTTGGGAAAAAGCTATTCTCTTTTTTTTTTAACAATAACTATATTTTCATCTTAAGTGTGAGATTAATATAATTTTAAAATATAAAATTATTTAATTTTATTTTTTTAATAATTTTTTTTAATTTAAATTTAAAATTTTAATTTTTAAATTAAAATTTTTAAAATATAACCAAATACCACTGTACTAGATATTTGTTGATGAAAAATGTTATTCCTATCTTCAATTAAAGGCAACCTACCATGCATTATTATCCTCATCAATCACAGCCAGTGAAGGCGCCACTATTATTATGGCATCTTTCACTTTTTTGTGTGACAACTAAACACACCTCACTGTCACACCCGCCTTGTCCTTTTAGCATCTATGCAACTAAAATTTCTTGTCCAGGACCACCAATATTGGTGCTTTGGGAAAGGGGTTTGGGGGGGGGGAGGGGTTCAAATGGCAAATTTCTCACCCCACTGCAACTAAAATTTTTTGCCCAGGACCACCAATTTTGGAGTTTTGGGAGAGGGAAGGGGCGCAAGTGGCAAATTTCTCACCCCACGGTCACACCCCTCTTGTCCTTTTAGCTTCCATGCAACTAAAATTTTTTATCCAGGACCACCAATTTTTTTTTGGGGGGGGGGGGGGGGGTGGTAATTGGCAAATTTCCCCTTTTATTATTCTACATTCACACGTTCAAGTATTAAAACAGTTATTGGCTGGCACTCGCATGCACCACTCATCCTATTTGAAATTTTTGTTAAAAGAAGTCTACGCCAAGCCGCCATACTTAATGCATCCGCGTTTTGAATACAAATATCAAATAGTCAGAAAATTCAACAGCTCCAGAGAAATCTCAACGATTCAAGTTCTTTTTTGGTAAGGAAAAATTTAGCCGAGGGGTGAATGCTTCAAGTTCTGTATGATCTCTAAAACGAGCAGATAACCCATTGTTGAGAAATGATGTAGCCACGTTTCTGCGTTCACGTTTTTTTCTTTCAAAGGTACGTAGCTTAAATTTGAATAAATAAATAAATATATAAAAAAAATAATGGTTAATTTTAAATTATATAATATATTATAAATAAAATGTAAATATAAGGGCGTAATTTTAAAAGTGCTCCCGATTATTTGATGAGATTCCACCATGGAAGTTTCTAAGCATCACAGATCCCCAGGAAGCAAAGAGAGGTTTATTTTTAAAAGAATTAAAAAAGTAGTAAACAAAATAGATATTATAGAGATGTTAAAATAAGTTAAATTTATTAAATTTTTTTATTTTAAATAAAAAATAAGATAAATTTATATTTTTTTAATTTAAAAAAAATAAATCACCTTATTTTATCTTATTTAATTCTGAGTCATTATAAATTGAAATGAAATAATTTATTTTGATACCTCTAATTATTAAAGATTACTTCTTAATTTACAAAATTTAATAATAATTAAAAAAAAAAGAGAACTCTAAAGTACAAGGATTGGAACCATAATAAGGGCATTGTTCACAAACTACTAGATATAATTCAGGTAGCCACTGGAACTTGAGCTTAGCGATATCGAATTGGCATTTATCTTCTCAACTTTCCAATTTGATCTCTAGTTTTCCCATGATTTATACCAAAAGAAAGACATAATTCAGGTAATAAAGAAGAAAAAGCAACATCTGGCCCACATTAACTTTTGATACCATTCAATACGTAATGCTATCGGCAGCTTATGCTGATTCATTTGCTGCTATGTTCAATTGGTTCTCTAAGTTGGGATTCTAGTTCAATTCCCTCGAACGGGGTTTTCCCATTTCGGTGATGCTCTGCACTAATTCTTCCATCCTGCGACCCATCTCATATAGTGCATCAGAGTTAAGAAACCCAAGAACAAATTTGGCCATTTTTTAACTACAAATGAATGTTGGAACCCTCAAAGTTACAATGACAATTGCCAAACCCCCTTCCCCCTCCCCAACCCATTTTAAAATGAGAAAAGAAATCTTGATGATTGTTTAAAAAGGGTACCATTAGGGTGTAATAAAACCCTTCCAATTCACTCCACGCCAATATTGGTTGGTGATGATTATATGTTTTTGTTAAACTTGTACTGACCGCATAAAGTATACAAAAAACTCGTTAATTTAATCGACACAAATCTAACTTATACATATAATTATTAAGATTCGAGTTAAATTTTTCAAATTTACTTTTATCCAACTTAACTAACTTTTTTGTTAGAACTCATCTTGATCCTTTTCACATCCTTAAATATAGTGATCAAATGTCACATTATAATTTAATTTTTTTATAAATAAAATTTTATAAACTTTTATTTAAAAAATTATATTTTTAAATTTATTAAATTTTATTAATTCGAGTCTGAATGAACCCACAAATCGCGAGGGAGTGACTTGTATTGAATATTCCCCTCCTCATCCCCTCAAGACTAAAAAAGCCCTATACAGGAAAGGATTATTTGAATCGATGGAAGAAACTTACATCATGTCTATCCGGAATAAAGCAAAATGTTATTAAGGCCAATCGAAGACATAACAAAGCTAGAAAGAGAGATGGAATAAATGCATGCCATAAAGACAAGGTATGTAAATATAATAAAACTGACACACTTTTTTCCCCTGATAACATGCTTTCAGAAATTAGCAGAATTTAGGCAAAAGGATATTCTTTGAGATGATGAAATTTGACTTTGTTTGGAGCCTGGTTTGCCGCAAATGTGGAAGACATGGAACCCATAAACTGTAGTATATAGCTTCAATAAATTTACATAAAAACTTTTACAACTACTTCCAGCTTCAAACTTACCATCTGATGAAGAAGGTAATATATTAGCAAGAAGCATAAATTCAATTTCTTTTGTGGTGCTTCGCTTTGCTTTGATTGTATCTTGTTTTGTAAAACTGGTTGAATATGTAATTTAATTAAAAATATTTGTGTTAAAATAATTTAGTGAATATTATAAAAAAAAAAAAAAAGATGACCTAATTGATTGTTTCACTTTTTAAGCTTAGATCAAACCAATTATTTGGCCACAAAACCATGTCTTTGACCCAATAACTGGTTTTGGTCCCTGCTTCTGGACACTCCAATAGAAAGAAATGTTATAATTAATTTAATATAGACTAACTTATATCGGTAATGTTTCAATAAAATCTAAATTAATATATTAATTAGTTAAATACATGACATTTGATTTAAAATTTAATTATGTGATTACTATGCTATAGACTATCAACTATTGTGTAATTATTATTTTATGGCACAAATGCAATGATTTAATACGACATATATAAATATATTATAATTGCCTTAATTAATTAATCATTGTTGCAAGTATATTTGGTCAATTAAAGCACCCTTAAGCTAATTTCAAATTATAACAATTTATGAAATATTATATCATAACTTATGGACACTTACATATAAATGTATGAGTCAAACACCCTTAATTACGATTGATTTAACGCGTAATCAAGGCATTTAATTAAGTCTAGATGAAATTTTTAAGATTTTTGTCAGTAACTTCATCCATGCCAACCAAAAATCAGGGCAACTTTTTCCATAACTCTTGCAATCAAAGGTTAAAACATTACATAACTGAGTAAATCCGTCAAATAAGGGATAAAAAAATTAAGGTAAACTGTTTAAATCTATGAGTAATTAGTCATTAATTTGCATTCAATAATTAAAAAGTGTGTATGAGTCATAACTTATGCAAACTTATATTCAATTGATTTGATATAAATTGGCCTTGACTTTGAACAATTAGGTCCAAATGTAATTAGTTGCAAATTGTGAAATATATTTGCAAGATTTTAGTGGAAATAATTAATCATAATTGCAAATTGTGCATCAAATCAATTAGGTATATTTAAATATATCATAATTGTAAATTGTAAAATATATTTCATTTGCTGGGTTAGGAGTATTGTTAAAAAGAAGTTTGCAGTAGTTTTGAAATGACAGGATTTTTCTGTTTTAGTATTTTTTTTTATAACATTTTTGAGTAGTTTCCTTAAATAAATTGCTAATTTGTTGGGCAGTTTATTGATCATTATTGACACAATCAATTGTTAATTATTGTCACTATTAATTTACAGTATCAGTTTGTTAATTATGACGACAATTTATATCAAATCAATTATATAAATTTACTTATATTCCAAATATATCTTATTTTATTCTCTTACATAAATTTGCTTGAATATATTTATATATTTTTTAAAAATTAATTTATTAGCTACTTTAAAATGACATGTCATATAATATATGTCAATTTTATTGGACACGTAACAAGATTTCAAAATACCATTATGACCACACGTGGCACCATAAGGCTAGTTCTCTCTTAAAATATTAATACATCTAGGACTTTCAACTTCAAAAATAAATCTGATATTTAGTTATGTTTTGATAACTGCTTTTTCTTTTTAAAATCAGAGATTAGCAAATTCGGTTTTAATTAAGTACATTTCATTAGCTCGGGTAGCAGTAGTTTTGGAATGGCAAAATTTTCCAGCTGATTCAGATTTTTTTATAAAATTGATAAGTACTTTTTTTTAAATATAATGCTAATTTTTTGGGCAATTTTGATGGCCACCATCAATTATTAATTATTGTCACCGTTTATTATTTTTCATTATTAATTTACTGATTATAACTACAATTTATGTAAAATTAAGCATAACTCATTATATAAATTTATTTATATTCAAAATGCGTTTCTTTTTATTTTCTTACATAAATATACTTGAATTATTAGTTACTTTAAAATAACATAGAATGTATGCCAATTTTATTCGACAAATGATAGAATTTCAGATACCGCTACTAAAGCACGTGACAACATGAAATCTATTAAGATTCTTTCTTACAATATTAATTAATAGATTTACTGTCTTTAAACGCTCCTTCATCCAATCATACATTCTTGACTACCTACTCTCTTACTCACTTGAACTAAACTAATAAAAGGTGTTTTTTTTTTTTAAAAAGAAAAACCAAATATGATAACAACATATATATAATCAATATGGTAATTAAAATCCACTAAAAATAACTTGCTGCATTTTTTGGAAACAAGTTACTAAGGCAAGGGAAGGCATAATGAGAAAAGAATTAACCATATTTAAGAGTGCCTACAATTCCCATAATTAGGTCAACGAATTTGACTTATCTAGTCTACATTTATGATAATTGAATGACTTGGAGTTGATTTTATAAATCTCGCATTGATCAATAATCTATAAATTTGTTGTAAGTTTATACTAAAGTTAATGATCTAGCCTAACTTTAGAATCAAAAGAATCTCTCCTCTTCCTAAACGTTTTACATAAAAATATTTCCATAGTCACTTACTATGTATCTAATCCATGCCAAATCCTAAATTTGCTCCATAACGCCCGTTTACCTATCTAATCTTTATCAGTAAATTTATTCAGAACTCTTCTTCTACTTTCTTCCCCAAAATTGATCCATTGCCATGACTCCTTCTCAAACTCTCCATCAAACAGAGACTAGGAAAACCAAAGCTAGGCAAGCACTTCGCTGCCTAGGCACAGGCCTTCCCATCCCTCTCACACTCGACCTGGCCATAATCATCTTGTTTCGTTCAGGCCGCAAGTACCATGGCTTGGCCAAACCCTTTTGGTTCCCACCTCTCTGGCTCGTTCACTTGGTCTCATTGGGGTCACCTCTCTTCATGGGTCTCGCCGCCTGGCTAGTGTGGGCTGATGGTGGATTTCATCAGGACTCAGATGCACTGCCTCTCTAAGTTGCTCAAGTCTCTTTAAGCATTGTGTGGCACCCTCTTGTGCTTGTTATGAGAGCATATTGGATTGCCTTGCTGTTTTGCCTTGTGCATCTGGGGACCCTCTTTTTGTGTTGCTTGAGGTTCGGCAAGTTTAACGCTTTTGCCAAAGATCTAGTCAAACCATGCCTTGTTTGGGTGGCATATCTTGCAGCTGTTAGCTATAGGCTTTTGTTTCTCTGATTGTGGGCTTTTGTAGTTATTTTCCTAGGTTAGGATTTCCAATATGGGTTTGTTTTGGGTAGTGGAAGTGAGTTTTCTTAATGTAACACCAGGGATGAAATATAGAAACATGGATGCCAAATTGTCCATTTGAAACTTGAAATTCGAAACCAGCCATTCATATATTTCATTCTTCTTCTTTGAAAAAAAAAAGAAAAAGAAATAGAAGTTTAGAAATGTAAGTTTAATTATAAATATTTTCTCAATTTTTATGAATTAAAATTTATAAAAATCTTACTTAAAAAAGTTTATTCAATTAAATGTATTACATCTTTGAGGATCAGTTCCTTGGTCATATCATGTTGAAAGGCCAAAACCTCCTAATCCGCCATTCAATTCTGCTTTTAATGGCGCATTGCTAGCTAGCCTTTATATCTGTGTACTACAACCTGTTCCCATTCTTCATGTAGATAAAACAGACCTGAAGTTACCCCTTTAACGATTCGAAATCTCTGGCTCCAATTCTGGGTCACTCCGGGTTGCCTATAGAGGACTTTATTTAAGCCTCAATTTGGTATGTAGCCATAGAGCAAGAGAATCCCTCCTTTCCGCCTGCAATAACCCAACTTCCGCTGGTGCGCAGGCGATCGATATCGTCATTGGACAGAGAGATCAAACGCAGAGCCCAAGGGATTGGAAGCTTCTTTTTTACTCTCTAAGATGCTTGATTCCAATCACGGTGTAAATGTTGCTAGAGCCTGAGCTTCCAGCGATGGTCGTTACAGGTCAAAAACGGTGTTTCAAGTTTAAAAGCAAAGGGGAGCCCGTAATTCGACAGGAAAGAGAGGCCTGTAACACTACGGTATTTGCTTGAGGTAGAGTTCGAATGTAACTGTAAAAGCCTTTTTTTTCCACATAATCTCATATGTTAATTTGCTGATATGAAATTTTTTTTTGTCTTTCTCACTTTTATACATAGTAAATATTATTTTCTTTTTTCGATATTGAGAGATTCATTTGTAGAACACATTAAAAGATCAGGTTTCTTGCTTGAAAAATGCTATTTTCAGTTTATTTTTATTATAGTTTTTCATAATTTTATATTGTATTTGTTGATTTATTAAATTTTATATTTTAATTTAAATTTTATTTCATAAAAATTAAATAAAAATAAAAATAGAAAAATAACAAAACTCTTTTCTTTTACATCACCTTGCGGCAAAAAGCAAAATTTTGTGTCTAATCTTCCTTGCTACAATAGAGAGGAATCTTGTATTGATCTTGATTCACACAACCTGTAAGAAATGCATTTAAATAACTCGTACCATTAGTTTTATAAATAAAAATTTAAATTATTAAATTTATTTAATTTTACAAACCAAATTATAAAATTTAAACATTTATTCATCTACCACCCGGTAGTTACTTCACATTTTATAGAAGCAACATTTTCTTTTAAAAATAGGACAATAAGGTGCCAGAGCACCAAAATTAGAGGAATAAATGTTTGACAACATTCAAACAAAGAAAACCAAATTTATCTATTAGATAGTATCATTATTTTTATAATTTTATTTTATAATGCACAATTTAAATTAATAAATTTATTAAATTTCATAAATTAAATTATAAAATTTAAACCCCTCAAACACTTTTTATATAAATATAAAAGTAGATTTTTTTCAAAAAATTAAGGTGGTATGGCTCACCAACACCAGCTAACTTTAGATCTTATTTATAAAAAAAATTATTTAATAAAAATTTACTTCTTTCGATATTTTTACTGCTTAAAAAATTAATTTCTTCCTATAATAAAAAATATTCCCCATAAAAAAAGATGGTGTGCCCCAATGGGCTGCAACAACATTATCAAAGCAAGTAGGCAGCCTGTGAGCTGATGCGTTGGTGGCACATTTGCTTGTCTCCCTTCAACCTAATTTTGAGTTCAATTCTTACTTCTATCTTTTCTAAGTTATCTTTAATTCATATATTATTAACAAAAAAAGCGAGCAGGTAACATCCAAGTTCTACTGACATACGGTAGCACACTAACAGCAGTATCTGCTGGCCATCTCGTTTAGCCTGCTCAAATTTAGGGGTGCCATGGCACCCATGTTTTCCTTCCCCGAACTGTAACTGAGGTTGAATCCTTTCCATTTTCCTTCTCTTGCTAAAGCCAAATTATAACTCTTAAGTTACCACAAAAAAAATTTAGGGGTCAAGCATCTGATTCATGTCTATTTAGACTAATCCTGTTTCTGTTTCTGTTTCTGTTTCTGTTTCTGTTTCGGGCTGACTACTAGCCCATAAGACATTATCTATTTGTCGTCATTTTTGTTTTGGCTCATGGGTTTTCACTTCATATACGTCCTCCTAGCACAAATTCATTGTAGATAAACTGATCTTTTATATTTATCTAGTTATATCATATATATATCTATGTAGAAATCAGAAAATTTTTTTATTTATAAATTTTATTTATCAAAATATTATTTTACTATAAATTTAAATATGCTAAAATTTAATAAATGTTTTTATTAAAAATCAAATTTTAATGTCATAAATAGTTTTTTTATAAATGTTATGGTTTATCAAAAAGTAAACTTAATTTTATATTTAATATTTAAATTTTTATTAGCATTTAATCTAATATTAATTATCGTGATTAAAAAAATTGTAAATGATATTTTTATTGAAGTCTAAACTTTACAAATTAGGTTTTACTTTATAACTTTTTAATATTTATTTTTATTGAATATTCAATATAATATTAATTAATTTTTTATAAAGGAATTTCTATTATTTTAAGATTAATTGTGCACATTCACATGAATAGATGTGTTAAAGGTTAGTTTCCTTAAATTTGACTTTCAACACAATATTGATTGTATATGATACAATTATTTATTTGAATAAATAAAATATTTTATAAAAATAAAGTTCATTTTCTATCAAGATATTATTTGATAAACCTTAAAATATTTCAAACTTCTAATAAAAATAAAAAGAAAGAGAATGCTGTGGGTAGATTTTGAATTCTAATGAACTTATATAGATATAAATATGTACACATAGTAAAAAAAAAAAAATTTAAGTGGACATGCGAAGCTTGGAAGTTGAGCACCCTCGAGCCTAGAAGAGTTCATTCAAGAAAACTTGTCGGACGCCCTTGCTGGCCCACAACCAGAATCTAATCTAAGGGGCAAATGCCTAATGCTAACCCTGATCTCACTCTATCCCTACTCCATCAACACGTCACCGCCTGTCCCAAAATCCTCGCAGCTGCGAAACACCAGATCCCACCACCGAAGCAAAAAACAAAATAAGGCAAAGCGCACATGTTGTGGCGTACCTTGTGATTCGTGAATGTGATCAATGTTTGTTTCTGGTTTGCCTGCTTTGCCTTCCCCCACAAATGCTCAAACTCAAACATGAAATGAAAGCAACTCTCACACTATAAAGCCGCCAAGCTCAAACCTGTTTACACTTCTCGTTTTTTCTCTTTGGCGGCTCTCTAAATTCCTAAGAACCCTAGTTTTTTTTTTCTTTCTCTATATTTATTATTTTTCATATTTTTCGAACAGATATTTGTATACACAATTTTTTTTTATAATTTTTTTGAAAATTAAAAATCAAGAAGAAAAACATTGGGGGCTTGCGCTTTCTGGAGAGGACAATAATGGAGGATTCGGTAGGGCAGAAGAGGAAGCAACGAGAGTTTGCTTTGGCATCACTTGCTGACCTCTCTTCGCCTTCTTCTGCTTCGCCAGGATTTGCTCGCTTCATTTGCGACGCTTCCGTCGCCCTGCTGCAATTTCTTCAGGAATCTTGCCCGATTACTCTCACTGTTGATCTTCGAGCTGCTCAGGTTCGCTTCTATTTGGATTTCAGCGCCTGTTTAGCTCTCTCTGTTTGGTTGCTTAGTTAGTGGACTGAAGCAGAACCAATGCAAAAGTGAATTTTAAGCTCTAATATGCCTCTTGCAAGCTCCACTGAAATCAGTGGACTATATGAGTTGACAGCGTTGTTAATTCTGTATTTTTTTTCTTTCTAATTTAAATTTTTTTGTCAGTATTCAAATTCTGGTCTTGCAACGCTGGTTTTTTTTTTGGGACTTAATAATAATGATTAATTCAAAAATGTGTTGTCAATAAATGATTTTTGGTTATTATTTCTTGATGATAATTCCTTTGTTATTTACAGCTATTCAAGTTAGGTCCTGTTCAATCAGTGTGCATGGTTGAAGGTTCTGATATTGATGAAGAGGTATCAAGCATTATTTAATTTATTTCCCCTTTGTAGCATATTAGCACCAACTGCATTGTTTGATTTGGTCGGATTTCAGGAAATTTTTCTTGTGGGATTGTTCCATTGGACTTAAAGATTTGAGTTTGAAAGAGATTTGATAATTTAGTCCTGCTACATTCTATGCTTTTTTTTCTTTTGGATTGGTAAATCTTGAAGTTGGTGATATTATGAGAGTTGTGTAGTCCACTGTTATGATATTGTAATTTGCTGATGTACTGCCAAATATCTATGCCTCTTAACATTGCTATTTTTGAACCAGACATCATATTCAAGGGGAGTTGCTATCCAATTTAAAAATGAGGAGGAGAGTGGAGCCTTCCATTGTGTATTCCAGCAATGGAAGAAGGAAGTCAATGTTCAAGGTGTTACTTTGGAATATTGTCTAAACCTTATCCTAGAATGGCCGCTTCTATATGATATTATTCAAGTTGCACATTAGAGAATATCATCAATCCAGCTCAACATTGTTATTTTTATTTGATTTTTAATATATTTGCTTTTTGTTTCGTAAATGATGGATAGAAAGGACTTGCCAAGCTGAGTTAATTTTGATTAGTTCAAGTCATCTTCAGTTGGCACTCGGCAGAATGAAGTTTGTACAACAACTAAATATTAGTTAGTAGATACATTAAACATGGAAAGCGTCTGGTGCTTTTTTCGCCCTGAATTATTATTTAAAAAACTTCTATAGTACTATTAAATTTTTTTTGTTATTGTTATCTGGCCTGGGTAAAATTTGGATGTATGATGTGTGGCAAGTGAAAAATTTTTAAGGCTAGTAAATTCTTGTGAATACTTGTTTGATGACTGGTATGTACATGTAATGGGGAGACCTAAGATATCTTATAATTAATTCTAAGAGACGATATCTTAGAATTAATAGAAAGAGATATTGCTTTTTAGTGAGAAATTTTTGCATTGCATTGGTCCTCCTTGTCACTGTAATTCTCTAACGTAGTATTGGGGGTCTTATAACTTGCTTGTAACATGGATTATTAACATATCTTACACTTTTGTGTCAGTTAGGCTCTTCCTTGTTGATGTTGCCTTCTCTCTTGATTTTTTTTTAATGTGTGGTCACGTTTAATATATTAATATCATTCATTCATATTTCTATTATGTTGCATTTTTATATATTGTTGAATGCTGATATTTAATTAGTTAGATATATATATTTTTCTTAATCCAGGAGGAAACTTACCAAATGGAACTATTTCAATTTCTAAAAGCAAGTTTGATGAAAAGATAGAGCCATCTTCAGCAAAGATGTATTTCCATTATTATGGACAACTTCTACATCAGCAAAATATGTTGCAGGACTATGTGAGGACAGGTTATATTATGGTGTAGTCTTATGGTCCCTTTTTGTTTGAAATTACAGTTGAGAAGTTGAGAGCTTGAATCTAAATGGCACAATGGAGTACCTATATGTTTCACCTTTATTTGGTGAATTCATTGGTGAACTTGTTTCAGGAACCTATTATGCTGCAGTTATGGAGAACCGAGCTGATTTCATGGGTCGCGTAGTAGTTGATGTTGGTGCTGGTAGTGGTATTTTGTCATTATTTGCTGCTCAGGTAGCTTTACACTTATATTTGCTAAGTATATTGTAATGTATGTAGGTGTCATTGGTTCTGATGAAATAAAGAATCAAAGTGTCTCCTCTCTACCTCCCTTACCAAAGCTTTTTATGAAGTCTATTGACTCTATTATTCTATTAAAATCCCTTTCAGGCTGGTGCAAAACATGTTTATGCTGTGGAAGCATCTGAAATGGCCGAATATGCGCAGAAACTTGTAGCTGGGAACCCAACACTGTGTCAACGAATTACTGTGAGATTAATTTTCTAGTTTTATGCCATAGTCATTTTTGTTGTCTATCTCAAAATTTAAGGCACTATGTCTTGTAATATATGTAGGTGATTAAGGGCAAAGTTGAGGATGTTACATTGCCAGAGAAAGCTGATATTCTCATCTCTGAGCCCATGGGTAAGCTCATATTCTAGTTCCTATAGTCAGTCTGGAGAATAATGCTGATATTCGATGCATAAAGAATATAACTTTCTTGTCATTTCTTTAGTTTTGAGTTTTCTAATATTAAAAGCTGCAATACTGTTCAGTGCTCTATGATATAGGGATAAGTTGTGGCATAAGATGTTGAAATGTCAGAGTTTTATGGCAATTAGCATAAGATATTTTAACAATTTTTGTTCAGTTGTATATTGGTCAGGAAAGTTTTTTCATTGATATGCAGGCACCTTGCTTGTTAATGAAAGAATGCTGGAGTCTTATGTCATTGCCAGAGATAGGTTCCTCACCCCCAATGGGAGAATGTTTCCTACAGTGGGAAGGTAAATTTGAATGTTGAAACATCCTGTCTGCTGTTCTAGGTGCTTTCTTGCCTGTAGCACTATTCAATATGATCGCCAATGATATGAAACTACTAAGTCACGTCATTGGCAGATTATTATTTTCCCTCTAAAAGCAGTGCTAGAGATATAAAACAAAACCATTTCTGGGCCTCCATCCAATAGCTTAAGCTTTTGATATGATTGATTTCTTGGCTTGCTATCAAAGCCCCTATGACAAAGTGATCAAAAGTTCGATCCTTGCCACCTCAATTCTGAAAAAATTGACTTTTGGGACAAGATTTGGTGAGCTTGTACATGTAGTGGACTTAGGCATTGTCCATACTTCAAGCCCGGAGGGGTTTCGTGTGGGTGAGGAGGGGTGTATTAAAGATATAAAATAAAATCTTTCTTAAGCCTCCACCCAACAACTTAAACTTTTGGGATGACTGATTCCTTGACAAGTAGCATAATTTCATTAACATCGATTATTTTCTTCAATCATTTTCAATTTGAATGGTACCACCCATTGAAATTTCTGTGGCAGTTCATAATAATAGCCAAGCAAATTGTTTTGAAAGTGTGTCTTTTATATCTTCCACTTACACATTTCCATTTTGATTTGTAAAGCCAAGAAGCCAAATATGATTTTTCAAGATGTAGATCGTTATTTGTTTTACATCCATAGAATTTGGTTTAATATAATTTCGAGTTCAAGGATTGCAGTTTTCTGTCAAAGTTTGTGAGCGCTTCTAATATTTGTAGTAGTAATTGTCTTCACATGACGATGATTTATTACTGGTGTAGGATTCACATGGCACCTTTCAGTGATGAATATTTATTCGTTGAAGTTGCTAATAAGGTGTGTTATTTATTTATCTTAAATATGACACTTTTTTGCATATTCTTAAAAGAATTTGTTTGGCACTTGGAATTGGCGTGTATAGCTTTGTAGGAAAGATTCTTCAGGATTATGAACTTGCTATTGGTGAAGAGCAAAACCTGGTCTGAAGTTTCTATTAATGAGATTTGCTTCAGACTAAATGGATTTTAGTGATATTTGGTTATAAATACTTTGAAAAAACCCAAAAAGCAAAAATTCTTTTGTTGTGGAGAATCTGTCCTTAGCTGTTAGTTCCACAGATATACATCCTAGAATTGTATTATGGCCTACTTTTTTCTGGCTGATAAGTAAATTTTTGCCTGTTCCAATTGTTCTATTGATTTCTATATAATTTTTTCCATCTGTCTTTTAATATTTATACACTTTGTTCTCCATACTTATTTGTCAATAATGTCTTATCTATCCAGGCCCTCTTTTGGCAGCAACAGAATTATTATGGTGTTAATTTGACACCATTATATGAGACCGCATTTCAAGGATACTTTTCTCAGGTATCATACTTGTTTAGTTTTATAAATTTACTGAAAAGTAATTGTCTCCTACAACAAGTATAGACTGAGTTCAGATGTGCCAATTTTGAAATGTTTTGGGGTTCACCCCAAAAAATGGGTTGACGTGCTTCCTGGTTTTCACAGTGTTTAAATATGCATCAAATTCAAATTTGGCCCTTATTAATACTTTTTCAGTGCTTACATTACATACTTCTGCAAATTATAACATTTAATATGTTATTGAGATAAGAATGGTGTAGACATTATAGGGAAATTCATTGTCTAGAATTAATTTGGCAATTTCATCTGTTTATTACACCATTGTTGGTGTTCGTCAAGTAAAATGTTCAAACATAAGCTTTATTATTCACAGAGCAACCTTAAGGGACAACACATGTATGCTTTTGCTTTTGTGTTGGTCTATAAACAGCTGTTGTTTGGTGCAGGGCTTCCATTAATAGAAATACTTGCAGTTCTTGTCTGTTTTACCCAGAGTTCTTAATAGTGCACTATAGCAATGCACTATGCTACAGGACATAGTGTAGCGCATTACATAGTGCAGCATAGCACGCTCTATTTTTATGCTATTGCGCAAAAATAGTGTGCGCTGTTTGCTCTATCAGTATTTGGCCCAATTTCTTCACTCCAAACCTTCCTCCACCTATGCTATATTTTTTATTTTGCTTTCCCTCCATCCCTTCATTGCCTTTATCATATTTTTTTAAGGCTATTTTTTATATATTGTTATTATTTGGGGTTATATTACATATATAAAAATATATATCTATTTGCACTATTGTTTAAATAGCAGTGCGCAATGCACAATACTATGTGTTATGTTACAATGATCTTAAGTGCTATAAGTGCGTTATTCGCTATTAGCAACTATGGTTTTACCTATAGTTTCTTATTTTTTCCATATTTTGTTGTTAGGAGTCCTTTCTTGTTTTTTGCCCCCATTTATGGCCCTGTTACATGCATTCCTTTTCTTGTGTCCCCCAATAGTAGCTTTATTTTATAAAAGAAAAACCACTTTCTAGAGATTGTAATTTCAAGGTATGTATCCGCACCTTACATACATGGAAAAGGAAAAAAAAAAAAAGAAGTATGTTAGCAGCCTGGATATTTTGAGTAGTAGAAGTTTGCATGTGTCCAGTAAGTCAGTTATAAAAAATTGTGTGCTTTTGTGTTGCTACCTTGTTTGAAGGAATAGAATACACAAGAGTGCTGAAAGTTTGCAGATGATTTTATCACATGCATTTATTTATTTTAATTCTTCTAAATATTTCGTGGACAAAATAGACATCTTGGGATATATAAAAATCATTGATTGGCTGTTAAAAATTGCCTCCAGCCTCTAGTATATCTTTTGTGGTCTCTGTTTGCCATTCTGAGAAATTTGATGGTTGTTGCCATGATGAGTTGTTGCTAATAAAATTAGTGAATGTTCTTTTGCTTTTTATCTCCATGCAGCCTGTCGTTGATGCTTTTGATCCAAGATTATTAGTAGCTGCTCCAATGTTCCATGTGATAGACTTTACCAAAATAAAGGTAAGAGTTGACTTTTTGGAAATGTACATGTCATTTATTGAGATTGTTTCATTTTTTTCATCATCTGAGGTGGACTAATCTTTGTTGTCACAGAAAGATTCCCCTATTTCATGAATTAAGCTTTGGGTTCACTCTACTTTCCTATCTTATAGAGACCATTTGAAAGTACAAATTCCTACTTAAAACTTTGTCAGTAAATGTCCTTATCATCAATAAATAATAGTATGTAATGTGTCTCTTTGTGTTCTCCTTCACATAAGAAGAAAAATTATTTTTCAAACATTTTTAACGAAGCCATGCGTTTATGGGGTTATCTGTAACTGTTCCATTTGTACTAGTTATAGTTATGAACTCACGAAATTATTCCTTTTGCTTTTGTATATTCTCATGATGCTTTAAATAAGATATTTATTGACTTGTGTAACTAATAATGATGACATGTAAGTTGATTCTGTAGGAAGAAGAGCTGTATGAAATTGATATTCCTTTAAGATTCATAGCCTCTGTGGGTGCTAGAGTTCATGGGTTGGCCTGTTGGTTTGATGTACTGTTCAATGGAAGGTGACCATTCCATTTTAACTAGTAGTGTTTAGTCTGCTTTCATATTCATCAAGGCTTTTGTGACCGTTTTAATCTTTTAATTTGTCTCCTATTGTTCCAAATCCATAGTACCGTGCAAAGGTGGCTAACTACTGCCCCTGGTTCACCAACAACCCATTGGTACCAGCTGCGCTGTGTTCTGTCTCAGCCAATTTATGTCATGGCAGGACAAGAAATTACTGGCAGGCTGCACATGATTGCACACAGTGCACAGAGTTATACAATATATTTAACATTGTCGGGTTAGTCATTTGCCCTTCTGATCTGTATTTTTATTACTGTTGTCTTGCATTGCGCTGCTAATAAGCCATGGTTCAACATGCATTAGCCAAAATGTGGGGCCCTGGTTCTGGACAAGGAGGGATTCTTCAAACTTCATCTTGTAAATTTGATCTGAAAGAACCCTACTATAGAATGTCTCAACCGCAAGCTTACCCATTGACCCAAGACCAGCAATTTCAACCACTACTGCACACGCAGGTATTGAATTTGTAATTAATTTCTCATTTCCTGTTTGCTTTCAGTTGAGCAGTTGAGATTCTAAGGAAAAGTTAATTTTGAGTGGAAATTTTAAGGAGAAGTCAAGAGTTTAAATTTTTAGGACAAGTGAAACTGGTAATAGTGGTTTTCACAGCTGGACAACTTGTTAGAGCGCCCTTCTCTTTTGGTGTAAAAATATTAAATGTTGTTGGTGACGACCATTTTCTTCGACAGGACATACCCATCCAATCACAGGATTTGGATGAACCTGAGTTAATGCAACATCCTTCGCCTAATTCATGTGCTCAGATTGATTCACTGATGCAGAATGCTTAAATTATAATTGATGCTAACATGGGCCATTGTTTGTAACATGAATCTGCTATGCTGCAGCATGTAGGGGGGGCTGCATGTCAGCCTTTATTTGATCATCCCCCTTCCCTGTAAATTATAAACCTTGTGTTTGCCATCTGTTGTGATTGTGCTGCAGAATCTGTTCTTTGACTGCATCAAAATTTAACCATTAATATATTGAATTGTTATGCCTGGCAACACGAAGAGCTTTAGTGAAATTGTTTGATTAGCTAGTAACCCTCCTTTGTAACTGCTGAGAATATATAAAACAACTTATTAGTTAGAATTCACACGGCCACACCCAGGGGAACGCATTTCTGTGTTGAGTGGTTGAAATAAGCTCTTTTGTTAGACTAGTATTGACTAGAGTTTATCTAAATAAGTTGAAGCTGGCGATTAGTCGAGTTGGAGCACTGGAATGGAAATCCTATAAGGGCTTGTCTGTTTTGAAGAACAGGTATTTCAACTGTTTGTGTTTTGAAGCTTAGCATGCGTAGCTCCTTCTCAACAGTAATTTGGGACTCCAAACAGTATTATTTTTTGAGGACTAAGTTGAAAGAAATCTTATTAACAACATGGTAATGCAGTAGAAAGCCCTAGTGGACTGCTGCAGCGATTAACAGTGCTGTTATGTACAAATACTCGTCTTAAATTTTTTTTGAACCACTTTAGGTTGTCCATAATTTTAACAATAATTATATACTTATAATCTTTTTCCATCTTAACTGCGTGGTGTGGTTCCATGACTATAAAAAGATATTGAAGAAAGGGTTCTGAATAACTGATGGGATTTTTCATTCGCTTTTGCCGTTTCGTTTTGTGGTCTTGAAGTCCTATCATACCCAATGTTAACATTTAATTTTATTTATGGTCTTCAAGTGTTATCATTAAAGTAACCAAATCATTTTATACATTATAGAAACTTTTTATATTATTTGAATGACAGCAATATATGATTGCTTAATACACAAAGGATCAGAATTACATTCATTTTAATATTTGGGTAGTAGCTCCAAACTCACGCTGTAGACATTAGATACATAAGGAACTTTAACGGTCACTAGATTTCAAATGGTCTAAATAAAAATCATTTTGTTATAGAATACATAAAAGAATGTTGTTATTCTCATATAAAGAGACTTGCGTCAGTCTTATAAAATGCAAATACAAGTAGTTACTAGTCACTTGCAATGTTTGTTTTGTGAGATTTATGTAAGTTTTCTTCAGCCTTTAGTCAAAACTTCTAAAATGTAACTGAAGAAAAGTTAACTTCTTGTTTCCAAACTTTGCCCAAACATATTGCTTAAAGGAAGTCAATACCATCAAAGCTTGACCTCATCCTTTGTTGAACCCTCAAGGCTTGGTATACATGTGCAAACACTATTGTATTGAAAATGGCCTTGTTTGATGTGATTTTATTTACGTTTATTAAGTCCCCAAATGAATCCTAGTCTAATACACCTTAAATAATCTTCTAACCCTCGCAAAAGCCCTAGACTTTGGGTTTGTTTTTGGCTGCCCCCAGCTTCCCTCAATCCAGGTAGCCATATACACTGTGTCTTTAATTTTTAGTACTGTTCTTTGACTGTAAGTCGCTGAAAATGACATGAATGCAGACATACCTGAGATGTTATGAATAGACGATGCAATATATCCGCTTCATTGTTGGCTCTACGTAGTTCAGATAATTGAGATGCTAGGCTGGCATCCGATGTATAAATATAAACCTTTGCATCTAAACTGGCACCAATTAGTTTGCCAGTTCGAGCAACCTCCAAGACTTTATTCACCTCTGTTCTTAACTGGCAAAAGATGCATTTATTTAGTAACAGATACACCAGTATAAATCATTTCTAATATGATCATGCTAATTTCATTTAGAACTTGTGGGAAAAAATCAATAGTAAAGTACCTTATTAAAATTTTCTCCATCTGTTTAAACATTGAAAGAAATTTAAGAAAAAAATATTAAAGAAGGCAATGCATATTTTAGATAACAAAAAAGAGAGAAAATCAGAAGGATGAACTGTAAAGGTCACAAATATTTTACAGAAATAACTAATTTATTTAACGCTCCAACTCATTGCCATTGTATAATAAGTATAATGATGATTCTTTCGTTTCCTGTCTATCTCTTTGGAACAATCTTATACATTTAAATATCTTTAATAAATCAAAGTAAAAAAAAAAAAAAAACTTTAAGTTGTATTCCAGAATAAAAAATTTCACTTGTATATATTTATACATCATAAAATCTTTAGGCTTCACTGGATATTTCTCGTTTTGAAAAAGGGAAATGATAATGCAACTTTTTTCTCCCCTAAAATGGAATTACCATTAAGATTAAGTAGTGGACAGTCTATCTACTTAATTTCATGTTTTGTTAAAAAATAAATATTGATTTCATAAGTGATCATTGCCTTCATGTTTAGAGCATTTGTAGAGTGGTTTTGAAGTCATATTCTTAAAATCCAATAAATATTGATATATGTGGTTGCCGCAAATCATGACTCACTTTTATCAACTGATAGAAACCAAAAAAGTTAATAGCCTAATATTCTTGGCGTAAAGAATTCTCTATATAGCATCAACTTATTATTAGAAAGACTAGACAGGATGCCTCAAGAACCGTTTTCCAGAAATCAATTTCTTCAAGAGGGAGGGCAAGCCATCTTTCATTCAAGGTGGGCCATCTTGATTCAAATACATATTCAGCAACAGAACCATATTCAGTTGTATACTGAAAAGGAAGGTTCTGCCATACATCCTCAGCTAAATGGGGCAATATTGGTGCTATCATTCTTACAATGGGAAGTAGATGAGCTGCAAGCACCGTTTGGCAACTTCTCCTAGTAAAACTTGTTGATCCACTGCAAATTATCAGCATATGGATATGATTTATGAGACTAAATGGAAAATAAGGGGGGAAAAGTAATCCAAAACAATATACATCTAAATCTTTATACGGCAGCACAACTGCAAGGTTGGACATTAAAATCAACACATCCATCTATAATTGCATCTGCATAATGCATCGTATAAAGGATAAAAAGGAATTATATTAAGAATGTTAAGAAAGGAAACTCACCCAACATAAAGTCGATCTTTGGCAACATCAAAATAGAAATTTGACAAGTCAACAATGACAAACCTCTGCAAAATCTGAGATTGGAAAATTTTGCATTAAAATTTGTGGCATTTCACACAAATAGATGAAAAATAATCTAAACATGAGTGACGATGCTCGGTAAACAGATTCCAAGATATTATAAGGATATTTTCCATATCACGCTACCAAACTTGCCAGGCATAAAACCATGAGCATCTATAATTCACGTTTTCTTTTTTGGGTTTAAATTTTTTCACTTTAAGAGATGAAACCAATTATTTAATTGAGCAATTTTTCCCTGATATAATCTCCTCCCTTTATGGCCTGAAGATCACTTTCCTTTTAAAATTACAATCACACTACTGCATTGGCATCACTTGGCTTTGGATTTAACAAAATTCCATTGGCATCATGAACTTACAGGATGAGGAACGGTCTGTCATACACAACCACAACCATATATTACTCCCACATGGATTAAGCATAGATGGTATTACATAATAATAATAATAATAATAATAATAATAATATCTAAAAATAATTACCTGAAATATTTTGAAGAACTGATAATTTTCATAATTCCCTTGAATGTTATTTACAACATTTTCAAGCTGGTATAGTGCATGCTGATCAATCCGGGGAAGTTCGTGGTATGGAACAGCATAATATGCCTCTCAATAACACATAATTGGAAGTATGAATAAGCAACTGAAAAGATTACTTAGGAAGAATGTGGCAATACTTTAATCTAACTTGAAGACAATAAGTGTTTTCAAGCAAGGGAAAGAGAAGAAAAGTCTATCCTTTATAATGAATATAAATTTGAACATACTTTCCAATCATGAAGATTAGCCAAAAGGTATTTCAAAGTTCCACGTAACTTCCTGTAGATCTCAGACATTTGGCGGAGAATCTGATGGCCAATCATCACATCACCTGTATAATCTACGCTAGAAACCCGGAGTCAGAGGACATCAGCTCCATATGCAGTTGCATACTGAGAATACAGTATCCCAATAGATAAACATACAAACGAATGGGGACTTTGATAAGGAGAATGAGAATTGGATACAGATCTAAAGCTAATATTTATAATTTATACAGCTGACCTTTTGATTTTTACCTCCTTCAATCACAATACGTGGATCCAGAACATTACCCAAAGACTTGCTCATCTTAAAGCCTTTTTCATCCAGTACAAATCCATGGGTTATGACACTAGACTATGGAGCCTTCCCTGTAGAAGTAAAAGGACAAAATTATATAGCATCTGACTGGTACAAACACAAATAGATATTCTCACCGACACAGCCTTGTACGCAAGCTAGCATGTGTCTATATTTGTCTTCCAGTGAATGCATGCATTATTTTTGGTGAATTTATTATATTAAGGGAAGTGTAATCTAAGATGGTGTGGCACTTATTAAGAAGAAAATGACAGAAACTCGGCTATAATAATTTGGGTATATGCAAAGAAGACTGTAAAAGGCTTCAGGGAAAAAGGTTAATTAAACAGTTTTTAGTCTAATGAAGAGACATAAAGAAAGACTAAAAAGAATACTTGGAAAGATTATTAAAAGAGATTTTTGGTTAAATCATATTTTCAAAAATTTGATTTCGAATAGAATTCTATGGTGGCATTTAATCTATATAGCCAACCCCACCTAATGAGATAAGGCTCCATTTTTTGTTTGTTGTTGTTGTTGTAAGGGAAGTGTAATCTAAGAGGGAAAACCTATGCTAATGCTCTTGTGCTTTGGATCCTTACTGTTGCCTAATATGACAAGGAAGTCTTATTATATCTGTCATAAAAGGACTATGACAAAGGTAAAAAAATATATCCTAACCAGTGAAATGGGGACACATGCAACAATAGAAAGGATAAACTGTGTGACAAAGAATTCCTTTTGATAAAATGAAACAAGGAAAAAAAGAACAATTATAAGATATACAGTAGAAAAATGTTAAGATTCCCATTACCTCTTATAGCTATACTTGTTAACAGCGAACTCTGAAACCAGCCCTGATGCTGATTTGTTCCTTCGAGACACAAGTCTGCAGGAAAACTAAGGCAACTTCTTTTTCCCAAGACAGCAGCCCAGGAGGAACCTGAAGTTAAAAGTAACTAATAAATATAACTACAGACAATTGCATGCCAGCCTTAGCTCAGGTAGTTGAGACTGCACCCCAGGAGGGACCTGAAGTTAAAAGTAACTAACAAATAAAATTATGGACAATTGGCCAGCCTTAGGCAAGTAGTTGGGGGTTGAGTGCATGAGTAGAAGATACAAGGTTTAAGCTACAGTGTTCCAAAAAATGATACGAGAATGAGATACCACCAAACAAAATGCAGTTACAACCATGGATAAAGTCATCTGAATAATGTCAATTGTAACATGTATAATGTCAATCACTGACATATCCAGGTGATATGTATTATTATATTATAGAACTCTCCCAGCCTTAGCTCAAGAAACCATGCATCACTGAAAGTTCAAAATTATTTGGTACTGGAATATAGTCAGACCTGAATCAAACCATACATCCATTGTGTCAGTTCCCTTTTCATATTCTGCTGCTTTATCACGATATTTAGTTGGGAGAAGATCCTCTACTATCATGTACCACCATCACTACCCTTTTGGGCTATAATAGTTGACAAAGTCTCACAAATGTAAAAGTAAATGTGTATTAGAATGTATCAACATAATAGGATGAACAAATGCTTTACAAGAGCACAGGCAATAAAAAAACTCTGGGATATTTTACAGTTGTCAATTCTTGGAGTCTATTAACATCTGAGATAGTGCATACTCTTAACTTGAGAAAGGAGAAAACATTAATTTGAAAAATCTTGGAGCTCATACATTTTATATGATTAAGGGTCTCTTCATTCGTACGAGGTTACCTTGACTGCAGCTGATAAAAGACTGGAATGGGAACACCCCATGTCCTTTGTCGTGATATACACCAATCAGAGCGGCTACAAGTCATTGATGAGATTCTGTTTTCTGCCTAAACAACTCACGTATATTGGAAAAACCACACCAAATGTGATAAGTGACACATCTTTACGAACAAATTCACAAATAAACAGAAATGATATAGCAACAGAAACTCTATAATACAATACCTGAGGTGGAAACCATTTTACTTGGCCAATAGCATCCATAGCAGCATGATGAAATCCCTCTACTGACGCAAACCATTGCTTAGTTCCTCTAAATATTGTTGGTGTTTTTGTTCACCAATCATATGGATACTTCTGTTCTACATCAGAAAACAAGGACAAGGCCTATGATTAATGGTAGAACATTAGGAGCACTGCATAATAATTACTTCTGCAAGGGATATAACAAAAGCCCTAAAAGAAGAAAAGAAAAAGCTCACCATATGATTCTTCCATGATAAGGGACAGATGTTCATCCATGTATTTCACAACAGCAGCATTACCTTCACCAAGAACATCAAGCCCACTAAACTACCCAGCTCCTTCAGTGAACTTTCCATCATCATCAACTGGAGAAAGTACGGGTAGTCAATACTTCTGGCCAGTTACTTTGTCCTCCTGGCCATGTCCAGGAGCTGTATGGACCAGTCCTGTTCCTGTCTCTGTTGTAATATAATCTCCACCAATTAGGACTGGACACTCCCTATTATCTATTGGATGGATATACCTGAGACCAGAATAATAAATCATACGCTCAGCACAAAACTCTTTCCAATCTATTATAAAGATATATTATGATTTTAAAATACAAATGCAGAGAAACAAGTAACAAATACAACAGATAAATGAAGAAGAAACCAATTCTTCATATTCATACTTCCAACAACCTGCAGTTTTCAAGGTCTGAACCCAACTGTCTTTTCCTTATAACAAGCTTCACACCACATTTAGCCTCCAACTTTGGCACAAGCTCTGATGCCACAATTAGAAAAGGCTTCTTTTCTTCCTTTAAAACATTTCCAAGCCTACTCTTTTTAGTTGCGCCAGATAAAGAGACTTGTTCTGGTAACAACTCAACTTCAACAATAGCATATTCAAGCTTGGGATTTACTTCAACCGCTGTGCATAGAACAGTATAATTACATGACTACAAAACAAAATTACACGTAGTTTGTCTTCCAGAAATAACACTCTCACCCATAAATGTAGAAATAATGCTTTTGAAGACAAAAGTTTAAAAATGCACTTAAAACAATTTCATTCTCTTCTTCTCTTCCATTTTTTCATAGGAACTCAAGAACAAAATACTCAGGCAATGTTCTAGTGGAGCTACCACCTTGCCTGATGTCTACTTCATCAGAGTCTGAAATATAAAAGATTATATTCTAAGTTCATGCACCAAATAGTAAAATACTTGAGTAGGATGTAAACATATATGGAAAAAATAATAATAATAATAATAAAAACTGTGTTGGCTATAGTGCATTAAGTTTTGAGGTGAACCATTATATTAAACGCTTCTATTCAAATATACTTCAAAATTCCTAGATATAGTATCGAGGCATAAGTTTTCACCAATGAAAACCCACAATGACAAGTAATAGAATTGCTATAAAAGATACCAGAAGTCATACGCCAACATGGTAAATGCAACAATGCAAGAAACCTACCTGCATTGGCAGGAACAGTCCAGGGAGTTGTAGTCCATACGGCCAAGCATAAATTTGGAAATTCTTGCAGTAGGCCACTCGGAATTAGAGAACTCACCATTCTGAATAATGCATATATGCTTCTTGAAACATGCCCTTCAGGATACTACTACATATAAACCAAACCAAATAAAGTGGCAATATAAATACTCTAAGCTCCACCAAAAAGTTTTGGGAGAAAAAAGAGTGCATGCATGTTAGCATGTACATATTCAATTATTCATACACACAGATAAAAAAAACCTGTGTACGTCTTTAAACAACCAAGAATCATGCAAACCCAACTAAACAAAATCACAGTGGTAGAATTTGGCTTAGGGATCCATAAAGAGGAACAACATAATGAAAGAATAATTCACCTCCAACTCTGCCTCAGCAAGTGCTGTCCGTGGTGACAGACTCCAGTGAACAGGTTTTCTGCCTCTGTAGATATAGCCTTTCAAAGCCATCTGGCCAAATACTTCAATCTAGCATAATATAAGATACAAATTAAGAGACTCATTGATCACAGCCAGCATGCCACGAAGTCAAACACCCATGAAAAATTACATAGCTAAAGCTCAATCATTGATCTGGTCAGCTACCAAAATTTTTTTCTATGGCTCTTTGCTTCTTGAGAATCAGTCTATGAGAGTTCTCATTTTGAACTCTTGAAGTTTAGTGATCCCATGAATTAGTCTTAATTAACTTTCACAATAATACATAATGAATAAGGCAATTCAAAGTGCTGGACTCTATATTCTCTTTAAAGTATCTGTAAGGGAAAATGAGAAAGGCTGTACCAGCTACCTGGGCAGCTTCGTATTCAGGATCTAAAGTAAGATATGGATTATTCCAGTCTACCCATACTCGATAGCGCTGCAAACATTTGTAAGATGCTTAGGGTACAAAATCTGCCCCACTAATTAATTGTGCAGTGTTTATACAGAAGTTAAAACTACTGCAATACCATGTTATAAGAATCACAGTGCAAATTGCAAAATGAAGAACCTTGAAAGATGACATCTGAGATTTAACAGTTTCTTTGGCAAATTTAGCAGCCTTTGCTCTCAATTTCAATGGTGTGAGTTGCTCGATCCAGTGACTGCAAAACTGCAATGATGTGAAAATATCATATTATCCCAAGTATGTAATTGATAATACTAGCATATTGAAATGCAATTTCAATCTGAATCTCAGATGTGAAAACTAAGGGAAAAAGCAAGGGAGAATTTTTCAATTTCATTATTTACACCTAAAATTATCTGAAACATCTCTATTCATTTTGGAGTAAGTCACTGCTTTTTCTGGAAGCATGAAACAGTAAAGAGAGTGCCATAGTATGGACTCCTAATGACAATGGAAATCAAACTTAAACTAATTTTTCAATAAGACAGTTGCTTATGGAGAGCAAGTAAAGTCATGTCTATAAGCACAAAGGAAATTGTTGGGACTCTGACTTGCCTGACTAGATATGATATGAAGCAAGTGGCACAAAAGGGTATACATTCTACTTGACCTTGAAACAATTTAATGTAAATAAAAGAGATGAAATGGATTTTTAAAAATAAAACTTTTGAAGTGTCCCAAAATATGCAACACACAATCCACACTCCAACTGGTCTACAAAGGGCCATACTTATGGAAGCAATGTGAGCACTTAACCAACATATCTATTGATTGGTGCAAGCACTGTTCATATTAAAACAAAAATGTTCAAACTATCATTCACCACCATAGTAGCACAAGTACCCAAGCAATTTCTTTCTCTTTCTTTTTTCATTCCTTATTCTCCGTCTTTCTTTCTTCTTTTTATTTTTTTCCTCATTTCTTTTTAAAGTCTTTTGCCTAAAGATATTTTTGGCATTCAGACTTAGAATGTGTTAAATTTTATCCAGCATAAACAGCTTAAAGGCTCTATATGTTATTGTTCAAGCACTCTACTGGCAATAAGTTTTCTATTTTTCTTCTGCTTTCCCTGATTATTTAACCACAAGATGAGACGCTTTTCAGCCATGACAGGGTTTCTTCTGCCCCCTTATTTAATACCTAAATAACTCTTAAAACTCAAAGTCATTGAAGCTTTTTTATACTATACTATTTATTTTGATACAAATTTGAATGACATATTTTGGTGACTGATCTTATTTTGCATGACCTAAAGTATTAATACTTAACCGCTTCTATTTTGCTGCAAATTTCAGCAACTTCCTGAGATGTGGTGGAATCACATGTGCCTCCTCTCTTGTTTAAAACTTATCATAGACTTGCTTTAATAGAACAATCCATGGCATTAATCCATGCATAAAATTACCAATTTGATTTTTACTTTTCTGCCTCAAAGTTCTCATTTGCTAATCGCTTATGAAGTAAGGTTGAACTCAAATCCCAGCCTTTCAATCTTTTCTCAATTGTTCCAATGTTTACAAAGTTTAGATGCAGACATATTCTTTTATTCTAAAAGATTATAAATGATGATGTGTTTTGGAAAAAATACATTAACATTATTCATGACATAAGAATTTCTTTCATGTCTACAACTAACAATTTGACAACATGGGGTGATTGCTATAAAAGATCTTAAAGTAAGTGGAGTCTATGTTTTTCTTGAAACAAAAGGGGGCTGCACATCATTTTGCAGTACCTCAAGAGAGGTCATGTAATTTACTCCATTTCCATTAGAAATAAATAAAGAAAAACCTCCAGTCTATCTCTTTGCTCACAATGCCACCTAACAAAGCTCAGGATGTACTATATAGTCCTTGAAGCCTGAAAATCTTACAAAATCATAAATATTATCCCCTCCCTAAATCTAAATGGCATAAGCCCTCTCCGAACAAGATACATGTATCATATAAGAGGTTAGATGTCTGCATTACCATTTGCCAGGACAAACTTGTCCTTGCTTTGCTTCCTTTAAACTCGGAGATTAAAAGGCACATTTCATTAAAGAAAAGAATCTAAAGGAAATTGAAAACAAAAAATAAACCAAACATTTTGAATTGCTAATACAAAATTAGGTTATATGAAAAACATATGAAGTATTTTATAAATAGATTGATCATAAAACTAGACTCACATATATAACATCTACATATAATCAATGATTGTATGTTCTTGAAACATATTTTATGATAAATGGTAATATTTCAAATGTAATCACACGAAAACAAGAACATGTATGTGCTTTATATTTCACATGTCATAGACTTGTAAAGACTAAAGGCAACCAATAAAATGCACAACCAGATAAAAAATGAGTTGAAAAATGAGTTGAATTGACCTTCTATTGTTCACACATTAATCAAGTAGCCCAGGAACAGAAAGTATCTTTGCAACACTGCTCTCAAACATAATTTAGAACTAGGGCCAGCCATCATCATGTCAGTACTAGAAAATTGATACTTGCCTTTTAATTCAATTGGTAGCTCATGGCAATCCCATCCAGGCACAAACTGAACTTTATAATTTTGAAGGAGCTGCCCACAAATGAAAGGAAATATAAAGTCTTCACAAAAGATGAGGGCTTACATGTGAGTGCATTAGCATACAATCTACACTGTTAGACCATGCATCTAACTGACTGAAAACAAGATCTGCATCAAATCAAATATGATCGCAATGAACTGGAAGTCTAAGTTCAAAGGAAGAGAAGGATACCTTATAACGGTTTATAATATCCTTTAGAATTTTGTTTAAGGCAAGGCCAATGTGAAGGTCGCCATTGGCATATAGAGGACCATCATGTAGAATGAAATTTCCCTAATCAAGGTTTATATAACACATCAACAACAACACACAAAGCCTTATGAAGTAGGTTAATAGGTTTATATGTTTAACTAAAACACAAGTTGAGTCCACAACTTACCCCATTATTTTTGTCAGAGACTCTCTTGAATACTTGATTGTCCTCCCATAATTTCTGAATTTCAGGCTTATTTACCAAGGAATTTGCTTTCATACGAAATGATGTCTTAGGAAGATCAACAGTGTGCTTGTATTTACCATTTTCTTGCCCTGTCCCTAAAATTCATACAAATAGTGTAACCTAATGTGCACATGCAAGGTAACATCAAGTTAAATATGGAGGCGCTGGAGGTGAAGCAAAAGCATTGTGGGATCGAAAAGACACTACCTTCAGCAGCTTTTTTTCCTGCATAACAGGCCCTCGAGATCTTCGCTTTGAAGAACAGATCTGGTCCTCGAAATGAGTACAGTAATTTGATACATTTGTGAGAGATACAACTTTAGCTTATGAGATTCCGCGGTAATAAAACAAGCCAAGAGAAATAGTTTTCCTAGAGGATGAACAAGTTGTCCGCAAGAACACCTGAGCTGGCATTAAATAATATATCAATTACAAATCGGTTAATACTCTTGATTTGAGGTTAACTAAGATAGGATTAAAAGAAAAAGATTAAACCACCAAACCATCATACATGAATTAAAGAGTTGCAAGGAAGGCCACGCGAACCTAAAGGTCCTGGAGATCACAGTTTGTATTTACTTTCCATGCTTATCTTTAACTGTGAAAAACAGACATATGATTGGTACTACTTTAGATACTTATCTGTAACTGCAAAAACCAGAATGATGTAGAACAAGAAGAAGAAACCATGAGGAAACTGAAAATAATAACACTTTCAAAATTCTTAGTAATTAATCAACTTTAAACAAACATGAAGTTTTTAAAATTAATTCCAAGTCTTATAATAGTAATTGGCAACTGGAGTCTGGACAACTAGTATCCCAAACTCGAGACTTGAGTAATCTTAATCCAAATTAGGAAATAGATTCCTAGTAATAAGCAGTACTAAGACCCAGACAGCTAAGCTCTTAATTTCCAAATTACTTGTACGCCATTGAGTATGAAACGATAATCTGTTGTCAAAATAAGTGCTTCAATATATTTTCCCCTCAGACCCAATAAAAAAAATCCGCCACAATTATTTCCAAAACATTCAAAGACAATCTATTCAAAACTCTTATTTCACTAACGAGTATTAAGCATGTCTCCTCCAAGATACACTTAATTGTCAAAGAAAACCACATTGATATATTTCTCCAGAACAGTAAAACACCACCAAAGTTCCTATTTTCTTGGTGAACCTGAAACATTCAAGGGAAAAACCTGCAAATAGTGTAAACTTCTTAACAAGAGAAAGATTTGAACTGACACTGATAGATGCTTTGACACCCAATAATCAAAGTTGTGTTGTGATCTTCCTGGTAACATGAACAATAAAAGATATTAAATTTCATCCTCAAGCAATCTTCAAAGTCCTATTGATCTCTTAATCAGTACGTATCAAAAGATGAGTGCCAATATGATATGACTGAGTCAAGCTTCCCAGAAAATGTTTACAAGATCAATCAGAATATGAATCCTAACATGACTATCATGGTTGCTACACCAATTTCAGTAGATGATTTATGTTGGTTTCCTGATTCAGAAGCAACAAACCATGTTACAAACAGTCTCAACAATCTAGACATATGCAACGTATATCAAGAAGTTAAGATGCATGTTGGTAATGGATTTGGGCTTCAAATATCTGACATTGGTAGCTCAATTGTTATTCGCTTATCTTCTCATCCCTTTGATACTATGTCAAAAATCAACTATCCCAAAAGTTTAAACTGTTAGATGAAGGCTTTTGAACAATTTTTATATCTCTAAAGCACCCCTCACACAAAAGCTCTTTGAGCTCAAAGTGTAGACAATCCACAGGTTCTCCAAATGCACAAGCTCACCAATCCATGTGTCGGAACTCAACTTAATTCTTTTTAAAGAACAGACTCTAATACTATGTCAACTTCTTAACAAGAGAAAGATTTGAACTGAAACTGAATAGAGATTTTCATATTTCACTCATACTTCATAACTTCTGTACATGGGTATTTATAGACAAGTCGAGATCCCTGTAATGCAATCTCATTGGTTTTTTCACAACTAACCATAACTGTCTTGAACTAACACACTTCCTCGCTCAAAACTACAAAATTTGTTTACAAAAGGCACGGAAACGCACTACCCCAAGAGTGCTAACTGAAGACATAAACCAACTCAAATCTTAGTATATTCTCAACCAAATGCACCAGAGCAGTTCATAATGCTCCGTTTGGGTACCGAGATACTGAAATAAAAAACAGTATTATAATGGATACATATTTGAGTACCCTGTAACAAGGAGAGGTTTGCATAAACATAGCCATGGTGGCTTCCCTTCACTTGAAAGAAGAGGAATTTGAAGTGAATGATTTGAGAATCACTTGGCCTCCACTCGTTTGCAGAAGCAAAGCAGAGCTAGTCCGCCTCGCAGAGCGAGGGAAAAACATCATTCGGAAAAATCGAACCAAAACCTCCACATTTTTTTCTCTTTTATTTTTCGTTTAACAAATCAGATAAATAAGCATTTACGAAATGTCTTCAAGGCCAATTTGAGTGTTTTTGTTTTAATTTATCAGCAAGGACAATATTCATATAAATTCTTTTTTTATCAAACCATCATCTTAATAATTTCAAATAATAATCTTGTAAATATCTATGTTTTGTGTGGAAAAGAAATAATTTATGTCTCAAAAGAAAATAATATAATGCATAAACTCCACTTCTTTTGAGATGTAAACATGAAATTGGAAGATTTGAATTTTTGTCTTTATTTTTTTATTTTAATATTTTTAATTTATTTTTTAATTTATATTAAAATATATTTTATAAATCTCATTTTTCACTAATTTTTTTAATTTTATATCTATCTCTTTTATTTTTCTCTATTTTTAAATCCTCTAAAAACAAACAATCCTTATGATGTTATGTTCTCTCATGGTTTACATTTATCATCTATACTCGGAATAAGGTATTTTAGCATTCTTATGTCAAGAACTTTTTTTTTTTAAATAGAACTATTAATAAATAATATTGAAAGATTCAATAATAATAATAATAATAATAACACCAAAAATTCTTTTTGATGGTTCCAACAAGCTAAGAGTTATTGAAATAAAAGCTCCACTATATTAATTTTATTTTATCGGAATATGAATTATGATTTGTCTAACTCTTAAATTTTGATCATTTGATCAATTTGCCTTCGAATTCTTTGGGCTTCCTAGTTCCTCCTACAAGGCTATTTGCCACCTTTTCATTATGTAATGACTGATTCTTAGGTAATGAGGGTTAAGCTCAATGTTTTTCTTTCCATATGTTTGGTTGAAGCCAACTTAATGGAGCTTTTAAAAGAAATCATGCTCTAATAACTTCTATGGAGTTATTATAAATCATCTGAATTACCTGTTTCCTCTTTATCATGTTACTCTTACATCTTTTTTATCACTTAATTCTTGCATTTTATATTTTATGGTCATTGACACATGGCCAATAATTATAGGATGTGAAGTGGGAAGATTAAATGACAAAAAAATTGTGGAAGGAGAATTATCCTATAAGGTAATATACATTCATAGGTTTATAATTAAAATACAACAATGAAAATCAACACAATTCATCCAACGTAAGTTCATATGCTTTAAATGAAAACTAATACAAATTTTTCTAACAAGTTTATGATTCAAATAATGACAATGTGAAAATATTAAATATGTAGTATAGAAAATATATGTATTGATGATATGAACTTGGAACTATGCTAGCCATTAGTTATCCCATCTCAATAATGTAAGCATCATATATCTATTATACTAAAAAAGAATTCACTTATCTCAAATTTTGTCATTTATCCTTCCTATGATGTCTGAGAATTTGTCACCCGTAAATAATTGTAACTTTGTTGTATTCTTCCGTTATTTATTCAATGTTATTCAATCAATTTTTTAAGTTATTAAATAATAAATAACTTTTGATTGGTTTAACTAATAATTAACAGTATTATTATTTTTATATTTTTATACTTATAATTTTATTCATAATTTTATATTTTTTATTTAATTTTTTTATTGTTTAAAATTTTTTAAAAAATTACGTTTTAACTACATTATAAATATGACTGAAACATAGCCCAATACAGCGTGTGCAGAACTTTATCGCTAATTAAAACGGTGAGGAAAGTAATTCTGACCCATAAATAGTGGGTTCGCCGCTGTCTGGAGCATAGAACCGCTGCTGTCTGAAAGGGCTCTCACAGTTGTTTTCGTTGGTCTCTCTGCCCTACTTCTGATTTTGGTTTTATGATATCGAATTGCTTTTGCCTTCTCATATGTTACATTTTGTGGAAAATTTGCAGGCACCTGATTGAAGGAGGGGAGGAAAAGAAAGAACAACACAAGTGAGGGACAAGGCAGAGAGGAGGAGGCTTTCATGTTTTCTCTGAAACTCTGAACGAACCAAAAGAAACCCAAAAAGAGCCCACGTAACTTGGGGAACAATCTTGTTCTTTTGACAGACAGTAATGAATGTGAGATTTTTCGGGGCTTGCAGAATGAAGTTTTGAGTTTCATATTTGATGAGAGGAATAGAGACACAGATTGGTGTGAATATAATCGACTTTGAATGACAAGCATAAGGGAAGAAATGTTTAGCAAGCTTACCTTATTTGAATTTTTTAAACATTTTATAGAATAAAAATGTAAATATATGATAATTAATAATTAATTAATTATAAAAATTATTATAAAATATAAATAAATAAATATTAATTATAATTATTTTTTTAGTGGATCTAAAGGGAATCAACCTTGCAGGAGCTATACAAGCAGCTAATAACAACCAATACGAGGCCATAGATAAACCCCATCGGGCTGTGTTTTTCAAGTGAATCTAGTAACATTTTAAAGTGATCAAGGCATGAACTTCAGATCAGGATTCCTTTTCTTTTTGCAACGAGCCAATTAACTTCCTGTCCTATAGCTTTTTAGAGTGCCCTCGAATGGAATTTGGAAGAGGGGGATCACGGTGCCACGGTGTTTAGTTTTGAGCTCGCAGAGTCGCAGGTGATGACTGGCAGCGAGGCTACAGCAACTTGCAGCTAAGGCCTCAAAACCCAAATTTCTTTTGCCGTAAGGGAACTCACAACCGAAGCTGAAGCCCGAGTCAATGGAGTTATGGAGGATTTCCACTAAAACAATGCCAGTTTCAGTGCAAAAGAATAGAAATAAAAGATTATTCTCACCTGACCAGTTCACCTAAACCCGCTCGGTTCAACCGATTCATCAAAAATCAGCCGGTTCACAATGGTTTTTACCGGCATTCTTACATTTTTGACCCAAATGATAACTCAAACAAATCTGAAGTCCAGTTCACAGTCGAACCGGCTGGCTCAGTTCGAGTTTAAAAATACTGCCCAAGAGGCTTGGACAATGACTCGGACTGTTTCATACGCTTTGGCCATGCTAGAACTTGTATGCAAAATTATAAACTAATGGCACCTTCTGCTTCTTCTTAAAAAAAAAATTATAATTAGACCATTTTGGTTCCTTCCAACTTATGAAATGTTTCGCCAAGATTTATAAAAAGCCACACTCCAAAATCATTTTTGTATTTTACCTCCTCTCTCTCTCTACCATTTCTTTTCAAGGAGCTTCAACGGTTCAACCATTGATCATTTTCTCCAAAATTAGCTTTTCTTTGAACCTGCCAAGTTCAGCTGAGTTTTCTCACTGGCTTGAACAATAGAAGCTGATTAAACTCATTCTCTCATTCAACAAGACAGAAAAACTTATCCAGTGAACATCTGATTCAATTTCAATGGGCGGAGCATTTCATATGAGCATAAGACTGCAGTAGGGAGGTCAATATATGGTCAAGAGGTGGGGAGTGGTTCTGGAAGAAAAAATGCTTACAGTTATCGAAAAGAGTTTTAGGTCTAGACATTGAGACAGAAGATACTTCACATAGGACCTTCAGAGAGAAACAAACACCTAATAACTGGCTTCTCCATCTGAATCCATTGGGAAGCACACATTCCCCATACCTATTTCTTCCACATAATGGATGGTTCTCAACAAGGGACACTGGGCACATGAATCTTGGATTAATCTGGCACAGATCACCCACTGCTTGGCTGATCAACTGTTGAACAAAATGGGATTTTTGAGCAACAAATATATCATAACTTAGAGGGGACCCTGATGGTCCATCCAAGGGAGTAGAAGCTGCATGGGTCAGAGTAAGTATAACACGTTGCCATATTGATGCATTGAGAGATTTTGTGATTGACCTTAATAATGGCAAATCATTGAGATCTTTGGTTTGGGCATCTACTCGATCAACATAGAGAATGACATCTGGAGGAAGTTTTCTAATATGCCTCTTTATGGATGACAATATCTTCTGGTTGAAAGCTTGCTCCTTCACTGCAGACCGGAGACCAGGTGTATCAAGGATTCTGATCTTAACTCCATCTATAGTTCCTGAAACCTCTGTTATGGAGTTTGTGGCAGGTTCAAATGCATTTGTAATGACCTTCATCTCACCAAATATAGAATTAATGGTTGCACTCTTTCCCACTCCGCTTTTTCCAAGAACTAGAATGTTCAAAGAAAAGTCTAAATAATCTTCACCATCTTTTTCTAGTTTCTGTGCCCATATCTTCGCTGATTTAATGACAAATTCCTGATTAGAGCAGCTCCTAATATCTGCAACTAACCTGCATAAAACTTTTGACACAAAGGAATCTTCAAGGGATAAATTTAATCGCTGAACAAGCCTCAAGAATTTCACACTTACAGCCTGTATCTTCTCAACTTTTTCCTTTTCATTTTTACTTACATTGTGTCCGAATACAGTCTGAGCTTCAAATGTTGGCAGGGAACTGAAAGTACCTGGACCATTAAGAGAGAGTAGTCTGGATTCATCAGCTGAGGTGATTGTAATCATGCTGCCATCTAAGTCACAACTACTAGCAGCATAAAGTAATTGTTTTTTTGCATCATCCATCAGTGAGTTCATTTTTTCTTCTGAACTTCTAACTGTCAGTTCTTGTTGAGAGTTCTTTCCAGAACCCTTTGAACTTAAAACAATAGAGAGAGCTGAAATTTGTTCCATGAAGTGCTCAAGGCCAATCAAAGTCGAGCCTTCTACAACTCCATCTGAATCAAAAGCATCTCTTTTTAATTCTTGACTAATTGTGTTAGAATCAACATTAGCATCTTCTTTTACCTTGTCTCCCAAATTAAGACAGTTTCCCACACGTTCATGTGAACAGTAATCTCTAAACTGTTCATCTTCTTGACTAGCACATAAAACAGTTCCAGACAAATCATCATCCAAATATATAGTGTCTTGAAGTGCTTCTGGTTCCAAGAATTTTAAAGACTCAACTTTTTGAGTTTTGTTACCTTCACAATTGTCTGCAGATTCAGGGTTGGCAGAAGAATCAAGCAATTCAGCTTCCAAGTTAATTGCACATTTGGTTTCGCTTATCAGCTTCTCACGCTCACTTCCTGTATATTCACCATTTTCAGCACAGGCATCATATACGGGTTCACCTGTCAGGCCAGAACAAATCTGTGACTGGAAATTCTGCTGTTGTAGATCATCGGCATAAATATTTAGCTCAAGTATCTTGCTGTTATAATCCTTAATATTGCACTTCAATAAGCTGGTGTCATCAAATATAATTGAACTTCCTTCCACCATTTCAGTACTCTCTTTGGAGTCCACCTCCAACTTTCTTTGCATTATGTGATTCGTGCTCACTTCATCGGTCTCAATGAATTCTATGGTACCTCCCTCTAGTCTATCAATTCCATCAAGTTTCACGCCTTCCTTCTCCAACTCATCGGCTGCAACTTTTACTGTGCCGAATTGCTCATAGTTCGAATTATTTTGCATATACTGCAATATAGAATTTCTATGAATTGATATTGAGCATTCACGGTGAGCTTCACTATCTTCAAGAATATCATCCACACCTTGCTCCTGCACAATTGACTCCTCATCTGCAAGCAAGGATTGTTTAACAGGTAGAGAACCCCTTAATATCAAAGGTTCAAGCTCTTCTTCCTCAACATCCAACACCTTAATTCTCGGGACAAAGCTCCGTGGCAAATTAATGCTTGGCACCCTTACAACACTTAGTTCTTCACTATCTTCCACTTCATTCACCACTTCCTCCTCATCATCATGGCTAGACAACCGGGCAAAGGGCATAACCCTCAAACTTGCATTATAAATAGGAGGTAGTTGAACAAGAGGGGAACATTCATCAACATCAGCGCTCCCTCCTTCCTCTTCACAGCCGGTATCCAGTGGTTCTGCTTCTGCTTCTGGGTCAAACACGAAAGGCCTTGGCGAGGCGGTTTCGAACTCATCGCTACTCACAAACCCCTCAGACTCAAACCCATTATCAGAAAGTACAGTTCCATTACTAGAAACATCAAACTCAGAATCATCAAGGGTTGGAGGAGCTCGGATAGGAAAAGAACCTGAAAGAGGCGAGCTTTGGGGGCACTCCTGGGCAACGAACGGCGCCATTTGCTTGGCGGAAAGAGAGACGTAAGCCTTTGAATCCATGGAATTAAAGGGCAGCTGCTAAGGAGGGGACCGAAGAAGGGACCCCAGAACAAGCCCAAGCATAAATTTCGACGACAGGATTTTGGCGACATTAGCATACAAAGTTACAAACCGCTTGGATTAAACCGTGCAAATTATTTTTAATATAATTATATTGATTAATATTCATCTAAAAATTTTAATAAAATATTTTTAAATAATTTAATATATTATATTTACATATATTTATAAAAAAATAAATTTTAACAATTAAAAAAATTAATCATATCCTAAATTTATATATTAAAATTTTAACACCTTAAATCTTAAAATATTAAATTTAAAATCACATATATAAAAATTTTAAATCCTAAATTATCAAATGTAATAATACATTAAAATTTTTGAAATAAATACTCTTAAATTTTACATATCAAATTCAAAATCTAAAATTTTAAATATTAAAACTTTCAATCATAAACATGACATTAAATCCTAAATATTAAAATTTAAAATTTAAAACTATAAAATCCTAACATCTAAAACATTAATAGTTTAAAGTTTAAACTATTAAGATTTATGATTTTATAGTTAGGTTTAGGATTTAAATTTTATTTTAAATTTATAATTTAAGATTTAAAATTTATAAGTAATAATTTTATATTATGCCATATTTAAGGTTTAAAATTTTATATTTTAAGATTTTGAAGTTTTATGTTTAGAATTTAATATATAAGATTTTAAAATTTAGTATTTAATACTGTACCATGTTTAAACTTTAAGTTTAAAATTTAAAATTTTAACTTCAAAATTTTAGATTTTAAAATTTATGAGTTTTGTCCATAAATAAACTAATTAAGCATATTTTATGATAATAATTTAATTTACATTTTATAATAAAAAATTTTAGGACCTTTTAGAGTTTTATAAAATTTAATCTAACATGCACAGGACTGTCCTAAATTTTAAATTAATTTTAAAAAAAAATTTTAAACTTTAAAAATTTATAAATAATGCTATTCAATTATGAAAAATATGCAAAAAAAAATCCTTCCATCAAATTTTGGATGTTTTGTCAATTTGATCAAATAAAAAAAATAAAATATTTTTAAAAAATATATAAATTTTTATAATCTACAATAATTCGTAAAAAAATAGAATTTACAGGGAATATACCTTACCATGAGATAAAGTTAATTTAACACAAAAAATCCAACATGAGCTTGATAATGGGTTTGACCAATTTGGATTTAAATGCTCCAGATGAAATGGGATATGAAGATTAGAGTGCAGATAGTGCTATTGGTGACAAGATTTTAATGGTAGAATCCAGATTGTACTTTACCAACGAAGCATGAATGTTCTTCATAGCGGGTACAAGAAAATTCGTCATGTTCTTCAAGTCAACAAAAGCTTCATTGCCCACCGCAATGGCTTCAATTTGGGTGGCGGGGTAATAGTGGGAAATGTTGGCTTGGACCTACGCGTCGATAAAGGATTGGTCTATAGCAGCTGACAAAAGGAGCTCATTGGGCGAAGCAACCACAACGCTTATGCCAAAGTTAGCAAGGGCCATGAGCACGGTGGCGTTAGTGTCATAAAGCTTGACTCGGTTAAGCCCTTGAGTTTTGAGTAGTTCCACAAACTTTGATGGCTTAAGTAGGTCATTTGTCACCTTGCCATAGTTTATTTCGATAACACCTATTTATGTAAAACCTGAAAAAGCAAGTTAATTAATCATGCAAATGAATTAACTAAGCAATTGAAACGTATTTTAAGAGTGGGAGCGACTGATGGACAACACTTGTTCAAATAGAGAACAAGAGAAGACTGAGGAATAATAAGGATGTTGCAAGGGATGCCATGCTCTATTTCTAAGCAAAGCAAAGCACTAAAAATAGGGGAAGAGGAACAATTATTTACATTTGTAATCCAAAAATGTGAGTTTTATAGACAGAGATAGTGTAACAGAGACTGTAGAAAGTGTTGCTAGTGGCAGGGTACGTGAGTTCCTTGTAAATTTTGTCTTTTGACATATTGTGACGTATTATAAAAATTTAAGTATATTTTAAGGGTATTTTAGTCTTTTTATTTGGTTAAATTGAAGGCTCATCCAAAGTTTGACGAAAGAATTTTTTGTACTTTTTTTATAGTTGATAAGGTTTATTTGAAAATTTTTAAAGTTTAAGAGAATTTTTTAAAATTGACTTAAAGTTTAAGGGAGTTTTATATATTTTAACCTAAATTTTTATAACTAGTTATTTTTTTTTTCAAATTTAATTTTTAAAAATATTTGAGTTGTATGTAATTTTTATAACTAATTTTTAAATTTTAAAAATATACATAAAAATTACATGAAATTATTTAAAAAATATTTTGTTAATATACTTAGATAAAAGTTAGTTAATATAGTTAAATTGAAGTAAAGTGTAAGTTTTAAATGAAAATAAAATTTAACAACATTTGAAAAAGCTTCAAGAGGTAGATTTTAAAGAGAGGAGTGCATTTTAAGATAATGTGTAGCAAGCTTATACTTTGTTACTTTGAAATTTCTTTAAATAATACTAAATTTAATTTTTGTTTAAAATCTATTTGACTAAGTTGACTAATTGCTATTCAAGAATCTTAATAAAATATTTTTTAAAATTATTTGATATAATTTTAACATTTACTTTTAAAATTTAACTAAAAGTTGAGAAAATTAGTTATAAAGATTTGATACAATTAAAATTTATGATAAAAGATCTTAAAAATTTTTATTGTAAAACACTAATTAAATGACTATTAATTTAATACGTATAATTTATTTATTTAAGAATAAATTTTATAAATTTTAAAATCTAAAATACTACATGTTAAGATCTTAAACTTTCAACACAAAATCTCAAATTTTAAACCTACAATCTAAATAAAATATTGCATTAAATACTTAATTCTAAAATTTTAAATAATAAACCCTAAATAGAAAACTTTAAAATTCTAAAATATAAAATTCTAAACCTTAAATATAATATGATATTAAATTTTATCTGTAAATTTTAAATCATAAATTATAAATCTAAAATTAATTGCTTAAAATAAAATTTAAATCTTAAATTTTAAATTATAAAATCTTAAATACTTAAATTTTATATTATAAAATCTTAAATACTTAAATTTTATATGCTTTAACCTTTTAGATTTTATGATTTTAAATTTTAGATTTTAATGTTTAACATTTAATATCATATTTACAATAAAAAATTTTGAGTATTGAGTTTTAAAGTTTAAAATTTAATATTTAACATATAATATAAGACTGTTTGTCTTAGAGTTTAAGGCTTACTAAATCATCACACTTAAAATTTTGGGATTTAAAATTTCATATTTATGATTTTAGATTTAATGTTTAGAATTTAAGATATTAAGATTTTAATATATAAAATTTAAGACATAATATTTTAAATTTTAAGATTTAATATAAAGTTATATTTAAAATTTTAAATATCAGGGGTTTAAAATTTATATTTTAAAATTTAAAATTTTATAAACTTTAATTTGAAATAAATCAAATAATTAAATATATTAAATAAATAATTATTTGATTAATCCTATATAATGAAAAGTTTTTAAAAATCTTTTAACATAAATATTGATAAAAAAGACTCTTATAATTAATTTTTTTAGTTTTTAAAATTTATTTTTTACTGATATATATAAAAATAAGATAAGATTACTTAAAATAAGTATATTCTATTAATATTTTTGAGTGAAAGTCAGTTAATATTGTCAAATTAGGTGAAGTATTATTTTTGAACAAAAATAAAAATTCGTGTCATTTGAAACAATTTTAAGGATATGGAATGTAATTTATTTTAAATATTAGAACAAAATATACTAAATTTCGTGCACTTAGGTCATATATGAAAAATTTATTTAATATTAATTGAGATAAATAATATTTATATTTTTAAAATTATATAAATACTTAAATATATTTTAAATTAAAAATAAGTTAAGTATAATTTAAAATATATAAAAATAATTTAAGATAATTAAAAATAATTTGAGGATAATTTTTAAAATATAAAAAATAATTTATTTTAATTAATATTATAAAAGAAATTTCATAAATATCTTAAAATGCAAAAAAATTTAATACTTCTCCTAAATTTTATTAAATATTTATTTAAAAATATTAATTATTAAATTTATTAAATTTTATAAATAAATATAAAATATTTAGTAACTTGCAAAATTATTTGTGAAAAATTGGTAAGTAGTCTTTCTTCAATTTATCTTTTCCCCGAAGAAAACAACTAAATTGGCAAATCAAATTTGCGAATATGAATGAGAACGTCCCTGAAGCTTGAGCTGAAGCTCTTTGCTTGCCCGTGAATTCATTGCAGCGATGGAGTCCCACCTAGACTCAAGTTGAAATTTTGAACTCGAAGGAGAGCTCCCTGTTTCATCACCAATGGCCGCTGCGCACTCTATCTTCTTCTCCACTTTGACACCTTCCATTAACCGCATTTCGAGACGAAGCTATCCTCTGCTAGTTGTTTCGTCAATTCCCACACGAAACCCATCAAGAATCAGGCACAGGAAAAATTATTTGCGGCCCAAAATTCTGCGAACTCTCACGAAACGATACTCACCCATCACTCCTCATCTGCCACAAGAACCGCCGCCGCAGTCCAATACTCTCATCCCCTCTCCGCAAACTCCTCAGGAACACGACCCCTGCGTTGAAATCCCCGCCGGTGGAACCGCCAGTGAAAACAAGGCTGCCACTGCCGGTGAGGGCGGTAAATTGGAAGAGTTACAGGTCTCTGAGACGGTGGGATTCTCCGGTGAACATAATGGTGTTGCTGGTGAAATTTCTGCGAGATCTGTCCTTAAATACGGTGCGTATTTGGTTGGGGTTTTTGTGCTTCAAACCATTTTCTCGGTTTGGATTCTTAGCGATGATGTTTCGAACCAGAAAGCTGGGGATTCGGGGAGGGAGAGTTTAGATATAAATGTGAGTGCAAAAAGGAATCTTTTGTTCAATGAGAATGGGAAAACTATGGGCATTACTACTGCAATCAATGGGTTAAATGCGGAAGAGCAGCATGAATTGGAGAAGAAAGTAGAGGAAATTAAGCTAATGGCGAGGGAAGTTCGAAGAATTGAGGAAGAGAAGGAAGAGGAAGAAGACGAAGACGAAGATTCTGACATTGATGATGAAAGTGCTGTTGATAGCCACAGGCTTGGTATTGAGAAAGCGATCAGAGAACGCTTGTTGAAGCTGCAGAATAAGATGATTTCTGATAAGAACAAATCAGCAGCGTCAAATATTAACAATTTAGGAAATGCGGTAAAACCTAAAGGTGGTGTTAATGGGGACAGTATCAGCATGAATGTGAATCAGGGGAGCAAGCCATTAATGTTTGAGAAAAAAAGGTTCAAACACAGAATCCCTTCAACAAAGCCAACAAAAACTCCCAAGGGCTTTCAAGTAATCAGAGACCATGGAGCTCCTAATGCAAAAAAGAGAAAATCAACAAGTAGGGGCACATCGCAGGAAAATGGAATTGCTGCTTCTGATCATAATGGAGGAAACTTGGTCAATGAAGAATCCCAGGCATTACTGAATAATGGGAAGAATTTGGATGAAAAGTTGGAGACACCAAATGTGGAAACAGAGGCGGGACCTAACAGCAATGAACTAAGTAATGGTAATATGCTGTTAAATGCATGACTTTTAGGTGATTTCTCATGTCTATTGTCTGTTTGAACTCATTGTTCAGTTGCAGTCATGTTTACATTGTTGGTTGGAGTTAACCAATTTCGTCATTTTGTTTTTTCCATTTTGGGCCATTTCTCTTTCTTTAGGGATCATTGTTCTAATCCCATTATACATCAGTTATATAATACAGGGTTCAGATTTACTAACAAGGCAATGAATAGAGCTCTTTTGTTTCTTTGGCTTTTTATATGTTATCAGAAGTAACCAGTGAACTATAGGGTGGGTTTATGATAATGTTAGCATAATTCGAGTCATTTGTTACAATATGTTAGGTGCTCTCGAGGAGAATAGTTTGGGGGTTTCTTCAGTTGAAGTAATACCGTCAAGAAAATCAAGAGAATTGAGGACACAAACGTCTCAGTGTTTTGTCAAGAAAAACCTTGACATTGGCCCAATTTTGGTCGAGGAGGATGTGCTGAGTATAACTGGGAGTCCAAAACATGGATTAACTGACAACATTTCAGCAGCTAACAGAGTCAAAGTTAAGCAAACAAAGGCAGAGACTAATATCTGGTGGCTGAACCTCAGTTATGTTCTAGTATGTACATAGGCTTTTCCCCCCTTTTGTTTCGCAAGATTGATTTTCAGTAGCATAACTTTAGGGACTAGGGAGGGGCATAACACTGTCTCTTCAATTCCCCTTCTCTGCTCAACCTGCTTTTCTATTTCGATCAATTTGATGCATGTGTGCTCTGGCAATGTTATTATTCTAAAAGGTCTGGATCCTAAGGCATCCATTGAAAATCTTTTCTTATTTGTTTATCTCTGTTGAAGTCAATCCTTATAACCACAGCCAATTTTCTATGTTGTAGGATCTTTTCTTCAAGTCTATTTGATGAACTTTTTTAAATTGTAAATAGACATAGTTTTGGTTGAACTTGGCATGGCTTGAGTTATTATGCAAACCGTTAAATGCATCCATTTAAATTTAATCATCAAGTCAATGTATACTGGTGAAGGTCATTCTTATGCGAAGGGGTACAGACAAAGGAGGACCAAGAGGGCTCTATAGCTTAAAGATCACTTATAGGGAAGAGTACCAAAGTAGCTATTCCTTTACTGTTGCTTTTGAGGACCATGCAGATGCCAACAACTTCTGTTTTATACTGGAATCCTTTTTTGAAGATTTGGGTGATTTTAGTGCTGATGCAGTTCCTATGTCAACATCAGTACGAATCTTCACTATTCTCTCACACAGGCAATTAGAATTTTTATATTATGCATCAACATATTACTGAAATCACTTTAACCAAACATATTGAAATTGACACAAATTGTTCACTGACCATTTGTATATTTTTTTTATTTAGCTATTGAATGTGTTATTAATGAATGATGGATGCCATCTACTATTGCGAACTTTCAATTGTTTTGCAGGAACTTCATGAAGCAGTAAAGTCACATGCCAAAAAAGTAGTTGTTGTCAAAAAGAGACAGCTTCAACTCTATGCTGGGCAGCCACTTGCTGATGTCGAGATGGCCCTGTGCTCTATAGTGGAACAAGCTCAAGATGATTATCCTACAGGTTCAAGATAGCTGAAGATGCTACATTTTCTCAATATTTTGTGTGTTAACTTCCATGAAATTAAAATTCAATCCACGATTAGTTCTTTCGGGGTAACATGCTTTATGAAATTCTAAAAGGAATGTCAGAGTGAAGAAAGGGCAAATCCCGCCATAAACAGATTATGTGCAATCCATGGAATGCTTTATAGTGAAAATCCAGAGGATGGTATATTTGTCACACCTCAAATGTTGGAGATGATGGAGCGCAATATATGGAGATCAGAGTTTTTTAGTGGCTGAACTTTTGGTTATAGGTTTCATTTTTCTAATTGAATTTTAGGTTATACAAAGTGTAGTCGATGAGCAATCCCAATTTCCTTTACCCTTGTCTATGATGGAAATCTTGTTGATAAACAAAAGTTCTTATGGTTAAATTTAGGTTATACAAGGTGTACTTCTGAACTCTATCAATTGTAACTTATTGATCAGCAATTCCAAATTTTGGTTGGATTTAAAATCTCACTGATCAGATAGCCCCTCAGCCACCATGCCTGAAACTTAACGTTGATGGGGCTGTGGGTCGTTCTAATGGCTATGCAGCTTGTGGAGGTCTCATACGAGATTTGAATGGGCAATGGATTGTCAGTTTCTCATTCCATATAGGCATATGTTCAGTGGAGAGGGCAGAATTATGGGGTATTCTTTTAGGGCTTCAATTAGCCTGGGGTACGGGCCATGAGCATTTTCTGGTGGAAACTGATTCTATTGGAGCTGTTCAGGCTCTAGATCCATCAGCAGAGCTTGATCATGAAGGGCAAAGGGTCAAATGTATCAGATCATGGCTCAGGAAGCTAACTTTTGTGCAGATTGGCTTGCCTGGAGAGCTTTACAGGACGATGAAGGTCTCAAAGTTCTTCAAACAGTTCCGCAAGGGCTGTTTCAATGTCTTTCTCATGATTCTGAGGGCGGTGGATTACCTCGTGTAGTTAATGATAGCTAGTTTTTTTTGGGCTTCTTGCCCCGTATTTGAACCCAAAAAAAAAATCTCACTGATCAGAGATTTATAACTTGCTTTAGACATATCAACGCCTTGTGGTGAAATCCATTATTTGATAAATGATAGAAGTAACGCAAGTGCCAGAGGCACTTGACTAGAATCCGCATATGGCACTGATTAAGAATGAACATATAATGCAGCATTGCACAAATTAAAGATATTAGTATCCTACTCTCTATTTTCTCTTTCATATATGCGGAAAGTTTTTCTCTTTTAATCTTTATAAATTACAAGTCAAACTTGGAAACCAAAAATTCATATTTAGTTAGTTGGGACAAATGCCTCGCATTACATAATATGAATCCTTCCCAAACATCACTACGGAACTATCTTGAACATCGACAAAGCATGAATGGGTGCTAACTTGGACTGGCAGAAGCTCTGCCACACCTTCAGCTTTTGTTCCTCATTCTTCGTCAGTGCCTCATACACGGAAGATGCGATACTTCGTGCTGCATCTCTAGCCTCAGGCAGTCTATCGTTCAGTGAATCTGCCGCCACTTTAATCAACTCCGCCATCCCAAACTCTTCCATTTCTTCAAGACCCTGCTGTCACGTACTTATACATTCAGAACAGTGCACAATCACTATTAAAATTACCATAAGACAATGGCATTGAAGCAATTTTACCATCTTGGAGACACTGTTGGAGAGTGAGACAGCAGCCTTAGCCCTGACTCTGAGATTGGCATGGCTAACATATGGCCTCAGCTTCTGAAGCAGGGGGATAGGGGTCATGGAATCCACCATTGATTTAAGTGCCCTGTCTGCTTCTTCACACACAAACCGTTTGTCCTGAGATGCTTTTTGCAGCAGCTGCAGTAGCTATTGAGATTGGACCCATAAGACAATCCAAGCCATCCATCATTAAATCATTACAAATAATCATTAATCAACAAAGCTAGAGAGAGTTGAGTCCACACCAGCCTATCAAATGCATCAGAGGTGGAGGGTTCCAGCAATTTGTCACCAAAGGCAGTGAATACATCAGAAGCTGCCATAATTGAGGTTTTGGACAGAGCACTTCGGGGATTCTTCATTGCCTTCACCACCACCAACATAATTTTTTCCCTATACAAATTGTGATAACACCGAACCTAATTTTCTCCATACAAAAATACAAAATAATACACTACCAGAAAATTTTTAAAAAAGAAAAACATCGAAAAGAATTCTTACAGGGTGGGAAGTAAAAGAGACGAATGGTACAATGCGAACCGCCTGGTATCATTCAGTGACTCACAGACCTTGGTCCAGTTTTTTGAATCCAATTCTTCAATTAAAATCTACAATATCAACGAATTCAAAAATTCAATGCCAAGATTTGAAGAAAATAAGTTAAATAACTATTAAAAGAGTGAATTTAGAATATGGGTTTAAGCTGTGGCTATAAAAAACAACATACTTGAATCTTAGCTTCCGGGTCCGAAATGGGTTTAAGATTCTCCGAGGAGATATAATCAAAAGCGGCATCCCCAGATGAAGGCAAATGAACCAGATTTTCGTCATTCACAGCACGATCAGATTGTTTTGGGATCGAAACAGCGGCTTTTGGTTGCTTTCTGGGTCTCTCAGGGGTAGTCGGAAGAGCGTTGTCAATGGGTCTCAGTGCCATAGTAAGAAGCAGAGAACAAAAACAGAGGAAGAAGAAAATCGAAGATTGGCTTAAAAGGATGTGAGGTTGGAGCTCTGAATCCGAATCTAATTGAAAAGTGATCGACTTTGTTTTTTGCTGATGTAAAAATCAAACTTTTGGTTTCAAAATTTAAAATTTTGAAGAGGTTTGGAAAGAGACGTTAGCGTTTTTTGTGTAACGGTAACATATATAAAGAGTAAATTTTCTCGGGAATTGTTCTGCCACATGGCATTATGATAAAGATCCCGACTCCTCTGTTTTTTTTTTAATATTTTTTTATTTTTTGACTGAAGCATTCAAATATCAGTGCCCATTGAATGTTTTTGCAAAACCAAATTTGTTTTTCAAAAGTCTTTCTTTTATGTGATTATAGAAATAAATTAGTCAAAATATATACCAGAACTGCAAATGAAAAATCATTAAGATGGAAAGCTATGATTAAATATTAGACTGAAAAATAAATTTGTTGACCTTACGTAATGAATTGAATTTAATTAATCAATTTATTGATTTGATTAATAAATTGTAATTAGTTAATTCCTTCTTTGTAATGTTTATTCATAGCTTGACTTGTAAGGAATTCACCTATCTTCTTAAAAAAATAATATGTGGGTTAAGGTGACATGATGTAAAATTAGGATGTCCCTAAACTGTGTCCAAAAATTTATCCCCATTCTAACCGAGTGTCAAATAAAATGGAGGAATTCAAAATGTGCTGCATATTAATGCATCATGAAATCAAAGTAGTATTCTTGTCGTTGATCTCAATTACATTAACATCAGAATTTCTACAATAAAACATGCAATCATTTGAATGAATAACTGAGTAGAAAACGATGTAAACAAAAAATGTCCGCATATTCACTACAAGCCAAAGCAGAATCACAGATACATAAACGCCTCAGCATCAACCCTAAAACTAAACAACTCATCTAATCACTCACTATTGTAACATATACAAGTAACCTACTCCATTCTACATTACCAACATGCCGTAATAGAATCCCAGGACGCCTATTTTGGCGTCCAGTCTAACAAATGCTCTAATTCGTGAGTGGCTAATGTCAAAATATGGACAGAAGTGAAGGGTCTTCATCCAGTGCTGCCAAACAATGTCTTTTTATTTTATGCCAAAAAAAAATCAGATTAATGATCGTATTCAAGTGCTGCTAAGTGCTAACTGGCATATCACTCCTACGCTCAGTCAGCTTTCAGCCTCAAGATTTCCTTAGCTGTCCTACGCCGGAAGTAAGGCATGTGTTCCTATAAAAAATGGAGAGATGCGGCCATTAATATTATAAATCATAAAAGGAGATATAGGGAACACAGCATATATCAACTTTAAAAAAAATACTAATACATTCTTTATGGAACAAAGGTGAATAGGTACCAAGTTATTGACTTGCAAGCAAGGAAAAATATTCAACATGACAGCAGAGGTTTTAAAGAACGGAAGCATTATTTTACTGCCAGAAAATAATGCTCCACATGTTTCACCTGGTTGAAACAAAGCCCCAGTCCTCTGCTATAAAAGTCAGCGTATTTGATCATAAACACCCCACAATCAAATCTGTTCAGAAACAAACTTCCATTAGAGAATTCACTGAGACTCAGAATCCTGTTACTTGAACAGTTAAGAGCTGAAACAAACCCAAGACTTAGCTTGTGCTTGGTAGGAGAGAAAATGGAAGGGATGAAAATGTCGTAGGTACTAATATACAATAGAGGTCTATGTATGTTCCTCATTTTCATCTCTTCCATTTTCCCTCCTGCCTAGCACACCATTAGAGAAACTCTTAGACGTCACTCAGATTTGAAGCAAAGTTTGCCCGTTTACAACAAAGAAAGAGAAACTCTTAGACAGTGTATGATAAAGAAAGTCACAGTATCTTTGTTAGAAACTACTTAATGAAGAAAGCCTTCATGCATTAAAATCATTTCTCGATCAAGTATCAGTTTCCTTTACCATTCAACTACTTCTCAACATAAAGCCAATTCTCTAAAGCATTGCCAAATTATTGACTTGTTGCAACCAAAAACTGCGTGATTTAAAAGTATCCACCAAGGCACCAAGGCACTATTCTTAAGGAGGAGAAAGAATTAAAATTCCATACACTAATAGAGTTTACAATCAAGGAAATAACAGAAAAAGTTTCATATAGGTTCAAGGTACAGAATAAATTACGTAAGTGTTTTTCTCTGATAGTTTGCATGTGGGCCCTTAAAACAGAAACGTTCTATTTCCCCTTTGCTCAAACTTCTCTCCCTAATTTTTCTCTACATGTTATGTTAACTATATAATCTTTATATCAAAAATTTAAATTATGAATTAAAAATCCATTAAATTTTGAAAGCAGTTCAAAGCAATGAAATAAAATAATCTGCTCAAGGATACCTTTCTTGAAGGAAGGTACTAAATCCTCTTTTCCATTAACAGTAAGCTTTGGGAAAGTTACCACAAATTATTTCCTAGTGCAAAGTTTGTACTCAATCTTTTAAAGTTGAAGGGTGAAAGAAAAAAAAAATCATAAACTAGGTGATGACCCCAGAAAGTGATTTGCAGATGACTAGAATACAAACCCATTCTCCTGCTCAGGAAGATCGTCAACAAATTCTTTCTCCCAATAACTAACATCAATATCTTTCCCATTCTTGTCCTTCACTTCATCCACAAAATATCTAGCCTGTGAGACATGACAATAAACATTAGATAAACTTATAAACAGCCAAAGGTAAAAACATGCATATCTTTAATCAGCTTCCTATTTAATTCTTTTGTGAAGTAAATGAGGTACTTTACTGACATTGACAGCGTAGCATTGATGTTCCAAAGTTCATTTTAGTTGTCTTCCATAACTAAAGAACTTGGAACTCGCCTTGGTGGCCAACATCAATTAATTTTTTTTAATGCAATGTACAATTAGGCACCAAAGGCTCTTAATGCCAGGTGCAAGACACAGGCCTATACCTAAGCACAGCAAGTCATATTTTTTGATGGTTAAGAAAAATGTAAAACCAATAAGACCAATTAACAACATGATGGTAAAGAAGGGCTCATTATTCATGTATACACAAAAGAAAATTCGTCCAAAAGGAAGAAAAGTACAGAAAAAGAGGATAAGACATTCCGCTAAAACAAGCCAAAGAACAAAAAACCACTAGAAGAGTATACACCCCCAAAAAATAAAACAAACGAATCAAGATACTCCCACAAAATTCTCTCCACTAAACTCTCGCAAAAGCCACTTATGACCATTAGATTTGTTGAGACCCACAGTTTAAACTATGTGGTCCAATAAATTTAATAATCTGAAATCTTTTACGTGAGATTTTTGTAAGATTCAATTTGAGGGAATAAAGGGACTAAAAACAAACTCAGCTCATAAGAGCTTTCTGGACCCTTTGCATATCATTTGAAAAGGAAAACCCAGTAACATATAATTAAATCTTATTATACAGCTAGCCACTGAAATTGAACATTAGTCTAAAATAAAATCAGTAGGATTAGTGAAAGTACAACACATTGAAAAAGAAAACATTTATATTTGCAATTGATAAGTCAATAATCTAATTATCAAATGTTCAAATCTAATAGTAGTTTAAATTTTAAGCAATAAATGTAATTTATTTCTAATAACTACTTATATATTTCAGTCATTCTTTCTTGATTTATCTATATGTTGACTATGACTCCTTTTAGGTTGATTTCATGCAAAATGACATTTAATTCAATTTGCTTACAAATAATGTTTCTTCCATTCCTTTCCTTTTGAATGATTGGGTTGTTGACTAAATTTGCTGCATCTATTTTATCATGTATTTTAGTATCTGTTTCCTTATTCACCAAAATTAATTGTTTAAAGTTTTCCTAATCCACCTACAACAATTGTTTATTAATCGAATGACATATTATAGACACAATTGACACTCTTTCCCTTTATGAATTGTCAATACTTGGGTTAGGAAATGAGCAAAAAAAGATTGTGAACCCACAGAACTGCATTGGAGATAAGCTCACTTCAACACCTAGCTTGACAATGATCAGTTTGGTGCATTTTTTTTTAATTGAAAATGCGGTTAACTTGAGAACACCTGTTCAGACGTATATTAGCTGTAGCCCTAGCTTACACTTAAGTGATTTGTGAATTATATGTACAGTTAAAATAAATCAAAAAGAGAAACAGACTGCGCCCCAATCAAACCATGGCTTCCTCCACAAATCTTAACTGTAAATATAAAAGCCTGTCCATTAGACACTTTAATCGCTAGAGTCAATGATAAGATAAAGTGGATAGTCCAACCACTCTAGCATCTAATGGCACATTATAACAAAAACAGAAAAGAAATCACCTGAAAATTTACATTGTCAAGGCAAAGTATAATAAAAGCTAAGAAAATTTTCCAACTTTGATCAGTTCCAATTCTTTCCAATCATCAAAGAAAGCTAATAATATGAGATTTACATTTAAATACAGAGACTAAAAACTTTACCAGCACTTTTAGCACTTGGTGATCCCTTCCTTTCAGTGAGTCAAGATATTGGAATTTCTCATCTTTCTTGTTGATAATAGCCAAGCACCAATGGATCTCTTTATGGATAGGTACAAATATCTGGGTACAACAACAAATCAATTAACAGATATCGGGAAAAACCAATTTAATTGGTAATAAAACAAGAAATCAACAAAAGTTAAGCATATATATTTACTTTATCACATTCAATCAGGCTATATCCCAGCTTCCTTTGAGCGGTCCATCTTCTCACAGATTTGAAATCATAACCACTCCTGCCACTTATTAACTGACCAACAAATTCAAAATTGAAAAGTATTATGATTAAATTACAGCATAGATAAAACAAAAATAATATGTATAATGCTTCTATTTATTTCCTTTTATGTCTTGGATGGGTTATTAAGTCCATAAGCATCTAAATTTAATGTGTATTAAAACATATACAATAATTTTATGAAAGTAAAAGAAAACCCAGTCAACCAGAAGCAGTAGGACAGTGAACCAACTTTGGAACATAAATAGAGTGAACCATGTGAAACATTTGCCAAAGCATACCCAATGATTCTTCCCCATGCCAGAGAAACTAGGATTTATAGAAAGCGGAAAAAAGGAAAACAATAAGAGTCCTTCAATTTCCACTAATTAAATTTTATTAAATGCTCATTTAATAGAATCTGTGTCACTAAACTTACTGATCCTACAAACTGAACTGTAAGACCTAATAAATCTAACAACCTATTTTAAAATTAGTGAGCATTTAATATTGGTCATTTTGTAGGAGCATGTTTTCCCAAACAATAGACAGAAACCACAAAATACTAACAGCATATAGAAAATGGTTACAAACATTATGACAATGACCACACAACATTATCAAAGGATAGTTTAGTGACCAATGATAAACTCATTCAAGCTATCAATAGTCCTCACCATCAAGATGCCAATTTTTTAAAGGAAACTAATTGTTAAATAACATTTTTTATATTCGGAAGAAAGTTGGTGTTGCATCTATTGAGAAAAAATAACGGAAACTCAATTGTAGTTTGCGCATATTCAAAGAAGACTGCTAGAAGCTCCAATGAAAAAAGTTGATCAAATGATCTTTAGTGCAATCAAGGGGGGTAAAGGGAGACCCAAAATGACACATGAAGAGATTATTAAAAGGGATCTTTTGATAAATGACAAATCTGAAAACCTGGTGCCCAATAAAACCCAATGACACCATTTGATTCATGTAGCCAACCTTCCCTAATGGAATAAGGCCCTACGTGTGGTTGTATAGTATCAATCAACCAAAAAGCAGTTGAGGAAGACCAAAGAGTGCACTTGGAGAGATTATTAAAAGAGATGTTATGCTAAATAACATTCCTGAAAATTTGGATTTTTATAAACTCCAATGGCATTGTTAGATTAATGTTGCTAACTCCACCTAATGGGATAAGACTTCTTTTTTTTTTTGTTCTTCGTGTTGTATAGCATCAATCAACCAGAAATATTAATTTCCTCTGTCTGATACAAGAGTCAATAGGATAATGATTTTCTATTCAATAGAGAGTGATCCTTCAACAGGGGGAAGCAGCTTTCTCTTCTTTAAGGAGTAAATCATCTTAACATGGAATTCATTTTATGAAGTCAATTTGAAATAATTGTGTGAATAAGTATTGTTTTCTATGAAAATATTTTCAATATAAATCTTTATTAGAGACGTTTCACGTATTAAACATTTGCCATTATTAAGTTAGTTACCCTTAAACACATGAAACCTGATAATAAAAAAAAAAAAAAGTCAGCAAAACCATGTTTAAAAAAGTCAAGCAAGCCCTGTGGACGTGTATGTGTTTCTATGTGCACACTACCAAGGTTAAACAGGATATAAAAACAAGTGATCAACCTTTTTGTAGAAAAAGGTACTGAAAAAATGACATTTCAGAAACTTCTGGGGTTCTCTCTTCTCCCGCTCTTTCAGCAGCTCAAGGTACACATTTATCACCTGCAAAAGCAAGGTACAATATCACTGAATTCCATGGGTGCATTTTAGATTATGTTATGCAAAATCAGATGTCAAATTCTTCTCTTCTTCAGTGATTCGCCAAAAAGTTATAAAAATTATAAGCAAACAAGATCACCTCATCATTTAACCATGCACCCGGCCTGAGGCACTGAAAAATTTCTCCCGTTATCTCAATGTTTGAATTCTCATGGGTAATCAAGACTTTCTTCCTGTAGAATCAGAAAACCCTATGAGCTATGGTACAGATAACACATATTTCAATAACAGATGACCTAAGTATTGAACCATACCGGTTAGCAGAAAAGGCTTGTTTAATCTCAGCTTCTTCCTCCTCGGTGAGATTGACAAAAGGTTCCTTCAGTACTTCCTGAAAGCCACAGTCCCACTTGCATAAATTTTACTAGCATTTAGAATGCTTACCATGCCTTAACCAATATGTTGTAAAATCGAGTATCAAAAGAAAAAAATGAAAAGAAATACAATAAAAAGGAGCATCATACTTCTAACTAGGAATTAAGGCCTAAACAATATATAAAGATAGACCCGCTAACAAATTTTTTACCTTTAATGGTTCCTTCTTCGGGGAAGGCAAATCAAACTTGTACATGCGCTTCTTCTCGTTTAGCTGAATTTCAAAGTCCAGCCTATTCAATTTCTCCGTTCGCATATTAGTAACCTCAATCAACTTTTTGTATGCATGAAGACCTGATACATCATGCTCCAGCCTAAGAGATTCCAATATCTTTTCAGCATTATCCATCTTCAAATTACTATTAGTCAACTCAGAAACCATTGATGAAGTAGACTGCTGCTGAAGGCCACCATCTACGACTTTATCATCCAAAACCTGTATCTCATTCACAACCCCGGCACTCCCTTGCCACCTCTGGTCTGTTACCACGGAGCGCCCTTCTTGTCCATCTTCTATAATTTCTACTTCTTCTATACTTGAATCTTCCGAAATTACATCCTTTCGACTACCAGTATCCACTTCTATCACTTCCTTGTCTTTGTTCATGTACCGAAATGAAGCTAATGCAATATTTTTCGCTCTCTTTAAATTGGAACTTAATAACTTGGCCATCTCGCAGCCAGTCTCTTTCTTCTCATAAACTCCACTAGTCCTCAACCTCGATTCTCGATTAGAACTCTTAGACAAATCAAAATTATATGTTCTACACGGGGCATGAAGCTCCCTCACCAAGTTTTGCTTCGCTTCAGGGTACCGGGAAATCCTTGAAACCGTACTACTAGATGTTAATACGGTTCGGCTAGGACTCTGGGGCATGGATGAGATTCTGGCTCTTTTCGATATGCGAGAGTCTGAAGAATAAGGAGACGAAAAGGAATGATTCACGGTCAGGCATTCTTCGGAACGCTTATGATTGATAGTTCTTGCACCCATTAATTGACTGGAATTACAGAGAGCTCTAGAAAAGCACAACCCATATACGAATAAGCATATCTAAGGAGAATCAACCAGTGAATTTGGGAAATTAGGGTTTTTATTATGAGCAGAACGAGCCAAGAAAACCCTAGATGAAATGCAAATCAATACGAACCCTACATGGCACTAAAACAGCTGCAAAATCATCTGAAGAGAGGGCCTTCAAACGATAACACCGTTGAGAAACTCAAATCCTCAGAATCGAGTGAGGGGCGCATTCGAAACAGAGCCCGCACGAATGCAATGAAGCTTATGGGAAAGGAAGCTTTGGAAAATCCGCAGAAGAGAGAGAAAGAGGGACTGCGAAGTGCAGGTGAAATTGGAGTTGGGTGCTTTGTTTCGTGGTTTTGATCTCTTGACTAACCTGTGGAATTGAAAATTTTGCGCGATTTGTAGTGGCAGGGGTTTTGGCTTCTGCCTTCGCGGCACAAAAAGAAATGGAAACTTATGATTTTTATTTTTTAAAGAAGCGTTAAGTTTCGGAAAAAAAAAAAAAGACAATTCTTGTACTTGAAAATCATATTTTAGATTTTAAAATTAATTATTAAATTAACACCTTGCTCACAGTAGTCAATTCTATTCTTTGAGAGTTTGAGGAAAAAGATTGGTTTTAAAATGATAGTAGTAAAGGCGTAAATTTTAGTTTGGATTGCTAAATTAAAGTGAAATCTTCTTGAAAAGCTTAGGGTTAAATTTAAAATTTTTTGACTCAAAACTATTTGAACTTTTTTTAACTTAGATTAAATTAGCTTAAGACTAAGTGGGGTTAGTCCTCAAGACTAGCCTACAATTCACAATTTTTTTGCTAAAATTTTATTTCAATTTTTTTCAATTTTCACCTAATATTTCATAGGCTTTATTTAAAAACTCATTAAAAAAAAAAAAAAAAACCTTCCTCATAAAAGCCTTCAACTTAAATACTCATTTGAGTAACTATTTTTCCTTCTTTTATCGTTTTGTAATCTGTGAGTAAAGTTGCAAGAAAACTAAATATAAATAAAAAAAAAAGGAGATGCAATGCAAAGAAAGGTGTGTAATGGGTTAAGTCGGTAAAATTGAATTTAAAATTTTTTACTTATATTTAACTGATTATATGTATAAATTAAATTAAATTAAATTTAATAAAAAATATTTATCACTTGTTGAATATATATACAGATAGGTCATGAACGGGTTCAAAATTTTTTATACACCCGAAGTACAAGCACAGAGGAGAGGACGGTTCACCCCCTCTAAAACACCTCTTGTTACTACTGTTTTCTTAGTGTAAGGATGTGATAAGTGGTTTTTTTTTTTAGGTAAAAGTGGGGGGCCACAGCCCCAAAAGAAAAATTACACCGGAACATTCATAGGGAATGCCACCCTCATAGTATCGGCCGGCAACCTCAATTTGAATACTATTGAAAATGATTGTAACACGAGTTTTCAAAGTGGTTCCCACTCCCTTGACAGCTAACCAATCGGGCACTTTTTCCAAACTTTAACCTTTTCAAAGTCATTAAAGGCTTACAATATGGCTATGATAATGGGAGGCTTAGCTTCAACTGCATTTACTAGCATCTGAATAAGAATTTTCGAGTCCACTTCCACTTCTAACTTTTTGCAACTATGTTCCTTTGCCGGGTAAAAACCTATAATCAAACCCTAGGTATGATAAAAACCCGCATTACATTGCCCCCAGTGATCATGTATTAAATCCTCACAATTACTTTCTCCCTTTAAATTTTTTGTCCCATCAATATTTGATTTGATCCAGCCATATGGAGGAGTATCCCAATGTAACATTTTAGTTTCTTCCAGTTCCTGTACTTTCTTTGCTTGGCTTTCAGCATCTCGATCAAGTTTGGGGCCAATTAAAATCAGGGTCATGATAAGCAAGGTTTCTCCGCCTCCAAATTCATCAATGAAATGTGTTTCTTTTAAGTAGAGAAACTATACTAATGCATTCATTTTTTTGGGGGTTTTTTGGTTGTATAGTAATTTAAGCAGAAAAGTGTCAAAATATAATTTGATTGAGCAAAATAAAGCGTGATAGAGATGCCATCTCTCTTTTTTTTCTTGGTTTCCACGCAAAATTGTGTATCTGTTTTGTGTGCGCATAATGATAAAATTACTTATCTATGGAAAAGTATATTTATATAAAACTCACGCATTCAAAAGTCATCCCTATCCCTATCGACAAATGAAAAATATTTTAATAATATTTCAAATAATTCATAAACTTTACCATAAATATGATTAAAACGATACAGCTCTCACCAAAATTTGAAGTTGTTTTTTTAATCTTTGAAATATTTTTTGTTTAATTAATAAAAATTAATCTTCTCAAATTATTGATAACACTAAAACAGATAATTTTCTCCTAAATAAATTTTATCTATATACAAAATTAAAATCAAATCCTAACCTTATTTAAAATACCTTAATCTCTACTATTTAAACCAAAAATTTAATTTGATAAAAGATTATATATATATATATGTATATATTAGAGAGCATAAAAGAAGGTACACTCCTCATATGTGAAAACAGTTTTTCTTTTTTTAGAAGCAGAAATGGTATTTCCAAATAAAAAACATTTGGGCAGGAATAAATAAGCCAGTTAGAAAAACTGCCACATGTCAAGAAGTGGCAGCTTTTATATTAATATACAAAATACAAATTACTTATTCATGACTTTCAGATTGGTGGCGGATATATCTCCAACACACAAATATTAAATGAGGACTTAGACCAACAAACATCACACAAAAGACAAATATACATGTTATTACATTTAATTTGAGTATCCAACAAAATATTCGTTTAAATCAAATAAACAAAAACCTTTCAACTATATTGCTAACAAGAGAAAAATTACATTCTGAACATACAGATCATCGTCGAATAAGAAAAACCAAGTCCCTCAACGGGGTATTCTTTTTCTACTTAGTATTTCCTGTTCTTTAAGTCGATGTTGGAATCTTGCAAGGCGAGCTTGAAGACCAACAAGACTTGCTGCTTTGCGAGAAAGCACATAGCTCAACTGGGCTACGTAGTTGTCAATAAGGCTTCCTGGCTGGTCCACTTCTGCCAAAAGTTTCATTTCCTGGGAACCGAAAGTGATACAAAATGAGCACTAACAAATAAATATTCCAAAAGTTTCAACTGCCTTCCTACCACTGACTGTTGTTCACAGCAAACAACTATGTCAAAATGTGCATCCCAAGCCCCAGGGAAGTTTAGAGAAGAAGGAGTGAACACTCAAGTGAGATATTTAATATACCATGCAACATCTAAAATGTCAAACAACCATAACAGGCTAAAAATTCATCAAATTACAGATAATAACAATTTATGCACCATAACAAGATCTAACATTTTCGACTATTACACAAAAAACAAACCCTGGATATATCCTATATCATGATACCAAAAGTCAAGTCCAGTAACAACCCGAAAAAAAAGAAATTATAAATTGAACTTGCACAATGTTAACATTTAGAGCAAACAAAAAGAAAAAATTAATCACTCACTTCACGAACAATCTCCATGGTGTCTTCAATTTCTTTCCGGTGGGCAGCAATTAGTGCATCTTCCTCCTGCAAAAGTTCAATAAAGAAATAAAACAGTTACCATGAATAAGTTTTACGTTCAGGTAAACAGTAAGTTCAACACATTATGACAAACCTCCAGAATTGCACTCATATTCCCATCAGGAGAGGATTCAACTTCGTGTTGCCTGGATCCAGCCGTAATTGTGTTGTAATTCCCTGTGCTCTGCTGCTTGGAGCTTGTGGTGAATAGATCAGACCCATTGGCATCCTTTTTCAGCAAGTTTGCTGGCCTTTCTGACTTCTCATCCTTGGATACTTTTCTACGTGGAGGAGACACTTTTTTAACTTTCTCACCTGTATCAACTGATTGAGAAGAAGAGTTCATCTTCTGACCGGAAGAATCACTGTAAGCATTCTTCGCTTCAAACCTCTCCAGATCAGACCCGTTGGCATCCTTTTTAAGCAAGTTTGCAGATCTTTCTGACTTCTCATCCTTGAATACTTTTCTACGTGGAGGAGACACTTTTTGCACTTTCTCATCCGTATCAACTGATTGAGAATAAGAGTTCATCCTCTGACTGGTAGAATCACTGTAAGCACTCTTTGCTTCAAACCTCTCCCAGTCCATTGAGGCAGAAACCAAGCCCTTTTCTTCTCGCCCATTATAAAGCAAACTTGATGAAAATCGTGATGGCTGTTTCTCAACATCAGCAGCAGAGCTGTATGAAGAATTGTCCTTCTCCACAAATCTTCTGCTCAAATCAACTGTTTTCACCTCTTGAAGCTGATCATTAACATCCTCTCCAGTACCACTAGCTGGAAGAGATGATGTCAATGAAACCTCCTTACTAGCTTGTGGTACTGGATTTTGGGCCTGGTCCTTTCTAGGATTTCCAGTTTTGGATAGACTTTTGACCCTGGTTGTATGAAACTAGCCTATCAGTACATGCACGTGGATGCACATAGAGAAAGGGTCCGTTATAAAACATATCATTACACGCTAATAATGGAAAAACACATACCGATCTGCATATCTCAAGGTATTAAGTGTGTGCTCACACGACCCAGCATTTGGAGATATACAAGAAATCATAACAGTCTTTGAATTGCCAACAAAGGAGTCACGCAGCACTTCTGTGAGTTTGCTTCCACGGAATGGAATATGGATCTGGTCATTGTCCAGAGCACGAATGCACTCCTTCAAAGCCAAAAGGCTCTTATTAATTTCTGCCCCTTCAATCCTGTAGATGAGATACGCAAAGTTACAAGATGTGATTTCATACTATAACTAAAACTGTTTCATCTGAAAAAGTGCATGTCCAAACCAATTAGATTAACATGCCCAGGCAAATCACAGAAAAGGAAAAACAAGTTCCAAATTTGCTCACGCATGCTTGGATGTCTAAAGGAAGTGGCCTTAACTGCCTCCATAATATTCATGTTGATATCAAAAGGCCATTACTCCAAAAGTATTATTATATTACCAACCCTAAATTACATTTTATAATGATTACATCTGATAAAAAATATGTAGAAAAAGAAACCAGAACAATTGGTTTCATTAAAAACGGCCAACTAGAATTGTTTATTTCGCCCAGTTTATATCCCCCACAGTTATTCACATTAATAACATGTTAAGGCTGCGAAAAAAGTAAACAAAAAAAACACAAAAGAAAAGGGATCTTTAATAAACTTTTTCATATAGATTTCCAATATTGACCCAACCTACACATCTTATTATTAATCTTTGTAAGCTAGCACAGAAACAAATCAGCAAAAAAATACCATTTTGCCAAAGATTCAGGTTATGCACCCAAAATCTTCTAAATGGATAGTTCAATTGAGGTGTTCCACAAAAATCATAACATGCATAAAACATTATAGAAGGAACATGCAAGCAGTTAATTTTTTAGTAGTTGAAATAATTAAGCAAATACTTTAATTTAAAATAAACAACATTAAACAGATGTTTTAATTTAAATCTTAAAAAATACCGTGTCTGACGGTCATTGTCAGTGGTGTCAGCACCTCTTTCACTTCCTGCAAGATCAATAAAAGAAATCTTCCCCACTACCTTCCCACTTTTTGCATCATTTCCATCATTGATTCGCCTGCTGCTCTCTTTCACCTCATTGTGCTTCTTCACAGCCAGTTGTAAGATAGCATGTGACCTGGAGGACTCCTCATTAGCACCAGTGGATCCTGTGCTTCTTGCAGAATTCCCTTTCTCAATAAATTCTTTAACAATTTGCACATCAGAAACTTCAAATTCTTGAAGCCCTACAATACACACTTGTTGTCGTCCATCTTCTCTCATGCAGAGTTTCCTATTCATAGTAACAAACACAGTCACAGAATCTATTAACAGTGTGCATCCAAGAGCAAGGCCATACAGGTCAATGCATTGTGTAAGAAAGACAACATTTGAATGTGGTTTTCAATTGACACGATAGGTATACAGATTCCTCTCCAGCCAAAAAGAAACCAAATGCATGCTCAACTAGGATGAGGTTAAAAAAGGAGCCTCTAGAAATTAGAACAATCTTCTATAACATATTTGACACCTTGATTCAAAACTTAAAGAACCATCTCTTGATAAAGTCCCTGATCACAAATACATAGTATTCATATATGAAAGAAAGGACAAACTGTGCCAAAGCATCGCCAATCATCATCATTAAAATTGTCCACTAATTTAAAAACAAAACATGAAAGATCAAATAATGATTAAAAAGATATATATATATAGAAAGAGAGAGAGAGGGAAAAGAGCAATGCAAAATACTCACTTTCTGTCACTAAGAAGATCAAAAAGTTTGCCACCATATATCTCAAAGTAGCTAAGCCACAATTTAAAATTCTGATTTCGGTAAACTGGCTGATGCAATAGTCTAACAAGGTCTTCTACAGCCCTGAGTGGTAATGGTTGCATTGTGTAGGTTTTACCACTTCCTGAAAGTAAAATATTATTAGCATTGCAGTAATAAATGTAAATGATTGTATATTATGTATGAGGAATAAGGAATGGCAATCAAACATCAATGAACAGCTTAAAAAGTGCCGACAAAAACAACTACAAATCTTGCCAGCATTTTCTGAATAAAGAAGCCGGTTTTTTTTAAATAACATAAATCAAGAAACAGTTGATACAAATCAAACCTGCCATTTCTAGTCTAATTGCATCTATATCATATATGACGTATCTTCTAAGTGAAAGCTTGAACCATTAATAGCCTCCCATCCTCCCAATATAATATGTATATCTAGTAATTTTTAAGTCAAATAACATGGGCTGTATACCACATGCCAGCCAGAATAACATTAAAAGAAGGACTGGGGCTCGTCTAACATGCTCAACTACTGACAGTATCTAAAACAAGCAACAACTGCTTAGATCCATTAACACACGACTAAAACAATCAATAAAAAGTACATGAAAAGAAAAATATTAAAAAAAGGGTTTTAAATGTGAAATCAGATACTGTTGATATTTTGGTACAGGTACAATATGAACAGGAAACAAACGATTCCTCACCTGTCTGACCATAAGCAAAACAAGTAGCTTTGGTTCGCTCAAAAATTGTAGGAATAATTGGTTCTACTGTAACACGATATACCTGTTATGGCAAAGCATGCAAAGTAATCAAGCCTTAGATCTCACAAAGCAAAAATATAAAGGAAACAAGTATTTGCTCGCATAATGCCAGTGAAAAAAGAAAAAAAAGCCAACAATGACATAAATATGTTGGAGATAAATTATTGAATAATAAACAACTATAGAATTCCAATCCTTGACAAGAGTTGGCATACCTCATCATTAGTGACATGCTCATCCAGAACAGCATCAAAACAAAACTCATGTTTCTCCACATAAGCCGTCAAATCAACCTTTCATGTTATAACAAACACATAAAATTCAATACCTCAAAAAAATAAAAAACAAAGGACTCAATATTGAGCCAGAATTAAATTAATCAACCTTGGAACTTAAAAAACTTATAGAGGGCAAGTGAAGCACTTCAGGACAACATAAAAACAAACCTTGAGTTTGGGCTCATGGACAGTCAAATATGCATTGTCATATACAGTTACAATATCATCCTCCTTCTTAGCAAGCTCCTTCTTGTTTAAAGGCCTCTTGCGTACCTACGGCAATCATAAGACAGATTTTAAAATCTGCTCAGAAATAGTTTGATACTTCTCAAATGTTCTTGAATCAATAATAACAGTTTAATTCAAAATTAACAAGTTCAAATTGCTTCTATAAATTACAAGGCAGGAATTTATAATCAAAAATGCATATTCCTCATCATTCTTTACTAGATGATAGTAATTTTAGCAAAATACCTATTTTTCCCAGCAACCATAACGAGCTCAAGGGTTCAATTCAAACATCAATGACTAAACCTGGCCCTAGTATCATATATAAAAGCGCATATCAAAAGTTGAGGGGAAAAAAGTTGAACTGAAAGTGAACCTTAATAGTTACTGTCTAGCTAATTAAAATAAATTATAAAAATGGGCTGATGAAAAAGCAGCTCGCCATTATGTCTTTTTACCCAAAAATACATTACAAAGATCATATTTCCTACAAAACAATAAGGTCACCAAGAGAGAGACTTGGATAAACTCTTCAAGTGCTTCAAACCATCTGGACAATTAACAAATGAAGTGAACAGAAATCGGACACCCAATATGTACTTATTATAACTTTCAACACAAATTAAAGTCTCATCTCAGTAAACGAAAAATCACATGTTTCACCTTGTTTCAATTCATTGCATGAAGTTCTACATGAATGACTACATTGATGTCAAGACAAATACAGTATTTACATACCACAACTTTAATCTTTGCAACATTATTTTCCCGTGGCGCATTATTCTCTTTTTCATACATAGGTAATGGAATCGATGCATCTGGATCGGCTTCTCTTCTCTCCAGCTTGCTATTAATTGGATCAACATCATCTTCAAATACTCTAGTACCTCCAGGCATAAAGGGTGACGGCTCAAAAGGTTCTGAAAGGACATGCTGAGAAGAGGAAATTAATCAGAGCCAATGCAATCTATGCAAACACATACACTTATACCACTAATTTGAGCAAGTAAGATAGATGCAATATATCAATTGTCAATAAAATATAAAATTGTACAATCCAAAAATAAAAGAATAAAACAGAAAAGAGCTATAAAGTTCAGACATTCAAACCCAATATAACTGACCAAATAGCTACTGATATAACCCTGTTTTCACCCATTACCAGCACAAGAAATTGCCAAAGATGCAACGAAGAATCACAAAACTTCTATGCAATCTGCTAGTACTACTGTGTTAATCTTAGCCAATACATAGAAGACAACATCAAGTGTAAAAGGCCAGGTTTTACTCTGTAAACCCTAGGAATATAAGTCATATACATAATACGATCTATTGCCTCATATAATAAACATACCTCAGACAGAAGCTCTGTATCATCCATAGCATGAAGATCCAGAAGCCCAGCGCCAAAATCCCCCCTGAATTCAGGAGAATAAAACCCATCTGATGCAGCCACTCCACCTACCGGCTGGGCAACAGGTGTATATGGTTCTGAACCAGATTCCCCATTAAAGTTGAGGTTTCTCATTAACTTAAAAAGCCTCTGCTTTTCTTCAGCAGACTGTGCTCCATAACCCTATGACAATATCATGTCCATCTAAGTCATTCCATGACTAAAATTATATACGATTAAAATAGAAAAATAATAAATAAAAAATTGAACGTTTACCATGGTTGACTAATGCTAAACTCAATGCAAGCAATAAATTAGAAAACAGAAAACACTGTACACAAGCTTCATCATAGGGATGATAGACTTTAATGGTACACATTTCTACATAAGCAACGATATAATTATTCTCTAGAAATAAATTATTACAAACATTCATAATATATCAATCGAGTAAATACAGAATTAAGGGAAAGTGATAGAAGCATAGACTGTAAACAGAATATATAAAGCAATGGACAATAAAATAAAATTCTCCATGCTTCTATAAACGTAGGTATGCATGCGACCATATTAACTAAGAAAATTTCATACGAAGCATCAAGTGGACAACTTGTCCAACGATCAACAGTGCAACACAAACATCAAATTGCAAGTAAAATAAAGAGACGATTATAAACACCACAATTCTATTGACTACGCAACAATTGTAAAGTACATTACAAATGAGACGTAAAGATTCTTTTTCTGAGGGGGCGGGGTTGTTAGCAAAGACGGTACCTGCATGAGAAGGTTGGGAAGGAGACGATGATCGATTCCAGTAGATGCCAATGGAGAGGCCAGATGCTGTAAGCCGGCGGACTGCAACCACCGTGCCATGACGGCATCACCGGCATCGTTCGCAGGTCCTGCATTGTGCAGAGACCCACTGCCGGCGTGGTCGTACAGAGCAGTCGCCGCAGCATTGCTCTGCTGCATCTGGCCACCCATGTGGCGCTGTGAACGTCTTTGGGGCGCCAATTTTTAAGATCTGTTTATACACGCTTCACAGACAAATGCATATTGTACAACATAAAACATCATCAGAAACGACAAATTAAACCCAAATTATTTGACATTTTCCAACAAGAATAAAAAAGCAAAAATACTCACAATGAGGGGAAAATTCGAATCCAACGACGAACATGAAAGTGATAACGCCAAAGATTGACTCCAAATCCACGAAATCTGCGATTCATCTCAATCAAAGTTAAGAATAGAACAGAAACTCCAGAAATTCACAGGGAAAACGATGAACTCACGCCTTTTTCGGAGATTAAACCACGCACTCAAACAAAACTTTGTGGGATCGAGATCTGCGCTTCGAAAGAATCAGTAATAATGGATTGGGATCAGATCTGAAAGTGAATGAAAAAGCAAAACCCCAAATGAATTGAATAGCTGAGGGAGCGCGTTCTTCTAATTTCCCTTTTGTGTGTGTGTCTGAGTGAAGAAATGTGGCTGGCGATGATGGCAGAGGTTCCACGCCAGATAGAGAGAGCGTACGCCTTCAATAATATAATTTGTGAAAGACGAACAGACCAAGTACCTGTCACAGGAAAATTGGTACATAATAGTTTCAAAAATTATAAAACGGCTATGTCCAGTTCGAAGCTTTTTCCCAGAGGCGCAAAGACTATTTCACCCTCCTCCTCGCCGTTAATTCCCGGTTACGTCTTTTCGGAGGGAACAACAACCACCACAAAACAAACAGACGTGAATCATTTTGGTTTTATTAACCGAAAAATCAAATCGAGCAACTGTATTATTATAATTATTATAAACATGTTTCGCTGTGTTCTTATATTTGGGATAAATTATACTATAATTTTTTAAAAAATAGTTTTAATTAAGATTTTTATTTTTATATAATTAAATATTATTATATCAGTTATTTTATATTTTAAATTAATCTAATTCATAAGATCAATCTTATTTTTTTATAAATTAAATCATATTAAATATTCATTTAAAAAAATTAAAACATAAAATTTATATCTCTAAATTAAATTGAAAAATTATAAATTTAATGATTAACAAAACTTTTTATTAAAATTTAATTTATCTTACTCACTGATAACAACTTTTTTCCTTCATAAGACACATCCATGATATGCTACCAAATTTGTGGATATAAAATGAGTGTCAGTTGGCTGTGAGCTGCTTGAGATATTAAGGCAGTGATAAATTTTTTTTCTTTTTAATCAAAGAGCAATGTTAAATATTTGAGTAATGAGGCCCAATGAGGCAAGTTGGATATTTCTTGAGATTGGTTATGATCCAACAACAACCCTTATTTTATTGATTATTGTTGTACTGTTAAATATATTCAATACAATTTCTTATACCCTCAAATTATTTATTACTTAATTAAATTTGATAATTTTATTTGTTATTAATGGTAAAGTGTTATTATTATATAATAAAAACCATGAAGAAAAAAAAAGCTATCCACCTAAAAAGCATGTCACCAATTCTGTGAAAAATCTATGACATACGTTTTATGTAAAAATAGCAAAGCTCAAAAATATGTTCAAACATTTTTTGTCCTACTGAGCTTTAAATAGAATCTAATAAAATTTTGAATCTTTTGTTTTTATTATTTTTTAATTTTGATAACTTTATATTTATTTTTTTAATTTACATTAAAATATATTTTATAAATCTTTTTTTATTTTTTTAAATTTTATATCTATTTCTCTTATTTTCTCTCTATCTTTAGATCGTTGGATGACATATAATCAATTTCTGAAACCAATGAGACATGTTCCGACATTTTTATGATTATATTTTATTTGCTTTTTTTTTATTAGAGGCATCCTAAATGTTTTCAATCATCTCCAATGTTTTACCTATAATAGCTTTCTAAAAATTTTATTTTTCAAAGTACCAAATATAATTTAGATATTAATTCTCTTCCAATTAGAAATCAAATTTGGCTATTAAATACTCTTTTCTTTCCTATTTAAAAATTTATTAATCAAATTATTTTTAAAAGTTTCAAGTTATTTAACTTCAGCAAACTATCACACTTTATGAAAAAAAAAATCTTTATGTTTTATAAACATATTCTTATTATATTTAAAAAGTTATATTATTGCACAATCCATATTATTATAATTATTATAAAATTTGTATATTTACATAATTTTTGTGTAAATAAACGTTGATTCCATATTGATGGGGAAAACCAGTGTAATTGTTGGGGAAGGCAAGGTCATTTGATTGCATAATTGTTGTTGTTTTGTTTGAGACACCAAATGGTACAAGACGGTCGAGGGAGATAATTGTCCTATAAAGACAATAGCGTCCAAGGCTTCCGGCGGACGGCAAATGGTTGAAGCATCCATAATGGTAAGAAGTTAACGTGGCTTCTGCTCCTCACCACTTGTTGACGTATGCATAGGCTATTCTATAAGGCAAAAAATAAGAATATTTTTTAAGGATAAGAATAAATGAACAAATATTTATTTTTTTAAACTGTTATTAATAATTAAAATTATTTATATGAAAATTATATTTATAATATTATGTAATTTGATATCTAATTTAATTGATTGAATCGTGACTCACATTTTAAAATAGTCAATTAAATAATTCAATTTTTAAAACATAGCATTAATACTTGCCTGTAGAAAATTTGGAAACTGTTTTTGACTTCTAAAAATAAAGGGGAGAGGAATAGAATGGTATCAATTGGCTACTTTCTTGTGTTTCATAGGTTACATGTAACAGTAAAACCATCATTATCCAGGAAGAGTAAAGGGCTGGATGCCCAGAACGGCCCTCAAAGCAATGAATGCCACAAAGGTCAAATGCTGCAAAAAGTCCAAACGTCAAAACTCAGATCTCCTCATCTCATACTTACCAGCATTTAATGAACCAGTGGTACAAGTAGGTATTGCCTCTAATACCCAAAAGGACTTTTCAACCAAATTGTGTGGTGAGAAAGCGACCACACAGGGGGTATTTATATGATAAGCATATGACAATATCTGGTAATTAACAAAAGCATTAATTGAGAGGTCACTGTAAAATGATGATGGTGACAAAAATATAAAATTAAAATAATAAAAATATGTGAAATTTAAGTTTAGTTTAAGTGATTTTTAAAACAATAATAATATATTATTAATAAAATATTAATTTAATAAAAATTAATTATATTTAAAAAATTTAAAATAAATATATACGAGTTTGAATTTTAAAGAGATCTTGAATTAGAGAAGAGTATTATTTATAATTTTTTTAATAAAAATTTATAATATGTTGTATTTTTGTGGATGACCTTTGTGTGATATTAAACTAACAAAGCTTTTCTCAGATTCCTTTGCTCCTTTTGCTTGATGAAAGGTCAAAGGGCAATATAAAAGTACCCGTCCAAAGCTTTATTGGATTAAAGCATGTGTTTTTTGAGAATGATACGTGGCATTGTTTTAAAATTAAAAAAATAGCTATTCTTATAAAAAAAATTAATTAAAGTTCATAAAACATTTATAATTATTGGGTAAGGTAAGAAGCATCTATAAATATGTGAAATCTATTACATCAAATAGTAATAAGTGTATTTTGTGAATTTTATGTGAAAAAGTTTTATAAAAATAATGTTATTGAAAATAAAGCATATAGATAAAAGGGTGCTTTGTATCGGGGCCCATTTATATTTGAGGAATAATGATAAAGGTGGATTTCAAAGTGGACCAACTGTGAAAAGCAAAAAAAGAAAAAAAGAAATCCTTTCCAAATTATGCCTAACTTGCCGTGAGACTCATAACTTGTGGTTCACTTCATTTTGAGCAAGAGTGATTGCTTTCACTTAAAGCATGAGATAATGAGGATGCTTGGGATCCAACGGTTAGAAGTTAACTAATTTTGAATGAAAGGTATTCATCATTGCGTTGATTTGCTTGACCAAATATTAGTTCTCCCATCCTTTCTCTACGTACATTTTCACAGCCCATTTTTGGTAGTCCAAGTTGATAGATGATAATATGGATCTTGTAGAGTGTGCACCTTTTTTTTTTTTCATTTAATTTAGGATTTTTTTATGATGGTGTAATTTTTTCTAATTTATATTATTTTTAAATATAACTCTTTAATTTTATTTTTTCAATATTTTTTAATTTTATTTTTATTTTTTCATACTATATACCTTAACTTTGCACCTAACATAGTAATATATATAAAAATATTAAGGTACATTAGGTTCGTGAGACTAATTTGTCCTTGATTAATTTAATTTACAAGTTACAATAACATAAGTATTAATTAATATATTTACATATAAAATTATATTAACATATCAAAAAAATTGTCCCATTCCTCCTAAAAGGTAAATTGAGTTAGTATATTTTTACTCATCAAATTTACAAACCAACCCATTTCCCTCCATTTAATCATAAATTATCACAAATTAAAATAGGCCCATATAAATTTACTTACTTTAACACCTCTAATCATATTCCTCTTTTGTTTCTCATTTTTTTATAGAAACTAAATTTTTTGTTATAAAAAAATAAAAAAATTAAAAAGAATAAAAATAAAAAAATTATATATTAAATTTTAAAAAAAATATTCAAATTCAAAAACAAAATTCAAATCTCCCTCTCGCTTGCCTTTGTCGCTAGCTTCATGCCCACATCATCTCCTCTCATCACCACGTTAATGAATCTCTACCAACATGGGGAGGTGCCACTCAACTCAAGCAATAGTTATGAGCAGAAATGATAACTGTACGGTTTTTTCTATTCAAACTTTTTATTTCTCTTTCATCAATCTTTTCTAACCTTCTCTTATGTGAGTGATTGTACTCATAAAATATTAAAAAATAAGTACTTTTATCACCACTCGTTATGAGTGCATTACCAAACCCCAAGACACCACACATGCAATTTATCTCTTACAACTTACCAAATTATTACCATTATAAATGACCTATTCTGCTTATTACTCCATCAAACTAATTTCAACCACTTCTCAGTATGGCATAAATTGATGGCTAGGTACTTATCTATGTAACAACTGAAGGCAAAATTTAAATAAGTATAATGATATGCCTATAAAGACTAGATGTTTAAATACTATTTACATATCAGAAATAATATATATTTAAAAATATATCTATTTATACTATATATAAATATGTAAAAGTCAACAATATTTATTAGGTTAAAGTATCTTTTTCAAAGATCTTATTTATCAAAATATCATTTGATTATAAATTCTTATTATCTGAAAAATTAAAAATATTTATTAAAAACTAAACTCAAAACTTTTGTCTTTATCTTTGTTATAAATTAACAAACTCCACTTTTAAAATTTTTTTAACATTTAATATTTTATCAAGTGTTTCGAATAGCATCAATTATATGAATTAAAAAATTTATAACAAATATTTTTTATATTTACTCTTGTTGCTGACTATTTAAATGATATCAAGTAGCATTTTCATAAAAATCCTGTTATTTCATAATTAACATGTAAAAGTCAAAAATATTTAATGCACACGTGTAATAATAAAAAGTATTTATTATTATTCAAATCTAACATTTAAAATAGTTTTTAGATCTTTCATAATATTTGCATCTTTTTATTAAAATATTATTTATAAAATATATTTATATTAAATGATAAAATAATATAATATCTGCATTTTAAATAAATATATTGAAAAACTATTAAGATATATACTTAATTAAAATCATGTATTTAAAATAATACGTTCATTTAAATTTTATCTGTCATTATGTCATTTAATAAATTTGGTTATAATTTGATCGAAAATTTTAAAGCAAAAAAAGAAAATGTAAAAATAAAAAAGAAAATGTAATAAAAATAAATTCAAAAAACATTTATTACTATTTAATTTAACATTTAAAATATTAGTTAAATTTTTTATAATATGTGTATCTTTCTATTAAAATATTTATTTTTAAAATATTTTAAATTAAATAATAACATAAAATTACATACAAGTATAATATATACATTATTTTATTAAAATATTTATTTATAAAGTATATTTAAATTAAATGATAAAATAAATTCACTACAGAGAATAGCTAAAAGCTAATAATTAAAAATCTTTAAGACTTATGTAATATTTCGGGATTCCTTCAAATTCCCTATTTTCTGCAATTGTCATTCCACACATGACATCCACAGCATTGAACTTTTCCTACGTTCCAATGTGAAGATGATGGCAAATACTGTATCCTTATTCATTTTTAAAATCAATATATTTTTAACTTATTTTAGTTCTTTTTCAATGTGTTTTCTCTGGAAATTTTGATGGTAACTGAAAATCGAGTGTGCTTAGCATATACTATTCAATATTTGTAATCACCTATATAGTTAATCATCAGGCCTAAACAGAAAGAAAGAGAAAGAACTGTTATATGAATAATAGTTGACTGTGTTTTAAGTTATCTTACAATAAACTATATGCTTAAAATTTGATCAAAGAGTTAATAGAAAAGATTAAATCATTCTATAACTTTATAGCTCGAATAAAATTAATCTCATCTTTCAAAATAGAAATACCCAAGATGCCAAAAAAAAAAAAAAAAGAGATAAGCAATAAATAAAGGCTGCTTTAGCAGTTGGTTTGGTTTGGTCATGAATGGTGGAAACAAAGTTGTCGGCGCTGCTGGTGGGAATTGAAGAGAGTGAGCTAACAGTTTCTATGCATTGGAGTGGACACCGAACCATTTCTTCCCTCCAGAGTGCCTCCTACAATTCCAACTTGTTATTGTTCATGCTCTACCCATTTCCTCTTCTCTTGTTTGTGTTTCTGCACCTGCAGGTAATGTAATTCATACACTATTGTGATTATGCATGCACAGACCATTGTGATTTTGAAATACTACTGCTATAACATCAGTGTTTCTCTTCTGATCCAAATTTTCTAGGAATGATTGCCTTAACTATAATTCACACATTGATGATTTTAACATCATTGCAGGTGGGGAATGTAAGAACTAAAGCATCATAGGGTGATCCTATGGGAATGCCTTGTGTGAAGCTGTAGATATATACCACCCAGAGCTTCTAATTGTTGGTAGTCATGGTTATGGGGCTGTCAAAAGGTGCATCTAACATTTTTTGATAATGGAGGGAATTGCTTTCTCTGTAACAGTTATTATATACATTTATAAATACACTATGTGCTTTTAAGTTTTTGGAGGAAGTATAATCTAACAAGTATAAGCTTGAGTCTCTTCAAATCTAAATGCTCAAGGGCTAGCGACAAGTACAATTTTACGAGTTGAATTAGTCTTACAATCTTAAAAATGTAAGATATCTTATGAGAATAAAAAAAATAATACTACATATGCTTTTAGAAATTTGATAAAGGGAACATGCTTATTATGGTAATTTAACAATATTCCTATTATAGTCACCAAATTCTCTCATATTCTCTTGGATTACGAATTAGATTGAACATCTTGAATTAGTGTATAGAAATACTATAAATTAATATTCTTTTTTTTTTAGAGGTTAAAGGAAACATAGGAAAACTACATACTAATGATTCGTGCAAACGCAATCCCAAAACAGTCACCTAAGAATGATAACAAATTGATTTAGTAATACATCACAAATTGATTTAGCATCCTAGAATGATAATTGTCAACAAATTTGAAAATTATGAACCCTATATAAGAAAACCTAATATATTTTCTTAAATCTAAATAAAATATGAAAAAGTATATAAATATATGCAAAATTTATGTGTGCGTATTATTATTCATAATTGATCATAAAGACATAAGCACATTTTTATTTTTCATTTTTATTTTACTAGCGTATTTGTACATATAGTACATATCCTTTTATTTTTAAACCAGGATAGTATATAATGTAATTAATACAAATCTAGTAAATTATTAATTATTGAAAGGTTTTCTTGTGTAATTTTGTGTAATATATTTAATACATTGAAGTTTGAACACATATATTAGTGCATGTCAAAAGATGCTAGTAAGAAAAATTGTAAAGGCATGTAGTCCCTCTAAAGTGGGAAGCAGAATATAGCACACATATGAAGAGCTAGTTCTTATGCTTGATATCATGAATACACATGAACTTCCTGGCGCAAAGGACCAAACGCTTTAGGTTACATAATAAATTACAGATAATGATGTGCTTACGTGGAGGAAGTGCAAGGACTAAAAAAATTTGGGAATGAAAAGGTAGAAAGAGAATATGAGAATGTGTATAGTTAAAATATAAATTTAATGTGTACTATTATCATTATTCTAAATTACCCATAATGAAAATATTTTATTTTTTTGATTACATGAGAGTTATGATATGACTGTTGAAAAGGAGGAAAAAAGGAGGGAAAAGGGGATAGAGACTAAAAATGTGTTACAATTGGAAAAAAAAATTAAATATGATAATTAAACTATCAGCTCACCAACAATAAAAATATTTAATTGATAAAAACATGCAAGTCCTCTTAGAAGAAACCAACAGGCATTACTGTCCATCATCAATCACTTACAACAGGCTTTTAAAACAGTATCCTATAAATATATGAGAAAACTATAACTATATACCTTAATTTTGAGTGGCTTGTAAGTATTATCTGGTTGACTATAAAATCTATTAAGTGTATCCTTAACTGTCTAAAAACTTGAATATCTGTTTAATTAAATTAACTTTTCTGAATATGAATAAAAATAAAATATGAGAAGAGTAAGAAACAAGATCAAGATTTGAGTAAATTGCACTCACTTTATTCAAATTAACAATGAAGGTTTGATTAGTTTAAAACCTAAGTTAGTTTGCAAATGCAGTCCTTTTTTTTTTTTGGTACAGACAAATACAGCCTTAAGATTCAACACATCTGGAAGAGAGGCGTAGTTACTAAATTTTATAATTGACGAAATATAATTCAATCTTAAGAAAATTCTATCACATTTTATGTATTGAGATCCTAAGTAACACTTTATAAGGTAAAATATAAATAAATAATTATTAATAAAAATATTAACAATATAAATTACCATAAATTCATAAATTATTTATTTATATTTTATAATAATTTACATGATTGATTTTTAATTAATAATTATAATAGATCACGTACTTCATTGGATCCAATTTCCAAATGTTATAAAAAGTCCTAACACTGTGTTAAACATTTTTCTGAAAAAAAAAAAAAAAAACCTTTGAAGAGGACATTTTAGGCGTATACCAAGAATATAACCAAATATCTAACAGGCATTTCTATTAACAAAACAGAAAATTGGTTGAATTTCGAATGAACTCCATCTGGACAACAGAAAACATCAAACTGTCCAATCATTCCACTGCAATTGAGTCAAAACACAAAGGCGTAAAGCCTGAAGTCACTTAGTACACAATGTAATAATGTAAAAGAGAAAATAGATCAATAGAATAGAACTACATTAGTAATTCCCAGTTTCAACGTTAGGTAAGCCACTTAACATTTCACCTCCTTCAAAGCATAAGCGAAGTACAGAAATGTTGGGTCAGTAGCGCCATCCTTGTAGTATGCAAAGACCAAACTACCATCATCATGCATGCTCTCCCCGACAAAACTGCAAATTGAATTAAACTCAGCACATTTTCTAAAAAATTTATGCTAAGCACACAGCCAAAGATATTCACTAATTTCAATAATCATGCTGGCCCATAAAACAACATATATAGTCACTTAGGTATGGCTGGACTTACAATTGAAGATCGCTGAGCTTGGAGAGCAGAAATTTGGTAGCTCCCTCGATATTCTTTTTAAACGCCTCTTGTTTCTCTGCGTCAAGTTTGGGTGTCAATAACTTGATATACCTCTTCATGAAGGTAACGAATTGCTTCTTATCAAAAGAAGGTTGCTCCTGCAAATTTTAAATAACAAAATACTTATAGCGTCACCTAAAGGGGAACAAATTACAAAAAAACAAGGACCGAAGTAGTGAAGAAGAGTATTGCTGTCCTAACCTGAAGTCTGAATGTGTCAACAATGTCAACAACCTTAACAGCCTGGTCATCGACACCCTCATCTTCTTCTCCACCTTCAGCAGAAGGGTTTGCACCAATGTCTACATCAACTGATCCTTTAACAACCCACTACATCAACCCAAAAAATTTTTAAAAAAAAAGTTGTTTATTACTTGCCAAGGATCTATGAATACAAAACTTTAACAATAAGTAGGTGTGCTCGAACCATATAGAAAACAATTGATAAAGCTTTGAACATTGAAAGAAAATAAGTGATAAAGATTTGAACATTGATATCTGAAACTAAAAATCTACGTAAACGCACAATATTTAACTAACCTTCCCTTCCACTTCCCACAACATTCCATTCTCAATTTCCTTGTATGGAAACGAGTCCGAGAGAAGCTCATCACCTGTATAATAATAAAGTCAGAGTTGCTCCATGACATTTCATTATTACGTTACATACTTAAATCATGGGAAACAGCACTATATCAATCTATGAAAAACAATAGCAAATATACATACGATACATATAAGAAAAAGGTTAAAAAAAAAAAAAAGTCGCACCAAATAAACACTGTAACAGGACAGTGGACTCAAACAAAACATGACAAGAACACAGCAAAATTTAAAGGGCCCATATTCAGAGCGTCTGTATTGCGTCAAGTGTAAACCCACGTACAATTATATTTCAGATAACACACTTAAAACCAACTATCAGATATAAACTGAAAAAGTTACTCTTTGTTTCAGTCGATGCATCGCATTCAAAAAAATTATTTAGCCACCAGTTGACACTCTTACAAACTAAAATCATTAACATAAATTCAGGGAGAGATTATTAATGGTAAAATTCATCTTCGCATGATCCAAATCCACACAGTTAGAACCCCTAGGCACATAAAAGTAAAAGCAGTAAAGTATCAATAGCATCCGACCTAATACAAAAGATGCTATGAAGCAGTGGAATTATCCATTAAAAAAGCTTAACTTTCGAAATTAGTGGGCCAGGAAAAGCAGCAGATCGGTATTAACAGTAAAATAAGCACTATATCCAAATCAGTTCTTCGAAAAAAAGCCACAGCTTTAGTAAAATAAATAAACACTCGGATAACATTCACTGTGTTAAACAAATACCAATCAGAATACAAAATCAAAATCAGATCCCAGCACCAGAACATCTCGATTTTCAACAAAAAAAAATCCATAATTGATCACCCTAATTTCCTACGCGTTTCAAATAAACCTGCAACTAGCTTAATATAAACGCAGCTTCATGTGACAAATCCAAAAACATCTTAAATTCAGAAAATAAAAGCATGATCAAGAAGCGAAGAACGATTATCAGATACATAATCTGGCATCATGAAAAGAAACAATTCAAGAAGTGTGACGAAAAGAATCAAACTTCAAATTCACCAGATCGATAACGAAAATAATCAATAAAACGATGAGAATTGGAAAATTCTACTAGAAAGTAAGTTCGGAACTTCACCTGTGAGCAGGTCCTGGTAAACCAACATCCTTGCAGAGTTTCTCTCGGATCGCTCCTAGCAGGGTTAGAAGGCTAGAGTGTGAGAGAGAAGGAGCGACGAGGGAGCGAAGAGTGCTGGAAAAGATATACACAGGAGAGTTTATAAGCGAGGGTTTGTGGCCGACAAGAGGAAGGAGACGCTAAAGACGAAATTACGTGCACGGGACTTGTCTTCTCAAAATACCGACTGAATCCAAGAGGTCGACTTTGGACTTCGGCTGTTAATTTTAGCCTAGCCCATCAAACCGAACCCAAAAAAAATATATTTAGATTAAAAAATTTAGACTTTTTTTTTTATCGTTTGGGGCTAAACCGCATATAATTTTTAGATAATTTTAAATAATTATTAATTATTTATATTTTTAAGTATATAATTTGTGGTTAATTCTATGATATTAAGATTAAAATTTATAGTGTACATACTGAAGATAACATGTTCAAATAAGAAGATGAATGAATTTTTTAAATAATCTTACTCATTAATATAACTTTATATATAACTATTTAATTAAATAAATTTATTATTTATTAAAATAATTTATATAGACATACATCATAAATTTGAGCTATGATCATCTTCAAGTTCAGAAAATTTGAAAATAAATCTAAGCATAGTATAAACTTATAATATATGTCTTAATATAATTTTGCAATATGTAAATTTATACTTTATTGAAAATTAAATTATTTTATTAACTATTTATTTATTATTAATTAGATTAACATAGTTACTAAATCAATTTTTATTTTTAAATAACTATCTTTTAAGGTATAGAAATTAATAAATTGACTAAATTGTGTTGATATTAAAATTTTTCTTTTCTTTTTTTGGATGGAGGCCTATCAAGGATGGATTCCTAGAACCAAACAAAAGTTATACAATTATCATGAGTAAAAGGTAAGCCAACCCTCATTGATAATTTTTTTTTTAATTTGAAAATAATTTTGAGCATCATATAAACCTATAATATATGTCTTAATATAACTTTGTATCTTGTAAATTTATACTATATTAATAATTAGATAACTTTATAAACTATTTATTTATTAATAATTAGATTAGCACAGTTATTAAATACTTCTTCTACTTTTAAATAACTGTCTTTTAAGGTATAAAAATTAATACATTAACTAAATTGTCTTGATATTAAAATTTTGCTTTGTTTTTTAAGCTTATATTCCTGAAATTGAACTTAATTTATACAATTGTCATAAATAGAAAGTTAACCAAGTGAGTCAACCCCATTAACAATTTTACTTTTTTTTTTGTTGGTTTCTATCAAAATAACTTTCACAGAAAGCAAATCACTTAATGATAGTCAATATGTAGTTATATTTATTTATCAGAGAGAGTTTGTTAAATGAGTTAAATAAGGATAAAGTTGAAAAATTTTAATGAAGTATTAATTTTAGGAAAAGTGGCTTGCTATCCCCTTTATCCCATACACGCTCTTCTATTTTAATGCTATCTTAATTTATTGGCAAAAATTAAGCAATCTAATTTATAATATGATTGCTTATGTAGTTAATTAATTTAATTTACTATATTAATGAATTACACTTAAATTATGCAAATGGCAGGATGTAAATATACATACTTAATTACTTGGCTGAAAATAAACAATCAAACCAAAATAAAAGATTAGGACTGTGATTAGAATTAAATCAATCTCTTCTCATTAACTATAATTGAGATAATTGGTGGATAGTTGATTTATAATTATTATTCACCAATACTAATTAAGTGCAAATATTCATGTAATTGTTTAAATCAATTATTTGCAAATGGTAATTTTATTTAGAACAATTTGGACGGACTCCTAAATTTGTCATTATAGTTAGAGGAATTGCATATAATCATTAATTGAAATGATTTAATACTTGAATGTTATTCAATATATGAATACCTGATTGATTGACAAAAACTATTAATTTACTATATTAATGTATTGCTCAAGAGTAAGCCTTGTAACTCAACGGCATGCACGCTTGCCTCCCAATTTTAGGGAGGCCGGTTCGAATCTGAGATATGCATCTCTCATTCCTTTACCCCTATATAAGGCCTTAGCCTCCTTGTATCACAAAAGAAAAAAAAAATGTATTACTTACTTTTTAGGATCAATTATTATACTTAATCTGCATATCTAATTTTAACTCCCAACTGTTAGTACTTAGATTTTAACTCCCAACTCCCATTAAGATAAAATTAAGACACCCTAATTAGAGTAAATTAATTATGGTTTAATTAGTCATTATTAATTCGAAACGCCTATCAGTTGATGCATCATTGTGTAATTAATTAAATGTACATGGCAACTATAACTGCAACAACCTATTTCGTGGCATCCTTAATCATAATTTAAAATGATTTAGGTTTCCAGTCGACTTTACTTTATGGCATAATTAATCATCGTAAAATGGGAGCCCATTAAAAACGCATGAAAACAATGATTTAAATTGATGTGTTTCTCAAAAGATATTTATTTAAAAAATAGTGACATACTTTATGCACAATTCCTTGTTAAATTTAAAATGACAATTACATTCATGAAATCAATCAAATTAATAATTATTCATTTTGATTGACATACTTTATAGCCTGTCAACCTTAATTAATTTTGCTGATTACGTCAATTGAATCAATTTGGTTATATGATTGATTAAACTCATTTACAATGTTAATGGTTTTGTTTTCTTTTCATTACGATGCTTTATCTTTGTTGTTTTGAAATTGTTATTTTTGAAATAAATCCAAATCCGAATTGCATGTAATTAATGTAATGAGCAATACAAATTTTATAAATACGTTAGCATTAATCTCCATAAATTGTGATTAGAACTACAAATGTGGTGAGGGGAGGAGATAATATACAATACAGAAGAAGGTACATGGATTGGAAGAAGAAGAAGGAGAAGAAGAAATTATCCCCACAAAAGTATGATTGCTCGATACTCTCAATAACAAAACTATGTAATACCCAAAACGAAAAAGTCTTGCCATCACTCACTCTCCAAGTCTCCACACAAACCAACTCTACCATAACGAACCAATCAATAGAGTCTCAAAAGAAAAATAACATTAAATTAAGAGAGAAACATAATGCAACAAGGTGGTTACCAGTTGATGAAGGCAGAGTATTGATTTAATCACCTACGGAAAAAAGGAAGAAAATCGTTTGTAAATTCTGCACTGAAACAAAAGGTTCATAAAATAGAAGAATACGGTAAGGGAGAAGGTAGGTTGAGATTGTAATTATTTTATGTTTCGCCATTAGATATTTGATAAAAAATTTAATAGAATGAGTGAATTGTTATCAATAAAAAGTAGTGAGAATTAATTGTTACAATTAAAATTATAAATTTTTTTTTGTAGCAGTAAAAAAGTGAAAGAGAATTATTTATATTTTAACAAAAAAAAATAACATTTATATGTAACAAAAAGAAAATACGTAGTATTTACATTTACAATTTATGCTATTATAGTACCTTGCTCTGCTTTCTAATTCTTACCGGTTACCACTGTTTTTACGCGGGAATGTGAAAATTCGAAAAGAGAGCAGCGCCAAGGTTGAGAACTTGAGAGTTTCTTTCTGCAATCTGCACACACAGGGCCTTCTCTGGCATTGTTATGAGTCATCCATGGAGAAAACTGCATCCCGTGTTATAACAGAGCTTGACGAACTCCGCCTCTACGACACCCGAACCAACCCACAACCGCCGCCGCTTTCCGAGCAGAGTCTATTGGATCTCCAACACCTCCTCGACGATGCCCTTAACGCCAACGACTCTGAACCCTTGGCTGGTCTCTACGAGGGGCTCTTGTCCAAGTCCCTTTCTCCCTCCGTGCTCATCCCCCACGTTGCCTCTGCAATGGATTCGGGCCCCACCCATGTTTCTCTCTTGGCGTCCAAGGTGTACCTTTCTTGGCTTCTGTCCCCAAATGCTCCCGTATTTACTCTGTTCACTCCAATGTCTTTTCTCTCTTTTCTTCGCTCTCTCCGTCGGTTTTTCAAGCATCGCTCACCCGGGCAATCCAGCCCCGACGATCAGAGCCAGGGTTCCCAAAATGCCCCTAATCGGAAAAGGAAGGGTAGTGGGCGAGGCAGGCGTTCTAGGCGAAATGGGCGAGATTCGAACAAAGACGACGATGAGGGTGAAGAAAGTGAGCTTGACGAAAGGGTTTTGCTTCATGTCCTGGAGAATTTAGTGCTTGCGATGGGTTTGATTCATTTGGATCGATTTCCGGATTGTCACAAGTCCTTGGTTCAAACAATTGCCGAACTTCCTGTAATGGCTCTTGAACTGATTGGAAATGAGGGTCGGTATAACAAATTGACTAATCTATGTTCGCGGGTGCTGAGTGAAGTTTTGAAGCCTGAACATGGAGAACCCTCTAATTCAGCTGCTGAGGTGTTGAAGTCATTATCCTCACTAATTCTGTTGCCCAAATCACAAGCAAGGACATTTGCTCTTGGCTTCACGACCCAAATGATGAGCATAGCCTCTGAGTCTGATGGAGTGAAGAAAGCCATGATTAATTTTCCAAGATATTTGGCCCAAAAGGCCCCAGAGAAATCTGAACCTAGAGCATTGGCTGTTGAGTCTATCATGGAGATTGTGCGTATGATGGCATTCGAGGATCAAGTTGGATTTCTGAAATATGTGGCGCAGATGGCTCAAGGCAAATCAAACCTTAGGATTCTGGCCGTTGATCTTATTTTGAATCTCATGATGTCTTTGAAAGATCCATTGGGTGTGAATTCAGAGAATGAAATGAAGGACCCCTGGGGAATGTGGTGCTTGGAGGCATTGATTATGCGCTGCTCGGATGTGAGTGCTGCAATTCGAGCCCGGGCTTTGTCAAACATAGCACAGTTAGTGGGGTTCCTCTCAAGTGATGCCAAGAGCGAGGCAGTTCTGAAAGAGTTGTTCAGATTTGGTACGCTTAGAGATAAAAATGTTGAAGTTTCAACGAACGGTCTTCTTAGGAGGAGGTGTATGGATGATAAGGCTGCTGTAAGGAAGGCTGCTCTTCTTCTAGTTACCAAGTTAACTGTGCTTCTAGGTGGTGCAATCGATGAAGTGGTGCTCAAGACGATGGGCATTGCTTGTTCTGATCCACTTGTTAGCATCCGTAAAACAGCAATTGCATCTCTTTCAGAGGTATTTTTCTTTTTACCCTTTGGTTTAATACTTCATGTAATTTTCTGCTACTCTATGTTAAAGTTGCTAATGCAAAACCTGTGGAAAGTCAGGACTTTGATACCAACTTTAAAAACTTGGACTAATAATTGATGTCATGATGCAAGCTTTCCTGCGCATAATAGTGCTGGTCACCAATCTTTGGGCACAAGCTATCGTGTTAGCTATTATGTATAGCAAAGAATTTGACTTTCAAGTTAGTGGTTTCTTTTTGCGTTTTTTTAGCTACATACGAGTATTTCGCCACGAGGAAGGTACTTATGTTTAGATTTATTGAAACATTGGGGGCATCCAGTTTTCCAGAAAAAAGGAATTGAAAGGAAAAACACATAGTGGAGGAAATGTAGCTTATGTAGGAATTGTTTCACAATATGTTCTTTTTTTCCTACTTATCCTTCTTCTGTCAGGAAGCTTTTACTGGTTGGATCTTCTGGGTTCATTGGGCTGTATGTTGAATTGCAATATTACTCTATTGTGACATCTGACTTCTATATGATTATGAATTGCTCAGACTATGTTTTTCAGCATGAAATTCCTAATGATAATGATATCTTATATTGCAATAAAACAATGTTTATGTAAAGTTGATGGCGATATGATGAGCATATTCTGATTTGGCCTGCTTTTCTAGGTAAATTCTAAGGATGGTTGTTTAGCTTGTCTCGGGTTAATCACATTCCGTATAAGATGATTTGGGTTGTTAAGAATGGTTTCTAAACTTCTTTACAAATTCCTGGTTCCATACTTATGCCCTGAAAATGGCAAAATGCTCTTCTTCAATTTCTTTTCCACTTTCTACCAATACTGATGAGCTATTTTATGCAACTCATGATCTTATGCTGGATAAAACTTAACTCTGTAGGCTTTCAGAACATTCTCAGATGAAACAGTTATAATTGAGTGGCTGCATTCAGTTCCACGTCTCATAACTGATAATGAATCTAGCATTCAAGAAGAATGTGAGAACTTGTTTCTAGAATTAGTATTGGATCGGATATCTAGAGCTGCATCCTCTATCTCTTCGTGTACTGGATCCAATTCTAACACAAATATGAAAGAAAAAAGTTTAGATACAGAGATGGAGATGCTTTTTCCTAAAGGAGTTCTGTATCTTCTGAGAGAGATTTGCCATGGAGAGGTGACACCTTGGGTGAAGAAAATTTGCACAAATCTGGGCAAGAAGAAACGGCTGAAACACAAGATTGTTACTGCACTTCAGAATATAATCAGGACGTCTGAGTCTATCTGGCTGAGTCATTCCATGCCAATAGAGAAATGGACTGCCCCAACTGGTGCTTGGTTTCTTCTATCAGAGGTGTCAGCATACCTTTCGAAAGCAGTGGACTGGGAGTTTCTTCATCATCATTGGCAGCTTCTTGACAAACATGAAATGGAAGGTGAGGGTAAAACCCCGTTTGTGCAAGATGATGTGTTAAAAGAGGGTGCCAACGTAGACTGCAATTCTATTGCCTGGGCTAGTGACCGTGTTTTCCTTTTACAAACAATCTCTAATGTTTCTGTGGAGCTGCCTCCTGAACCTGCAGCAGATTTGGCTCATACCTTGCTCCAACGGATTGAAGAGTTTAACATGCATTCAACCGAGGTAAACATTAAATATTATCATTTATCAGTTTCATACTTCACGCGACTACTTTTTTCCTTCCTGAATGCCTATTTAGATAATGTAATGTCTTACCACTAGTATCCCTTAATCAGACCTCAATTTGCATGCACCATACAAGAAATTCATGAAAAATAAGGTACTAATTATGTAAAACTATTTGTTCTACCTGACAGAAGAGTTCATAATGCTCTTTTCGAGAGTGCTAATTTGTCTTGGTAATTATCTTTGGGAAATACATCAAAAGTTTCTGGATCGACTCAATCTTAAATTTTAATTTGTTAGGAGCTAGACTGAAGGATTCTTTATGATGAACATTCTGGATTTTTTTTTTTTTTTCATGTTATGTGTAGGAAATTTTGTTTTTTCTAATGCCAGCCCCCAAAAGAGAAGAAAGAAAAAGAGCATATTTTTTGTACGGCAAAATCTGGGTAAGAAAGTGTGTTGCAAATTAGCTCAGTTTTTTTAGCAGTCAACCTTTCCAGCCATTGGTTGTAAACTGGCGAGCTCATGTTAAATTTTTATCAACTGTTAATAGATAAGATTTTTGCATTAAAAAGAAGAGATAAAAGAATAGTTAGATTCCATCTGCATGCAAATCTAGATGGTTGATATGAACTTAACCGCGGAAGTGCAGAGGTACAACAAAATGAAATGTCATGAACTTGGAGTAATATAGACTTCTAAAGTGTACAGCAATAATTGCTACTTTTGGATTGTAGATTGATGCTCATGCAAAGGCACTTAAAACATTGTGTAAAAGGAAGGCTTCGGATCTCGAAGAGGCAGAAACACTTGTATTGAAATGGGTACACCAAGTTCTCTTAAAAGCTTCTAAAATATTAGAGAAATTCATTTCAGAGGATTCAAAGCGAAATAAAGAAAGTGACTATATCACACCATCTAGAAGTGGGAACAGAAAAGGTGGAAAATCAACGGCATTGTCCAAGTCATCTTCAAAAGCAATTCCAGCGATTTATACAATTGGATCTTTGGTTATTGTCTGCCCATCTTCTGATATGAGCATTGTAGTTCCACTATTACATACCATCATCACTTCAGGAAGTTCTGATCCCAAGTTAAATAAGTTACTAGGCCCAGCATCCTCTCTAAAGCAGACAGCCCCTTCTTTGTATATTCAAGGGTGGCTGGCCATGGGTAAGCTTTGCCTTGCTGATGGGAAGCTTGCAAAAAATTATATTCCGTTGTTTGTACAGGTTAGTGCAGTGGCTTACCATTCATTTCATGGTCTGTTAAACATATAGTGTCATGTTTTGTGGTAGAAAGTATCTTTGCTAATTCGCAGTCTGAAGTTCTCATACATTTGCAGGAGCTTGAAAAGAGTGAATCTGCAGCTCATCGTAACAACCTTGTTGTGATGATGGCAGATTTTTGTGTTCGGTATACTGCTCTCGTTGATTGGTAAGCCTACAAGAGATACCACATTAAAGCAAAATTGAATTTGATTTTACATGTAAAATAGCAAAGAAATTAAGAAAGTAATCTGGTGTTGTTTTACTTTTACAAAAATTCAATAGTCTGATTAATTTCTAATCTATGCAGATTGCAGAATAAATAAGTAGAAACAATGTCAAATAAATAGTTTCTTTACTATTCTAATTCTTTTTTATGGAAGTTATCAGTTACATAACAAAAATCACGAGGTGTCTTCGTGATCCTTGTGAAATTGTGAGAAGGCAAACATTTATATTGCTCTCCAGATTGTTGCAGGTATCTTTTGCTTCTATGTTCACCTGTTTCTAGTTCACAGCTCGTTTCAACGTTGTAGATAGAATCAGACCCAAAGAAAGAAAAGACAATTTGAAAATAATATAATTCTCTTTATGTAGAGGGACTACGTAAAGTGGAGAGGAGTGCTATTCCTTCGGTTCCTTTTGTCACTTGTTGATGAATCAGAAAAGATAAGGCAGCTGGCTGATTTTCTCTTCGGAAATATTTTGAAAGGTTGGAATGCTTATCTTGATGATCATAATTGCAATTATATAAATTCATATATGTCTGTGGTTGGACTTTGACCATCGTCTTTGTGTCAGCAGTCAAGGCTCCTCTTTTAGCATATAATAGTTTTGTAGAGGCTATTTTTGTTCTGAATGACTGCCATGCCCATAATGGACATAGCGAGACCCATAGTTCGCGAAAAGAAAGCCGACTTTTTTCCATCAGGTAAATTGGTCTCAAACTAGCAAGACAGTTATTTAGTTGAGATATGATGCTTATATTAAGTGCATATCGTTCTTTTCAGGGGTACTGACGAAGAATCAAGGTCTAAAAGAATGCATATCTATGTTTCTTTGCTAAAACAAATGGCTCCTGAGCATCTTCTAGCAACCTTTGCCAAGTTATGCGCAGAGATTCTTGCTGCAGCTTCTGATGGTATGCTCAATTTAGAAGATGTAACCGGACAGTCTGTTCTACAGGTACTAATCTGCTCTGGCAACATTCTGCAAGTTATTCTTGATTATGTGTATCTATGGAATTCTTCTGTGAAAATGTTATTTGCAATGCAAGCACACGGGAATGTGAAGGTGGAATGATACAGCAAAATCTTTATTCTTGTCTCGTTCACAAAGAACTCTGCCTCCTGTTTATTTTATATTCTAGAATTAAAACATTAGTTGTGGGAGCAGGATGCTTTTCATATTCTTGCCTGCAAAGAGATACGCATATCATCTATACGTGCATCATCATCTGAGTCGGCAGACATAGAAGAAGAAGGGGGAGACAGCGGAGGAACATCAATGTCTGCAGCTAAAGGAAAGGCAATAACTCAGGCGGTTAGGAAAGGCCTTATTCAAAACACAGTCCCTATCTTTATAGAGTTGAAGCGCCTATTAGAAAGCAAGAACAGCCCCCTAATAGGTTCTCTCATGGAGTGTCTGCGAGTCCTTCTTAAGGACTACAAGAATGAGATTGATGATATATTGGTTGCTGATAAGCAGCTTCAGAAAGAGCTTATCTACGACATGGAGAAATACGAAACAGCAAAGGCTAAAGCAACAGTTGCTGAGGCTGTTGCCACCATGCCAAAATCCAGCAAATATCAATCACCTGATGTTTCCAAAATTCTGACAATGACAAACGGACAAAGTAAATCCAACAAGTTACAAAATGGTTCAAAGGTTGCTTCAGCAATGGCAGATGCAGCAGCTGCAGCAACAGCTCGTTCTGTGCTCAGGGAAGTCAACAAGGGAATGGGGACACCACCCCTTAGTTCTTTGAGTGTGCCTAAAGTCAAGTCTTGCACAGGTGTTAGCAATTCTACAGGTGATCGGCGTATGGAAGTTATAGAATCTTTGAAGAAGAGGCAAACTTTCGATCTTGATGAAGAAAACTAATATAAGAATGCATATTCTATAGCTCTTTGAGCATCAAAGACAGGTCTTCTAAGACAGCTTAGGCAGGGGCGGATTTATGTATAACAGGGCGGCGCGGCAACTTGTGCCCGCCACCTTTAAGAAAGATGTATGGGCTATAGGGATGTGTTTGCATGTTTTCCTATCTCTAAACCAAATAAGTTAGGTGCAGTCAAAATGCCCCACTTTGTAATTTGGTCATCTTAGTTTTATTGAGATGGTTTGCCTGGTCATCTCGGTATTGGAATTCAGGGTCTGTTCTCTTCTCTTTTTTAACAGTAAGCAAAATTTCTTGCTCGTAACATTTACTGTAGTATTACCAATGATATTCCTTTTACTCAAAGTAAACTAATTCTACAAATCAATGAAATGAATCGTCTATTAGTGTTTGGTCATTCACTTAGTGCCTCTTTGGATGGGCCAAAGTTAATTTTACAATCAATTTTAACAGTAATTTTTAATTATTTTTTAAAAAGTATCTCTATTATCTTTCAGTTAAATGGGATTAGCATATTTTTATATGCATACTTTTACATATTCTTTTATGAATTATTAAAAATTAATTATAAGGCAAAATATACCAAATCCTTTGTTCTTTTAATTATGTACAAAAGATTTATGTGATATTAATTAAGATAGATTATTTCTTATATTTTAAAAATTGTATAAACTACTCTTATATATTTTAAATTGATGATAATTTGAAAATAATTTAAAATATGTAAAAGTAATTTATGATAATTGAGTGTAATTTGAGGATAAATTGAACATAATTTAAGTTATATGAAAATAATTTATATAATTTTTAAAGTATAAAGAATAATTTATCTTAATTGATGTTATAAAAAAATATTTTATACATGATTTAAGTGTAAAAAAATTTAGTGTATTTTATCTTAATTCTATTTACAATTAATTCAAATGTTCTTAGTCAACTAACATAAGATAACACATGCTCAAGTCAAACATGTCATTTTCATCGTATTGATAAAATACCATACAGAAAACATTTAAAAGTATTTTCACTTAATATAAAAATACTATAAACTTACAAATAAAATTATTACTGCTAGGTTTTTTGAATATTACTTTAATATAAATTTTTAAATAAATGTTTAATAAAATTTTATTTATAAATATCAAAATCTTAGTTATTCGTATACTTGTATTTTTGTAAAATTTAGTAGTACATAATCATTGAAAATCAATGTGTATAAAACCTAGGAAAAGTTAGCCTTATAAAATTTTAACTATAAATATTTTATAAAATTAATTATAAAATATTAAGATTTATATTAAAATTTTTTATTTTATTATTTTAATAAAATTTTTATCTCTCTTTAATTTAATTTTATAAATTTTTTTCTCTCAATCCGAGAACTGCAGTATCGGACAAACACTGTTTCATTGAACTGGAAGATTTTCCTGTGTATTCAACACTCACACCGAAACGTGGCCGGGTATCACTAGAATTGCGCCAATAGCCAGCAACTTAGCAGTCACCGTGTAAACGTCTCACCGCACGTCAATTCTTTCTCACTCCTCGCGTGGCCCGATTTGCTCCCCTCTTCTCTTCCGAGTTTTCCCTCAGGTAATTTCCTGTCTCAACTCATTATCGGTGATACTAAACCCTACTTCAATTCTAGATCAATTTCCCCTGGATGCTTATGATGACTTTTTAAGCTAATCTTCCTCATGTCTACTGTAAATTCGCATAATAGCTTAGCATTTTTCTAAATTTATTATTTTTCTTTAAATTAGGTTTCTGATTCAGCTTGTGAACTTTCTTGGGAAGCTGGAATTTGGCGAGTGGGTAGAGTTTGAGTTTTAATTTTTGACTAATTTTGACAATGGATGGTAATAAAGATGAAGCATTGAGGTGTATTCGCATCGCTGAGGAGGCGATTGCCACAGGGAACAAAGGGCGTGCGCTCAAATTTATCAGAATCGCGCAACGCCTTAACCAAAATTTGCCAGTTGATGTATTACTGAGCATGTGTGAAAAGCTTGATTCTCAGTCGCCTGCTGCATCTTCTTCGGATAGTCAGGTTAAGACGGAGCTTAATTCGATGAAAAATGATGAGGGTTTGAATGGAGAGAGGAATTGTACGGAAGAACATATTCAGTTGGTTAGGGGGATTAGGGGGAAAAATGATTATTATGCCATTCTGGGTGTGGAAAAGACTTGTTCAATGGAAGAGATTAGACGAGCTTATAGGAAGTTGTCATTGAAAGTTCATCCTGATAAGAATAAGGCACCTGGTTCTGAAGAGGCATTTAAGAAGGTATCCAAGGCTTTCAAGTGTTTAAGTGATGATGGTTCAAGGAGGCAGTATGATCAGACGGGGTTGGTTGAGGAATTTGAGCACAACCAGCAGTACAATGTTAGGCGCAGGAGGAGACGATCAACTGCACATGACTTTTTTGATGATGAATTTGATCCTGATGAGATATTTAGGGCATTCTTTGGACAATCTGATGCGTTTGGTAGAACTCATGTTTATAGGACACGGGGAATGGGCAGTCACCAGAGGCAGGAATTTCAAGGAGGGGGGTTTAATATTATGGTTCTTATTCAACTATTACCATTCTTAATAATTTTTCTGCTTGCCTACTTGCCATTTTCCGACCCTGATTATTCTTTGCATAAGAATTACTCATATCCGATTCCAAAGTCAACTGAGAAATATGGGGTAGAGTTTTTTGTGAAATCCCAAGCATTTGATGCTAACTATCCACATGGAAGCTCTGCTCGTGCAAATATTGAGGACAACGTGGTAAAGGACTATAGAAATTTGCTTCGGCGTTATTGTCAAATAGAGCTCCAAAGGCGTAGTTGGAATAGGAATCTGCCAACTCCTCATTGTGAAAAGCTACAAAACCTTGGATTAGCCTAAGGTAACTCTTCAATATTCTCTTTACCTCAGTGAAGGATATGTATCATTCCGGCGATTTTTTGTTGGCACTTGCTAGAGTTTATTTTAGTTTTGTAATGGATTGAGATACTCTTCCTTTCATATGTTCTCTTTCCCTCTCAATACATATTTGTGCTTACATAAGAGCTCATCTTCACTGCCCTCGTTTGGCATATCTGACTCTGTAAACTGACGGCAATAGTAATACCATTTTTCTGTCATGTTATATTACTGCTTGATGAAGTAATTAGTAGTACTTACACAGGAGATTTTTCTGGCAATGAGATTAGAGATGTTGCTTTGGTGCCTCTTATTCCATCTATGTTTGGTAGTTTAGCACTCATTTCTGGAGATACGGTGGACTTTGTTACTGGGGAATTAAATTGGCTATTATATCCCGTTAAATATTCAAAATCTTATTAAATTTTGCAAGTGAAAGTAATCAACTTTTTTTTTTGGTAACACGTAATCAACTATTTTATCTCCAAGAGTGAAGTGTATTTGGCATTTTAGATTTTGTTAAGGTTCAGTGTCAGGAATTATGGTGTTATTTTACTCAAATTTCAAATAATTAATGCCATATGCTGTTTTAGTTTGTCTTCTTTTCATCTCCCTGTTCTTCAAGAAACTCTTGCTGAGGTGGGACACTGCAAGGGGGAATTTAATAAGTTTTGGTTTAATTGGCTGTGGGAAGTGGGAAAATTGAAGGCTCTTTGGGTTTATGTGAAGCCAGGTTGGTTTGCAAGCAGTAGGAGGGGGTTTAATGGCCAAATTAATGGTTATTTGATTTCTGTGAACAGTACCTGCGAGATTAGTGTGATCAATTGGATGAGTTGTAGGGAAAAGTCAAACAAAAGAAATCTAGACTTTTGTTTGAATGAATAGTTCTCGATGTCTGCCAAAGAAGTTAGGTTAAGGCAGGAAGGAGTTAAGAAGAAGAAAAGGAGCTCAGGCATAGTACATGTATTGGTTGATCGAATCACAAAACCAATAAAAGAGTAGTTTGCTGCCACAATTTGTAAATGTGATCATCTCCCAAAAAAGAGATTACAACTATTAAAGCAAACCTGCTAACTGATCATACAATAATTGGGATTAGACTCCTAAATTTCTACTAACCCTTAAAAATATAATCTCGCAAGATCTTTGAAATATTATAATTAGTCCCATAGCCCTCAGTGAATCAGAATTTTTAGACATCTTGATCTAAACTTAAGCTTTCTTCATAGTAGTGCATACTGTGTCCTGCATCGCTTCTCCTTGTCCCTTATGGGTTATTGTGTGGTTTACGCTTGACCATTAACATTGAGCTTCTTATGGCGTTTTGGGCTTTTTTCTTTTTATCATTTTTGTCAAGTGTTCCTCATCTACTTTGTAACGGTCCCTGATTTCTTTTCAATTTTTAATTTGTGGCTGGGCCTTCCAACCCAATTCAAAAATAACAAAAGAAATTATGTTCCTCATTGCATGAGAGCCTGTGATACATGGTTCAGGGTATTATGTAGTATTTTTTTCCTTACGTTATTTTTCCGTTCTTTCCTTGTAGTTGATAGCCTGGCATGCTGATGTGAATGCTTACCTTCTGCTCCTATATGTTTCTTCTGATTAGATGCATTTATTTACTGTGTGTGTAGCAAAATGATTGCTTGGATTATTCTTTACTTGACTTAAATTAAGCCATGTACTAATTGCTGAGCTTTTGTGCACCTGTTATTCTTCAGGCCATTTAGGATTTCTGTTGGAGTAGCTGTTGGTACAGGCTGCATGCTTTGAGTTTGATTAATAGGGGGATATATGAATCGGATTTGTCTATAATGTTGTGTACCATATCAATGCACATGGCTGCAAATAACATCAGAAGTCATGAATGTCCGCAGCAAGGCTCTTGAGATAAGCCCTTGAGATCGCGTTGGATGTCATTGGCCTGCCAATCAATTTGGGAGTCAGCAAGGTCGTATACACCATATCTGATCGGGGTCAAATGCCCCTTCTGATTAAAAGAATTTTCAATGAGTATATGTACGAGTTATTCTTATTGTTCCCATGATGTGAACATAGTCGTTACTTCAAAAGTAGGTTGGATAATTTAATTTTAATCTGCCAAATTTTATATGTGATCTATAAAATCAAGGAATATCATATATTAAATAGGACGGAAAAAGAAAGCTAAATAATTAGTTTTAGATGCTGCACGTGACATATTCTTTCTTAGTGCATATATATGGTGTATTCTTGTTAGGTATTTTTAGCCAAAAAGGCTAAGAAAGGTATCCTGTTAAGTATTTTTAACACTCAGAAAAAAGGAAAAATCTTTTAGAATTATGCCTTATCGAGACTGAAGCATCTTTCCTAAATTGGAAAAAGTAACGTAACGCTATGCGTCTAGGTGGTGCTTAGACAAACTGTTAACTCTTCTTATTTATCCTCTTATTGGTTAACTCAGGCTTTGCTTCCTCTGACGTGTCAATTGGTCAAATTAAGAACAAGAAGCTGGTGATCAGCAGAATCTTGCTAACTTTTCTTTCTGGTGATCACTAAAGTTGCTCCTGAATCTTAGAGATTGATCTCTATGGTATGTTTCACAAATCTTGGGTGCAATTGAAGTTCTGACATTCTGTGAATTGACATGGAGTTGGTATTGTTTGGATGAAAGTTCAAGGTACCTCACTACCTCCAGTGCTGCTGAGTTTTACCTCAACATGAATGCTTCTTGCGTGTTCTTTTCTCCCCCCAAACTTGAGTAATGATAGTTGTGCAAATCATGTATATATATTTTTTATGCATACTTTTACATGTTTAACTCTTTTTATTCCCTTCAAATCAAATTATTTTTCCTCCCAACTTTTTCTTATTTATTAATATTCACTTTAAACATAATTTTTATGAACAATTATCATTTTTTTTATTTGTAAAGCAAGTTTTACACATTACTTACAGTGTTCTAGAGTGATGTGATGGTGTGCAAAAATAATATCTAAAAATTATGGAGGGTTTGCAGCTGCAGTGGGAAATAAGCAGTCATCAGCTTCAGCTCTGCACATGAGAAGAGGAGACTCTTGTCAGTTGGCACGGCGTCAGTTGTGGATCTACTTAGTGTGACGAAGATTCACTTGTCGCTTGTTCTTGTCTGTCTTGGCATCACCTTCCCATGTGAACCAACACATGAATTACACAAAATTAGTACACCCACTTATGAATCATTCTCCCTCTCACATCAATGAAAGACTGGTAGACAAAACATAAGAGCTTGGGACTTGGCCACCTTCCTACCTACTACTCACCACTTCAATCATTCTATGTAGGACAAACCCAAAAACTTGCGGACCCTACTCCCACAATGAAAACCATTAAAATGCAAGTGAGTATACATGAGTTATAACTTTCGTGAAATTATAAGTAACTGTATATTTTTTTTAATTTTATAACTTATGTGAATGTTAAAAATTTAAAGCATTAATTTTTTTTGTTTTAGTAATCTTTTATCTAATTCTCTTTATTTTACAATTAAATTAAATTTATTAATTTAACTTTCATTAATTTTTAACTATCTTATTTTATTTCTATACATTTCTTACTTACTTCAAAGTCAAGTGATCTCAATCCTAAAACTAGCTAGTCATTAATTTTATGAAAGGTATTCATTAATTTTAATAAATGTTATAACCCATGTAATATTTATGTACAAAATCGTTTTACAAATAGTATTACTCAAAGCAAATAGTTGAATATTATATCATAATCAATTTAATAATTAATATTATTAATTAAATAAAGATACCAAAATTTTGCTTATTTCAGTAATGCATATAATTTTTTACACGTTTATACCTTTTAATTATATGAGTTTCTAAATTTATTAAATTTTAAGATTCATTTAATTTAATATATAAATTTTATATTATAAAATTTTAATAATAAATTATAAAAATAATAAAACTTTTGCAAACTTTTAAGACTCACTGCAATTATCTACATCAGCGGAGTCAAACAAGGGGCCAATGGCAAGTGGCAACGTGCTACCATATAGTCCGCAGTCAGCAGCCCGCGAAAGCAAGAAACGTCAGCAAAGGAACAAAAAGTACCAGACACCCACGCGCCACCACCGGCCACTGCGCACCGAAAGAGCTCGCTTTAACGAATCACCAAATTCAGGTCTCGCCGCAAGTGCGAAAATACCTCGATTAGTTCTTTAATTTTTGACTATTTGTCTTATTCAATTTTATTAAATATTTAATTAAAAAATTTAATTATTAAATTTATTAAATTTTATAAATGATTAAACTTAAAATTTTAGATATTAAAATAAATTTTATAAACATATAATAGGTTTTATTAAATTATAAAAATATTAATTACACCTAATTTTTTTAGATAAAATATATACCTGATATAATTAATTTTTCAGAAATTATGTGAATTATTTTCCAGCACTCAAATATCAATAATATGGCATGCGTACTAGTCTCAGTGATAGCTATATTTTTTACCAAAAAAAGCTATTTTTCTTTTTTAAAATTACAATGGAAGCCACAAGATATGAAGTCTGAATGATAATCTTACACGGCACTTCAGTGATTAAAAACTGAAAAATCCCAAATGGCCAAACAATTAAAGAAAACGAGCTTTCTATTTTGTAATTACCACAATAACCTGGAATCTACCACGGCCTTGCCATCTTTGGCCATGGATAGGTACGTAAATTACAAAACAAAGTGAACCCCACTACCATAATCATTACAGGAAAAAAAATACGTACATGCATACAGTACCATATACAAAAGAAAAAAGTGAGGCCCTGATCGGGGAACCCATTTCAGTCACCGGAATCATCACCGCCGCCGAAGATGGAGACCCGGTGGTACAAGAGGAACAAAATGAGGAGGAGGAAGAGGGCGACGCCGACTGGTGACCCGCTAACCCGGTGGATGGAATCGGGTTCCCCGGTAGAGAAAATGGCAGAGATGAAAGAGCCACGATCCGAGGAGAGGAACTGAATGGTGAGGAGGAGGACAATGGGGAGGAGGAGTAGACCGAGGGGGCTGAGGAGGTCGGAGATCGCTTCGGTGATGGCTTGGTCACCAAAAAGGAAAGGCAGAACCACAACAATGGCTACCACAAGAGCAAGAAGAATGCCATGAGGTGCACCAGCTGCCTGTCTTCCTTGATCTATCATATTTTGGTTGGTATTTTGAGGGCTTTGGGAGTCTGTTGGGAAGGACTAGTAGAGTCTACCAGCGAGTTGGTGTCTCTCTCAGTTTCTGGCCTTAAATAAAATAGGTGCTTGGGACGCATTCATCCACGGAAATATTGAATTGCTTTTTAACTTTTGTTTTTTTAGGGAAATGTAGTCTTACGTGTGGGAGAACCATTTAAAAAAAATAGAAAGGGAGAGAATTTAAAAAATATATGTAAATCTTACAAAATTTTAATTTATGGTACTCGTTTTTTTACTGCTTTAGTTTGAATAGAGAACTGCAAACTTGGTGGGTAGGGGCCCATTAATGTACTGGGATGTCATCATTGGCATGTGCTATGGGGAGAGATGGAAAATAATTTTATTATTTTTAAGAATGAAATTTTATTTAAAAATTTAAATATATTAAATTTTTTTAATTATATTATATATTCAATAAATATAATAAATTTACTTTAAATTTATAACAATGTAAAAGATAAGTTCTAACCAAACTAAATTTTTTAAAGAGGAAAATGGTTAAAAAAGTAGGAGGAAGTTTCAAAGGATTGCTGTGGACAGGACTTATAAATGAACAGTAAAATAGTGTTCACTCCCCTCTTAATTATGGTGCTAGTGTACATCGTTTAAGAGAGCTATATCTTGTTTTAATCCAATTAAGAGAGCTATATCTAACACCATTAAAGGTGGTCAGTGGCAGGTTTGGGCTGTCCGTACTTGAATTGGTTAATGACGATAGGCACAAAAGGGGGACTTGGCCCATAGGCAGATTTGGATTAATCCAGGCTTCTATTCAAGAGAGAATGCTATATGTACACCACCTAGTGTATTCTAGGGATTTGGTTTACAGGTAAATTGAGTTCAATTCCTTTAATTTTATAAATTAAAATTTAATAAATTTCATAATCGAAGTTATAGAATACAATAAATTGAACATCTCAAATGTCACATTGTAAGGTGTTTATCAAAATTAGTTTATGGGAGCACTTTTTGGGATTTGAGTTTTATAGATTACAGATAAGTGGGTTTAATTAAAGCTCACGAGTTTAGTTAAAGTTAAAATTAACTGTTACTATATGAAGAATAAAATAACTCCGATAATGAGAAGACTTAGTAAAACAAATTTGTATAGAACTCACTATTTTCTATATAAATTCTACATCTTATGCTGAGTTCTTCTTTTGTGTTTGTCTTTCTTTACCTATACTCATACAATTATTAGTGTGCTAGAAAGGATCTAAATCCGCCCAAATGCCAAAGATGGCAGCTAAGTACCTTTTGTTGTAAAAGAGTTGTCATACTGAATGCAAGAAATGTTTGGATGTATCTCACACAACTTTAACAAGAAAGTAATATGGTAAACAGAAAAAGATGTATCTATAAAGAAATTACAACAGCTAGTTTGTAAAAACTACTGCTTGTTTACATTTAGTAAGACATTGATTAATAGAGGTTAATGAAGCTAATCTCTTTATAAGCTGTATGGCTCTTGCTTTAATTTCTTCCTTTTGTTTTAGAGACCCAATTTTCCATTTTTGTTTTTTGGGCTTAAGATGAAATTTTGACATAAGAAGAGCCCATTGGTACATGCTAAAATCCAAGAACGGCGTTATTTGTCTCATATAATTAATCTAACTTAGATAAAACTTAGTATATCATTGTTGTTGTATGATGTCATGCTACAAATTTTGTTATAATTCAAAGAAGTTAGATTAATTTACTCTAAGTAATATAATTATGAAATTGTTAGATTTAATAGTCCATAAACAACTATTAGTCATATTCAATTGAATTACGTCAGTAACACTTGGAAGAAGAAAAATGTAGCAATTGATTTATTTACATAACCCCATGAAAGTTATATATCTACCAAATTTTCCTTTTATGTTTGAGATCATTGGAGGGCTATTAGGACGCCATGGCTTTTGGCAAAAGCAAAATTATAAAATGCAAGAATCGTCATCATCATGTCATGAACCTGTTTTGGCCATGCAAAGACTTGGACTCTACACTCTAGCCTAGCTACTAAAGTGAGGCTTTTTGTTTGGGATAGATTCTTCAACAGATTAGTCTGAGTGGTAGCAAATTTTTGCATAGATAGTTACTAGTCACCCATGACACAGGTGATTTGTTTAGAGGTTCAAGTTTTAATTTTGGCAAAATTCCCATAGGTGTAGCTATGCAAGTTTGGTGAGAAAATTGAAAAAAAAAAATTCCAATATTTACTCTTTTCCCCTTCCTTCAATTTTCAATTAACAAATGTAGCAAATTACTTTTAAGGATCTGGCTCTCTTACTATTCTCTAAGAATAACATATTAGGGCTGTTTTTTGTGTCTATAGATCTCTGTAAAATCAAGTGGAGTCCCTTGACTTTAGAGAGACAGTACCCTGCTATGATCAACAGCAGGGGATTCAAATTCCACATTAAAACATTGAGCCAAGGCCTTAGAAAAAAGAGTAAAAAGAAAAAAAGAAAGCCAGAAAAGAACCTAAATATGAAAAATGATTGACTCTATATTGATCAATTGCCTGCTGTAGCATATGTTATTTTTGTGTAAATACACTGATAACATCAAATGCATGAAGAACAATTTACGTTGTTTACCTTTATCCTTTCTTCAATCACTTCCCTATTTCTAATCCTTGATTTCCATTCCATCTTTCCTATTATTTGTGTCTTTGAACCAATGTGTGTAATGGAAATCTTTTGATTTTGGAGATTTTTGACTTTGTTGAGTTTAGACAAAATTGAGATATTAGACAGCGGTTCTTAACTGTAGGTCTCACTTTTTCTTTTATTATTTTTCTTATGTTTATTCTTCTCTATAAATAACTGCACCTTGACTTTAGATCTTTAGAGTTAGAGAATTTGAATCCGATACGTTATGAATAGTAATGGCTCAGAAAGCATATATAACTGCAAGTTGTTATTCAATAATCAAGAGGTCCTATCCTATTCCAGCAAGTGAATGTCTAACTATGTTTATGCTAAGTTAACTGGGCTATGTTTCTTTTATCTCTAATATGTTTATTGCTTGTGTTCAAACTGCTCGGTTCTCAACAAACAATGCAAATCAAAGTGTAATTTTCCACATTATTTTTTGTTGGCTAAGATTCCAATTAGAGAGATTCTCATGCAAGATCATGCTTTGGATTTTTCCAATAATTGAACCAATAATGAGTTCGTGAAGGGCGATCGGCAAATAGAAAGCACACTCGTGAATCGACTATAGCGTCCATGATTCAATCAGAACCCACATGGCTCATCAAAGTCACTCAAAGGGGTCTATATATGACCACATGCGTGCTCTAGTTGTTTAAGTTCCTGCTGTGACATTAGCTGCAACGCAAGATTGTGGTCTACCTCAGATAGTGATTGGGTTCCTGAAATTGGTATCTTGAATTTAATAATTTTAAACAGGTTCAATCTCGAACAAATGTGATTGGAATAAAAAAATTTTAATTTTTTTAAATTAAAAAATTTGAACATAACTCTAACGTTATAGATTATAGGATCAAATGGGCTATAGCTTTATGGGTGAGCCTTAGACCTAACCGTAAATATAAAATAAATTATATATTTAATCATTAATAAAATATAAATTTATATGCTACAAAGCTATATTAAGTCATATATTAATAATTTATATACCTACAAATTTTTTTGATATAAATAATAAAGAATAATTCAAGAAAAAATAAAAAAATTTATGTGATCCTGTGCCAATTTGATCCCCAAGTCTTAAAAAGTTTGAATTTTTTTAAGCCAAAATTTTTTTGAATCTAACTTTTATTTTTTTTACTTTGAATTCAGGATAAGTCATCAATATAACAATAACAATAAACGGAGTTTTAATTGACTAAATGAAATTTGTTATTCGAATTAAACGATACCATTGAATTCTATTTGAAATCAAGTTTTCAAAAATATCATTTAATTAAAGATCTTTTTTAATAACCTGTCTTTCTCTACCTCTTTTCATTAAACTAAAAAATCATTTGATCAAATTTTTTTACTGGAGCTTTTAATGATCTTTTTTTGCACATACTCAAACTACTGTAATTGAGTTTTTGTTATTTTCTCTTCAAGAGATGTAACACAAACTTTCTCTCAAATATAATCATTTTGAATCTTGTCTTTTCTTATATATTCACTCATCTATTTTAATATTCTCATTTTTGTCACCCCTATTTTTTGCTTCTGTTGACTTAAGCCCAATACTCATTATCATAGAGTATAATTGGTCTTATAGTAGTTTGTTAAAACTTCTCTTTAAGTTTACTAGATATTTTACAATCACAAATGACCCTTGAGATATTTTTCCGTTTCATCCACCTAACTTATATTCTGTGTATGACATTCTCATCAATCTTTTAATCACTTTGTAAAATTAATTTAAGATATTAAAACTTTAACACCTGTAGTATAATGTGCTCCTTAGTTTTTACCTTTAAATCATTATTTGCTAGCCACTTGGTAAATTTGTATTTCATATACTTTATCTTGTTCCTGCTAAAATGAAAACTCTTTGATTTCAAAACTTCTCTTTACACCTTCAATTTACAATTAACATCCTTACTTGACACCTTTTTCATGATTATATCATTTACAAAAAATATACATTTTAGAACTACATCTTAGATACATTTAGTAAGTATATTCAAATTAAAGTGAAAAGGTATAGATTCAAGGATAACCTTTGATGTAAATTGAACTTTATAGGGAAGTCTTTTGTCACTCATTTTTGAGTCCTTACACTTGTTGTTGTCCTATTATACATATCCTTTATAGCATGATATAAGCAATGCGAATACATTTTTTTTTCAATGCCTTTCAAGAAACTTCACTTAGTACTTTATCATAAGTTTTTTTTTTTAAGTTAATAAAAACTATGTGCAAGTCTCTCTCTACGTAGTACCTTTCCATCAAACTCAATAAAAGATCTAGTTACTATGGTTGATCTTTCTAGTATAATACCAAATTGGTTCTCTAATATATGACTCAATTTTCTTAGCTATATTTAATCACTCTTTCTCAAAATTTTATAGTATAGTTCATGAGTTTAATTTCTTGACAATTTTTACAATTTTAAATATCTCCCTTATTCTTATTGATAAATATTAAATTACTCTTCTTTTAGTCATCTGATATCTTTTTGGATTTTAATATCTTATTGAACAGCTTGATAAACTAAAATATTCTCTCCTCTCCCTAAATACTTCCAAACCACAATAAATTGACTTAACAATCCAATACAAAATTAATAGCTTTAATTAAAATCATCCACCTTTCTCATCTACTATACCCCTAATATTAGCCGAGCAATGTCAAGGGATTTGAATCCCGTGATATATAGATAGATGGACTAATACATGTATGGTGATAAGTCTTTTCGAGAGATGTATGCACATAAATAGTGGTGAGCTAATGAATTGTATATGTGCCTATATATATGCTAGACAAGTATTGATAACTATATTTCAATAATACACAAAAGTTCTAAAAGGGGTGTTAAGTGTTGCGTGATTAACATTACTACTCAAAGTAGATCTATCTCTTTCAAGAGATGTGGCATGTTTGCGGATTAATTTGTATAAAATGTAAGAGTTTAAATTTGGTGTAACTTTTAACATAAATCTAAATTATATAAATAATAAAAAATAGGTCAATTATATTATTCTACAAACTAATGCCTCAAAGGCTCTCAACTGTGCAGCTACATTAATTATATTATATAATGCACATTGTATTTATTTCAACCAGGTCAGTCTATAGAATGTTAGTACAGATTAATAAGTACATAAATTTTTCGTGTAAATGGTTATGGCAATATCATTACTTAATAAAATAAAAATTAATTAGCATAAGAAGATTATATAAATAATTTGCATATTCTACCTAGTTAGTTATCATATTATAACAACAAATGAAGTTTTATATTATTTGATGCGTTTGACTATATAAATCAAATAATTTGAGTGTGTTTTATTAAAAATCTAATATCATATATTTAATATTTATAAATATTTCTCTATCTTTTTTAGTTAGATTAATTTCTAAATCAATCTAAATTGTCATTGTATAAAATAAGAAATATATAAAAATTTATGGGCACGATAGTTAATTAGTTATGACGACATCATTACTTAATAACCAATATTAATTAGCATAAGATCACTACACAGATAATTTACATCTTAAATCGTGTTTTATTTTCACTAAACATTATATCTTTCTCAATGCTATTTTGACATCTCCCCACATTTTTTAGGCCATGTGAATAGCATATGGTAGCAATGGGATGGGATGGTGTTCCCTTACATGCCATTACAACAACAGGCTAGCAGGCACGGCAAACTCCCGTTCCCGTGCCACCCGTCACGTCCATGTCGTACAGCCTCAGACTGAAGATGCTGCCAAACTAGCCAGCCCTTCTCAACAACAGTGATCATGATTAAAAAAATGATAATATCGATAGTTAAATAATTCTAAGAAAAAATATATTTAATTTTGTTGAATATTCACTCGTGAATAACTAGGAATGTGCGTGATTAAAGTAATAATGATGGATGATCATATGCTCCAGCTCCTGACGAAAACAGTTGTCACAGGTCAGCATTCATGTCGCTGTAGCGGCACGAGCTCACAGTTGTCAATATTTGCAACCACCAGCTTGGTATAGGTTTTCATCTCAGAACTTCCAAGTTCCAAATTGACAACATAACATCCACTCATGTTTTGATACATAACATGTCAATGTCCACATCAAAAGCTTAGAAAATTGCATCTTGCCATTTTGAGAAGCAATTATTAGGAGTGTAAATAAAACAATAACTCGTTATTTTTAACAAAGTTTGTAAAATTCAGTAATATCATACGGGCATAATAGTGCATGTCAATACTATTCGTCTCTTTTTGACTTTGGATTATCTATGGTTAAAAGTTTGTGATTTCTATGGCGGTAAATATTTTTTAGAGATAGAGAACTCAAGTCTCTATTTGTGATAAGATTGATTTTTTCTAACTCATTTTTTTGATTACTTAAACTCTTTTTTCTCTATAAATTCATTTTTTACAGTACATCTTGAATCATAAAAAATTTAGATTTGTCTCTTTATTCACTTTGTTTGATTATATTTTAAGGATAAGATTGACACATTATCCATTTATAGCTAATTATATACACTAATTATATGCAACCAATCCTACTTATACAAATAACATTTTTTTTTAAGTTGTGCCACTAACATTATCCTAAATCTAGCCAATATAAATTGAGAAGTCATTCAATGCAAGTAAAGTTCTTGATGAATTTAAAAATCATTTTGAGCCTGCACCTATAATCTCAAATATTTTGCCATTGATTATTTATATCCATGAAGCAAGAAATTTAGGTAGTCATCTTCTGATGAGTATGAATAAGCATTTAGCATTATGGGAGGTCTGCAATGAAAAACGTAAAGAAGAAGCAAATCCCATGGTGATAAGAGACACGTGAAGTTGGGCAGTCAGTAATAATATATTTGTTTCAACCTATTCCCTCCCAAGAGGGCAGGCAACGGTCTTTTTTTTGTCTGAAAGCAATAGAAGATGAAAGGGGCCATTTAAATTTGGAATCTTGCAGAACAGTCACGGGAGGAAACTGCTACGTCCTTAGACTCCTTACCTCCAGTGATTAAGAAAACTTAATAAATCCCCCATCATCTTCTACACTGCAGCACTCAACAATCAACATGTCTAATGACCACAAGGTTCCCACTTCCTCTTCACCTTCCTCATGGATATCACCTAATTACTATGAGATTCCAGACCTCAAATCCATATGGGTACTTGTTACAATCAATAAATACCTTCTTAGTGTCTTGGAAAATGAGAGAACCAGGAATGCGCTTAAATTTAGATGCACCTCAAAATTAAGGATTCAAAAGCAAGAGTTCTTTGAATTCTCCGAACAGTCAGTCCTTTCAAATCTTTACTGGAGTATTGACAGTATTGAAGCTGCAATTCTAACACAGCAGCCGGAGGAAAGGTCTTTTCGGCTCAGTAATTCAGAACAAATGCTTCAGGTCCCAGCTATGCTTGATGAGGAAGGGTTCACAGCTACAATCCCGAATCGTTACTTGGTGTGCTGCTCCTACTTTTACCTTTCAGTGGTTAGGAAACTCCAAGGAGATGAGTGGCAGACGGCACTGCATCTTCTCCAAGCAGTATTGGTCTCCCCAGAACTTGTTTGGTCAGAATTCGCACCAGAACTTTGTGAAAGTCTTTTCCCCTCATCCAAACTCTCTCAGAAGCAGGACGGCAGCAGAATTTTGGAGTCTATTTCTGCTCAAAATTCTGAGGATGAAATCAATGCAGCAGTAAGGGAGATGGCAAGGAGATACAAGGAATGTTTGATGTATTACCAGGTTATGCTTTATGGGGAGACTCCACGGCGGCACAGTTGTCGCAGGGAAAAATCAGTACATCCTGTGTAAGATTAATCCTTACTATTCAACATCACATGAAAACAAAAAACTTTCTAACTCAAACCTTTTATCTTTTAAAGTTTAACAGTTGGAGAAAAAGTATTGCATAAAAAGCTTATTTCGCATGAAGTTCCAGGGCTCAAATCCTAAGCTTTTCAGCAAAACAATAATTGATGAAATTGATGAGTTTTTAGCAATCAAGGAATGAATTTAAGACCTGTTCACAAAAACAACATATAGAAAGGTAGGTTATTTGGCAGTTAAAAAAACAATTCCTTATCAAAGCATTTTTCACACAATAAAAGAGTCAACTATTCCAAGGATATATTAATGGATAATTTTAGATGAGTTTCCTTTAGTGGTAGGCTCTTCATCTGCACTGTAGTATAGACTATAGATTCCCTCCCTCCATTGCTTCAATTGTCTTTTTGTGCATTGTCCTTCGAGCCTTGGCATATGCTCTTTCATGGAGCTATCCCAGTTCAAACCTCCATTGCATCAAATTTCCCATTATAAATCTCCTCCCTCTCTCTAGTTCTTCAAAATTATACACGTACTACATAAAGGGGAAGAGAATGAGGGGCTGAGTTGAGTGGGATAGAAATATGTTGCATGTTTCGTGCACAGTGCTCACAAATATGATTGAGTACATTAAAGTTTGACTTTCATTTACAATCCTTAGCTGCTTCTAATTATTGACATTACAGTCCTGAGGAGAGGTTAACTTGGAGATATTTTTCATTTATTTGTATTTCTTTTTAATGAGAGGTTCATAAGAAACCCTTTGCTTCCATTTGTTCAAGTTATTGGATTTAAATATCACTAAATTATCTCAGAATTACTGACTCATATGGACAGGAATGAACCAAATATCGGTCATAGATCTTCTACTTCCGTCCATAAACCGAGATTGCAAACTAGCAAAATGGTAAGCCACACGCAATAGGGTGTTAGATACATCAACTTCTCTTTGGCGCCCCCCCCCCCCCCCCCCCAATTTTTTTTTCCTAATTGTGCCATATAAACACATTGCAGTATGAGAAAGTGCATCCATTTGATCCTCAAGATGTGATAGATACAATGGTAATTGAGTCAAAAGGATTCACGGATATTGATAAATATGAAGATTATAAGGAAGCCCTCAAACAATTGAATTCAGTTCAGGTTCACAACAAAGTGCACCAAAAAATTTCAAGCGTCAAATGCCTCAAGGATATGTTGGAAGAAGTTCAGTCTAAAGCACCAAGTTCAGTAGACTCATGCTATGCAGATTTTATAGACAAAAGGGATATGGTAATTATCCATAATTTTGTTGTTGCATAAATATGTGTCATTATTATATTCTGATCCCAGAAGCAGGACGAGGTATATAAGACTTTAAATTCAAAGACTAACCCAGCTCCGGTTAAATCACTGAATCAGGCTCATATGGATGACAGAATAACAACCGCAATCAGAAATGCAAATTATCTACAGCCAGAAACATCTGACCGGTCCAGCTTATTGACAGAGTCTTACTCCAGCAGAGATCAAAGAAGCAACACCCATTTATATTGCCGTGTAGGAGATGAAGTCATTGAGGAAGCAAAGCAGCCCCTGAAACTTCATCTCGCTGATCACATAGCATTTACATCCGCTCGCAAACATGGGCTCAGCAGCCTGAGGAATGAAGAAGGAAATTCTAAATCTGAAAGGAAATTGCAAACATCATCTGGACTGCTTGCCCCATCAGCAGGGTATGAAAGGAGAATTTCAATACTACATCATTCAGAAGTATTAAAAAATTGTCTTCGAGAATATACTACAAACATTGCAACCACTTCTGAGAGTTTGACTAGTTCATCAGGCACTACATACACTTTCCTAAAGGATGTGATTTTGGATCAACTTCTCATAGCTATCTCTACTTCCAAAGAGGAAAGAGAAATAAGGGCATCAGTTTCTATGCTGACAAATATCATTTCAATGAACAAGTCACTTATAGAAGACATCAAGAAGAAAGGTTTAAAGTTGCAAGATCTGGCAAGTGCTCTAAAACAAAATGTCCACGAGGCAGCAATTCTCATCTATCTAATAAATCCATCTCCCATAGATATTAAAACATTGGGGCTTCTACCAACACTACTGGAGATTGTATGCACTTCACATAGTTACAAGGGTAAACCAGAGTCACTACTGCTAACACCTCATGCAGCGTCATTGATGATCATTGAAGAACTGGTAACTTCATTCGACTATGCCACAAACAACATGCATTTGGCTGTTATCAGTTCTCCTCATGTTCTCCACAGGCTCCTTGACATTGCAAGAAATAATAATCTAGAAGAATTTTTCTCCTTGGTCACCATTCTTATCAAATGCATAAAGTTTGATGCACATTGCAGAAAGTATGTATCACAATTCACTCCTCTTGGTCCCTTCTTACACCTTCTGCAGATAAACAACAAGCGTGCCAAATGCATGGCACTTGAATTTTTTCATGAAATCCTTTGCATACCAAGGTAATAACTATTTACTCATTTACTAATTTGCATTTTCTTGGAAAATATGTGAAGTCTTCAGCATATATGCATTTCATTCAATATATCAACAGAATTAAGATCGTCATCAAGCACATGGTTTTGAAGATTCGTAGTTGTCCAAGCAATATTGCAAAGATTACCTCAATACAAAGTTATTGAAAACTTCATATTTTATCCATAATACAAAACTCAGATATATACGCTTTCCTCAGATAATCATGTATTGGAGTTGCAACAAAACCAACACAAGAAAGAAGCCTTATATATAGTGCATCTCTTCTCAACTGTGTAGTCCTTGTACCAAGAGAGATTTCCATCATTAATTTTATTTTTTACCATTTCAGGTCATCGGCTATTAATCTGTTACAACGTATACAGAAAGAAGGAAGTGACAACATTATGGAGACACTAATGCTTTCTGTCCATCAATTACAACCCGATTACCAGCTTTTAGCAGCGAACATATTGCTTCAGTTAGACACACTGGTAATTTTAAATTCAGAATGAAAATATTTAACTTCAGATTTCTTTCCATGAAGATGTTTTGGATTTATGTAAACGATCAAATGTTTCAGACAAGACGACTTCAGATTCTGAGGCAACACTTGCATGATAAGATTTATGCCATGAAACTTAATACAGATTTTAAAGTGCTAAAGATACATAATATTATGCAGAACTCGCATGGTGAAAGTGTGTTCAGACAAGAAGCAGTGCAGGTCCTTCTCAAGGCATTGGCATCTCAAGAAACCTCAAAGCAGATCTTATCTGCATCCATTCTATCAAATATTGCCGGAACATATGCTTGGACTGGGGAATCTTATACAGCAGCGTGGTTGCTGAGAAAGACAGGCTTGGCCTCTCCACGTCACCAGAATATGATAAGAAACTTTGATTGGTTGGATCAGAGCCTACAGGTGAACTACCAAGAAGATTCATATGTGAACAGTTTAAACTATATATATATATATATATATATATATGAATACCGGTGTTCAGGAAGCAATTATGAAAATGATTAAGTTGCGAAACATGCAGGATACCGGCACAGATTTATGGTGCGGTAAGATAGCCAAATGTATCATGAGTTGCAGTGTTGGGGATTCAATCTTCCATGCTTTAGAGAGGGGGTTACGAAGCAAGATGAAAAGAGTTTCTAGAGACTGCCTTGTAGCAATTGCGTGGCTTGGATGTCAAATATCAAAAAACCCAGACAGCCTAAGATATTCTTCATGTGAGAATCTACTGAGTGGTATTCAGCAATTTCTACATCCTGGAATGGAGCTGGAAGAAAGACTTTTGGCATGTCTGTGCATTTATAACTATGCCTCTGGTAAAGGTAATGTCCTCACCAGTCACCATAACATCTGTCAATTAACAACCGTTAGACACTATCAACATACACTAAACAGTTTCCAAAAAAAAAAAGAAAATTTGTCACAACTCCGTGTGTTTATCTATACTCTTGTGTATAAACGAAAGAATTGTTATATTCTTTTCATTAAAGTGGCATTCACCTTATACGGCACTTTATATCAGTTGATATCAGTCCAGTGAGTAATTTGTACAGAGGATTGAATTAACAAAGAAGATAATGTTATCACTTGTTCTCGTTTCCTCACTATTGGTGAACAGAGAGATCAATTTCCCTACTAAATAAGATGGCCTGTTTTTCATTCAGGAAAGCAACAACTCATTCATTTCTCAGAAGGGGTAAAGGAATCTCTGAGACGCCTGTCAAATGTGACGTGGATGGCTGAGGAATTACATAGAGTAGCTGACTACATGCTGCCCAACATATCAGTAAGTAATCATGCCCATAACTAGTTGCAACACTAGATGAATTTTCATATACTGTATAAGATATGCAAGTTTTCCATAAGTAGCATATATAAGTGAAGCTTTAACATTGCATACCCAGAAGCTTCATTAGTTGCATGAATAGTATAACAGTTTCAGAATATTTTTTAAGCCAAAGCTACATATGCAGCAGGCTGAGACCAATTTGATGGAGGATTTTTCTTGTTTAGCTTCAACTTAACAGAAAATACAACGGTTTTTTAGGCTGGCAAGGAACAGTGTAAGCAAATGGTATATAGATAAAAGATAAAGATCGGTTGGGTATTGGGCAACGGGCTGGAGGTCTATATGGCAAACAGAACAACACAGAAATAATACGGGTCTACATAAAACACTATGATCTTTCATTGCCCTTAGGAGCTTACATTTCTTTAGCTTCGTGCTGCCTAATGAAGTTGGACTAACTTATTTCATTTATAATATCATTATGGTGGTAAGAGCAGCGTATTTCTTGTGTTCACACGCAAATCCTTGAGGCAGGTCACAACTTGAGCAAAGCTGTTCACTCCCTCATGTACTACAAGGGACTGCTGTTCAGTGGATATTCAGATGGATCGATTAAGGTTAGAAACACCACTTCATGATCCAAGTAGACGAGTCATGCTTTTTCCAGCTCACTACACTATATATTATTGTCAGATTTTGAGCTCGAATTAGTATTTAATGTCACATTTTGAGCAACGATATTCTGTCCGGAAGAAAAGTACATCACAGTTTGTTGGTTCATGAAATAGGTATGGGATATCAGAGGACACTCAGCTACTCTTGTATGGGACATTAAAGGGCACAAGAAGTCCGTGACATGCTTTTCACTATATGAACCATCGGACAGCCTTTTAAGTGGATCTTCCGATAAAACCATACGGGTATGGTTAGACTTCTTTCAGTGATATCTACAAACTGAATCTTATTAAATACTTACTTAAAGAATCTGTACCTTTAAACTTATTGGACATCACTAGCTAAGCTGTAAACTTAACGAATCTCCCTTGTTAGTAAAACTAAACTTTTTCAACTTCTTTAATAATCACTACTTTCTACTCTCCGCCACGAGTTTTAATAGAAAAACTGAACTGATTGTATTGATGTTACTTTCACCTATTAGGTGTGGACGATGATCCAGAGCAAGCTGGAATGTACAGAGGTGATAGACTTAAAGGAACCAATTCACCGTATATATGCACAAGGACACACAATTTTTGTAATTACCCAGAAGCAGGAAATAAAGGTGAATGCTTTAACTTTCAGTAGTCATCACCTTGATATGTGACATGTGTAGCCCTGAAACTTCACAGCTAAACCAGACACATATACCTGCGAACCCTCTCTGTAATCCAGCCAAACAGAAAGTGAATCATAGTTTTGTTACCTTCAGCAGACAGAATTTGGACAATCCCTTTCATTTTCTGCAGTTATTAAACGAATCAAGAGTAGTCAGGGATATTTTCAAAGGAAAGTATGTAAACTGCATGGCACTGGCTCAAGGAAAGCTTTATGTTGGCTGCAAAGATTCAAGCATACAGGTTAGTTTTCCATCGCTTGACAGAAATCAAGCGCCGGTAGAATACAAGCATGACGTGATCCTGTATTTCAGGAATATTCCGCAACTTGCAATCGTGAACTGGAAATCAAAGCCCCCACAAGGAGTTGGAGGAAGCAAAACAGGCCCATCAATTCAGTTGTAGCATACAGAGACTGGCTTTATAGTGCTAGTAAGCTCATTGAAGGGTCAACATTCAAGGTGAGAGTCATAATCTAACCGTAGACCTAAAAAACTGTTGAGTTACTTTCTCCTGATCTAGATTAGATGTTTTTATAGGATTGGAAAAAAAATGGAAAACCCCTACTTTCGGTTACAACTGGGAGAAGAGATGATGTATTGGCCATGGAAGTTGTGGAAGACTTTTTATACCTCATCTCCAGCTCATCAGCAAACAACATTCAGGTAGTCAACTGTAGAGAATTTTTCAGCTTCAACAGTGAAAGTTTTATTAAAAAAATTAAGAAAATGATGCAGATTATACTAACTTACTCACTAGAGAATTTATCAGCTTCAACCGTAGAGAATGTCCTGACAAGCATGATAAGCTCCACCGAATGACTAAGAATTACTATAGTCAAATTTGTGAGTCGGTGGGCTGATGATTTTCGTGGGTTACATAATTTAATATGTGAGATTTAATTAGTTTATAAATTTAATTTTTATAAAATAAGAATTTAATGAGAATAGTAAAATTGTTTTTTCTCATAGAATGAGAGAGTCTTTGAAAATTTGAATTGACATGTATAATTTTACACTATGAAGCACGGACACTTTCATTTCTGTAGAGTTTCAGTTCGGACACGAATTCGACACCGATGCATCGCAGCTACGGTTGGAAACGTCCTCCAGCCGTATTTGCAAATAATTTTTTTAAATGATTAAAAGTTAATTTATTTTTATTATTTATAATACAATTATTAAAATTTAAAATATTAAAAAGCTGCAGCATGTAAAATTCTTTTTCCAATATTTGGGTAGTGTGCCTATGGATACGGTTGAGAGAATAGTCTTGGTTCTCTCTTTTCAGTTTGCTGAAAAAAAATGCGGAGGGGAAGCAACTGCACTTCTGAGTAAAAGCCGTCCGAGAATATAATTATTTATTAAGCATAATAGCAACAACATTATTAGAGAGAACTGCTGTCTCTAGTAGTAGATTCTTACTATAATTATAATAGATAGAATATTATTATATTATAATAATATATAACTAATTTTATATTAGATAAAGGCAATAGAGTTTTATATTTGATATTAGGTGGTGCTGATATACTTAAAATGGTGAATTTATCTTTTGATGAATTATAATTAAAAGTTATTATTTATACAGATAATGATAAAAAAAGAGATGAGATCACTATAATTAATATTTATTAATAGTATTATATATTTATTAACAATAGAATATTTTTATATTTATAATACATTATGACTTAACTGTAATTATTTTGATATTTAGTTAAGATATTTTTTACTAATCAATAATAGTAGATAATTTAATTTTAAATATATGTTGATATTTTTTATTTAAATTAAATTATATATATGCATGCCGTGTCAGTATCCTAATTTTTTTAAGTTTTACTGTATTGCAATATCTGTGTTGTATCGTATCAATATCGTATCTTGTATCTGTGCTTCATAGATTTTACATTTATCAAGTTAACCAAAACCCAGCACACACAGCACAATTGGTATTTAGCTCATTCTCTAAAAGAGGTGATCCCAGATTTGATTATTTTCAAAGATTGTTACATTGTCTTATTCCCCAAATATTTTCAATACTATCTATGACAAATATAAAATTAACCAAAAGACAATAACTCAACTGTCTAACGTAAAATTCAATTCCCAAACCAGATCTGGTTGAGAGGGGAACAGAGAAAAGTCGGAAGATTATCAGCTGGAAGCAAGATAACAAGCCTCCTCTCGGCCAATGACATTATTCTATGTGGTACTGAGATGGGACTAATTAAGGTACGTGCAACTCATCTATCGTCCTGTTTTTCTTTCTTCTAATAATAATAATAATAATAAAGCTTCTTGTTCTGATAATGCCATCACCCTAATTCCTCAACTCTATAAACAACAGGGCTGGATACCTCTGTAGGAAGAGCTCCAACCTACTGTCACTACATATCATCCTTTTCAACTTTTCGGCAAGTACTGCAGCAAAAATGGCCTGCTGGTTTAGCCATTTTACGAAGCCAAAGCTTATACTGCAATATATTCATGTCCCAGAGGCTTATAGCACAAATCATATCGGGGAATACTATAGTAAACATAAAATTTTACTTATTATAGAATAATAACGTGAAATAATGCTGCTTATACATTAAAGTTTTACATAAGATCTTCACAATATATAAATGGAGACTGGTGCCGATTAGTAGTTTGTGGCCAATCCATTTAATGACCGATCTTTGTTTATATTTTGTACAGACCTTGTATAAAGTCTTATTATGTAACATTACTGGCGTCGAGAATACGTGAGTATCTTTTTGTACAGGAAATGTAATGTGTAATAATATTTGTTACTGGGGTGTTCTTCAATTGTGATTCGTCTACCAGCTAAAACATTTGCAGAATTACACACTAAGCAATTGCTTTACATGCATCCTTGAAATGGAACTTTGTCAAATAAAACAGATGATGCAGGAAGCCAATTCGCTTGGTCTCTTCAGCCTCCCCTCTTTCTTTTATAGTAAGTTAACAAATTGGCCCTTTAAATATATTTTTCAACTCAAATTGGTTTTTAAAAAATTAATTTATTTATTTAACTCAATCTCTTTATCTAAGATTCTGATTTAATTTAGTCCAAGGCATCCAAACTATTGACACTATATTTTGATTGTAGTTAGTAACACCAATAAAATAATCATTAACCACAAAACATATAAATTCAAAAATAAATAATGAATAATTAAGTCATTAGGTAGTTTTTATTAAGATTACACATTTAGTCTATAAATAACAATTATTTTAATTTTTTGAATATTTCAATTTACAAATTTTTTCCAGAACTCACTTAAAGAAGTCAAGCAACTAAAAACAAATCTCAAAAAGTGTAAATTTAAAGTTAACTATTATTTTTATATATCTCTAGAAAAAAAAAATAAATTGGGAACTAAACTGGTTGGACTATACAACCAAACCAAACAAGAATTTTGGGTGTCAGGATTAAATTGAGCAAATTAATCTTTTAGAGACTAAACTGAGTTAGGATGTATTTTTCGACTTTCGAGGAACAATTTATGAACTTACCTTTTTTTTTAAATATAATATTAATTGATCTATAGTATATCTATACACATCTACATATTTGTATTTATTTAATTATTCATATTATGTATAAAAGTATAAAATTAAAAGATATTAACTTTATTAAAATTTAGAAATAAGTAATGGCACTACCAAAATTTAAAGTAAATTTACTAAAACTATGAAATAACTTTACTAAATGAATCAAAATTTAATGATAAATTTACTAAAATTTGATGGTGATTTTACATAAAAGAATAAAAATTTCACATAAAATAATAATTTTAAAGTGTTAATTTTATTAAAACTATATGATAATATATAAAGATCTAACTGTAATTTTATTAAATCTAGTCTTTAAACACACAGTTGCATGTGAATTTAAAAAAAATATATAAATGACATAATTTTTTTAAAAAAATGTTAATGGATGTTATAAAAATATTTAAACATGAATTTGAACAATGTCTAAAAACTATCTCAAATTATTAAAGAAATAAATACTTAACACCCTTATCTTATTGAGACCAGATTCTTTGACTTTTGGTTGGGATATTGTCAAAAAGAAATAAATATATAATTAAAAGAAATGAGACTCATATATTAAATTATAAAAAAAATAAAAAAATTACCAAAATCAATAAATAAGATAGTTGGAGAATTCAAATCCTTTCTTATGCAATTATGCCAAATGCACACTCTTAAGATTAAACATTTGCTGGTAGCTATGTTAATATACTCTTTTGGTTTTAAGAATACCAATATAATACACAAAACTTTTATAAAAAAGACAAAGAAAATGAGTAGAATTGTTTCCAAACCAACAATCTTTTGAGTAAGTTGAATAATGAATTCCAAAGCTAATACCAAAGAACTCCTAGCAACATATATCTTACACAAATAAAGAGACCATGAACATATTTTTGCCACCATACTCTATTAAAATTATAAGACTTTGCGTCTATATATATATATATATATATATATATATATATATCAATTTCTACTTCTAAACTCATAGATTTCAACTTGATCTACACAGAAAAACATAAAACAATATAAAAATAAACAAAAAACATCGAAATAGTTGAATTTCTCATCTATCCACAAAAAATAAAAAAGTTATTATTTAAAATTCCAATTCACCGCACACACTTCTTCACATCATTCATATAAGTCAAACTCACGTCATTAAGGTCTTAGGGGATATCTAGATGATAGGATAGATTTAGTAATCTTAAAGTGTGTATGTGTTGAGGTGAATATAGATCCTTTGACATAATGGCAGCGGACTATAGGTGATAGAAAGAAATAAGTTTTAAGAAAAAAAAAAGTAATAAAAAAAATATTGAACTTATATAATAAATTATAAAAAGAAATAAAAAAATTATTAAATATAAATATAAAGAAAGTCGTCCAAATCTTGCTAAGATGAATTGAAACTTGTTTTGTGATTGTATCTTATAATATTATTTGTTTTCAATAAGAAGATCCTACTATTATTATTTTTGTTATAATTCTTTTATTTTTATAAATTAAAATTAATAAAAATTTTATTTAAAAAATTCAAAATTATTTTTGATATAATTAGACCTTTAAATTTACTTAATTTCAAAATATCATAAATTCAATAAATATAATACTCACAGTTAATTTTTAAGTTAAATAGTTTAATTTTTTTTATAATTATTATAAAAATATATAAATTAAAATTTAAAATTTGATAAGAAAATGATTTCATATTAAAAGAAGCATTCTAAAATTTAGAAAACAAAAAGTGTCACTAAAAAAAGAGAATCTAGTGTGTTAGAGACTATGTTGCCTCAATTTTTATAAATGACCTAATTTATTTAAATTGTATTTATAAATAAATTAAATTATTTTAATTATAATTATAAAAAAAATTAAATTATCTAACTTAAAAATTAAAAATAAAATTATATTTTAAAAAATAAAAAATATTCTTTAATAAAATTACAATGTATGATAATTTAATAAGTTATTAGTGTTACTTTTTTTTGGGTACACAAGTGTTGCTGCCCTTTTTCTTCCGCCCCGCCCAGTTGCTTAATGCTGCGCCGCCCGTGGGCAACTCTTTGGAAACAAGCCGGGTTCCAATTCATTCATCGCTTAAAGCCCTCTCCTTCGTTCTACTCTGTTTCCAGTCGGTTCTCTCTTGCCCTTCAATCTGGGTGGCAAGTGGCCAAACCTAGAGAGGGTACCGTGCCACTAACCTAATATTTGAGAGAAGACTGTGAACTTCAAAGATGCCAGGTCCCGCTGTAGAATTGGATCCGGTGGAGCCACAGTCTCTGAAGAAACTAAGTTTCAAGTCGCTCAAGCGTGCTCTCGATCTCTTTTCTCCTGTTCACGGACAACTTGCTCCTCCCGATGCTGAGAGGTACCAACTTGTTTCTTCTAATTTATTTTTCACTTGGGAATTCTTCAAAATCTCAACTTTCAGCGTTATTCCGGTGTGATAATCGATTCTTTTCTTATTCTAGCCACTGTGGCTCTTTTCTTTTTCTTTTTTGGATTTTGGTTTTCCAGAATTTTGGACCCCAAAGCTAATGGACTCTTTTGTTTCTGTGTATTTTTTCCCCACTTGCTTACTTTGTTATGCAGCAAGAAAATACGCCTTAGCCACAAGGTTAGTAAATTATGGGTTTTTAAGCGTTTAGTCAATTATAATGATAGTGCTTTTGAATTATTTTTTCTCCTTTGGGGATTGTTAGTCTGTTCCAATAAATATATTCGGTTGTATGTATGGGAATTTATTGAATTTCAGATTATTCCTTGTAGCTTGTAACTTTTACTATTGCATTATGAACATTGGGAGTTCTACTATGGTTTGGAATGAACCGTAGGTAGGCTTGGAGTATGGTGGACTAAAAAGCACTACAAATCAACCTTCTCGTCCAGTTAATGCTGCACCGGATCACAGTCAGCAACCGGGATCCTCTAACACACTTGCTCTCCCTGGTAGGATACATCTTTTGTATGAAGATATGCGTTCTCTAGCAAGATTGATTACAGAAGTAAAATTTAATTTCGAGATGTTATTGAAGTATCTTCTTTTCACCTTTCACTTAACATATAGCTTCTCGTTTCATTACCATTATTTGAAATGGAATGAGTGTAATATTATTTTTTCTCCAATTCGCTTAACATATAGCTTCTGTTTCAACTCCTTATATGGTAGCCGGTCACAGCATATTGCCATGCAGTTCTTCAATTATTGGAGAAGCTGCTTGTCAGTGCATTACATATTGACATTGTTCCTTGTTATTATTTAAAAGGTCCAGAAGATTCTAAGGATCCACAGAAAGGAGGAGCACAAAATGCTTTAGTTGTCGGTCCATCTATGCCAGTAACAGCACCGTAAGTACTCTCTCTCCCCCTCCTCCCTTGATTTTTTGAATTGCGTGCATCCTTATGTTGTAGCCTGCGGGGATGGGCTAGAGGCTTTACTCATGAATAATATTTTCAGCTCATGTTTCTTTTATTAGAATTTTCATGTTTCATTTATAATACCTTGATTATTATTATCATTATAATTTCTGACATTCCAGTGTGCTATAACCGTTGAGAATTGATCTCTTGCTACAATAGGTTTGTGATGAAGTTTGAAATATGATCTGATGGTATATGGATATCCAAAATATTGTTTCAAGGACCTGCTTATATCAAACTTTTGTAATTAATCAAGAAACGTGAAATAATTGTTTATGTAAACATGATGAAGAATACAGAAGCTGACACACATTTTCTATTATGTCTGCCTTTCTTGCTTTCAGTTATTTTCTTTTACTTATATATAATTTTCTGTTGTATTAAGATAAGATATTTTTATTAAGTTGCACGAAACTACTTGCAACATTATTCTATGTCGTCAAACCATAGTTGGCAATAATGGAACCATTATGCATACTGACTCTTCCATTTGCTGATTGCGGCATACGCAGTATCCATTTATTTTTCTCTCAATTAATGTTGATCTGTTATTGGGGCTTAAATCTTTGTCTCTTTCCAGGAACGATCTTGGTTTTTCAAGCAAAAGTTCAGCAGTTGTCTCTGCCCCTGGTTCATCTGAAAGGTTTTAGCTTTCTCCATCCTTTCTAGAATTTAAAGGACTGCAAAGTTATTGCAATTTTAGTTATGCAGCCTGTTATATGTTTCTGTTAAGAGTGTAATGATTAAACCGTTGGTTGGTTATGCACACTGTGTTCTGTTGTTTTCTCAATGTTTGTGTTTGTATTTACCTATGTAGGGTTGTTCTGATTTATATATGACTCATTATTGGTATTCTGTGGCATGGCCTTTTTTGACTAAACTGTTTTAGTATATACCCAACAGGAATTTATCAACATCTGCTTTAATGGAAAGAATCCCAAGTAAATGGCCACGTCCTGTATGGCATGCGCCATGGAAGAATTACAGGGTAAGATTCTTACCCATTTTAATTGGATGTTGATAGTGATAGTGTGACAATAGCATTGTATTCTTTTTTGGCTTTTATCAAGTAAACTGAAAGTCTGAAACAAATGTAGACAAGCATGCTTGGTGCATTGCCTAATAGGTCAGCTTAAGGACACCTTGGATTAGTCCCGTCACTTTGTTGTCCCCGCTTGAAGCACAAGCTAGTGCAGCCCAACTGCCAAGGGATATTTGGCATCCATTTTGATCTTGTATCATACTTCATAACTCAAAAGTTGAATTTTATTTGTCTAGATTTTCAGCAATCATGATAGTAGAAGGTTTTTCAGGCCACCATGTTGTCATAGAATTGTTCTCTGCTAAAAACTTGACTGCCTTACCTTATTTTTTGTAGAGACTAGTTATGCAGGCACCAGAATGTGTGAAAGGTTCAAAAGGGGGAGGGAAGTCTGTGTCTAATCACACCTAGGAAGTATTGCTTAATTCACTCCTTATATTATCATTTATATTGGACATGCCGACATGGTTGCATTGACATATGCTATGTGGTAAGAAAGAATCACATTCTGAAATCTATTTCAAGCAAAGGATTGTGATGACTTGGTTTAAGAGGCCATTTGGCTTTCAGATGAGCTCTATAATAAAACAAAGATCTTTAGCAAGGCATTTATGTTGTTCCACTTAATTTAGCTAGTATTAATTTTAAAGTTTGGCTATAAATACTCTGAAATTAAATCTAATCAAATTGGCTTGTGTCACAGTGTTTAGATTCATCATTTCTGACCTACCTTGTTTTTGTAGGAGACCTCATAAATTGTGTTCGAATTTTGTTGCTGTTATTATTATTATTATTTTGGAGCAATGTTAACCTTCATTTGTTTTGTGCAGGTTATCAGTGGTCACTTGGGATGGGTGAGATCTGTTGCTGTTGATCCCAGCAACACATGGTTTTGTACTGGTTCTGCTGATCGAACCATCAAGGTATATGATCCATAAATGCATGTTATTGTTGCTCCTTGCAAGCATCACAGAGATGAAAAGGAAAACGTGGTTAAACATGCTATGCTGATTTTGTGGAGTCATAACTAATTTACTTGTTTAATATTGGTTTTAAGATTCATATTTTCCTCTGATCATATTTTCTGATAATCTTAGTATAGTTGCCTCTGTTTTTCACTAAAATTCTCCATGTGAGGGACTGCCCTTTTCATGGAGTTATCATTATGCAACCTGTCAAAAAGTTGTCATAAATGTTGACCCCATTGTTACCCAAATATTACTGTGCTGATATAAAGCTAGAACTTGGAATATTTGATGGACTTCTGATCATGTCCCATTCAAAAATTGTATTATTTGTCTAATAAGTTCGCTTGGGCAGATATGGGATTTGGCAAGTGGAAGACTAAAGCTCACACTTACAGGCCACATTGAACAAATAAGAGGTAAGATCCTAATGTATTATTAGTGGTGGCAACATTTGCTAACCAGGTTGAGAGTAACATTGTGTTTTGTATCAGGTCTGGCTGTCAGCAGCAAACATACCTACATGTTTTCTGCTGGGGATGACAAACAAGTTAAATGCTGGGATCTTGAACAGAATAAGGTGAAATCTCGAAGCTTTTTGCTTTTTTGTGGCTAAATTTAAGCAATGATTAAAAACTCTATCAATACTCAGTAGTCAAAGATCTTGGCTTTTATTTAGGTTATTAGGTCTTATCATGGACATCTAAGTGGTGTTTATTGCTTGGCGATTCACCCCACAATTGACATTTTGCTTACTGGAGGGCGTGATTCTGTGTGCCGGGTATGTACTTGTCATTATAGTTACTCTATGGAAATAATGTGATGGATGCAATTCTCTCTGCTTGAAAATGTTCAAGCCTTTTGCTTTTGATATATATATATATATAGTAAGGAAGTAGGTAATAACCATGTTTTGGTGCATCAAACTTCACAGGTCTGGGATATACGTAGTAAAATGCAAATTCATGCACTTTCTGGTCATGATAACACTGTCTGCTCTGTTTTTACCCGGCCAACGGTATGCAGCTCCTTTCTTTTGATATTCTGAGTGGCCACATTTTTCTCTGTTGACTATATAGAACTTCACATTTCATTGCAGCTGTGAAACATACATCTTAGTCATTATATCTTAAACTCAAAGATGTAAGCTTTCTAATACTGCTGCTGCTATTTTTACAGGATCCACAAGTAGTTACTGGTTCCCATGACACTACCATCAAGTTCTGGGACCTTAGATTTGGTAAATTATGGTTTTGTTTTCCCTTTTTTGTTACCTATTGATTGTCTTTCTTTGTCTTGTCTTTTTGTGTGTGTGTGTGTGTGTGTGTTTAAATTTGTTTTTTGGATTGATCTGGCAACTGATACATCCTTGCAGGTAAAACAATGTTAACACTTACCAACCATAAAAAATCTGTTCGAGCAATGGCCCAACATCCTAAGGAGTATGTGTTCATATCCATCCTTAGTTACTTGTAAAATGGTGGAATATGGTTAATAATTCTTCATCTGTTAAAATATTCTATTCCTTTTCATCTTCTCCCCGTCTTTCCTTTATGTTCCCTGCAGGCAGTGTTTTGCTTCTGCATCAGCTGACAATATTAAGAAGTTCAACCTTCCAAAAGGAGAATTTCTACACAATATGCTGTGCGTTCCCAAACTTGTCATTATTATACTTTTGTAATTAAGCAATGAAGAACAATTTGTTTGTTAGATGTCTAAAATTATATAATGCTGGATACAAGTACAAATTGTAATGCTATAAGCTTCTGTTGTCATTCTTCACTTTGCTAGTAAAATATTGTTCAGAGTGTTGATCTGAAAATTTTCTGCATGATTTTTTATAGGCCTCCTGGTTAAGTTAATTTTCCATCTAGTTGAAATATTATGTAATATTTTAGTCCCACATTGATGGAATCGAGAGCCACAACCTCACTTCAATTCTGGAAGTGATGTCATTGTCTCTGTTTGATTGGCTGGAGGTAGATGTCAAGGAACCAATCATCCTAAAATGTTTAATCTCTGACACATGCTGTTACAAGAAATTCCTTTGGATTTGAAGTATGGGCAAAGTACTGGCCCACCATACCTTATGCTGAAATTCAATTTAATCATGAAGAATGGACTCCTAGCCACTTTGTCATAGAGGCTTTGATATCATGTCAAAGAACCAATTATCTTAAAAGTTTGTTAGGTGCAGGCCACTTGGTGCAGGTTGTGGAATAATTTTTATCTCTTAAATGGTGAACTTGTAAAAGCATAGGTGTATAACCCTTCCTGCCTTTCTATTTGAATTGTCGTATGAACTTAAGTTGATCTGACGTTTCAATGAGCTGGGTTGTCATTTGCTTTGTATACTGAACAGCTTGATTAATCTAGCAAAATGTAACCCTAGTATGCACCAATCTATTGAAGTACTTTGCCTCTATTTAGAAACTTAAGGCCCTCCATATTGTATGTGGTATTAATTTTTTGTCGAATAGTTTTTAACTGAGGTCCCCATCTTGTTTATGTTGTATGCAGCTCTCAGCAGAAAACTATAATCAATGCAATGGCTGTCAATGAGGATGGTGTTATGGTTACTGGAGGTATGGACCTAGAACAAAAGGAAATTTTTTTAGGAGGCATTCAGTAGGTGGAGGCCTTAAATTCCCAAGTAAACTATATCGATTAGATATATCTGGATGTTATATATATATATATATATATATATATATAAATTTGAGATCCCCATGTTTGGCATGTCATTATCAACATGAAGATTTTAAAAATTGTGTCTCATGCTGAGAAACAATGTCCTATTAACAAATACACAAGACATGGTCTAATTTTACTTATTCTGTGTGCCAATTTGATGTCATTAATTAGAAGTCAATATCTTCCCACTTTTGACTTCTTGTTTCATACCGAAAAAGATTGGACATGGGTGTAAATATTCTCTTACACTAACTTTTAGCCCCTTATTTGGTTTAAGGTGACAACGAGAGCTTGTGGTTCTGAGATTGGGATTGGTATAATTTCACTTTTTTGGTGTGCCAATTTGATGGCATGTAATTAAAATCCAGTATCCTTCCAGTTTTGAGTTCCTGTTTCACACTAAAAAGGAATTTATGAGTATAAATATCCTTTTGATACATTCTAACTTTTAGCCCCTTTGTTTGGTTCAAGGTGACAATGGGAGTTTATGGTTCTGGGATTGGAAGAGTGGTCACAATTTTCAGCAGGCCCAAACAATTGTACAGCCTGGTATGTATATTTGCCCACTTTTGGAAGTTTATGGTATGTATTAACAAGATAAGAACATATAATACTCATCTTTCCTTTCCCTTCTTCTTTCTTTCAGGCTCATTGGACAGTGAAGCTGGTATTTATGCTTCAACTTATGATGTTACGGGGTCAAGGCTTATAACCTGTGAAGCTGACAAGACAATTAAAATGTGGAAAGAAGATGAGACTGCCACTCCAGAAACCCACCCCCTTAGTTTTAGGCCTCCTAAAGAAATCCGGCGATTCTAGTTGTGATCCTAGTATCTCATCTCTGATAGGGTGTGTCATATTGTTTAACGATAATTTATGAAATGTAAAAGATAGTGCGTTCTTGTACTAGTGATACAGGCTGCTTTTCTCTTCCTAAGCTAAGATAGTGATCTAGTCCACATTTCTTTTTCAACCAGATGTAGAACATTAGTGAGGGGGCCAACATGATTTTTGCTATTGCTTATGGAAATCTTCGAAGAGTTGGCTATAGCGAGTTGCCATAGTTGCAGGACTTCATCTCTTGTCCTCACATCACTTCTCCTATCTTCACTCTCCCTATTCTGCCTTCTGTGGGATTTTACCAATGCCGACCTACTATTCTGCTTCCACTACTAAGATAAAAAAGTATATATAATGGCATATCTTCACTGGGGTTTGATTTTCAGTACTTCTGTTATTTGTACTCCCTTTACTAAAACTAGTGTTTATTTTTGTCTGTATCTTTTGAAAAGGGTGCAGTCCTTAATTAAATTTTACGCTAAGGGAGTGCTTGCAATGAGGGTATGTTGAAAATTTTCTCCTTGATTTAGAGATTCTGTAGGGTTAAAATAGTTATCTAATATGCTCTCAATATTTGTTATTAATATAATATTTAGTAAATTTATAAATGTAGAATTATATCTTTTTAAATTAAGTTACTAATACAAAAATAATTAAAAGCAAATAGAATGACTTGACTAAAAAAATTAAACAGAATGATTAAAAAAACTGGTAATTATTTTTCATTCAACAGAGATTTGAATTTATTAATAATTGAATCCAAATCAATGCTTTCAATTATTTGTCTTTTTAACTAAATTAAGGTATAATTGATAATAATTTTAGTTTTCATTTTATTACTCAATCTTGTTTTAATTATTTACATAGTAGGAAATAATCATTTTGCTATAGTTATAGAAATTGGCAAAACCAAGTTAAATATAGTTGATAATTCATTTAATTTTAAATGACCATGAGCATCACGTAAAGGATGTTGAAGTTCAGATTTCGAAACTAAGCCACTAAAGCTAATTATACGTGACAAATGTTACATAAGCATATTGTTAGTGTAAAATGTGTACATATAAGCAAATTAGGAACAAGAAGAGTAATGATAGAGAGATTTTGAATATTTTACTTTAATATAGTAAATTGTTTCACGTTTACTCATATACATACATTGTGAGATAGGATCTTTCGATTTTAAAATAGAGAAATATAAAAAGAAAGTTAAATAAAAAATTAAAAAAGTAATAAAAAATAAAATGTACATATTTATTTATAAAAAGAATAAAAAATTATAAAAATAAAACAAAAGTAATGAAAATTAAAAAATAAAAATTCACTCATTGTGATGGAACATTTCTCTTACACGTGGCGTACTCAAAGTTTGAATAAAGCTCTTATTTTTTTTTTTTTTGAAATAAAGGTCTAAATTTTATTGGTATGTAAAGTTGTGAAAGAGGAATTCTGTATTCAACCACTAAAACATCAGCATGTGGGGTATCAATATCCGATTTTAGGATCTGAATTCATAAATACAGTAGAGAAAAGATATAAATAAAATTAAAAAATAATAAAAAAATGATACTTATATATTGTATTTAAATAAAAAGATAAAAAAATAAAACCATTAAAACCCAGAGATCCAAATCTTATGTCATTTAAATTAATTTTTTTTATTTCGATTTAATTATTAAGTTTGAACTTCTCCAAAGTGTTTATTATAGAATTGTCTGCAAATTAAAAAAATAAACTTCATAGGTGTCATTACGGTATGAGCCCTTGCATCAAAATGCAAACTTGGAACGAGTCCCCAAGGAAGGAGCAATGTGCAATGGCACAGCAACAACTGGCGAAATTGGCGATTCAAGGAACAATATACAAGCTTGAAGAGCGATTATATGGCCAAAAATCATGCATAACAATTTCTCTTCGCAAATTTGCTCATTCCTCGCCAAAACTCTCGCTTCTTTTTTTTTCACTTCCTAACTCTCTAAACTTTTGTGTCTGTCTGTCTGTCTGTGTCGGTGACAGAGAAACATAGGACGACAATATGACCTCGGAACTCATTCACAGAGCCAAAACTACCGAAACCCAAAAGCCAATCTCCGGTTCCGAATCACCCCCAACCCCTGCAAAACCCGCGTACCCAATTCGCCAGCGACTCTCCTTCGTCCTCATCGGCGTCGCCATTGCCGCTCTCTTCTTCACCCTCTACCCTCAGTCTCCATTGCCGATCCATAACGCCCACGTACAGTCCGAGTTAAACCTCCCGACACGACGGGTTCTACTAGAGGAAGCTGCTACTCGCCCCCGCAATGCGGCAGCTTCCACTAAAGCGAAGCTCCCTCTGGGGCTAAAAGGTAAAAGGAAGAGAATCCTGGTGACGGGTGGGGCCGGGTTCGTGGGGAGCCACCTGGTGGACCGTCTAATCGAGAGGGGTGACAGCGTCATCGTCGTTGATAATTTCTTCACGGGCAGGAAAGAGAACCTGCTCCACCATTTCGGTAACCCGAGGTTTGAGCTCATTCGACACGACGTCGTTGAGCCTATCCTTTTGGAGGTTGACCAGATCTACCACTTGGCTTGCCCTGCTTCCCCTGTGCATTACAAGTTCAACCCCGTCAAGACCATCATATCCTTTCTCTAAAACTTGCATTTTTTTTTTCATTTAAATCAAATTTTGATTTTTCTTTTCTGGGTTGGCATATAATATCAATACGATAATGAAATATACTTGTATTTATAAATTATACAAGAATTAAATTTTTACTACATAATGTGGTGCACTAGTCAGTACATATTTTTCACTTCAACAATCTCGGTATACAAACTATAACAAAAAATGAAAGTACTTAATAAAAAAAATAAGATGCAAATCATTTTAAAATTGTGTTGTATAAAATAGGAACAATTATAAATGGATGCACTTTGATTTAAATTTTCAGCTTCTCTATGAAATTAAAATATTTCCATTTTCACGCCACTTTAATTTTTTATTCTGTTTGTTTTCCACAATACTTTTCTACTATTTACACCCTTAGTTTTTGAAAGTGAGTGATCTATATTATATGGAATTAGAGTCCTTGATTCTTTATCTTTGTGGCTTTGATTTGGTGTCCACAAGACCAATGTGATGGGCACACTGAACATGTTGGGGTTGGCAAAGAGGATCGGTGCCCGTTTCTTGCTGACTAGCACCAGTGAGGTTTACGGTGATCCTCTCCAACACCCTCAGTCTGAGACCTACTGGGGCAACGTTAACCCCATTGGTACCTACCACTCCTGAGTCCAACACCAAATCTCAATATTCTTATTGACTTAGTTGTTGTTGCTCTCATTTTTCCCATGCATTGCACTGTTTGTAGGTGTAAGAAGTTGTTATGATGAGGGAAAGCGCACAGCAGAGACCTTAACCATGGACTATCACAGAGGGGCTGGTATTGAGGTTAGTGTGCTTCAAATTTTTTATATCTAATTAGGTGTTGCGTCCCGTGTACTTGGGTGGTAGTTAGATATATCAAAATGGGTCGGCAGCACCCGTGCAAATAGATGCAAGGCCTACTTCCAATAGCCATGGAGGCTAGCTTTAATGTAAATATAGAATATAAGATTAGCAATTCTAGAATTTATGGGTGGAAAACTAGTGAATGTAAAGCTGTAGCTTTTTCCATTGAAAAGAGGTTGAAGAAACTGTTGTGTAGGTGAGGATCGCTCGTATCTTCAACACATATGGACCAAGAATGTGCCTTGACGATGGGCGTGTAGTTAGTAACTTCGTTGCTCAGGTAGCTTACTAATTACTGGTTATTGTTGCTTTACCTCTATTGTGCATATATTTGTTCCATTTACCTCAACATTTTAAATACTCTACAGGCATTGAGGAAGGAACCTTTGACTGTTTATGGGGATGGAAAACAGACAAGAAGCTTTCAATACGTTTCAGACTTGGTAAACATTTTATTCCCTGACAAAATAGAGATGTGTTCTCTGTGTGAAATGTGAATGTCTCAAAAGGATTCCAGCAAAAACATACAAATTCCTATTGAAAGAACTGAAGTTGGTCTCAATGTGATTATCTAAATCAACATCTCTTTTTTGTCTTGGTGAAGTGTAATGTTCACAAACAGGAATAACTCTAAAGACGTACGGCAAATATCTGGTACAGTAGTACTAGAATAGTAGACTGTTTAAGTAAAGACAAGCTTTTTGATTCTTCTTAACAGGTAGAGGGCCTAATGAGGCTAATGGAAGGTGAGCATATAGGTCCTTTCAATCTTGGTAACCCCGGTGAATTCACCATGCTTGAACTTGCTCAGGTGAATATGCTTTTCTTTCTATTTTCTTGTAATTCTCACCATAACTTGCTCAGGTGAATGTGCTCCGTGGAATGAACCTTTCTGTTCAACTTACGAGCTAAAAGAACGAGTAAATTTGGGTGTGTGTGCAGGTGGTACAAGAGGTAATAGACCCAAATGCGAAGATAGAGTATAGACCTAACACAGAGGACGACCCACATAAAAGGAAGCCAGACATTTCCAGAGCAAAGGAGCTTCTGGGTTGGCAGCCAACTGTATCCCTCCGCAATGGACTTCCTCTAATGGTCGCTGACTTCCGGCAAAGAATTTTTGGTGACTCAAAAACCGCCGAGTAAACAAAAGTACAATAATACAATTAATTAGTTAACATAAGCATAGAATAAATGGAATTGCCAAGATTAGCTCTATTCGTTTATTCATTCTTTTGGATCATATTTAATTAGATAATTATGTATCAGTCCCAGGATGTAGCACAATTAGCAGCATCACTGCTAAGGGAAGATTATTTGAAGAAGAGTACTATTTATAATATATTCTTGTATTTGTATAATGTCTATCATATATATATTAATTACAGAATGTTTGGAATTTTTTCTTTCTTCTCAATAAATCATTAGCATAATAATAATTAGTTGTATCGTAAATTGCTTTGAGACAGTTTATATGTTTAAGGATTAATTTTAAAATTATTTTTCTTAGGAGAAGTTTATTTTAAACTTTTTGCTTTCAATAAATATTAGTTTCATTTGATCGGTGGAGATACCTCATAAAAATTAAAAAAAGAAAAATCATGTCTTGTTTTTTGGATAGGAAGGAGAATCCATTCTAACATGCACAATCAATTCCTACAATAGCACTCTTATAAAATTAATTGAACATGGAAATGGGTATTGGGTAATCTACAGTTGGTGGCAGGCATTACAAATGGACAAGATCCAAACATTGGGCCCATTTGATTACACATCATTTTCAAACACGAAAAGACATGAAACAGATGGCCTTCAGAAACAATTTAGGGGATCTCTATCAGTTTAAGATAATATATTATATACATGGATAAAGTAGCGTTAAAGATAGGACAAAGAGGAATACGTGTAAAACAAGGAGGTGGGCCAATAGTTTGCATGATCCTTCATCCTTATCATGATGGCGTCGAAAAATGAAATGGAAACCACATACTAACCCCCACCCTCCCCCACGCCCCAACAAAAAGAGTGGGCATGAGAGGGACTAGGACACCGTCGGCCCATCTGATTAATGATGAAGGTGGATCGTTCATGTTGCAATGCAAAGTCAAACTTTTGATTTATTTAACATTGAGATTTGCCATTGCCTGTGTTCGGATTGGATGCTCTATTTTTGGATTTAAAAATCTAAAGTACAGTAAAATATATATAAGATTAAAAAATTAATAAAAAAGAAGTAAAATTTATAAAATATATTTTAATATAAATTAAATAAATAATGATCAAGGTAGATAATCTGAATCACCCATCTTCAAGGTGCACTACATGCAAAGTGATCCTTACTGCAACCCACCAATTCTCCCACAATGCTTCTTATACAAAGGATAAATACATTTTTAATTCTTTTTTTTTTATAATTTTTTTATTATTCAATTATTATAATATAAAATTTAAATTTATTAAATTATAAAAAATATTTAAATTTATTAAATTATAAAAATATATATCACGTCATTTCTTTAAAAAATCATATGACACATGGATTACAAAAGTATCATTTTTTAAACTACTTCATTACAATTTATCTTTATATATATTAAATAAATTCAATTAAATTTACATATATGGTTTTAAACATTAATAATTTTATAATTTTTAAAAACTATGAACTCATGCTAACACGTGTCATGATGGTAGGCGAACCAGCTTAGGTGTTACCCGCCCACAGCACTACAGTTGTGCGCCTGCTGCCCCCTGCTTTCCCAAAGTGCCAACCAGAAACGCTACCCTACCTCACGCCACTCTATCTATAAAATGCCTTCACCAAACCCTAACCTCTCTCTGTGCCTCTATACTCAGCAGCCGAGAGAGAAGACGAGCCACGGGCCCCTAGCTGCTGCGGAAGCGTTCTCTTTACAAAAAGGACAGCTTTCGCAGCAGCACTAGTAGCAACCAAGATACATCAAATCAATTTGTAGTCGCACGATCAAGATCTATCGGTTCAGATGGCTCGCTCTCTTTCCCAAGCCAACCGTCTAGGCGCCCTTCTTGCTGATGCTCTATACCATCCCCTTAATCGGTGAGTCTCTGCTTTCAATTTAACATTCGAAGAGAAAATTCAAAGCTGGCATAATAATTTTAAAGAAATATTAAATTCGAGAGGCGCCATAATCAAAATTTTTTATTATTTAAAGTGGTTTTCTTTTAATGGATGGATGTGTAGGCGAGGTTACACAGCTGCTTCTGACTTCTCAGTGAGTGCTGGATTGGGTAGAGGTGGGTCTAGGAGTGGAATGGTGGGGAAGCTTGCAGAGCAGGGTGTGGGTAAAGAAACGTCTGAGGCGACTTCTGCGTGGGCCCCCGACCCCGTTACTGGTTACTACAGGCCCATCAATCGGACAGCTGAAATTGACCCGGTGGAGCTCCGAGCAATCTTGTTGAACCATAAAGTGAGATCATCTCAGTAAAGGGGAGGAAGAAGATTATGAAATATTTGATGCTTTGATCATGGTCTAGTTATCAAGATAATGACTCGATATGTGTATGTTTTAAGATAGGATAAAGGAGAGGAGTGCTTTTGTTGGTTAATGTTGTCTTTATAAGTTGTTAGTGCATGGTGCTATGGCCAGTAGTATTTAATCTATGAAGCTAATCCATATATATTATGAATTGAAGAAGCTGTGATCTCTGTAGTAAGTAAAACGTTTCTAATGCCAGTTTTACCTTCTATACAACAAGTGGACTACGAAGATCAAATAACATTTAATTTTTAAATATATAGAAAATTTTTTTCTTTCTTTATCTTGCTTATTCCAATGAATCATTTAATCAATTTTATCTTTGGTAATTTTTATTTGTTTTGGATCATTTTCAAAGATTGAGTTTCTATTAAAATTAATTTTTTATTAAATAAATATTTTTTTTATGTTCATTCAATCATATCAATTTTTTTATTTAACTTTTATATTTCATGATATCATGAAATGTTTTAAATAAATATTTAATTACTGAATTGTTTTCGTTTTTATGAATATCAAGATTTACTAGATTTAGTGCATAACAATTTTCGAAGAAGAAAAAATTTTTTGGATAAGGAGATAACCGATGGACCTACAACCTGTGGAATTTGAAAAAGGAGTATGTGGTGGTGAGCCCAAATGTCGGGGGCACAGAAAATGAGGAAGAAAGTGGTGGGCCCATGGCCCATGGCCCATTAAATAATTCCGGTTTTCTAATCGACTGAATAAATCGTAAGTGTTCATCTCACGCCCACTACGGTTTGAAATACTGACTGATTAGCCCCAGCGGACAGGGCCGTAGGCCCACTATGCTAATATTAGTCTAGCTGATCTAATCACTAATCCACTTGCTTTCCAATTTAGAGCTAATCTTCTAGAGTTATTACTAGAATTACTTTTTTAAAAAATAAATAATTATATTATTATGTTCAAAATTTTAATTAAATATTATTTATAAAGGCATTAAATTTAAGAATATTAATTATAATTACTAGTACTGAAAAAATTATTAAATTATCACATAAGGAGATAAATAAAATTTAAAAAATAAAATTAAAAAAAATAAAAGAGATGAAAGTGAATCCCACATGGATGGCGGTTGGGGGGTTCAGGCATTTATAAAATCTGCAACCCTAAGCCTTGAGAGGCAGTAACATGACAGGGCAACCTTGGTGTGTCGTCTTGCATTCCTGTACTTTCCCATCAAGGACACACGTCCCCATCATGATTGTTCACATCATATCTGCTCAAATTTGCATTATTATCCGTCAATATCATCATCACTTCTTTCTTCCTAATTTCAGTAAGATAAAAAAAAAAAAAAAAAGCATTGAATTAGTTTGCGAGATACCGATCCCCCTTTTTGTCGTAATGGTAAAAATGGTAAATGTGAGAATAAAAAAATTAATAAAAATGTAATTTATAAATTAAATTATAAAAAGATAAAAATTCTAAACTTTGAATTATGTGGTTGCATGCACAATAAACTATAAAATTTAAGTGGAATGATACATTGTATTTAAATCTTAACTTTTATATAATTATATGTATAAATAGAATGATTAAAAAAATTAAATATACATTTAATGATTGTATATAAAATATGTGTAAATATAGATAAATTAAAATTAAAATATAAAAAATGCTAAAAAGTATGTAAAGTGTATATAAAATTACTATATATATATATATATATATATATATATCATTGTTAGAATGAACCATTTCATTACTTTTTTATGCCCTATAATTTTTTTCTTGCGGATTACAATGTTAGATTTTTTCTTTTCGTTTTGATAAGCTATTTGGAGCTTTTAATATTTATATTAAAAACCTTTTTTAGATGTAATGTTTATACTAAAACTTGATTTAGTATCAAAACAAAGTTTTAAATAATTATTTTTACACCAAGTTAAGTGTTTTACATTTCGGCATCCAAAATAATTCGTTAGTAGAATGTTTTGTCAGTTTGAATATCCGATAAATATTTGTAACATAATATGTACGGTATCCCAATCAAAATAACCAAAATTTATTACCGTTGAAATACACAACAAATAAATGAAGCAAAACATGTTGAGTATTCGGAGTGTCTAACACATAGACTTAATTTTAATAGCTCACATCCTATATATTAAACATTAACGCGGATCTTTTGTTTTCCTATCAAACAAGAGCGATATTATATTTATGTTCTCAAATTTATATATTGAATTACATAAATAAATTTTATTAATGATTTTATAATTTTATTTAGATTTAAAAATAAATATATTTTTATAAAATAATATAAATGACATATTATTTTTAATGTCAGTATATCATTTCTTAATTATTTGTATCAATGTCAAGAAAAATTTCTTTCTACCGAAATTTTTGATACAGAACACTTACACCATGCACCAAACAATCCCACATAACTAATTCAACAGCTATTTGGTGCATGGTGTGAAGTATTCTTGACGAAAATTCTATTGGTGCATGGTGAAAGTATTCTGTGACAATTTTTGTGACAACAGCACGGTTCCAATTTTGAACATTTTGAATGCAAAATAATTTGGTCGTTTAATAATTTTGGTTAGATAATAACTTACGAGTTACATTTTTTATGTATAATTTTTCACATTTTTATTTTTATTCTAAACTTTTCCTGTTTCAAAACGAGAACCCAGGTATATCTAATATTTTTCATTATGACTATGGTTTGAGGAAAACCAAGCATCCCTCAATAGTCATCATTAACGTTTATCAAAGGTTGATAGCACCCATAAAACAACCCCCCAACCAAAAAAAAGAAAGAACAGATGTATAGCAGCAACTTTAAATATTTAAGGTATGCACAAGTTAACGTATAGCAAAACGGAACCTAATTGCTGGATAAAATTATTGCTACGTTGTTATATTTACCTTTTTTTTTTTTTTTTTAATTTGAAAGATGATCAATATGTATATACTCTTTACCTTTTAGATTTTAAAAAATATATATATAAAAAAACGTAAATGTAACATCATAATAATAACAGTGCTCTAATTGCTTAATGTGGCATCAAATTTGTAATACATTATTGTCTTGTCCCACTAAACAATGCCCTCTTGTCCTCTTGCTTCATGCAAACCCTTCAAGCAAATGACAAACACAGCTAGATTTCTATACAACTGTGCCGCTGGCTTATTCGAGAAAAGCTGTCTATAAAAATTGGTGGCACTGCCAACTAAGTTGGTGTGGAGACCAGAACCTCAAATAAATGCCATGCACCATCGGCATGAGCATTGAGATCTTATTATTGAATGCAATCTAGGGGACCACCTTAACTCCATCCATGTTGTCCAATTTGACCAGTGTCTCAGTTCGGGATCTTTTTTTTTTTTGTATGAAAGGAGACCACGCTGTTTCACAAAAGAAAAACAAGACAAGATAACTTACACAAGTTGTTTTTTCTGGTATAATAATAATATAAAAAAAGGTAACCAAAGTGTTGTTTCATTGCATATGAGAATTCTCAAAAATCTCAGCAAATTGCCCATAACATAGTTAATAGCCCAAGAGTGATTCAATGGATCTTTCTCGCATGTGTATGCATGTGAGCAGTGATTTCATGCCAACTTAAATTAACAAGCACATCTGGCAGAACAAATATGCCAATCACAGGATGTAAGTTACAAAGAATACAACGAAGTGACAAGTGAAATCCAACCACATGACACAGGCGCAGTTAACGTATTGGAATTTTCTTCAAATAGGACTCCATAACTGATCATCAAAAGCCGGTAACCCACCTGAATATGAACAAGAAGCAACAATTCCAAAAGAAAAGAATTCGAAAAAGTTAATTTAGAGTATAGCAATACTAATGAAAGAAAATCAAAATCCACCCATAAGATAAACAGAGTAATAATAGTAATAGACACAGTAATTAACAACATGCTAATGTGTATAGAAGAAATTAAAACCCCCAAATGTTTTTTTTTTCCTTCTCCTTTCTTCTTTTTTTCTTCCCCCACCTTGTGTTTCAGCCTCTGACAGCAAGCAATGAAGGAATAGCAGATAAATTTGGAGTGGGGTTTTTATCAGAACCATCTCCGATGATATCCCTTTTGTTCTCTTTAGAAGAGGGCTTGCTGCTAAAAGCTCTCATGGGACTAGCAAATGCCCAAGCCCAACTCCTAGCCCTGCCATTGGAGAGCGCCACAGCTGCTGATTTCCCATTAATATTATCTTCAGCAGAGGAAGAAACCCAGTAGGTGGAAGAAGAGGACGATGAGGAGGATGAGGTCATCATGAACCCACTAAAAATGCCTCCACACTTGACCCTTTCCTTCATGCAATGGTGGCTGTGGTTCACCGCGGAGCCAGCGGTACCCTTCGGCTTGCCTTCACGTTGAGACTCTACCCTCCTGAGAGTGCAATCCCCAAACCCAGTAGAGATTCTCTCAAAAAAATCACCAGAAAAGCTTCTGCTGCCACATCCAACAGATCTAGATCTTGAAACCTTGCGCTCAAAGGAAGAAGCAGAGGCAGTGGCTTGGCTATTGGGGCTATTAACCTCTTCCACAACAATGTCACACTTCCTCCCCAAAGAAGAACCCAAGCACTTGTCTTTATGCTTCCCTGTAGCTGCTGCTGCTGATGTAGTTACTGCGCTAACTGTTGAGATCCTTGGGCTATTATTTCTCTCTCTGAAGCTCTTAGTGTTCAATTTCTTGCTGGAAACAGATGGCTTTGAAGAGAGATAGAGAAAAGACCAGAATCCATTTCTTTTTCTTGGGCTAAAATCCCCAATAACTATATCAACATCAGCATCATCCAAGAATGGGCCTCTTCTGGGCGTAGCAGTGGACTTGCTACGCTTGAATATGATATCAGAGGTGGTAGTAGCATTTGCACTTTCAGCCACTGATGATGAGTTTGCTGAAGCTTTCTTCTTCTTCCTCTTGGCTAAAAGAAAAGGGAGGCGGGCCCGACGTGTATAATATTCTTGATAATGATTATCAGCCCCATTCTTTTTAGCCGAAGTGGGACGCACAGACAAGGAGATAGAAGAGGAAGAAGCAGCTGCTGATGTTGCAGCGGCAGAGACAGAAGCAGAGGGGCGAGTGACGGTGGCAGATGCAGCAATGTCGGATCTGAAAGAAGGGGAAGAGGAAGAGGAGGAGGAAGCACGAATAGGGAGAGGGAAAGAGGAGGAAACGAGCTTACCAAGCTTCTCTTGAAGGCAAAATGCACAGATCCCACCTGGGTTGTTTCTGAATGGATGGTCACTGCATTGCATTCCATCACCCATGTCTTCCTCGCCGACACCAACCCTTCCTCCTCCCCCTCCTTTCATTCCTTCAATGTGGATCATCTTAATCCCCTCCTTTTTTTTTCTGCGGTGTTCTCTTCTTCCAGACGTTTGATTTTGATGACAGTTGCAAGCTTTCCTTGACAATAGTTGATGTTGCACTTTTCTCCTCAACTTCCTTGAATGCCTTTGCTAGGTTCTTGATTTTGCTTTTCACCCAAAACACCCAAAAGAGAGTGAGAGAGACAGATAGAAAGAGATGGGGTTGGAGAAGCAAACAAGGAAAGGGGAGCAGATGGTCAGAGGGTGTAATTGAGTGAGGATGTAAAGGGAATAAGAGAAAGAAATAAAGAAAAATGGAGTTGCAATGGAAAGTGGGAGAGAGAGAGTGGCAGGGGCGTAAGTGGGGGACTGGCAACAGGGGAGACTCCCCAAAAGCACGTGGAAGACTGACTTAGCAATGCATAAAAAAGTGTGAAAGAGACAAGCAAAGGCCTATGAGTATTGTTTCAGTCGTCAGAGACCTATCCCGCAGCAGCGAGTGAGTGAGTGACAAACACGGACAGAAGAATCTATAAAAGACGGTCCTCGCCGCTGAATTTGCAGCGCAATTTTCTTCGTTTTTCCCAGCCCCTTGGCACAAGAAATTCGAAGAACAAAAGCTTCTCCCCACGTAGATTCCTTTCCATCCCAGGGTCGCTGCCCATTGCAACCCAAAAACTCTTTTTTTCCTTTATATGCTTCCCAAAGTTTTTTAATTTCTAATTCTTTGATTCTGTCCTCTGTAGCTCCAATGCCTTCTCATTAGTTTGTTAATCATTTTATTTTTTGATAATGGTAATTGAATAATCATCTAATATATTAAATAATGTTCTCTTTGTTTGAATACTCTATAAACTCAATTCCTACCAGAAAAAATGTGTATAAAGCTTATTATTTTTAATAATTTTATTTAAAATTAATTATACTTATAGATCCCATTATAAAAAAAAAGTTTTTTCTTATTCAATAAAAAATTAAATTGTCATGATTTAGAAGAGTGATTGAATTTATTGTTCTCATAAGTATTAATAGACTTAATAATATATTTTTTAAAATAAATATTTTATTAAATTTATTTTTGAGAATAATAAAATTATTATAAAAATATTATCAACTTAATAATAGTACAGTCATGCTATTCCTACTACATTTCTACAAGAAATGTCCTCGGATGATAATTATCCCTCTAGAAAAGAGAATTGTAGAATTTTTTTACATTATTTTATAATTTTATTTTTATTTAATTTTTATAATATAAATTTTAAAATATTAAATTTATTAATTATATTATTTTTATAAATTCAATTTTATTACATATTTATTTAAAAAATATAAATTCTTGAATGTATTCAACCATACAAATTGAATTATAATACTTAACATATTTCACTATCTATATTTACTAGGTGACAATATTGTCTCTTATAATTTTATAAAAGATAATATTTCATAAATTTATTAAATCTTATATATCAAATTATAGGTCCAATAAAATTTAACGATTCGTGAACTATTATAACGCTCCTAGTCTCACAATAAGTTATGGAAGCTGGATTTCTCTATAGAATCTTTCCATAAAAATATTTTAATTTTAGAGTAAACAATGCAATTATAATGTTCATAAGTAATCCATTTTAACAACTAGCATTTACCAAAAGTTTTTAATATTTTTTGCTCAAAATGTAATAACTTTGTAAATCTCAACAAAAATTGTATGAGATCTCTATTCTTATAAATTTAATATCACTAATCATTTATTTAAAAAAATATAATTTATTAAATTTATTAAATTTTATTAAATAAACTGTAAAATCTTAACATCAAGTGGCTTGGACCATTTATGTTATGTTAGTTATTCTCGCATTTCAAAATATTATTACCCATATTTATGAAATTCTAATAAACAAAATTATATAAAATTTTTACTTAAAATAATTTAAATTATTAAATTTTATAAACTAAATTATAAAATTTACCTTTTTCTATAGTCACAAAATATTACGTAACAGTTTCATTTCACTAAATTTCATGAGACAGAATATTTATAACAAAAAAATATATATATTTACTAAAACTAAACAAACTAAAATCAAATACTACTATATGTGTAAAAATAGAAGTAGCACACGAAAATAATGCATAAATGGCTTCACAGTTTCAAAAAAAAATCCGAAAACCAAAGACAAATAGAAGGACATTATTATCATAATCACCACAATAAGATGTGTTGGCTTTTATTCTTACTGTATGATGATAATGATGAGATGATAATAACGTGACCTTACAGCGATGTGCCACAACAAATGTTGCATTATTTAAGTCTTATGGGAACTAAAGGACAACAGGAAATCCCTAATTGCACAAAGATAAACTCCTTCACCAATCAAACCAAGGACCACAATATCGTAAACAATCCATAGATTTTCTTCCTAAGACAACACCTATAGGTTTGATGTAAAGTGTTATTCTGTTGCATGGAGACTACAACCACATTACAAATTGTCTATCACATCACTCAAATTAATTCAAGTGATTACCTCCTTGACTTGACTCAAATGTTTTAGTGGGTTGGGATGCTTTTCAGATTTACATTGTAATATTTTGTAATGTAATATAAAATAATTATTATATTATTTAAATATGTACATAAATTATTATATGATAATATATTTAAATTTAATTAATTTCAAGTAGAGTTAGTTGAATTCAGTTGCTATCACATCAATTTGTATACAGGTTGTGAAAAAAAAAATTATATATATATCATTATACTTTATAAAAATATCTAATTAATTAATGAAAAGTTGCATAAAGGTAACTATTTATACTTTTTAGATTTTTATAGAGGTATCTTCTTTTCAAATTAAAATTTATATTAATAAACTATTTTAATGTTTTTTGAAACAAAACTAATTTTTATTACACTAATATTAAACTACTAGTTAAAGACAATTGTTAAAAAAAAATTATTTTCATGAATTAAAACTTATAAGTTCCTAATAAAAAAAACTCAGAACTCCCTTTTTGTTATTTAGTAGGAAGTCAAGCACATAGGTACGAAAATGGGCAATAATTCGAAAACATGATAATACGGGCTATATTATAATCAACCTCGGGTAATGGCCATGACTTGGTCTGACAGAGGGGTTGTCATTTAGAGCAAAAACTTGGTACAAGAAAAATTAAATCATGCCAAATTGCCAATGATCTAAAAATTAAATCAAATACCCTAGCCAGTTGGGAATCACTATGTAGACTCATGCTCTTATTCTTATGTACATATTTTTAAAGGATAACAGTGTAATGCTTGTATCAGATGATATAATCTCATTTAAAAAATTTTAAATTATTAAATTTATTAAATTTTATAATTTAATAAATTTAATATCTCACATTAAATTTTATAAAAATTTTGTAAACTCAATTTAATAAATTTAGCTTTTTCCTAATGTTTATGAGGCCAAGTCGAAGTGAAAAGGGTAGACACCAAATTGATATGAGAAATTTTGATGCATAGGGCCACGTTTCATGGATATGGGGAGACACACAAAGTTGTGTACTTCCAAAAATTGATACTACGAAACTAGCTTGGAAAATTCTATATAATTGTACTTTGCTCATAGACGAACTGACTCATCAGTCATGAAATTATTAAACAATAAACTAACATGGGTAAGCTATCCTAAAAGGATTTTTTAATCATATATATCAATATTGAAGCGTTTTATATTATCACTTCTTAATTAAATAGTTTGTTTGTTTACATAAATGAAATTTCTCTTCAATTATTTATAAACTTGTCTACTACTCAGAATATGTGTGCCTTCGAATTAAAGCAATTAAGACCGTCTTGCAATGGGTTGAATTTGGTTAACCTATTTTCATAAAAATACATTTATTATTAATTGATATGTCATAAACTTTTATCCTATTTAATAATAATAATAACAATAATAATAAATTTTTTGACAGAAAAATTTTTAGAAAAAAATGACTCTCAATAAATTTAAAATGATTATATGTTTGATTTATATTCAAACAAGAAATTAAGAATCAATCGACTTCTTAGTTAAAAAAATAACAGATTAATTTTGTAAACTAAAACGTATATAACAGTAAAGCTTTTTATAAAAACATAACACTATTATTATTATTATTATTATATTATTGGTCATAATGGGTATCTGCCGTTGATATGATATCCTATAATAGAAATCTTGTGATTTGTGATCCCCACCGTTTGATTTGCATACTAAAAACTAATCAATAAATTAAGAAAACAAAACAATGGTGCATAGAGATCCACGCTGTAGTTTGTCTATCGTGAAGACACCCCCCCCCCCCCCGGGGGGGTGAAGCCATTAGAATGGAGTTGGAGTTTTTCTTTGTTTATTTGAATCAATGCAAAGAAGACTTGACAGCTTGGACCTTCTTCTCTTCTCTTCCACTCTGAATCCAATTTTGTCTTCCCAACACCCACATAATGGGAGAGTACTCTCATTGAACTGTCTCCATCTCTGGATTTCTCTCTTCCATTGAATCTTTACTCATCTCCCTTTGCCCACCTTTCCCTTTTCCTTCCACCCCTTCCAAAAGATGCTCATTATGTTGCTTCGTCCTTTCATCTTGGTACTTCACTCTCAATATTATGGATGGAAATGGATAACTTTTATTTTAGAAGTTGAAGTACGCAGCAAGAGAGATGAAAATAAAATTAAAAAAATTAATAAAAAATTAAGACTTATAAATTTAAATATAAAAAAATAAAAAAATTTATTAAAATAAAATAAAATAAAAGTTAAGCGATCTAAATTTGGTTACCGCCTTTTCATCTAATGCCTGCTATAACTTCCGAGATATAGCATTTTTTTATATCCTTAACTTGCTATCTCAATATCATTCTCATTTTTGAATATTCAACTTATTAAATTTTAATTATTTACATCATAATTTCAAATATTTAAAACCATTGTTTCACTTAAATTTTTGTAAAATTGATTATGAAGATAATTTAACGTGAAATTTTGGTTGTAAAAGAATTTTTTTTTTGGGAAAAAGTAATTTTTGGCTGTTATTATCATTGAGTAATTTTAAATTATTGAGTTACTAAAAATAAATTATACGTATACTGTATAAAAACATAAAAGTTAGAAACATTTTTTTCTATAATTATCTTCTCATAATTTTTATTTATTAAAATATTATTTTTATAAGTTGCAATTGTTTTAAAATTCAATAAGTATTTTTTAAAAAAATAAATTATACTTTCTTAAACTAGTATATTCACTCATTATAAATTTTATTTTCATGCCTTATTATAAATCAAAGTCTATTTTGATTCAAATAGAATTTATAATATTTATTCTTTTTGTTAAAGATTCAATGTAATAGTAATTTATCTAAAAGAAGAACAGAAGGGAACTTCGTTCGTAATGTAAAAAAATGTCAAGTGGCAGTACTATATTTATAAGCAAAGAGAGAATGTTAGGGCTTAATTTGTTGAGTACAATAAAGGAAGTGCAAAAGAAGAGATTACGGAACATCATGTTTCAGATCTCACATATAAAATTGAACCACACAATGTTTCGAGGGCATAATTGCTACACCCCCAAAATGTTTTAAGGACATTGGTTGAGTATTTGATTGCATGACTTGCGTGTTGTAATCTTTGTGTTACAGTTGCAATTTTGGTAATGACACACTCAAGGTTAGTATATATCTACACGAATTTGAGATGATGTAAATATTCGTTCATTAAATTAAAGAGTGGCCACAGTATAAGTGAATGGGTTCAATAACAGATCGGTTTGAGTTTGGCCATCATTTTAAGCTGTAAAATACATGGCTTCAGATGGGTTCATATGATTTGGTTCAGATTTGAGAATCCAAACCCGTAACAACCCATATAAACCTGATCATTTCATTTTTTTTTTCCAATCCGTAGATCTAAATGACATAATTCTCATTACCCTATTCAGCCTTTACTTGAAATTGAATCGCTTCATCTTCAATCAATCCCTCTTCTTTGCAAGTCTTCCCTTCATCGAGTTCCACCTTCAACTAGTGATCTCGGCATTTCCCTCCCATGAAGTCGAAACTGCCTCGGAGACTTAGAGTACTGTCTCTCTTGCTCGCTCACACTCTCCCCTCTCTTGAGCCTTGCCTCTGATTCCTTTGCTCTCTCAAACCCTAACCCTCTAATCTTCTTCTGTTGCTCACACTTGGCTACAAGTTTTTCTCAACTAAGCAACGTTTTCTTGTATTGTTGTCTGCATATGTTTGGTGTCAAATAAAAGGAGAAGATTGCTTCTCAGTCGTTGACATTGACTAGATTTCATTATGCTAGGTAACAAGCCTTTCACAAATTATGAAAGACAATAGGTTATTTATGGTTCTTTATTTGGCAATCTGGCATAATTTCTTTGTTAAAATGTTGCCCCATATATCTTTGTTGCATTTCATCATCAAAAGAAAATCCTAGTGCTGACTAATTTGGTTGATGAGCCCCATTTAACCTCAATTCCAACTCGAGCCAGCCCAACCGAATGGACTTACTCCACCTCAAATCAAAAGTTTTAGTGTCATGACATCACTTGGCCGAAATCGGCCTAACTCAGACAAGTCTTGGTTTGGCTCGATTTAGAAAAAATCCCCCCAATCTAAACTTAGCCAACTGAACCCTACCCCTAAATGGTATAGTATATCTCGACCAAAAAAAAAGCTATTAATAAATGCCAAAAATATCATACATTTTACTTGCATTTGTTTGTTTGCGTGGAGAAGTTGAGCACACAGCTTCAGGAGATCGAAGAAAGGGCTATATTGACTTTGAAGATATTGTTTTGCGCTCTTTCGAAAAGTTATTATATATGAGTGTTTAAATTAGTTGAATTTTATAATTAATTTATATGATTAAATAAAGTAAAAATTATGTAAAAATAAAAATAATTTTTTTTATATATTTATTATATATTTATGATAGATTTTAGAATTTTGATGAATTTTTATTAAATTCTTTTTTTATAATATATCTTTATGTAATTATGTTGAATTACAGCTGCAACAATATTGTTTACGGTAGTTGTATAAGTGGCCTTTGCTATTCCGAATCAGTTCTTACAACAAAAGTGAGTAACAGTTTCACCATTTATATTAAAAATATTTATATGATTCATTTTATCAAATGGGAATTTATATTTTATATACATATATTTTAATAATTTTTTAAAAATTAATTCTGTTATAGTTAATCCAAATGTATACATAATGTATATCCTTTTAAATATATATTATAAAAGAAACAATTGTAACATTTATTATTAAAATTATAGTTTTACATAAAAAGTATCATTAATAATTGGTAATATATATGTACATTGGTAAATTAATTATTTTATAATTTAATTTATAAAATTTAATAATTTAAACTATAAATTTTTAATTTATAAAAATTGAGGGACTCTTTATTATTAGCATTGGTCATCTTTTAATTTCTTTCAGTAATATTATATCCATATATTATTACTTATAATTTTTATTTTTTTATTTAATTTATTTAATTATTTTTAATTATTATTTTAAACCGTGATCCTAATATTTTTCATTTCCTTTGGGCCGCTTCGGTGTACGATCTTCTTGGTCTTAGCTTTAGGCCGATTTCGGATAAGATTCTTTGTCCTAAAGATAGGAGATTATGAGAAAAAAAAAAGTAAAAAAAGTTGTAATAAAAAAGATAAAGTTTATATTTTAAATTATAAAAAAATAAAGAGAGTTAAAGCAAAAAAGACAAAAAATCTAAAGATATTTATTTTGAAAATTATTAATTTCCTATCTATATTCAATTAACCCACGTAACTTAAATAAAGAGATGAAGAACCTATTTGTATAAACTTTTTTATTAGAAAAAATACTTTTTAAAGATAAAAGTTTTTCTTAAATGATATTATATATTTGGATGAATTTTAAAAAAAAAAAAAAGTCAAAACAACAAGAAAAGTTAAATTTTTACTTTTTTCTAAAGTTAAAATTTTTTACGTCAAATAAAATAGTTTGCGAAATAAGAAAGAGAAAACTCATTTAAATGACAAGTTTGTTTGTTTATAACTTCTTTGGGACATAACTATCCTGAAAATTATTTTTAATTGACAATCCAATGTCCCTTCTCCGCAAGTCGTACCTTCTTCCTGAATGTCTCTCTATTCATTTTATCTCCTTCTATCCCCATTGCGTTGCTCTGCTTCCATGTCACTAATGGCTACTAACTCGTTTTCTTTCTTAGAAAATCAGCACTCATTAAATGGCTCTGCTCTCTCACCTCTAGCTTTGCTTTTAAGAATTGCAAAATGAGAAGAAAAAAACGCAAAAACAAATCACATCCTAACAGAACGTGGCCAAGCCACTCCTATAGCATCATGAAACAGCATCTGTCCACACCCATTTGGTGTCTATGTAAAGCTAACCCAGTGTTCGGTTTGAAATGAGGCGGGTTCATTTGGTTGAGTGGACTTGGGTGGCATCATGGAATCGGTTGTCGGGCTCTGGCGCTGGAGTTGGGTGGCGTCGTGGCGAAACAATGGCCCGATTCTGTGCTTTGTAGAAGTTTCATAGTGCAGAGGGATCGTGACACCTTCGATTGAAGAGGGGATATTTGAAATCAGCCAAGCCAAGGCAAAGATCAATGGCTGGTGCAGTGCCTCTTGGCTTAGTTTTTCCAGCAAGCCAATAGGATGCAGCCAAGGGACTTTAGCACTCGACTGAAAGAAGAGAGTTTCCTACTCCAAAAAGAGGGGAAAAAGGGCCAGGAGCAAGAGCCATTTTAAGAACCGTTTCCAAGCCTTCCCCTCTAGACCCATTTTTAGTTCCAATACTAGTTGAATAGTCATAAAGCAAGTGAGTTTTCAGTTTGGGTGCGCTGGGCTGAAGTGTGAAGAGGAGCAGAGAGAGACAAAGAGAGGCAGAGAGAGACGAAGAGAAAAGAGGTGTAGGTGGCTTCGTGTAGTCTAGATTTCCCTAGAAAACTAAATTATCTTTAGGTTCATACAGGTTACTGTAGGTTTGGTTTCTCAAATTTAAATCCGCCGTGTAAACCCAAATGAAACCATACTTCTTATGTATTAAAATGATCACCCGATCCAAGCCGAACCAAATTCCATTTTTACTCGATTTGAGTCGATTCATAATTGCCCACCCCTAATAGCAAGAGGACGGCTATTAGTATATTTTGACAACCAATAATCTGCTATCCAGTTTGTTTCAACACCGCCCAGCTCTGATGTCGTAACTCCCTTGGATGGCTAACCAGACTTACGTAAAGATGGTGAGCAGTATGGATGCTTCTCTAGTTTGCATAAATTTGGTTGCTAAAATTTTAACCAAAAACATAAAAGGGACAAAGCTTATGGAGGAATCACTAAGGTCATCTTGATGATTAATACAATTCAATTTAATTAAAAAAATTTAAAATTTGTAAACAAAACATTTTTTATTCAAATGTTATGTAAAAGGTATTGTTGTATGTTACTTAAGTAATTTTATAAATTAAAAATATTTTTTATTTTAAGATTTAAATAATTTTTTATTTAAAATATTTTTAAATATTACATTTAAACATAAAATAATGTTAATTTTTGATAAAATTTTTTTTTATAAAAAAGTATATATAAAAAGTTCGTACATTTTAACCTCATCCAAAGGTGCCCTAAATTCTTTGATAATTAGTTGTTGTTGGTATAACAAAGGAAATCAGTTTGTCGAACGCCTAGCAAGTCTTTCCCCTTGGATATTTGGCTACCCAAAACTTCAACATAAACCCTGGTCACAATTTCAGACGCAGTCTTCCCCCTCTCTCTTGCCGTCTTCCCAAGCTCAATTTGGCCGTCAGTGGCCGCCTCCGGTGCTTCCAGCGGTACCTCATTCAGTAATGCTTTTGGGAATGTCCGCTCCTGATCCGTGTTCTGGCGTCTCGATTCGTCTCTTCTGCGTCAGCTTTTCAGCTTTTCTTTGCAGTTTCTCTCATGCGCTACTGTGCTCGTCGATATGGATGGAGAAAGTTGCAGAGGCTATCTTGATGAAGATGTAAGGGGTGCCAGGGACTACGGAGAGAAGAACGAAAGTAATTGAGAAAATGGTAGGTAATCAAGGACGGGAATCCAAAAAAATCACGTAGTTAGATGGGAATAAGTTTCTCATGTTTCATGGGCAACTAAATTCAAAGGAAAATTTAGATACTCAGGAAACTTTCTTTAAAATCTTGAAACAAACATAGGAATATATTTTCCAATGTGAGATTTCCTAGGAAATCTATAGAAATCCCCCAACCAAACCCTACCATGCAGTTCTACTCTCTTAAGCACTTATTTTAGAAAAAATGATTGTTGTATGCCTAACTGTAAGTAGAGACAGATATTTTTGTAAAAAGAAAAATGTAGAAAGAGATTATCAAAGTATATGTAATAAAAATATAAAGATAATTTGTACAAATAATATTATTTCTATTTTAGCACATCTAAACCTTTTTACCCAAAAACAAAAAAAAGCATATTAGAGTTGTGACTCCATTTGTGTAAAGTACATCACATGGTTATAACAAGACGCAGAGGACAACGCGTGTGAAAAGAGGCAAGATGGAGCTTGGAAGGCACAATGTGCGAGAGAAGAATCGACAGAAAAATAGCTTATATATGAGCCAACATTATATGTTTAATTTTTTTACGTGCACAACGACCATATGAAGGTACTTTTCTCCTCAATCAAATATTCTACTTGTTGCATCAACAAGAAGGAAATGCTAGTGACACAACTCTGCTTTTTGGTTGAAAAAAGTGAGATGCGGCCGCAACACATTCATATATAAATAAGTTGTGAAATATGAGTATAAATGTAGGCCATAGCAAGCTATTATATTGCGTTTAACAGTGACCAGAAGCAGCAAACTTCAGAGAAAATGCTACAAGAACCAGCCATTGCATCACCCCCAACGGTAGGTAACCAAGTACTTAAGGAAGCCAGCTCTTCAATTTTATCTTCAGTGCTAGCTACAAGAAACTAACGCTTAGCTGAGGGCTGCAAGACTGATAAATTAGTATTCAACAAAGCCCATATACCTGCTTTATATTTGTTTTGACCTAACAATTCTGTGGCTCTTTTTGAATCTTATTCCTATCTTCTGAAATGAAAAAACAAAAGAGGAAAGAAAATTCAATCAAGGGAAGCATCGAGCTATTTGTGTCTTATAACCGTGACTTTGTTTGCTCCACCGTTGCACTCTGCAAAGAAAGCATGCAAATTGAATTAGAGGGAAATACGGCAAAGGACAATTTTACTAGTACCAGTAATATTGGCTGGCAGAGTCATCTACTTAGCTTACATGTCAAAGGTTCTGCGGTTCTAAAAGTATGCAGTAACATTCAGGTCGAAACACCCCCTCTCCCCTCCCCCCCCCCCCCCCCCCAAAACAAAAAGCCCAAATCTTTTCACTTGCCGCGGGGTTTATCATGTTTCTAAAATACAATGGAGTTGATCCCTCATATGTAGAAGAATGTGGCATGGAAGTTGTCTTTGATTTAACCCTTTCATTAAGAGAAATTGAGAAGACGAAAGTGCACACTCCCAAGATTTGAAGTGGCCAGAATAAGTTTGAGACAGTTGAACTGAAAAAGACAAGCACTGAATGAATACCACTGTCGGTCAAATTATTCCCGAAGTTCATTAATTGATTAAAGGATCCAAGACTTAAACGATAAGGCAAATAAGTCCTGTTTTTTCACAGGGATTTGATCAATTTTAGTCTGATTGCCCACAAATTAGAGGCAGTTATTAAAGAAAAAAATAGAGTTGTTAATTTTAGCCTTGATTCTAATAAAATATTATATTACAGAATGATAGCACCAATCATAGTGTTGTAACAGACAAATCCATGAGCAGATCTTGATCATAGGTGCATTGTGTTACAGAAGTGCTCCTTGCATCTGACCACTAGCAATTTAAAGTACTAGATTTTCTTTTTGGAGTTAGAGATCAAGTGTAATATTCCTCTAAGAATATCTATTTTGGAAAAAAGCAATCAATTTCTAGACAATTCTAATTTGACGTCAACCAGCAAATTGTTGTTGTTGGATAAACAATCCTAGAATGCATCTTAACATGCAACCATCTGATACACTAATCAATAGAAAACAAATAAGATTGAGTTTTCTCACCAGAGGAATCCCCTTGGCGGCTCTTGCAGCCAAGTAGGCAGAAGGCTTGAAGAATTCACCATACAACTTTGACCATTCCTCCAATTTCGAGTATATATATTTGGATCCAAGAGAGTCAGCCCAGAACAAGATCCCTCCCCTATTCAATAATTCCACAAATTATAACAAGAAGTATGAAGTTCTGGTAAACCGCTGAATAATTGAATTTACAAACCTGTAAGGAGGAAAGCCCATGCCCATGACACCTGCAATGTCGAGATCTGCTGCTTTGACTGCAATACCTTCATCAAGAACCCGACACGCCTCATTCACCACAGGGAAGAAGATCATCTCTATGATGTCCTTTTCAGGTAACTTGGTAAGCTGTCCAGATTCAGGCCCATAAAAATACAACCAAAGAAGTTTACCATGAAATTCCACTTTTAAAGTTGCCACCCATGAACCAATATAGTTAAAGTTACTGTTAGTAAAGGTAAAAGGACCTTAGGATCAATGTTGACACCAGAAATGCTCCTAGCCTTCTCAATATATTTCTGTAGTTCAGGATCGGGATTCGCCTTTCGTTTATCATCGTACAAATAAAACCCTCTCCGAGTAGTTTCACCTGTGGAAAGCATACTTAATTGGTGAAACAGCATGTGCTTTTCACTCATTGTACGAAATTCCATACAGATTTCTCAGAATTTTAACTGATATAGGAAGATAATCACAGCATGAGACTTGATCTTACCAGCCCTCTTATCCTCTTGCAAGAGTGGAATAATCATTGATTTATAGGTTCGCTCAGGAAAATTTTCAATAAATTGCATGGCAGTGGCAATGCCCACACCAAAGCCAACCAGGTCAACCAATCTGCATCAGTAAATGTGACAAATAAGACATTTTCAGAAGTGATCACAAATATCAAGAATTTATCCAAACATAGTACCTAAAAGGTCCCATTGGCATTCCAAATTTGGTTATTGCCTTATCAATTTGATAGACATCTGAACCACGTTCAACAAGCAACATGGCAGCTTGTGTGTATGGAAAGAACATCCTATTTACTGCAAAGCCTGTACAGTTTCCAACCACCACTGGAGTTTTCTTTATCTTCTTTGCAATATCTAGTAAGTCAACAATGACTTGGGGAGAAGTCTGCTTAGTACGTACAATTTCCAGAAGTGGCATGACATGTGCAGGACTGCAGAAGCATAAGTCAAATTATTTAGTCAGAAATGTGCTGCAAGAACTTAGAAATATTAGCTTTGAAGTGTACAATACTACCTGAAGAAATGGGCTCCAACAATTCGATCTTGAGACCTGGTCCTCTCTCCAATTAAGTTCAAGTCAATTGTGGAAGTGTTACTTGCAAGTATACAATGATGTGGACAATACTTTTCAAGATCAGCAAAGATCTGTTGCTTTAAAGAAACATTCTCAATAACAGCCTGTCCAAACATCAAACACCAACAATTTATAATTTGTCAAGGATATGGATCAAGAACAATCAAGACAGTCAATCAGCAAATCAATGTTCTAGTGCCTTCAGCTACCTCTATCACCATGTCCACATCCTTGAAACTTTCATAGTCAAGAACGCCTTTGAGAAGAGAGAAGGTATTTTCAAATTTTTCCTGAGTCATTCTCCCTTTCTTGACACGGCTTTGTAAATTTGCTGAACAAAGAGGAATGCTATGTGAGAATAAGGGGGGTTACGAGAATAAAAGAAAATTAAAGATGAAATTTGCACATTGGGAACCAATTTATATGAAATTGATTCCATTATCACCTTTAACTCTACTGATACCGGCAGCCAAAAATTTCTCATTGACTTCCTTCAGGATCACAGGATAGTTGCTAAGAATTAATGCTGTTGCTATTCCAGAGCCCATTAATCCACCACCCAGGATGGCAACCTTTTTCACTTGTCTTGGTACTAGACCACGATCAGTAACTGCAGGTACCTGTTCATGCCACGAAATATTGGAAAATATACATACAAAAGTTTATTTATGAAGTCCTAACTTAAAAACAGACCAGCTAACCTGATTCATTACTTTCTTTAAACACCAATTATTTATTACCTTTAAGATTACTTCAATGAGATGAGACAAAAATAAAACCTCAAGCCAGAAACACTACTGATCAAACTTACAATACTCATTATATGCACGGATTCCAGACAAGTACTGATTCAGAAATATATTTGTCTAAAATTTTAAACCAAATAACCAAAAAGAGACAAACTTGGTAAAATATTTAAATGAACGATTGAATCTATTGACATCAAGCCTAAACAGTGCAACATAATATGAATAACTAATAGTGCTGCACAAACTGCAGAACAACGACACTTTGGTCCCTCAAAATAAATTAGACTTTAAGGACTGTTATGGTATATAAAAGGCTCAGTTAGTCCTTGGCCATAACTCTATTGATATATGCAATCAGCCTTTTGAGTAACCACAGCTTGATTAGAAGTCAAACTAAAGGCTTAAAGTGTACCATTATCAAAATTCACATAAAATCCATAAAAAATCTACAAACTAATTTCAGTTTTACAGAACCAAAGTTCCAAATTTAAGGTCATAAGTGAACAAAATTTCCCCTTCACAACCAGTATTACCTCGCACAAATCCCTCGCTCATGTCAAAGGCGAAATGTAGAGACAAAATTCATTAAAAAAACTTCAACAAACCTTAGATGTTCCTCGCTGAGCGAAAAAGATGTGAACTAAGCTCTTGCAAGTATCTGAATGCAGCAGTCCTTCAAAGGCTTCAGCTTCCTGCCAATATCAGCAAAAATTTCATACATATTTTTATAACTGTATATAAGGGAATAAAATAAATACTGGAAATAGATGATAACCTTCCAGAGACCTGCACGGGGACCTGCAGCTATTCCTGCTTCAACAACATCAATGCAAACCAAAGGGTGTTTGAGATTGGGTGCCTGTTTTCGAGCCTGAGCCCTGGCGAACTTCAAAATCTCCCTTGCTTCACCAAGGGGTTCTATTTTGTCCGTCTTGTAGAGACTAGCAACCCATGGCCTTCTGCGTTCCAAAATATCCAGAGCCCACTGACGTGCAGTGTTCACCAACTCATCAGGTGACACTACAGCATCTACAAGCCCCAAACTACAAGCTTCTTCCCCTTTCACTGGCTTTGATGTCTTAATCAAGGAATCAGGATGGAGCACAAAAATCAATTGAAATTCATTGGACAAGCATTTTGAAGTCACAACTGACACATAATATTATATAATTTTCATTAAAAAATATGTTTAAGATGCTGTATACCAGCATCATCTCAAGGGCCTTTGACAGACCAACAAGACGAGGAAGTCGCTGTGTTCCTGAGACAAATCACAATCTCCAGATTAATAATAAAAATAGAAAAGAGCAAGAACAATTAGAACCACATATAATTTTAATATAAAGTTATGTTGAGTAGTGTCCCAGAACTAGTACAGTTATTTTAGCCCTAACTAACAAAAGAAGAAACCATGATTTCTGGTACGAAATCTCAATTCATCAACCCAGAATCATTGGAAGCATGTCGATAAAACTGAAACTTGAACAGGTTTCAGTTATTCACTATTTGTCACTCAACATGATCTGCCAACAGTAATAACAAATACATTTCAAAAGCAGGGGATGAACAAGAACATTTACTTTGGATTTTTAAAAGACTTAAATGAAATAAATTACTCATATTATAGAGATACATAATTTAAGTCTGTTTAAGTGTAGCCAAGTATGATGCAAGCAATGCATAACTGTTTGCCTACATAAAAACATCACTAAGATAAGGATCATTGCTGATAGACAGAAAAAGAAGCCCAAGAACATAGTAAAATCAGATTGTATCATTTCTCTTCTGTCATGCAATTGGGAACCCCCAAGTTGTGCTGCCTTAACCAGGGACAGAGCCAGGAGTTAATTATTCTTTGTGGGGGAGGGTGGGAGAGTACAATAACAGCAATATACAGAGTCTTACCTTACTAGGTAAGGTCAGTCACATGAATTAAATGGCACTATTAAGTTCTAACCAAAACAAAATTTTTAGAAATACCATTTAACCAAAGATTCCTTTTAATAACCAAGCATACATTGAAGACTTGCTTATCTTTAACTCTTAGGACAACTGAAACTCTGTCCACAAGTGTTTCAAGTAATAACATTGAAGAACATCAAAAACTACAATGCTACACTGACAATGCAACTTTGCTTCTTAAAGGTTTAAAGACCAAATTTGTAACTTTTCATCATTGTTCAATTGATTATCAGGTAAGTTCCCAATCTTTTAAATCTCTAATATTAACTCTTACAAGCTCACAAAAGTTTATTTAATGAAATTTTGTCTGACATATTTAATGGTCTAATATCAAGTCATGTGACAAACTTGCATCATTCAATATATCCTTGTAGAAAATGATATTAATATATTAGACCGTTAAACTATAAGTAATTTATCAAGTTGATCTTGCCTGCCAAATTTCAGAAAATTCAACCAACAATAAGTATGTCATCAAATTGTTCATATTTTTATTGTTTAAGAAGTATATCATACATTAGTTTTGGAGATATTGATGCAGTGAAGGATGAAATTTTTTGAGCAAGATATGCATGATGCAAACTTTTAATTCAATGGTGGATTTTCTGAGGTATTCATCAGATGAAAAGTTACTATTTACGGTTGAATTTCTTTCGCACACTTGTAAACAGATCCTGACCTCTCTATGACTTTATGCTATAAAAGTTCAAACCCCAAGCCTAACAGCACCGCATAAACAAAACAGCACATGCATGTGTTGTCAACCTAAACAGAAAGTAGAAGTAGAACAACCTTTCCAAAGCCCCAAATAGTCCTTATGAGTCTAATTGTAGAGGCTTAATAAGAGATACACTGATCTTTAAATAATCTCGTGATAGGGTTACAGCCACATCCAAAGTAGGAGGCAGATTAATAACAATTTCCAAGAGAGACATGAATATGAAGGTTACAATTTTTCTTTCCAAATCATACATAGTACGCCTGGCTCATGTAAATTTAGACGAGGCCTCAACTAATTAGATAACACATGCAAATCAATATTAAATAAATAACACTTGTAGCACATATTTAATTCTTTTTGGGTGAAGTACATTTTTCATCTTTACCTTATCCTTACTCCTTATGGTGCATTGCAAAAAATATGCTCCTTATTCATAGAGTCATAACTCATAAGTAGAACAGTATAAATAATGCTTTGAGTGATAAGATTTTCAGTTTTTTTTTTTTTTTTCTCTTTTCATTTTCTCTATAACATACCTAATATAAATCCATACACAAACCACAAAAATAGTCAGGGAGGAGGGTAGGGAAAGAAATGCTAGGAGTTATGTTGACAGAAGTCTGATTAGTTTATTGGCCAAATGTAGAGAGGAACTGGTTTAACTGACGGTGGAAGTAGTCATACCTCCAAAACCAGGGATTATTCCAAGCTGAAGTTCAGGCAAACCTAGTTGTGCAGTTGCAGTTGATATCCGTGCATGGCATGCCTATAAAAGGAAGAGATACTAATATTTTGTAAAATTATAGATAGAAAGGCTTCTCATCCTAAACAATTAGCAATACATACCATTGCAACCTCTAAACCCCCACCCAAGGCAAGGCCATCAATGGCAGCAACTGAGGGTTTCCTTGCCGCTGAAAATTAAAGTGAATAGGTTCAACATAACTCGAAACAACAGACAGGCTGCAAATAAAGAAAATGAAAAATCAAGTACCTTCTAAAGTGTCACTGATGATTTCTACAGATACCCAGCCAGGCTTCGGACGCTCTACATGGAAAATAGAGTTATAAATTAGCAGGGGTTGCAAGAGCATTATGATATAGAAAGATTAAAAATGAAGAAAAAATGAAAATACCCATTTCCTTTTGAATTCCACCAAATGCTGAAATGTCAAAGCCACCCGAGAATTTGCTCTTTGCACCTAATGAAACAGCATAAGATTCAGATATGTTGCTGCAGCTATAAGCCAGCTGGAAAACAATTATCGTTTGTTCAATCCCAAAACTGGCTTCATATTAATTTTTTGTTTTTTATTCTTCTTATTTATTTATTTCCAGTTTCATATTTACTTATCAAAAGTTAAATTCATCCAAATGTTTCATGCATATACACTACAGAAATTACTCCGGTTAAGAGCAACTTTACTAAGATCTTAGATCAATTAAAATTATCTTCATAATACCTGTAACAACAATTGCCTTGACATCATGTCTCTGTAAAGCCAGATCATAGCTCTCTTTCAGACTGTGCAATACTGAAGAAACAGAAAAACAGACAGACAGATGAGCAACATAAAGTAATTTAAGTAACAGAAAAGCAACATGCACAGAAAACTGCGGGTACGATTGTAAAATCCAAACAATGAACCATCAAATTAAAATTCAAACACAAATTTAAGAGCAGGCTGTGGAATAATCCTGAATTCACAGACTACACTGCGCAAATATTTGGGAACAGGAAAAATGGTAGTCACAATGTAATCTCCCTAGTTTGCTTCAGTAGCAATGACGGGCAGAAAACAAGTTGAAATGAGCTACATTTTACTTTATCCGTAAACAGGAAGCAGCAATTAAGCAGGTAATATATATGTATAAATTCCTTCTCTGCCATGAACCAAACAGACTTGCTTCTAGGTTTTTTTTGCAACAGACAACAAAATTAACAACTCTGGTGCAATATTGAAAATAATAAAATCACCAATTTATTAGATAACTTTTCAACTCTCTGCATAAACCACTTTCTTCTAATCAAGCTCACGGTCATCAGAGCTCGCATTACCAATCAGTGGCGAAGGGCTTTATAAATATGCATTCATAGATAAATTTCACTTCAGTAACTTCAATAGCGTTTTTCTTTTTTCCTTTTCAATGTACCATAAAAAAACTCTGACTATGTAACAGACTGAATGTACTATTGTAAATAAAAAAATTCTTGAAAGAAACTCGTTTGGAATGATTTTGAATTAATTCGTTTACAAAACACATAATGTGCATCGTAATATTTGATTATTTGCAAGTTCTATCACGTTTAACAGGATTACAAATTCATTTCATGTCAATTGAGTTCTTTTCGATCCATGATTAAGGTATTCCAAACACAACGTTAGTAACCCATTGATTTTAAGTTCCAGGATAATTGGAATGTCGTTTCAAATAACTAATGATACGAGAAACAACCGCTCAATAGGCTCTGCATGCATAATAGGCATTGCTGTTTCACTTCAGACTTTAACATGTATCACCAGAAAATCATCCGCTGGTTAATTCAACCAAAACGTACTAGTCCAACAACATTCTCATCTCCACACAGCTAGCTACCTCATCGTTATCAAATCACCAATATTCACCAGGAAAACCGTAATCAAGACGATCACAAGATTGCCCAGAACGAAAATAAAGGGAAATTTTTTATATTAATAAAAAAGTTCAAAAATTGAGCTCAAATACGGAATCGGTATTAGAAGTATTGGACTGAGCAGGTAGATCCTAGAAAAAGAAAAGGAATGGAAAAGGAATACCATCAACGGAGAGGGAGTTGACGGGAGGATTGATGATGGTGATGATACCCACCCCATCAGCTCCAACTTCCATGACCGTGCGTCCCCTGGCTTTGCCTTCCATTCTGAATTTGACCTGACCCCGTCGCTGGAAAGAGCTTATCAGTTTTCTGTAAGTCGCTTAGAAGTGTTGCTAGCTCCAACAACATACAATGGAATTTAATTATAGAAGGAGGAGGTGGCGTAAACGACAGTGCACAGTGACGTTCGGTACGTGCAGAAGCAAACCCAAATGAATGCCTTGCATCCGTTTGTGCATATCTTGGACGCGGGTTGGACTGCTGCACTCCACTCGCGCTTCACGCGACTGTGTCAAACTCCCCTTTGCATTCAAACCATCGATGATTTTTAACGACAATTTCTAAAACATATTTTAATAAAACTAAGATAAAATAAAATACATGACATTTAGAATTTATAGAAAGTAAAATTTTCAAATTTTCACAATATTTAATTATTTTTATATAAAAAAATGAAAAATGTTCAAACTACAGTCACTTTTGTGTCTATTTGTTAAAGTTGTAAGCTTAAGCAATAATATTTGTCAAGGTTATAAATTGAGGTAATTTATAAGGAAATAATAAGCATAAATTCAATTAAAAAGAAAGAAAAATTATTAATAGACAAGGATATAAATTGAATTAATTGAATTGTTCAATGAATTCTTATAAATGTTATAATTTAGTAGACATTTTTTTATTGCACAATTTCATTACTATAAATGTTATAGGTCATGAAAATTGTATGATTGATATAAGTCACATGATGCTAAAACTTTGCCCTTAATGATATTGTCATAACACGTGTGTCAATTAAATGTATTATTTTATCATATATATTAATAAGAAAAGTCTATTATATAGAAAAATTTTAAAATAAATTTAAATATTAATTGTTATTAAAAATAAAATTTATTTTAAAGTATTTAATATCATAAGAGAGATTAATTTCTTAGTTCAAAGATAAAAAAATATCTTAAATTTATTAAAAAAATGTAGAGACCAAAGTTATTTAAGAAACTACCACATAATAACCTTTGGATCAGTATCATCATATATGTTTCAAAATTTTCATTTTAAAAATTATTCACTAAATATAATTAACACTAAGCTAAAAATTTATATTCCAGCTTTATACATCAATAGATAATTAAATAATATAATCTAAATGTTAAGACAAGGAAAGAAATTGAATACTAAAATTCTAAATATAAAAGAAATACTTAAATTGTTATAGAGTCTTTGCTAAAAATATGATACTTTATATTTCTTAAAACAATTTAAATATCTAAAATAAAGCATTTTAGAATTCGCCATTCAGCATATTCCGTTCCTCCTTATCTAAATTAAAAATGAAAACAACTGTGCCAGAAAATTTTTTAAAAAAAATTGGTCTGCACGCGTTGGGCGTGAGATTATGGCAAGCGATATATGTTTGGCCTCGAAGTTCACGATACCATTACTACCGTGGTTGAATAACGGCAGGCCACGTGGGTAACCCTAAGACAAACACCCATACGCGCTCACAATAGCGCGTAACTCTTATCCCAGTTGCGGTGTCCAAGGTTGCCTTGAGACCGAGTCGCCGTGGCGTCTTATGAATGGTTAGTGTCTAATAACCACAGAGGAGGTCGAGCGTGGGTTTTGCTTACGGGAGCTTGGGGGGGTTAAGTTATGCCCAAAATGCAAATCGGGAGCAAAGGATAGGATGACACAGATTACAACGTTGATTTCACACTTCCCGATGTTGCTCGTTTCCCGATGCCACAAGAAAAGCTTGTGCGGTGTGGAATGAAGTGGGCCAACATTACCATCCATAATGTTTTATAATTTTTCAGTTCCGGACATGGCCCAATATTAATTCAGATTATGGGCCGGGCTTTCTTTTTTCACCGTTCCTCTTGAGCCAGCCAGAGTTACTTTACGTAAATCACACTAAAAGGTTGAAAACTCAAAATCCAGAAGACCCAAAAAATTATATACGTCAAAATTTTTGCCAAGGGATTGTCCAAACAAAACTCAACCTTTATCGCATCCCAACATTTTTCTATGCTTATTTTGGTCATTTTGTCTGTAATCTAAGTTGGGTACACTTCAGAATTTGCTTCTTAATATTTGAATTTCCTTCCGTCTTATCAGATTATGTATATGTAATGAAGAGAATAATTTTTAAAGAAAAAAAAAAGAAAAGGGTGAAGAGAATAGAAGAAATATGATCATAAATTCTGTTAAAGGGCTATTGTTAATGAAAAAATTTAGAATTTTTATATAAATTCATGTGTTTTCATCCTATTTAATTAAGTTATAGGCAGTGATTTATGCACATAATAATCTTATATACTTTCTGTATATTCTCTCATACTCTATATCTCTCTTTTTCTCTCATTTATTAGTTTATGTAAACTTGGTGTGCACTAAATTTATGTGAATCAATCATTTTTCAAGTTAGCCATAAGTGGGCCACTTGATTAATGTATTGTATAGTTGACCTAAAATTGATAAACTTTGTTATTATTATAGTCAGATAAAAGTAGGAACAGGATTATTATGTGGAGAACCTTCAAATTAAATATGAAAAAAAAAGAAAGAATTCATGAATTTGAAGGTGATCTTTGTAGATTTTGCACTAAAAACAAGTGTGTAATTTTAGTTAAACTCTGCAAAGGTTAGAATTTTTTTGTCAAAATAAAAGTAAACTAATGCAACTGTGCCTCAAGTTCCAATAAGAATTTCCATATTATTATCTTAAAGGTTAAGATTTATTTCTAAGGTGAAATTAATAAAATAAATAAAAACCAATTTAACATAGTTCCTTCCAACAATAATAATATTGAAGAAAACCAACACTTGTACTGCGTGTTGCCAACTCATGTTGCTATTGCATTGCTAACTCATGTTGCTATTGCATTGCTTTCCATGTACTACAATTGGTTTCTTAAAATAAATATAGCAAATTGATTCAAAATGTACACTTGTAATTGCTGCCAAAACATAGTAAGGGAAAAATATAAATACATTGCTTTGATTATGTATCAATTTGAAGTATATACATTAATTGTAAAATTTAGTAAGTATATTTTTTTAAGTAATGGGCAAACTAAACTACACTCCTTCAATTATTTAAAAAAAAAAAATTTGGATTGCACCAATTAATATGGTGTATTTGGTAAATTTTGTAATTAAGGAGATATATCAATAATTGACCTAAAATTAAAAGAATATGTTTATATTTATACATTATGATAAGATAAATTTTAAAAATTATTATAATACCAAAATTTATGGTATCCATAATTAATTTTGTGGTCATTGGGTTATGGTTGACATTTAATTTTTCAGTCAAAAAAATTTCATCTTCATATATGTATATTATGTTAATTAGGATATGATTGGGGAGTGCAATTTTTTAATAATATAGGGCAGAATATTTAATTCAAGTATTTTGAGAAAAATGAATATAATTTATTCAACATATTTGGACTCTTTGATATATCTTCTTGCTTTTCTTAACTCTCACTTTTCATTCATAATTTCTAAACATTTACATAATTAAAGGGATGTGATTTAATTTTTTAAAAAGTTAAGGGGATACATTTACCAGATTTTATAGTTAAGTTGTCTGATGCAATTCCGTAAATAGTTAAAGGAGTACAGTTACCAAATTTTATAAATGAGAGTATTGAAACTCCTAAATTTAAAAGATATCTGCATACATGTTTCCCATGTATTGTTAATATTTTCAATTATATAATAGTATTTAGTTGTTATTTTATGATTTTTGTTTTTAAAATTTTAAATTTAAATTTAAAACTTTACTAGTATAACAATTAAAGTAATTTTGTTTTTTCCTTTTTTTATCTAAAAAATATATTAAAAGAAAATCATATTATTTCATAATTTTATGTTTATTTAATAAGTTAAAATATATAAAATTTTTTATATTTAAAATCATTTATAAATAATTTTTTTATTCTTTTAATTTTTACACAAAATCTTACTAAATTCAAAAAGTATTATAATACACTTCATTCATCTATTTTTTCATTTAAACAATTATAAAAATCTCAAAAAATTGATAAAACCCTAAGTTAACCATTACGAATAACTTTATTATATTTTATTATTAATTTTATTAGACTCTCTTTAACTTTTACATAAATAACAATTAACCCTCCTCAACTTTTTACGAATTATAAATAATATTCTTAAAAATTTTAATTTTTTGTGAGATGCTTTAGAAATATTTTACTAGTTAACATGGGTTTGACAATTTTGTTGGATTTTTATCATTGTTTGAATAAAAAAAATAAGCAAAGAGAGTATATTATAATTTTTTTGAATTTAAAAAAGTTTTATACAAAAGTTAAAATATAAGAAAATTATTTATAAATAATCATAAGATTTGTTGTACTTTAATTTATTTAATTTTTATAATATAAAATTTAAATTATTAAATTTATCAAATTTTATAAAATATTAATAATATTAATAATTTTTATTAATTAAATAATAGTTGTGATTATTTGTGTGCTTATAAATTTCTCATTAAAAAAGCACACAATATTCCGATTTCTTTTTGACGTAAATGTATTCCGGAAAAGACAAACAACTATGTTCATTTTAGAATTACTTTTGTTAATGAATTCTTTAAATCACACATATTCTCATACTCATAAGAGGTTGTTTGTTCAATCATTAATTGCCACTGTCACATCTATTTTCAATAGCAACAGCCAAATACCTTTCGCTCTGCACCCAATGAATTGAAAAACAAAATTGCAGCAGAAAAATGTGGACACCAAAAATGGCACTATGTTTCTGCATTTTTTTTTTTGGGTAAATATAAAAGTTTCTGTAATTTTCTATTTTGCAGAGTCACTTATTGCTTGTTCGGAAGTTCCCGTATACAGTAAAAGAAGGGAAAGCCAATTGCGTATATAAAACCACTCTACTAACCATCGGTACGGTGAAAGGTAAAATCGAAGCGTGTAGACGGAGAGGGAGTGGCAGAGACAGGGAGTGGTGGCTTGCGCGAAGCTGCGGTTTTTCGCCAAATCAGAGATTAGCGATGAGCGACGACACCAAGAAGAACATTGCTGGAGCTCTAATGTCGAAGCCCAACTCTGAAGATCGGAAGTCAGCACCGGCGGCTACACCTACCCCTACAAAGAAGGTCATTATTAAGAGCGCTGATATGATGCCCGAGATGCAAAGGGAGGCCGTCGATGTCGCCGTCACCGTGAGTTCTTCCCCCTTTCTCTCACCTTTCCAACATTTGCTTGCTGTGTAATTTATTTTTCAAGCTCCTTTCTGGGTTTGATTGTTTTTGCTCTGTTGAGTTTAAAGACTTGATTTTTGCGAAATGAGTTAGGCGTTTGAGAAGCATAATGTAGAGAAAGATGTTGCAGAGCAGATAAAGAAGGAGTTCGATAAGAGGCATGGACCCACTTGGCATTGCATCGTTGGTCGCAATTTTGGTACTCTTCTGCACTTCTCATACTTTCTTCCTTCTGAGTTTTTGTCAGATATGACATTATGTAGTTCAATTCTTCTTAGCAATTACCATGGGGTATTTGATTCGTCTTGGAAGAAATGGAGTAGATCTAAGATTAAACTAGTCGTTGTTTTCTTCAGTACTAGATTAGGTGCTGTAAATGTGGTTCCTTTTTTCATGATTGCAAGTTGGAAGTAATTTTGTAACCTGTAACTAGGTTTATAGTTTGCTGCCTTTATATCGCTTATACACAGCTCGGTCTTCTTTATATGGTCGCTCTTCTTTGCTCTAGACTTCTAGTAAGAACCTGTCACACTCTCCCTCCATGTGTTTCTCAAACTTAAAAGCTCAAGTTGAATGGGTTTAACATTAAAACTATGCAGTCTATTCGGTGTGAATGAGTAACATCGGCAGGTGTTGTTAGGCTTAATTTGACAACTTATTTTTTAATTACTTAAGTGATGACATAAAAACCATAACCGTTAGTGTTAATCTGCGCACTGCTGCACAACCAAACCAAATATAAATTGGATTTCTTAAGCTTCCATGCATGATCTTTTCTTCCTCCATCTTGGCTCAAAAATTCTTGTCTTGTAATGGTTATTGAAGGAAAAAATCTGTTGAACGCAACTCCAATTTCTCCAATATCCAATCCACCTCTGTTATATGCGTACATATGTTTATGGGGATGAATGTTTCTTATAATTGAAAGATACACGAGATGTTAATATTTCATGTCAATTTGCTATTTCATTACTTGAGACTCTCAAAACAGAGAATGATTCACTCTTCAAGTCAAATGCAAAGTTGATACATGATAGGACTATAATGTTGGACGACATTGAATTCTATGGTGAAGCTTTCTGCTTGACTGATTTTCTCAATTCATGAAAGAGAAAACTGTGTTCTTTTTTTTTTTAGATTAATTATGTATATTGGCAGATATAAAGGGTTGTCAAATGATCATCACTTTGAGGTTAGGGATTCAATTGTGTAAAATTGAAGGCTGAATGAGTGAAAGTTTGATCAACCGTTTGCTTAGTGTTCTTTAATTCTTGAAGGGGTATATTCTTTGGCCCACTATAATTGTTTGCCTTTAAAGTCATCTACTTGTTAGTTGTTACCAACTTGCTGTTAACTTTCTGATGATCTAAGAATATATTTGATGCACTTTCTTGACTGTTGTGGTGCCATTAGTATAGAACGTCAGGAAAGGGCTTTAGATGATGGGAGGGAGTTGGACATTGGATGGAATGCTTTAATGGCACATTATATGTATTTTCTTAGTTCCTTAAACTTAAAAGGGGAATTTGGATGGAGGAAGTAGACATTTTTTTCATCTTTCTCTATCATATGGTAAATTCGCATTTTATGTTAGTGTGGTGGTCAACTTGGCAGTCAGATAGTTACAATTCAAATTGATTAATTTTTTCTGCCTTTTAGACTTTACTATAGGTTTGAACTTATGCACTGTATGGCAGCTATATTTCTGATCTTCCACTAGCCTTTTGGAAATGACTTAAAAAAAAGATTTCATTTCTATTCTGATATTGCAGTAGTGTAATTTGTATTAAACAAACTTTTAAGATTTTTCTTCCCCTGGTATGGTAGTTAATCACTTAAAGTGAAACTTATGTGGCACGTTGGAGTAGAAGTACTACTTTGAATTTAGTCCTGTTTGGTTTTCCATTTACTGAATAGATGATTATTTAATCAAAATTTTAATTTGATTAATTTGGTATGTTAGGTGCTCTACTAGTTCTATGGGTGAAGAGCTGGAGAACTTTAAGAAAGTGGTCTAGTTGAGTTTTTTTTTTTGTCTGTCTATAATAAGTGCACTGCACCAGATAACAGTTCCCCCCTTTGTGTCCTTGTTATATCCAACATTTTATTGCTAGTAACTTCATGAGTATTTCCAAACTTCACCATAACATACCGAAAGCACCTTTTTTTTGTTTTTTTTAGAAAATGGCATGTGAAAACATGTTAGTATGGTATTGCTAGCTTTATGTTAATGATGGGTTAGTTTGTAGCCTGCTTGCAACATTAAGCTTTTGGAGCTTTTTGGGACATTACATTTGTTGATTTGTTATTAAGGTTAAAGGAGAATATGGGGCCCTTTTGTTTTCATTTGTTTTTCCTCTTCTCCTATAGGAAATCATATGGCTGACTGTCTTCTTTGTATGCTTTCACCTCTCCTAACTTTTTGGAATTTCTTTCATGAAATCAAATACAAGTATAATATATATACCATTTTAAAGTCTTTTTGACGGTTGCAATAACAGACAGGTCAATTCTAAACTCCTGACCTTCTTTGTTAATACATAATTAAAAAAAGTTCCACCATTTGTTGTCCTATTGCTTAGGTTTCAAAACTTCAATGTCTGTCTCTATAATTTAATCCTATGATTTTGCAAATGGCCTGGCCTTTTTTTTTTCCACATTTGCCTGTAAAGCATGGTAATTATAGTATTAGGAAATAGGAATTAGATATATATGCTCTTCCAATTTTAAAACCCGTACTAGCATGAGCAGTGACTCAAGCTTAATTCAGAACTTAATATGATGAAAGGAGTTCTTTGCTGGACTCAAAAAGTCAGGAAATATTATGAATAGTCTGACCCTTTAATTCTCCTATGTTATCAATTTGGATGGTGTCTCATGAGTGCTTAGCAATCAAACTATAGTTTATGCTATAGTATGTTTGTATAATGTTAATAAATCTAGCAGGGTAAGCCTTCTTATCAATTTGTGTCTTGACTAAAAGGGCCTGATTATGTATTTTTTATGAGACAATGCTTATAAGATGCCTTAAAGGCTTAAACAGGAGGTGGGAATAGCCCTAATCATCTTAAAGCTCATGGCCTTTTTTTGGTAGCTGTCTTGAAACTAAATATATTATTAAACTGTTACTTTGGTTGGATAGCGACCTCTTTCTTCAGCAGAATCCTGGAACCCCTTGTATTGTGTAACTGCAAGGACTAGGAATGATTATCATCCGTGTCTGCAACTCTACGTAGCTCACACTTCACAAGAAAGGAATATGATTAACTCTAGCATGTTAATGTTGGGTCCTTCTTTATATAAATATCTGTTGATGCCATCCCGTCTAGGCCTCATGGAATGGGAGGTATAATTTTTTAATTGGGCTGAATGGAAGCGGAGAGACACAAGGACTAGCATGGAGCCACTATAGTAAATTGAGTTTCAGGGCTGCAGACTGCATGTGCTCGCATGGTGGTTGTAAAGTTATGGCAACTTGTTGGATCCTGGGAAAAGAAAAAGAAACAGAAACTCCAGGATGGATGAATTTAATACCCTTTATCTTGTTTTTCTTCAAGAGATACGATTCAGAAAACCAAATTCTTTTATAATTTTCCACTTACATGGATGAGCTTTGAATGTAATTGTTTATGTATGGATTTGGATCAGTAAGAGAGAGACAGAAATAGAATTAAAAGAGAGAAAAATTAGTGAGAGAAAAAAACTAGAACTCATAGATTTAAATAGAGAGATGGAGAGAAAGTCATGGAAATAAGAAAAAATGGAAGTTAGGTGATCCAAATCTGTTTATGTGTGCCACAGAACATGATTCTGGTCTGTGAAAATGTGTTACAGCATGCTCTTTCTCCTCAAGTTGACTTGTTGTATTTGTAGCAACATAAAATTGTCTTTTGGCATTTTTCTTTCTTTCTATTGGTAACAAATTATAGTATCATTGGTGATAAATTCCCTTCTGTAATTTAGGTTGAAGTACATTTTTTAGAGCATTTGATCTTGATCCCAGGCTGTGTCCTTTCCCCACCCTTGTTTTCCTTCAATCTTATGTTTGAGTAAGATTCCTGATTTAGAATTTGTTTTGAGCTCAGTTTTTGCTGATACGTGGACTCATTTAGTGTTTAATGATGTTCTGTTATTGGTTGTGGTGGGATTTTCTTATTTACTGAATACTGGACTGATTCCACCTGCTACCACGGAGTTTTCAAAGCGCTTCCATCATTATTTTGTAAGGCATGACGAACCATATCATTTATATATCTCTTGTCCATTTTACCATAAATGTCTACTAAACACTCAATTTATTCTGGAAAACATAATTAATTTTCTTCTTTTTCGACAAAATTCAGACAGTTAAACTGATTGAAGATAAAATTGCTTGGTAACTTAGTGGTAATAATATTCTTCTCTGTCGTACTGTTTAGACTGGCAAACTTAACAGTTCATAATCAAAGTGCGTTCATGGACTCCGCTTTTTGCAGGCTCGTATGTGACTCATGAAACAAACCACTTTGTTTATTTCTACTTGGACCAGAAAGCAGTTTTACTATTCAAATCTGGCTAGCTGTATTACAATGGTGACGAAGATGCTCACAGCGACCGGGATTGTCTTGTGATTATGCTGCTATAAGTAACTCCTGTATGTATTATATTGACTGGCATGCAAACTCTTAGCAGTACATTCTTGTCATTTTATATCTTATCTCATGTAAACTGGTTCTGGTTCTGAAGTTTGGATATGAATCTAAAATTCTCAACCCTTGTGCTTCCCTTCCCATGTATGATAGTTGTGGTTTTTCAGATCTTGAAATCTTCATGTGTTTACTGTATCTAATTAACCTTTACACTGACTAGGTAAAAAAAAAAAAAAGCTAAAATATAAAATTCTTGTTTGCACTTTCATCATGTTTCAAAAAATTTCTTATTCTTTTAATTATAATAATTAATATATTTACATTTTTTAATGTTATTTGACCCATTTCGTCAATTAGACATTTAATCTCTAACAAGGCTCCTTCTCCGCTCCCGTGACCCTCTTCTCATCTTCAGCATCCAAACTCTTGCTAAGCTTCAGGTGGGTAGACGCAGAGAAGGGCAAAGCCAGAAACAACCAATTCCAAGTACCATAAGTCTGGGTTCTTTTGCCCTGGCACAAAGACCCCTACTTTAGTCCTGCCTCTTGTTTGCACTCTGCCATCTCCCTATTGCTGGTGCATCTCTGATCCAACCGTCGTCACTTGTCCTACAGCATACATACTTTTCAGTGAGTTCAATGCTGTTAGTCCTCCAATGGCAGCTATTTAATTATGCATTATGTGATAGTAAAGTCTCGTGAATCCATGATAAGTAATTTAAGTATCAATTTCATGTTTGAGAAGGATGCAATTTTTTATAATAAAATAAAAGTGTAAGAAGGTTATTTATATTTTAACAAAAAAAATTGCCTTATTCTAGCCCTTATTTAGCAAATATAATTGTGGTATTCCGATGTACCAAAATATATATATATAAAATTGTGGTAGAGGGACTGAAGGTAGAAGGCGTTTGGAACCCCAGAGATGTGCTCTGCCCCAGGGATGGATACACATTATGCCCCATAGGGGCAAATCCCCTGCTAACAGAATTTCAATGAGTGTAGATACTGATTATTTTTTCTACCAAAAAAAAAAAGATACTGATTATTGTTATTGGCTCTATAATTTAAACATACTTCCCGTTTCAAAAGTAAGTTACGTTGGTTACCTGAATTTCAAATCAAATTTTATACATAATCCTTAAATCCGTTGCGGCACTGCATTCTTTATTGAGCATTGTTGTATTCCAGTTATGTATCCTGGCAATTTTCAATTTTGATGCTTTTTTTTTCAAAAGAAATTTGTACTAGTTTATTTTCTAGCCAAAAAAAAAAATGTTATTTGCCTCTATATAAGAAGAAATAAAAAAATTTTAACAATAAAAGTTATTAATTTTATGAAAAAATTCATAATAATTCTTTTTTTTTTTTATCAAAATCATAGGATTCCCACCTACTAAATTTCTGATTCCGTCATTGTGGGTATGGCTTGGTAAATTACAAAATTATGATGCCAAGGCAATTTGCATTGCTTGTGGTAGCTGAATGAAGCATGGGTTAAAGGATTTGAAAGCAAATTCAGAAAATTATTGCATTTGATTTGGAAGCCAAGAATGTGAAAGTTTGACACAACATTTGGTTTCATTTGGGTAGGGTGTCGACACCATAGTACTTGAAATAGTAGCATTTTGTCTTTTGTAGCCTTTACTCTACAAATGACTACATCACCCAATTTGTCTTCAACATTAATGGCTTTTGTAGCCATCATTCTTGAGCTGTCCTCCTATGGCTTCAGTCTCATTGACGAACAGCTATGAAGGATTTGCCTTCCCCCTGTCCCTGTGAGCCTGTTTTTATTAAGTGGTATTTTTCTTAAAAAAAAAGAAATTACAATTTAAGTTTTAGTTGTTTGAATTAGTATATTTTAATTTGATGTATTTATTTGATAAAAATAAAAGGAATAAAAAATGTGTAAATATAATTATGAAAAAAAATTTTAAAAAAATAGAATTTTGATCCTAAACTTTGAAAAGATAAGGTAGATGGAGGCATGCTGCAAAACAAACAAGGGCTTTATTGCTATTTTAAAGAGGAGTGAATTAAGGATTGCGGCAGAGAATAAAGACAAAGGGTTGGCAAACCCTATTTACTCCATTTAATATGCTCCTTTTTCTCTCTCGTTGCTGCTCTAATCTTTCTCTGCCTCCTACCTGCAACCTTCTAAAACCATTTCAGCACACCGAAAACCATAATATAGAGTCCATGGTTTCTTGTTCTCTGCTCTTTCATGTAAGTGTCGCATATGGGATGGCCAACTATTGCTGGAACAGTAATAGTGGGAAAGGATAGGCTTTCCAATTTGTTCCCTACAGAGGATAATTAAACACTATTTTCTGATTCTGGCTAAGGCCAGTTTAATCCCCTTTACCCTTTCTTCATCTAACCACTGGGGGACCTCACGGCCTTATTCATACTCATCGCTTATATTCTCACTTTTTTTTAATAAAAAATTTATAATCTATCTTCTCACCTATTGAAATGGCTAAAGCCTTCTTTAATCAAACCTAGTTTAACGTATGTGTTAATGCACCTGGATTCTCTTTAGACAACGTGGCTTACATCCATGTATATCAACAACACAGTATTATACTATACATCTTTTTATCCTATCTCCTATTTTTTTTTAAAAAAAATAGTGATAAAGACTCGATTAAGTAAATAATTATTTTTAAAGATCTAAAAATACTTATTTATTATAAAGTACTAAATTTATTTTAAAAGATGAACCAAAATGTCCTATAACAAGTAAATTAAATCTCAGCTTATTGATTCTGTATTTGAAAACATTCCAATATATCTACATAACAAAAATAGTGATATAAAAATAAAATTCTTCTATTCATACATATCTAATCTTAATTATTATATTAATTTTTTTCTTTTTTTAAAATTTTTTTTTCTTTTATTGTAATTTTTTTTAAATTTTTTGTAATTTTTTTTTACATACATCATAAACTTTTATACAAAAAAAAATTTGAAAAAAAAAATTGTTAGTATAATTTGTAACTAACTAAAAGAGAGGTTAATTATGAATGTTAGAAGATAATAACTAATTCTTAAATTACTAATAGATTATAATTTAAAAATATTTATTGACTTAATCGTCGATAATTTAATCATAATAAAATATTATTTACTTTTTAAAATAACATTATTCTTTTAAAATAAATAAAAGTTTTGAAATGTTTAAAAATAAATATTTCTTTAAGCAAGTTTTGACACTAATTTTTTTATTTTTATGCCATGTCATCCATTTGTATTAAAAAATATCATAGTTATTAATTAATTGTATACAGCAGTTCACGAATCACCTTAATAGACCTAAACTTGACTCATAACTTATATATTTATATTTTGATTGGTAATAAATTATTTTTTTATTAAATTTAACCTAAATTCATATAAACTAGTTAAAAAAATATATAAAATTTATTAATATATTTAAATTTAATTTATACATATTTTTTAGTTGAATTTAAATAAAAAATCTTAAATTTAATTTCAACTTGTATACACTTATAATTATATGACACCAGTCAGATTCGAAGTATCGTGGGTATAACACGTCTCTTCTCCTTGAAGTCATGAAAATGACGATTAGAGAGGAGGAAAGAAGAGCATTTTCTACCTTATCTAATGTGAGGAGAATTTGTGTTCTTTTCATTTGACTAAACATCTGAAAACCCCTTTCGTTTTTCTTGAGTAAAATGACAGCGCAACGAAAAAATGGTACTATTATTTTATTAATCCACGGCAATCAACAAATTCAAAGTTAACTGTGCCGAATCCCAGGTGTTCAGTCCAATCAAAATGTTTGCTTGGTATCACTCTCTCCCTGGCTACTGGACAAACGTGCCAATGCATGCCATCCACGGCCGGCCACTGTTGAAACAAATGCATGAATATGCATATCTGTGCTGCCATGTACATTCATTTGAAAAAACAAAAAAATGACCCGTGCTAGACTCACTATGTTATGAATAATATTATATATATAAATATATTTTATATATTACTTATATAATTTTTTATATTTTCTCTTTAACTTTTCTCTACCCTCAAATTATATTTTTACATATAAAAGGAAAGTATGCTCTCTTATGTACCGTTAACAATTTTTCCATATTATAGATATAGAATTCTTAGGACACACAAAAATTCTCACAAAATTTTTTATGTTATTCTTTGAAAAAAGGATAACTCAAAAAAGTTAGTACTCTTAATGTTTTGGAATTAACTTATCAATTAAACCATCTTACCAATTTTAGAGAAAAGAGTTTATCTTAAGTAAGTGAACAAAAAATTCTTAAAAAATAATTTATGAAATGTTAAATTTATAAGCCACATTATTTCATTTGTAAAATTTTATAAATTTAATAATTTAAATCTTTTGAATAAAATATTTATAAGATTTAATAAAATAAAAATGAGTAATTACCATAAAAAATAGCAATAGGACAAATTTAACATTTTATCTACAGGACCTAAAAATATTTATATAAATTGAGACTGATTATAGTACCCTAACATATAATATGCATTAATAATAAAATGTTTAACTCTATACCATTAAAATACTCATAACACATTTATTAATAAACAAAAGATTAATGATTAAATTTAAATACTTCATTAAAATGCAAATATCTTAATTATATTTCAGAATATTATAACTATATCCTAATCAATGCTTAGATTAATGAGAAATACAGTTATAAGCTCTTACATGTAGAATTTGGATATCCTTACCTTTTTTTATGACCTATTTTATATGTATTTTCTTTTTTTTATATTAATTTTTTTACTATACATCTTTAAAACAAAATTAATAGACCCCAATTCATTAGATATAATAAATTTTATAATTAAAATTATTAAAATTTTTAGGTTAAAATACATAGAATCCTCCTAAACTTTAGGTCGATTTTAAAAAACTCTCCTAAATTTTAATAATTTTCAAATGTCTCTCTTGAATTATGAAAAATTTGTAAAATACTCCCTTCCGTCAAATTTTTCATTAAAATTTAGATGTGTTTTGGTCAACTTCCACTTTGACCTGATAAAAGGACAAAAATACCTTTCAAATACACATAAATTTTTAAATCTGCTATAAATGCAAGAAAAAAATTTAATATAAATTTGTAATTTAGAGTTTAAGAATTTAGAATTTAAGGTTTAAGAATTTAGGGTTTAGAATTTAGAGTTTAAGGTTTAAGGTTTAAAATTTATGAGTTTAAGGTTTAGGACTTAGGATTTAAGATTTAAAATTTTAAGATTTAGGGTTTAAGATTTAAAATTTTAGGGTTTAGAGTTTTAGAATTTTAAAGTTTAAGATTTAAAATTTTAGAATTAAAATTTAAAATTTAAGGTTTAGACTTTAAAGTTAAAGTTCAATGTTAAAACTTTAAAATTTTATTATTCACAGCCTTCAATTTCTTAACTTTACACTGAAGATCATTTTTATTATTTTTTTAAATTTTGACAAAAAACTTTCAAAAAAATTTTTTTATAAATTTTTTATAATTCATGAACATCATTTAAAAATTTTTAAAATTCAATTTTTTTTTTTAAAATCAACCTAAAATTCAAGAATATTTTATATATTTTAACCAAATTTTTAATATAAAATTTTTTTAACTAAAATTTTATAAATTTTAATTTATAAAAATTCAGTATAACCCGATCAATCCAACCAAATGAACGTCACAGAAAAATGAAATTATCAAATGATTCAGCATTGTCATTTTGGTTAAAAACAAGCACCGCTATTCCTTGCCACGAGCACCGAGGCTTAGCCAAGGGAGCGCCATAACTTCTGAGAACTACGCACCACCACATCTCCTCTCCTTGACAAAACCGTAGCCATAACCAATACTGTAATACTCAATTAACACCCCAAAAACACTATCAATAAAAAAAAAAAAAGAAACCCAAAAACACTAAGATACCACAATTGCCACTTCTTCTCTCAAAATAAAAATATCTACTCCCTCTACTGCTGTCTGGGCAGCAACGGAATTGCACTTTAATAAAAACCACCGTAGAGAGGGCCCTCGGCTTTGCACGGTTATAGGTTGGTGCAAAAAAAGTGAAAAGAACATTTTGGCTTCATACTAGGAAGCAAAACGCAAGGATCATGAGGTCATTACAAAATAAAGCATGGGTAAAACTGGAATGTAGCGGGAAAAATATTTTTTTCCACCATTTTCGGTCACACTAGGCTTTAGTCTAGTTCCTTGTTGCAGACCTGCAGTTCTTCAATTCATTCAATAAGCAAAGCCACCGGCTCGGTTCCTTGCTCCTCTCCGGTGATGATTGCGAGTCGTTGAGGAAGATGACGAAGAAGACGATGTAGGCCTCATCATAGCAGCCACGGAACAGTTCTCTTTGTGAATACTCTCTTCCTCGTCCATGAAAATCTGCTTGCACCTGCACTCCACGCTACAGAAGGCCCTGTCTCCTCTGCAAGCCAAACACCCCATATATTCATATTCCAACACCAAAAAGATGAACAAAGAAAGGCCCAGAATATATTTCTTTGATATTGATCAGGAACAATAAAGATCTGGGTTTTGTCAGGAACAGAGTGAGAGGAAGAAAGTACAAACTACATATATTCACAGTATTTTAGGCTAAAACAAGAAGTGGGTATGAAGAAAACGTGGGAAATATTCAGTGAAAAGAGAGCATATTTTGGTTTCAAGGGACTTACTTGTACATGTAGATGTCTTTTCCAGGCAAGATCCTCTTGTTGCAGAGAAAGCAATGGTCCAGAAAAGTATGAGCCTGAAAAACAGAGTGCTGATGGGAATATGCACAAAAAGAGGAAGAAGGGGACACTGCAGAAGAAGAGGGCTTGTTGTTGAGAATCATGGTGGTTTTGTTAATGACTTTAGGAGCTTGCGTGCTAATACCACCTTTCTGGGCTTCCAATACTACTTTCAGACCAACCATCTTCTCAGTCTCTGCTTCCTCCGTCCCTTTTTTTCTCTCTTGCCGAAGCAGCTATGGTGGTGACTGGAGAATGAGAGGAAATTATATCAATAGCAGAGAGAAAGAGGGGAAGGGACTAAGGAGACGGAAAGGGAAGCAGATGGTAGTACGGAAGTGGGTCCCCTACAGCTATGGAGCAGTAACAAAGAACGATTAGCGTAGCCAAGATATGACTGCTTTTGCTAATGAACCGCCACGTACCATACTTTTAGTTTCCATTTCATTTTCTAATTTTTTATTTCTTACAAAAATTCTTGGGAATTTTGTCATCTAGCGACATGATGTGTTCGGGAGCAGCATTTTGGGTGTATCTATACATCTACTGTTGAGTCCTGTGTTTTTTTTTTTTTTATATGTGAACAGTTACGCATTTTACTTTATTTGGGTAAGATTTATTAATTATATTTTAACTTTTTATAAAGTACTTGTAAGCATGATTAGATTGTGATTATTTTATTATAAATTTATAACGTTTTAGTGTAAATTAATACTTATTAAGACTTTTATTAAAAGAATTTAATTAAGTTCATACAGTATAAAAGTTTTCTGTGTTCCACCAAATAACTATAATATTAAACATAATTTATCAGTGTCGCTAGTATAATTACAAAGAAAAAGACTTATGAATAACATTTTATTTTGATTATTTAGAGATTAATTAATTTTTATTTTAATTTTTTATTATTAAAAATTTTTAATTAATTTTTTAAATATTAAAATTAATATCAATTAAATTTTTTTATTAATTAATAAATAATATTATTAAGATAATTATTAATATAATAAAATTTGTTAACATATTATACTGACACGTCATAATTATATTAACAACATATTAAAAAATTTTAATTGATATTAATTTTATTTTTTAAAAATTTAATTAAAATTTTTTAATAATAAAAAATAAAAAAATTAATTAATCTCTAAAAAAATCAAAATAAAACTTTACTCAAAATTTAAACTATTATATTGGTGACGAATCAAAATAATAATCACAAATATGTATTATTTTAATATTTTTTAACTTCTAACATTCATACAAATATATTAAATTATTATTTATTGATCTTACGTGCTAATCTTTTGAAGGCGATTAACAAGGTGAGTGAAATGGAATGCCATCATGCTGATCGCCTTGCCCTGTCGCATTTAACATTTTGGTTGGAGCTTTCGGTGAAGTAATGCATGGGTTGCGTGACTGGGCGCATTTTGAACATTTGAAGAGAAACGCTTTTGGGTTTGTCCAAACGAGTATACTTTTACAAAAGAGGCGAACTGTTTTTAGGTATTTTTGCCTCGGTTGGGTGCCTGTGGTTTCCTTAATACGGTACATACTACTACCCTAAACCAACGGCAATTTGACTTTTGAAGTAAAGCTGCATTAAATTGGGAGATACCAACATTTGTATGTGGGTTTGTGGTGGGGTTTACTAATTTTAGAATGGTACGGTGGCTGATTTGAGATAATTATTTTTTTAATATTTTAAATTTGAATTCAAAATTTTATGTGTTATTGTTAAGTAATTTGTCATTTTCTTTTAAAAAAAGTAATTCGGTACAGTCAAAACTAATTATTTTAGTAATTTGGTGTGTTTAGGTGAATTTTTGATTAAAAAATAATCTAAAAATTGATTTCGATGGAAGCAAGAAAATTTTGCTTTTCTGGTTGAAAAAAGTGGTTTTTCTTAACTGATAAGATTGGGCTATTCCGTATCTTTCTTTGTAAACAAAAGATGCCATATATTTTACCCAAAAAAAAAAAAAGATGCCATATATTTTACCCCCCGAAAAAAAAGATGCCATTTATGGTGCCACAATTAATGAAACACCTGCCCTAAAAAAAATCTTGCATAAATATCTGGATTTGAATATTAGATAAGCCGTATCGCTAGTTAAAATTCACTTAAATATACTTGCACAACCATAGGTTCATCAATATTAGTTCACAAATTTAAGCTACATATTACTTTACCAACTTTACAAAACGTGATATTTTTTTTTTGCAAAGTATTATAAACAAATTTTTACAGTTATTAACAAATTTTAAGAAAGTGATATCAGTTTGTAAAATGTTTCTCTCTTTACATGCAAGCAGGACTTAATTAAACCAGAGAAGTGGCTACTATATATACATTTACAAAGCAATCTTGAGTATGCCAAAAAAAAAATTGCTATATAAAAATTCTCACAAACAGAAGAAAATAAGTTATTTACGTAGAAAAATTTGAATGTGGATGTTATGACTGCTGGTTGGCATACCTAAAATTTTTTTAAATAAAAATTTAATAAAATTTTTAAAATAATGACAAGATATTTCCATCCAAATTGCAATTTATGATTAAAATTGAACAACTTACCATTCTAATGGTCATCGCTAAAAAGATGTAATAGACAAACTTGAAAAGATAATCATAATTAATAATGAAGAGAATGGTGGGCACAAAAGTGGTAGGAAGACAGCAGAAGTAACCATAATTAGAAAGGCATTCAGGATTTACATCTTTTAATTTTTTTTATTAAATTTAATAACTTTTTATTTATTTTTTATAATTTAATATATACATTTTATTTGTTATAATTTTTTTGAATTCTATATTTATGTTTCTTTTATAGCATATCCCCATTTCCTTTAAAAAAAGTTAAGCAGATCCGAGTCCTTATTTCCATCTAGTTTTTAAACCTTCTTTCGAATTGAAACTATAAAAAGTGACTTGTTCTTAGCAACCTTTTTTGTGTTCATTTTTAAATTAAGAGAAATATTATTTGTATATATGTATCTTACATAAGATATGCACAAAAATAATATGTCAATATCAATTTTTTTAAATTTTAATTGAGTAATATTTTAATGATAAAAATAAAATCCACGTTACTCTTGTACACATTTTATATAAAGTGCACATGTGCAAAGAATATTTCTCCCTAATCAGTGCGGCTTGCACCTTTCTCCTGGTCCTAACTTGAACATCTCAAGTTATAAAATTCTTCATGCCATTATCTTTATTCTTAAAGGAAAGGCAACAATTGCACGCATGCATGTTTTGGTTAGATAAGTTCTGGATATTGTTATTTGCATTCCATGTCAGCAGTAACCTTTACCAAACCAACAATTACAAACCTTGGTTGACCACCAAAGAAGCTGCCTATACAAGAAAAGAAATGACTCTCGGGAGCATACGTTCCCCTACAACGGGAAATAAAATTTTTATGTCGAGAAAGGAGAGAGAAGTAAAAATACGAAAATGTGTAATATGTATAGGCTTTATTTGTATTTGTATAATTATCAGAAAAAGAAGTTATTAAATATTTAAGAAAATATAAATTTTTAAAATTTAAAATTTTATTATTTAATGTGTGTGATTTAATAAATTTAATAATTTAAATTTTTATAAATAAATATTGAATAAGATTTAATTTATAAAAATAATAAAAACGTACAAACAACTAAAAAAGTAATCTTATTTAAAAACGGGTTATTGAATAGTTATAAAATAAGGATAAATTATTATATCTGTTATATTTTATAATTTAATTTATAAAATTTAATAATTTAAAATTTTTAAATAATATTTTATAAATTTTAATTTATATAAATAAAAAAATTATAAAACTTTCAAATAATATCTATATATAATTATTTTTAGTGACAGTGACGATCATAATTACCATTAAGACTTTTCCTTTGCTATATTATGGCAGTTGATCGGTACACATGGAAAAGATGCCCTAACTTTTATATTCCAAAGTCAAGGACATGAAAGAGAGGCACAGAAAAAAAAGAGATGAAAAATTTATGAAAGAAAGTGGGATATAAAAAAAATATAGAAATATAAGAAAATTACAAAAATCAAAAAATTAAAAAGTGAAGATTAAAGATCTTAGCTACTAAATTAAGTTAAACTAAATTTTAAACTGGTCAGTTAAATCAATTTAACTTTTACTGTAGTAATTAAACAATATGCCTTTTTCAGATAAGAATTTTGAGGTCTTAAAATTATTTGCAATTTTGTCTTTGTGTATTTTGATTTTTATGTAGAGCTCATAAAAAAATTACATTAATTTGAATATCCAAATTTAAAATCTAAATCCATCTTTTGCCTCCACACCTTCCTTTTTCATGCTCTTCAATGGTTGTTTGGCGTTAATTATCTTAATAATTTTTCCCATGGAGCAGCTTGAAGTGCAGTTGGAGGGGAAAACGATACATGAATTAATAGACGTTTGAAATAAAATCTCTTATCCTAAAGTTTTTATTAAAAAAGTGACGACTTTTTTGGAATTAACCATATAATGAAATCTCAAAACTCTATTTAAAAATTATAAGTCTCATTCTTACTAAGAAACTAATCTTTTGTAAAATTTCAAAAGGCATACATTATATAATACGAATGTGATTTGTAGTTGTAGTGTTGGGTTTTTACTGTGTTTTTCTGTTATATTTCCGTGTTGTTATTTCTATAGTTATTTTTTTAAAATTTTTATAAAATAAAATTTAAATTATAAAATTAATAAAATTTTACAAATTAAAAAATCAAATGATCTAAAAGTTTATATATGAAGTGTGCACATTTTGTATAAATAAAAATTATGAAACACTGTACCCAAAAAAAATTATGAAACATCTTTGATTTTTCCCTTTTTTTTTTTTTGAGCTATGAAACAACTTCATTGACTATATTTTTACGTCCAAACTCAAAACATCTTTGTTGACTATGTTTCCCTACAACGTAGCTGTAGACTTATCGTACACAAAATGAAAAAGAAACAATAGTGATGGTAGTACAGTGCATAAAAATCTTTGGCGGCTGATATATTCACATATTTTTTTTTACGTTCTTTTTATATAATTATTCACATTTTTTCGTTTTAATTTTATTATTTTTATATGTAAGCCAACTATGCGTTTAGCCCACCCACTGTTATCTTTATGTAAATTAATTTAAGTGATAAGAATTTAAATATTTTAAAATATTTATTATAAATTTAATTTAAATTTTATATATAAAAAATTTATTAAAAAAAATTTTATTCACATCACTTCAATACTTGAAAAAATTATTTTTTATAAAATACTCAAAAATGACTGCGCCACCATTCACAGATGGCGCTGCCGCCGCTTTAGAAATTGAGTTTAAATGGTTTATTTTTAATTTTAATAATATTTTATATATAAATTTTTATAATTTAAAATTAAATATATTTTAAATTTTTATTACTTTTTTACATCTTAATTTTATATTTATCTTTCTTTTATTAAATCCACTACTGCTAAATGCCTTAAATAAAAGATCTATATCCGTTCATATTAATGGCTTCTCTTGATACATACAAATTATTCTCATTACAATATTTTATAAAATATTCACACTTAATAATATGAAATTTTAAATTAATAAAATTTTATAATTTAATTTATAAAATTTTATAAATTAATTCATTTAAACTTTTTTAAAAATTATAAAAATAACATAATTATTCTTGATAATCACGTTGTTAAAAACACGTTATGATTATAATTTGAAATATCTATTTTTTTCCTAATTTTAGTATTTTTTATAATTTAGTATGTAAATTTTGTTTTTTATCTCACTACATGAGTCTGTGTCCTTATATTTATAGATCACCTGAAAAACAAGACAATAATTAAGCGATTTTTGTAGATGGAAAATAAATTCAATACCAAATAATTCTCACTGAACATAAATACATCTACATGCTGTAAACAATGTGTAAATCGATTACCATTTAAATAATTGATTTTCTTCTATACAAGAATGTCAACTTGTAACTTGTATATAGATCATGCTTCCTCTCCAAAAAAAAAAAAATGTTATAGATAATGCTGCATTTTTTTTAATAAAGAGTAATAACGTCAAAGAATATTTTTATAAGTTATACAAAATTGTTTCGGTGCAACGAATGTAAAAACAAACAATATTTCTTTATACACACTTTTAAATAAAGTTACAATTTTGCAATATTGAGATGACTTTACGGTATTTTTATCTCAAAAAGTTGCTAAGAGTTTGTAAATTTAAGTAAACCTACTTAAAAGTGGAAGTTTCAATATATAAATGTTTATTATATAAAAACGATTAAGTAAATTAGGTGATTACTTAATTTTTTTGAGTGTTGGATTGGTGCAGTAAAAATAAATAATATTTTAAATTATTTTAAAATATATTATATGATTAAAGTTTAATTTTAGAATAACTCATTTAACGTCATAAACAAAATTTTTTTATTTTACATTTTAAATAGGAATTAATTAAAAAAGTGATACATCTTTAAACCAAAAAAAAATTAGTTAAATCAAATGATGAAGCGAGGCAATCACAAATTATATTTTTTAAATATATTATTTAAAATTTATTTAAAAAATATATAAAAAAATTATTTTAATAATTCTTAAACTTTAAAAAAATTAAACTCTAATTTTTAGTTAAGGTCTAAGTCCACAAAAAAAATGAAGTGGGGCTACGCGTGAGAGCGACGGAACTAAGGGCCATGGGAGAAATTGACGTGACGTATTTTATGGTGCAGGTGGCCCCTAAACATTCATTGCCGTTTGGTAGCAAGCTTATTCCTATTCAGCTCCCGGTTAAAATTCCATTCGGACCTCACTTCCTCATCCATGAACTGGTTCTTTTTTATTTATTTATTTATTTTAAAGAATGGACAAATATATACGGTTAAGTAAAAACCCCTTTCTTTAAGGGGAAAAAATAATTGAAAAGCCCTTACGATAATTGTGGAAGGCCATGATGATCTGTTGATGCAAAACAAAAGCAAAGACTGGACAAAAGTGTCATTGTATCATGGGTACTCTATGTTGAAATTTTGTCGAGCGAACAAAGAAGATGCCTGCATTGGAACTTAAAGCGAACTGAGGATTGGGATTTAGGAACAACCCACGAGCGATGGAGGCATTGGACTTTTCACACTCACCAATTAGACAGGAAACACCTTTCTGTTGGCTGGCAGTGGAGATATTATTGAGGGCCATAGCTTAAAGAAGAAAGGAGGGGAAAAGCGTATGTATTAAATCATTATAATTTGGTCCCCCAAGAGTTTACTATTCTCAAAAGGCTATCAAATTATGTGGGAAGAATGTTGAATTATATGGTTTTGTTAATTTGCCTTCAATGCTCAATTCAAATTTCAAACCAAAGAAAAGAAAAATCAAGCCATAATTCATTCATTAAACGAGAAAACTGTCCAACTCTTGTAAATGAAAAGAATCATTTATAAGGTATTGATATAATAATTATTATCAATATTCAAGTTAAAAGATTTGAGGTTGAAGATTTAAGTTTAACTTTTTTAGTCATATTTATTAAGATAAATTATTAACGATTAATTTTAAATATAAATTAATTTCGTATTTAATAATAACGTGAAAATAATATATAAAAAATTTTAAAAAAAATAAATAAGAGGGACCAAACTTATAATTATTTTTTAATAAAATTTTGTTTATAAAATCACTAAATAAAGTCCAACTCAAGCTTTGTGAGATTTTGAGTTTTTCTTGGGCCATTTGATCTTTAGACTTGGTGTTCCTTTTAGGTTGAAAAAGAATACTAGCTTGCACATAAAACTCTTTGAATGTATCCATTTTCGAGAAAATTTACATGACATTAGCCCAATTCCAACCCATGGCAGTTTTAAACTCTCATCCTTTAGAAGCCAAGCCCAATTTTCAATGCTCATTGTCTGCCAATTTCTATTTTTTTCCATTTCTCCAAGGATTTTGAGAAAAAAAAAACACAAATCTCCAAGGATTTGAGTTTGGGTCCGATAACATTATCAACTTATTGAAAGAAGTTGGGTTTGACAAACGAATACTGTGTTAAATTATGCATGTCTAAAGAAATAGAAAACTTAAGTTAGATGAAAAATAAAAGAAAAGGAATTCTTTTTTGGTGGGGATAATTAATTAATTTATATATTTACACTAGAACTTTTACAAAATAATTACATTTTTTTAAAAATATTATTGATGGCACATTTATTTTTCATATTTTAAATAAAATTTTTTGAATGAAACGTATAGCCTATCCTATTTAAGGACTCAATCGTCTTTGGAAAGATGAGAGCTCAAGGACGTACATGAATTTACAACTAGTGTTGTATATGATGAATTTAGGTACTTTAATACAAAATAACGAAATGAAAATGAAACATAAACTTGACAATTTTATAGGAACGATGATGCATGGAATTTATATTTATATACACCAATAATGATTTGGAGATATTTATATAATTTGTCGCAATTAATGATGGTAAGTTATAGGGCGATAATCATATGGCACCAACCCTTCATTTAAATTAATTTTTGCTAATCAATCAGAGTGGAGCCACAAACCAGTCTTGCCGTAGTTGTCTTCAATTCGAAGTGTTCATAAAAACCTTTCTAAAGGGATTCATTAGATATTCTGTTCATATGTACCTTTTCCCCCAACAGTCTGACCCAGTTATCCTAAGTCTGGAAACCAAGCAATATATTGAAATTGGTAAATAAATAGAATTTATTTAGTAAAGTCGTTATATCGCATAGTATAATTAATGTGGTATAGCATATAATAAATCATTATTTGTCCAATTTTTACTACCCACATTTGTCTTCATAAGATTATATTAGTAAAATAATATAAATAATAGTTTATTATTAGATTAGTATATTACATCAAGCATATCATGTGGTATAATCGATTCATTAAATAATTTATCATAACATTAAGGTTCTGTCTCTGTCCACTTAGGCTAGTTTTAAATGAATAAACAACCCAATCAAGAAAATAGATTATCCACCATTTTTATTTTGTCTAGTTCTGTATAATTTTGGATTGTTAGAGAAAGTATTTGATTTTTATTTTGTATAATGTTAATATATATATAAGGAAATAACTAGCATTAATTTAATGGTGGTATTAATCAGCAAATTGGAGAAATGCAGGTCCACTTTGCTTTCAGAAAGGTACAATTGTGCCAAACCTGTTTGCATATGTCTTGCAGCTGTCTAGTTGAAATGCAAGAGATGGTGGGGAAGAAGGGACATACCATGCCATTAGGCTGGAAGCCAGTTGAAGAGAGTACTTGTTCAGAATAGGAAAGAAAAGGGATCATCTCAACAGCTTATAACTTAACATATAAAATGACATAACCCAACGACGTTTGGTTTGTTCATAATTCAAAGTACCATAATATTCCTCTTGCCACGTTGTCCCCACACATGCGTGCTAACTTCGCTGTGGCTAACACACATGCTACCACATGCATGCTTCAACGTACACCTGTGTGGATTATACAGGCAATAAGTCAAAGTGCCTGACCAAATTTCAGTTTTATATAGTTCTAAATTCGAAATCTTTGAATTTTTGAAAGTGAAAAAACCATTATTATTATTTTTTTTACTTCAGTATGGTATAAGAGTCGGCTAGGGTACACCATAATATTCAACTACTGAATTATATATCACCTTTGAACTTTTGTCTTTGATATCTCAATACATACCCTTTTCCTTTCTTTCTTCCACACAATTCGCGCGGTATAGATTTACACTTCGGAGTTGTTTTCTTTGAGAAAGACAATAGGTCCTTCACATTTGATTGTTTGATCTGCATGTGCAAATGTGTCACATGAGCTCTTTCCCACCAAGCTTTCGGCCTTCAACGACTCCCTTTCCCAATCTGTCTTGTATACCACAATTAGAATTGAGACGACGCACGCCATTTGTGCAGCTAGCAGCCCATAACACAGACCCACCAACCCTAGTTTCAAGACAAAGGCCAAGACTATGGCCATAGGTGCGCCCACCAAGTAAAATGAAAAAAAATATATCCCAGCACCAATACCAGGCCTTGCACTCCCTCTAAGGGTTCCACAGCTCGTGGTTTGTGGACAATTTGCTATCTCACAAAGTCCAATTATGGGTAACACCGCCATGGTTAGCTCTAATACCTCATCATCACTTGTGAAAACCCTACCCCACCTTTCTCTCCCTAACATGGTCCATGACACGCCCAGCATTGAGCTTGCAAGTGCCAACCCTATGGCTACCACTGTGGACAACCATGCCTTCTCGGGTTGGTTCGCTCCCAGCTCGTTGCCTACTCTTGTTGACACTGATGCACTGAGTGCCGCTGGCAAAGTGTACAATAGAGAAGTGGTTTGAATCACTATGCCGGCCGTGGCTAGCGCGACTTCAGGATTATGAAGGTAACCGGCTAGAATTGTCATGAATTCATACCACCACCATTCCAAACAAACTGCTAGACAACTTTGTATGGAGAACGTAATTAGCATGCCCCATTCCTTCCTTACTGTTGTACTTTTATTAGTTAAACTATCATGCGACAATGGTTGGGTTATTAAGGGTACGGTAAGATGTTCCTTGTTAGGCACACGCTTATAGAACATGTAGAATAGAAGGAAGAAAAGGGTGTTGAAATTGGCAACAAAAGCTGAAATTGCAATTCCGGGCACCCCAAGGTGAAGTTTGAAGGTCAAGAAAATGGTGATAGGAAGGTGTAAAAGAATGGCTAGCAAAGTGCACCACATTAATGGCCAAGTTGTCCCTTTACTGCGTAAGTAGATACGAAGAGGGTGAAGAAGGCTATTGGCAATGAGGTCCGGGATGGCGAAGCGGCAATAGAGGCTTGCCACTCGGGTGATATCTGGGTTTTGATGTAGGCAAAGCATGAAGGATTCAAACTTGAGCCACAAAAAGCAAATGGGGAGTGAAGCTAGCAATAACATGAAAATTGTTCTTTGTAATGTGAGAGATACCAAAGAGAAATTTCGGGAACCAAAGGCTTGGCTGCAAAGGGGCTCCATGCCCATGGCAAGGCCAGAGAGGACAGAGTAACCAGTTATGTTGGTGAAGCCTATGGCCAAAGCTCCACCAGCGAGCTCGAGGCTCCCCAACCTTCCCATGCACACAACCAAGATCATGTTTTTGAGGTAACCCACGAGGCTTATGGCTGCAATCGGGAACCCTATGTCTGCCGTTCTCTTAAGCTCGTCCACTACCTGTTAAATAGAAAGGATAAGAATGAAGAGCGTTAATATGTGTATAGACATATATTATGTGTGCAACAGCATAACTTGTCAGGAAAAATATAGCTAGCTTCCGAAATTAAGGCCTTTATTACAAGGTTTCGTACCTCGGCAATTGTCGGGTATGCATTTTGGGATCTCTCCTCTGCAAGCATATTAACTAAGGCAAGCTTTAGTTTTCGTTTCTTGTTTCTGTGTGTGTTTTGAGATTTAAGTATGGGCAACACAAGGAGATAGTAGGTGTCTTCTTTCTCCACGAAGACTCCTAAGAGCACAAAAAGTGAGGGGACCAAGAGGAGGGAGGAGAATAAGTGGTGTGCGAGAAATAGGCTGAGAGACCTTTATATAAGGTTTAAAGGTGATTGTGTACACATTCGTTTGCAATGCTGGGTATTCTTTAAAAGCTGGCATGTATACTGATAATTCTATCCATTATCAGGGAGAGAAAAAAAATTGAATGGCTGAAAATCGAAAGTTTAAATCCCTTTAAAATGGACAGGATGGTGTTCTGTGGGGGAAAGGAGGGTTGGTGCTTGGAAAGGGGATCAGTTACTGTTACTCTTTGTTATGTAGCTTAATAAAAGAACCTAAAGTGTGTTTAAACAGTAACACTATCCTCACAACTTTATTTTTATATAATCTCTATTTAATTAAAATCAAATTATTAAATTTAATTTAAACCCACACAAGTGTGAACCTTTTGTGGTGTTTAAAGTGTTAAAGCGCAAAAACTTGTTTGAAGCGTGTGCTATATATAATCCATGTGGTAAGTTCTCATATATTTTCGATCGGATCCTCCTTTGTCAGTTTTCCCAAATATGTAGACGCAGAGGCATCTTCTCTGCCCCAAGAAATGCACAGATGCTGTATTAGCAGAAATGTCATCTTCACGTTTAAAAAGAGGCTATAAATTGCGCATGAGGTATGTTTTGTTCACTGGAGCTCACACTCTGTTTTGGGAGATAACTCGTATCTGGCTCCTTGGAATAGCGTGTAACTTTGACTAGACTCATTTAAATTTAAATTTTATTTATGAGTAAAATTATCTGCAAATCATCTAATTAATACATATACTAAATATAAAAAAAGAATTATCAGGAGCTAGAGTTTCGAAGAATATTGCGTTTTGATAATTTGCTAGTATGAGGTCACTTCGGCAAGTTATCAGTGGTAGGGCCTTTAAAACTAACAGCACTGGTGTTTGGGGGCCTTTAGTCACCATCAGAAAAGAGAGTCGAAAATTAGATTGTATTGGAAGCAAAAGTTGCTTTTTCTCACGTGTTCCCAGCCAAGACTTCTGGGATAGATCCAAAAGGAAAATGACAGAGCTACACATATTTTTATGCAAAAGGGGTACACTCTGCTACATCTAGCATGAGAGAAAAAACATGAGAAAGAAAAATGTGAAGGAACGTAATCCTTATCCGCACTTTAGTGCGTAGAAGTCTCATCACTCATCCAAAACCACTGAACTGTTCAAACCGCTGGACAATTCTTGCTAGAGCACTCTCGTACCTTGTCCATTAAAGATTAGACTAGTGTTAATAGTAAATACTAAAGACATACTTATACGATATGCGCTCTCTCATTATATTTTAGTTTTTTTAATATGTGAGTGATAGTACATTCATTGTATGGAAATGGAATGTAAGACAGTTATTTTTCTAAAGGTCACTGCACCAAAGCTTGTAATTACCTATATTTATATGTTCGTGCTGTTTTTTTTCCTCCATTTAGTACAAAATGGCTCTCTTTTTTCCATTGATCGTCCCCTTAAACCTATACATACACAATCCCTTCCAATTCAATGCGACGTTTGATAAAGGTGGTTTTCACATAGCTGAACAACCCAATGAGAACGTGGCCATTTGGCCACATGTCGAGCTTGTTATCAAAAGCATGTGTACAAGCTGCATGGCTAAAGGCATATACATATTGATAATGCGTAATGTTAACGCCTACACAGTTAAGAGTTACGTTCTGATATGGGTGAAATGTAGTTTTTAAAAATAATAAAAAAATTAAAATTAAAATTAAATAAAAAAGATAAAAATTATAAATAAAATTATAGATAAAAAAAAATAAGAATAATAATATTCATTGATAACCAAAAGTTTAATGCGAGGAAGATTATCTATTTTACGAACAACGTATGCCATAATTTATAACAAGAATTTGTAGAAATATTTGTAAATTGTTTAGTAAGAAGAAGATTAATAGAAGGATTTAAATTTAAATCTTATAAGTGAAATACTTTAAATATTGTCAACTAATTAATCTATCCATCCTCAGACTCACACACGCGCATATATATATATATATATATATATATATATATATAGCTTTTTAATCTTTAGTTGAAAAATTAGATTTGAGATTGGGCGTGCAATTGTACTTTCAACTTTCAAACTTCCTGACCACGGAATTGGAGGCATACCTTCTAGACCGTTAAAAACTCTTCAAGACTCCAACCTATTATCTACCACGAGACACACCTAGTGCAAATTCCATTCTTTATAAGAAGAGGCCTTAGATTTGATTTCTACCAAAAGTAGTTGAACCATTATATAATTTCTCTATTATTCGCAACTTATCTCTGACAGAAAAAAAAAAAACTATATATAATTAAGATTCAATGTTAGCCTTTGCCCCCGGGGGGGCGGGGGTCCTTCTTTTTTTATGTTTCAACGGACAATTGTTATGGCTTGCTACTTATGAGATAGTTCCTGTGGAGTAATGATAATTGTATAAAATAATTCTATATACATATTCTCACATTTTTAACTCTTTTTGTCTCTCTTTAATTTAAATTATTTTCCCTCTAAATTTTTTTCTGGTATCTACTTTGTACAACTATTATTACTTTTTCCAGTGTGGTAGCCACCACGTTTCTTCTATAATATTCACTGCTAAGAAATGCATGTGTTGTTCACACGCAAGAAGGAAAGGAAGTTATGTTAGTATCTTTAATAATTCAATGATATTTGCACATATATATTAAGTAATTTGTCACTTAAACTATCACAAAAAAAAAAGAAAAGAATTACAATTGAACTTGTGGAGATGACATAGTTAAATTAAGGATCCATAAGAAAAATTTGAATTTTTAGGGAGCTTGACATATTTTTAATACAGTTTTTATACTTTTACATAATTTTTACTTAACAAAAATCACATAATTAAATTTATAAAATTTCACGAACTTTAGTGTACAATCCCAATTAATCCAATGACTCATATAATTAGGTGGAAGAAGGGTTAAACATTTAAGTGTGCGGACATTTTTTTCTTTTTAATAACACAAAATTGTAGGCCAAGAAGTACTTTTGTGTGTTCCCTGGAAACCATGTAAATCCATATGAATAGCGCGAATACACCTCCATACTTGCACTTAAATATATTGTGCAAATTATTTTTAATCAGAAGGGGTGTAATGAAAAATCAAACTAACAATAATAATCCAGTGAAAACTTTAGTTTAATTCAAGTTCAAATTGATATTTAATTATGTCTCTTTCTCTGTTATCTAGCTTTCTATTGCGTGTGCTTCTGCTTATGTCACTGTACACACCAGATGAAACATTACAGACTAACTGTTGATGAATCTTGTTGCCACACTTATATGAAACCGTGCATGTGCAATCTAGTTGCACCAAATTCCTAAAGCAATCATCCTTATCAACAATAATGTTCCCCACCCCCAAAAAATCTTGTCGCCAAATTTGCATCTCTTCTAACTTTTTCGACCCTATAATATCTAACTAAAGATAGGATTCTATATAAAACTTCCTTAGACCATGTGATGTTAACATCTAGGGCATGGTATCTTGAAATTAAATCATGATATCGTTAAATATATAAAACTAATTTTAAATCTACATCTAATAGTTTTAAATTTTTAAAAACGTTAACTCTTGACATGGTATTAAAATTTTTATGATTAAGTAGTTAAGAGTTTGATTATCGTTTTCTTCATTTCTTAAATAAAAAATTTAAATTTCAACACAAATTTTGATAGACTTTGTACATTTATCCATACTTTCAGTTTAAAAAATTTTTATATAAGAAAGCATATTAAAGATATAAAACTAATCTTAAACTTATACCTAATATCTTAAGCTTTTAAAAAAATTGTTTCTTGACAAATATTAGTATTTTGTTGAGATATATAAAAATATTATACCAAAATATTTAGAGATATTTAAATATAAAAGAATTGGTTGTGTATATTTAGATACATCATCAGGATGTATTTTGATATCTTGGTTATATTTTAGTGTACCAAAAAATATTATACATCAATAAATTTAACAAAAATTATATTTAAAAAATTCAAATCATTAAATTTTTAATGATACATCATTAGTATATTTTAGTGGGACACATAAATCATATAAATTACATTTTTTTTTATAAATTTTTAATAATTCCTTTAAATTGAAAGCATCTATTTCCATTATGCATTGGTTGTTAGGAAGGAATGATAACGAATCCAAGTGTCACATCCCTCTTGGTTTCTTAAAGAGCCTTTGTTGCACACTTTTACTGAATGTGGTGCCAATTTGATCCCAAATTCTAAGGCATTGTGTGGGAAGGAAATTCGAACAACCGACACCTTTCTCTCCTATTTGAGTAACGAGGACAGTACACGTTTCTCCCATCACTTCACAGCTGAATTGAATGGCTAGCTTCAGGATTTGGTAAAGACCATGGATATTATAACTATCTCAGCTGTAACCAACTGCATTATCTATATGTGGGCCTATCCCATATCTTTTCAGTCTTATAAATATGAAGGTATTAATACTAGATAGCTACCACCATGTAGTTGACATTTGCATAGATATGCTCCATCTCCATGCTAACACCACCTGCCATAGACTGTAGTTGATTTTGTTTTTTTATGTGTCAAAAAATCAGTTATTTCAATTGCTAGGTAAATATTTAAAAATTATTTTTATTTATATCTTTATTACATTTTCTCACATAAAAACTTTCTTTTGCACTTAGATAATGTTTTATTATAAGATAATAAAGATCCAACTCTTGATTACTTAATCATAAAATTTTGATACCATATTAAATAATCAATCATCATAAGACTTAAACTATTTAGTGGAGACATGATTTTTATTTTATAACCTTATGTAATTTTATTGGCTTGATTTTGAAAATGATCACGGTAGTTTCCTCTTTTGTGGGGATAGTCAACTGTGAATGCTAGGCATGGGGTTTTGTACGTGTGAAAATGGGAAATCATACAAAGGAGGGAATATCCTTAAGATAGACCATCATCCATATTCTTGGGAGTGTTGGGCTGACCATGTTTTCAGGTGCCATAAAACTAGAGGACTGTAGGGTCAAAAGATGAAATATATGAAGATTTGGAATGCCATGTACATTTTGACTAGAGCCATTAATTTTGTCTTGGTCCAGTGGGTCAAATCGAAATTATCTAAAAAAAATTAAAGGTTAAGTTTATAAAAATTTAGCCTTATAAAAAGGGCCAATTTTGATCCAATTCAAATTGGTCCAGGTCAGCTTGGGTTTTTTTAATTAAGTTTTGAATTTTTTATTTTTTTACTTCCAAATCTAACTCACTCTTAAATTATGACTTAATTCTTTTTCTATTCATAGGTCATGACCTAAATCTTTTTCTATCCACTTATAAATTATATAATTAAATTTTTATAAATAATTTAAAAATAATTTGATATTTGAGATTTATATATTAAATTATTAAATTAAATAAAAATTAATAATATAATTTTTTAAAAATAAATATTTAATAAAATTAAATTTATAAATATTTATATTAATTTTTAAGATTATATTTAAGTTTAGGTTAAAATTTAAATTTAAATTTAAAGTTAAATTCGAGACCAACTTATAGGATTAAGCCACAAGGTTAGCCCATTTGACTATCAATCTTATAGGTTAGGATGAGGTTTAACTTTTTTTTTGTTGCCCAAAAAAAACTAGGTCAAATCGAATTGGTCTGTGCCTGATTTGAGTTAACCTGTTTAACAGCTTTGATTTTGGTCATGCATTATTAGTACATTTTTTCCATGTGCATTTCTTACATAATTTTTTTCTATTTTAAAACTAAATTTGCTATAAATTATAAAAAAATATTCATAATCAAGTAGTAAATTTGATATAATTTAAAAAAATTATCCTTATTACTTGAGTTGTACAATTTTTTTAATTTAAAATTTATGTTTGATTCCTTTTACAAAAATGGTCTCAAGTAAGATCTTTTTATAAAATACAAAAATTGATAAAAAAACCATATTTTTAGTATTTTTTTATTATTTAAAAAAATTGTATCAATTATAAAATATTTCATAAACATTATTTTTATAGAAGGGACCAAATATGAATTCTAAGAGAATAAAATCTATTACTCAATTAATATGAATATTTTTGATAAATCATAACAAATTTATTATTCAACTAAGAGTATTTTCAATAATTTTTAATAAATTGAGTTTATGTATAATACATTTATAAACACAAGAGAGATTAGTATAAATTTTAAAAATAAAAAGAATTTATGTAAAAAGCACAAAATAAAAAATGTTAAAATAATTAACTCTTTTTTTTTTTTCCAATGGTATAGTAGTCATGATAGGATTCAATTGAAGCAATGCTGAAGGATAATTAATTCTAGTTACAAAAAAACTCACATCCTACATTTCATAGTTCTTGATTAGTTATGTAAGTAGGGCCTACATAATTAATCAAAGGCTATAGAGTGTGAGGTGTGAGTTTTATGTAAAAAATAAAATATAAAAGTAACAAGACTTAATGCTGTATGTTAATAATAATATAGATATTAGAATTCACGTTCTTAACATAGGAGTTATATATATATATATATATATATATATATATATATATATATGGAATAAAATCAACAGAACAGTAAAGGATTTGGCATATTAATCAAATCTCTCTCGTGGCTTCTCACGGGACAAAATTAGCTTACCACTTATAATGGTTTATCAAATATGATGATCAAGAAAAGAGGAATTTTTTGGACTTTAGGCAGCTCCAAATATTGAAAATACATTACAAGGGTAATCAAAGTTTATTTGAAGGACGGGGCTGCCGAAGTGCGTTGGGGTAAAAATAAGTCAAGTCAAATCAGATTAGGCCAAACTTTGTTTAGACTTGCCTTAGCTTATTAGCAGGTTAAATTTTAAGCCTGACATGTTTTAAAAAATAGGAAGAATTGACTTAGTCAATTGACCTATTTAGGCCCATCAGGCCATAACAAATGTGATTCTGTATAAAATATATAATTGTAAATATAAATTCTATAAATTTTATATATTATTTAACTATAACAGGCCAGCCTGCTTGGATGCTCGGTTTTGTCAAAGTAAACTTGGGCTCGTTTTCTACACGGGTCTATTTTTGAGTTTAAATTTGGCTTGAATTGTTAAACAGGTCAAGCCCAATGGGTGTTAAGCTGTAAGCGTCTAACCAACTACCGGACCCATTTCCATCATGGCTGTACATGAGGGATGCAACATCAAGTTGGCATCCTTGAAATATCAATCATGAGTTTGATATTATTTTTGTTGAGGCTGGGAGAGGGTGTCCCAGGCTTAAACTGAAGCAGTACTTGAGAGTAATAATGTTATTTGCAAAATATTTATGTGGTATTTACTCAAATTCCAAAACAAAAATGGAATTCCTCAAAGTGTACATGGTTACTTAAAAATTAATTTTATATTAATTTTAGTCTGTCCTTTGGTTCCAGTAAAATTCCTAACGGAGGCATTGACGCGAGAATGATGTGGCAAATTAAATTCTCTAACGATGTGGATCAACGGATGAGTGATGTGGCATCCCAAATTGGTAAAGCTGATTGGGATTCCCTTGGAAGAGCCCCTGACCCCTGTTTGAAATCGGATTCACCATTGTTGCTTAACCAAGCAATCTTAATCCACACATTTACAAGAACAATCCACGAGCTAAGGAACGATGAACGAGGAGCTGACATTGATGTCTCGCCGGGCTCACATTGGGAGGGATGAAGTATAATCTTCAACACTGAATGGTGCAGCTGACAAAGGCAGTGCCCGACTGTGTGACTGTGGTGGTAAAGCGTCATTGCTCACCTTATACACAACCACAAACCCTAGATGAAGGTTTTGGGGACGTGGGAAGTATAGGGTAAGCTCAAAGAACGCTCATTGTCACAAGCAATTAGTGATTAAAGTTTAAAACTTGACCCTATTTTCCCATCTTCATTTTGGACAGGATGGTACGTCAGGGCAATTTCTTTCAATGGTAGAATGATAAGATGCGTATTAGAGCAGTGAAGCTTATTAGGAAGCAAAGGAAAAAGATTTCCAAGCTAGAGACAATGAATCAAATTCTGTTGGGTGTTTGCTTGTTTTTAGCTATAATTTGTCTTGGGTTACTGTGTGGTTTGCTGTAACAAGTGGAAGAAGAGGAGATACAGGATAGTGGACTCTGCCATTAATTATCAGTCTTAGGTAGCAATGTTAGTAATATTGGTAATGTTAGTAGATTTGGATCCTAATTTTCTTATTTTCTAATTTTAGTGATTTTTTTTTATTTTTCTTTATTTTACATTTAAATCCAAGTTATAAGTTTTTTTTCATTAATTTTTTTCTTAATTTTGTGTTTATTTTTTACTTACTATTTTAAAAAAGTGAAAGTTAAGGAATCAATCTAATGTTAGCAGGGTTAGTAATATTGTAACGTTAGGAGGGCGCTAGGGTCCAATGGTGATGCCCTTCAACTGTGGGGTTTGTGTTATCCTTACACGAGGTCATCTCCCTCATATTACTCTCTCCATAAGGAACTATGAATGCCTAATCTCCCATTTCTTCAGTATGTTCTTTTTCCCCCTCCTCTTCGTTCTTCATCAATTTCTTTATTCTGGTCTTCTTTATCAATTTCTTCATTGTGTTCTTCTTCACCAACTTCTTCATTACGTTCTTCTTCATCCACTTTTGGATTTTCATGGGCATCATGACCATGTTCTTCATCCTCAGAGACATGATTCTTTTCACTCTCAGAATCAAAAAGACAAAATTCTGGTGTCCCTATAATGTGTTGAATGAAAATCTCAACATCCTTTTCCTTCAACATATTCCACCATGCCAGCAAAATTGTCAAGAGTCCTCAGCAACCTTTATCCATGATCTAGCTTAAAACCAGAAATCACATACTAGAATGACCCAATGTCATCATACCCAAGCGTGAGGCACTTGTCAGCCAAACTGTAAATTGTTATATCCTTGGTGTCAAAATTCCCACATACATCTTGAATTCTCCCATTGTATTCTGCAAGCGGTGTCTCACTCTCACATGGTGCACAACCAACCTCACCCTGTTAGCCATGCTAAGTACCAACACAAAAAAAGAAAAAAAAGATTCAGAAAATGCCTACACATGCTCGCTAAAATATTGAAAAAAAACCCACGCAATATAGGACCCTAGAGCAATTACAGTTTAACAAAACCCTGTACCCCATAGTGTAATCCCCATCACCAGTCCTCGTGTCCTAAAAGTATCCCCATTCCCGACCATTGTGTCTCACAAGGGTCAACAGTAACTCCAATTAGACATCAACCTTCGCATAATAAATTTGGAGATGAAGGACTTCGATAGCGCTAGAGGGAGGAGTTTTTTTGTTAGAATTTGAACTAAGGGAAGTGAGGAGCTTGAGTAAAATGAGGTGTCTGAGGTGGCCCTCAAGGGTAGGCCAACTTTACAAATTTAAGATGCCACATCATATTGGGAATTTGTCACATTAGCATGTTCATTATGCATTTAACTGGAATTTTAGTGGATGATTAAAATTGATTATTGAACAACGAAATTGAGACTGACAAATTTTTCAATATATGATTCTCCAGCCCACAATTACAGTGCCAAAATTTATTATTTTTTCTTTTATGCATAAAAGTGTAATGAATGAAATAGGATAGAGGAAATAATCCACAAACAAGTTTACCAAACGTGTCATAAGCGTGAAGTTGGATCTTCTAAATAAAACAATGATCAATAACATTCTGATTTTATATGCTTTATAGTAAGCAAGCTTACACGGCATGCAACTGGAAAATGCTAGACGCCAATCCTTATCCATCCAAGTTGGCAATTCCATGCCACTCAGCACAGCGTCAGCTTGCAAAGGCTTATCTCTTATCTCCTACCATTATTATAACAAGAACTTGATAAACTTGGGATCTCTTTTCCTCGGGAGAAGCACCATACCATACCATACCATAATGTTTGTCCTCCCCAAACCAAAAATTGCATTTCACATGTTGTTGGGTGGCTACCTTGTTAGTACAAGAATTAGTTAGTTCATTACAGTGGCAATGTTGTTTATGCAAAATTATCTCCTTTTACAAGATATTAACACAATAGTTCCTATCTGTATTTCAAAATGACAAATTTGAGATCAAATATTTAGATTTAAATTTTATAATTATATTTATTAAAAAAAATTATTAAAAATATATAAATTAATTTCATATTTAATAATAATTAAAAATATCTCATAAAAAAAAATTGCTTCCCTCTCGCTACTTTCACAGGCTGCTCACTTAGCAACATTATGAATTTATGAGACAAAAAATTGTTCGTCCTGCTGATTTTTCTACCTACCTATTCAACAACCTTTGGATTGAGTAATTACAGAAAATTATTATAAATTTGTAGCATTGGTCTATTTGATTGCAAATTACATTAATATGCTCAGATATGAATTTTGACGTTTGGTATTTACTTTCTCATTATATAAATTTTTTTTTAAAATTAAAAAATTATAAATTTCTTATAACTACAAAATCTTCACTTTTCTAATTATTTTTATAAAATTATAATAAAAAATATTTATTACTAATCAAAGATTATTATTTATTACACATTACTTACTCATTTGAGCCCCATGCTCAGTTATGAGCGTTGATATATGTATATTTTTATATTTAATTTTTTAATTTTTTTAAATTTAAAAAATAAACAGTACAATATAAATATAACAACGTAACAATAATTTTATCCTTACTTTATCAGTGCTTCACTTTTGCCAGATCATTACTCTTTTGTCCTCTTCTAAAAGTTTCTTGCTTTGAAGTCTGAATCAGAAAGAGAGAAACAAGAAAAATGAAGAGAAAGAATCCTTCTTTTGATTAGATTTGCTCGCTGTTGACACGTAGGGGACCGTTGAACGGAAGCCGGACAAGGATGCTGGGTGGGAGGATATGGCAGCGGAGAGTATGGACCTCCGGCCGGCGCTGCTTACGTGTCTTCATCCCCGAGAGCTGTTCTGCTTCACCCTCTTCGTTGGCCTCAGAGCAAAAGGCTCCATTTGGGAGGTTCTTCTCTGGGTGTTCTTCTTCTAACTCTTTTCTGGCGTCGTCTTGGTTTGCTAATGCTAAATATCATGTTGATGTGAGTCTTTGGTATTATTGTTCTTAATTTTTATTAAAGGGCTTTTTTAGTTGGATAATTGAAACCAAGTTGCCAAAGTTTTGTAGTTTATAATTTGCTTAAAGTTCCTTTTGAGCAGAACACGATTGATTGGTTGTAACGTTGCTGTCATTAGTTTGTTCAACACAATAATTTCCATTCTTTGATAAATGATATTGTGTTCTTGTTGTGTGCAATTTGAGATTTTGATGGAGCATATTTCAGTTAGTCCTGTCTGTCTGTTCCTAATAATTTATTATAATCTTGAAAAATCCTTGTGTGTAGATTTGTGATAACTGATAAGTTTTTCTGTATCACGTCTAATGGACACTTATTTTGCAGTTCAATATTCCGTATTTGAAGAGATATTGCTTTTCCACTCAACCAGTGTTAGATTTCTCTCCTGGTGGGACAGTTGATGTGCCATTGGCACAGACTGGTGAAGGCATTGCAGATTGTGAAGTTCTCAAATGGTTTGTGCAAGAGGTGAGTAACTAGTTTCCTTACGGGTGTTTTCTACTAAGCTGTTCATGCTCCTTCCCCATCTTATGACTATTTACTGTTGGAGTAAATCTGAAACTTAAAACAAAATTCTCATTCTTCTTTTCTATATTATTTCTTTGATTCAATTTTTTTCCTATACATTAAACTCGTCTCTCTGTTTTAAATATATGCAAGATTCTTTATAGGTGAATATTAACCTTCAAAATGTTCAGGTATTGGCGCTCTAGTTGCAATTTTGACTTTCAACATGATTTCATTCTTTTTCTTTTGGTGCGTATGTCTGTGTTTGGGGGTAAGGGAGGAGGTGGTTATACACACCCACACCTTGTATAATTTCATATTCTGTTTGACGTTGCCACTTTTTCAGAAAGCCATCTGGAAGATTTATTTTTGTGATTTTTCGCTCTGGCAGGGGGATCAAGTTGAAGAATTTCAGCCCCTTTGTGCAGTTCAGAGTGATAAAGCAACTATAGAAATTACAAGTCGCTACAAAGGAAAAGTTGTTCACATTCTCAATGTTCCTGGAGATATTGTAAAGGTGGGACTAAACGCCTTGAATTGTTGTATATATTTCACTATATTGATGCATATAAATGTAGATATTGCTAGAGTACACTTGTGTGAGTCGTGAAAATGAATACAAACAATGGAATTTGAGACCTGAAAGGGGTGAGTTAAAATGAGCAGTTAAAACTAAGATATTATAGTTTGCAGTAAACTCACATTTTTCTTGTGACTAGTGGATAATAATGGATTGATCAAGAGAATAATTGATCTCCTTTTTCTCAATCTGGGAAATATATGTGTGGGGGCCACATAAAGACACATGTTCAAGAACATTTTGAATACCATTTTCAGAGTAAACCATAAAGATAAATAACTTTTTGAGAAGATTGCTAGAAGATATATGCTTTATTATGCAATTTTTCATACATGGTTCTTTGGTATATTATCCTTAAGATAGGACTGAACAGTACTAATTATGATAGCAATACCCTCAATAGTTGAGTCCACAACATTAAGAGGTTCATTTCCCATTTAATCCCCCAATCTGACTCTTCTTCATGGCCTTTAAGCAACACATATGAGGATTGTGTAGTAGTCACATTTATGTTGTGAAGAATACGGAGTTACTTCTTTCTTTGACAAAGCCTTCAGAGGCTGTAATATGTTGGAAGATATATAATTTTTCATGATTTAACTCTCATTCCAATTATTTGGTCTTTTGATTTGAGACTACTAATATATTTTTATATTTGATCTTCTGCTGCATAAACTTGCAGGTTGGAGAAACTCTCTTAAAAATACTAGTTAATGAGTCTGCATTTCCAGCAGCAACCTTTGATGATTCAGAAAATGCAAATTCACCTGGTTCTGATGATGAAAAGGGTAAACAAGGCGGAGTTCTATCAACACCTGCTGTACGGAGTCTGGCAAAGCAGCATGGTATAGACATAAATGATGTATGTGGAACTGGAAAAGATGGTAGGGTGTTGAAAGAAGATGTTCTCAACCATGCTATCAAGAAAGGAATCATCAAAGATAGATCTGGTTCCTTGAATGGTGAATATGGACAGCAGCCCCAGTTAGTGGAAGAAAACAACTGTGGTGAGACCGTTAAAGTTGAATGGCCTTATAAAGACAGTATACTTCCGCTTAGGTAAAATCAGATCAAGCATTATTGTTCCATAGGGTGATGATGGATGTGGGGTTTGTATACTGATAGGAACCAGAAAGCCAAAGAACAGAAATGGCAAATTATATTAACAGAAAGAAGAATTACAATGGAGAAGATGACTCTCAGATGAAGAGTATCTTTTCCACCCTACTGGCTTTTCAAGGCACCCAACCCTCCCTGCACACTACTCAGAATTTCCTTACGTTTGCCTACCATCCCCTGCTCTATTTATTCCCCTCTAAACTTGTAACAGATTACTAACCAAACCTGCCCTCACCCAATCCAAGATGGCCACGCCTTCCTTATGTCATGAGTCAGGTTCTAGCATAAATGAAGATAAATTATGTCAAACCATGTAAAAAAAATCTGTCATACAAATGATTCTAATTAAATCAAAGAGAAGTTTGATGATACTTACAGTTGCAATAGTAGGGAGGTGTTTTGCGTTACTTTTAATGATGAAAAATATTAATTCAAAAACCAAGTCATAATAAAGTTAACGAAAGGTTTGTTTATTTCTTTTAATTTGCAGGGGATACCGAAGAGCAATGGTAAAATCAATGTCTATGGCGGCTAAAGTCCCACATTTCCATTATGTAGATGAGATAACCTGTGATGCCCTAGTGGAGCTTAAAACATCTTTTCAGAAAAATAATCCTTATCCTGATGTCAAGCATACTTTCCTTCCTTTATTAATAAAATTACTTTCAATGGCCCTCATCAAGTACCCTTCAATGAATAGTTGCTTCAATGAGGAGTCACTTGAGGTCATCCTCAAAGGTTTGTATTTTAGACGTAACTCTATGAACTCTTTCTATATAATTACTTACTGGTCTTATCGAAGCGTGGCCATGTCTGAATCCTTGTAGAATGATAATAAGGAACTTCTGTTTGGTGAAACATGTGTACCTAAGGAAAATTTAGGAAAGCAGTTGGCTATAGAACTTATTTAAAACTTATATTGCAGTAGTTATTTGACTCTAATTTAAGCCGTCTTTTATGACCTTTTCTTCATACATGGTTTGGGGTTGAGTTACCAAAAAAAAAAAAAGTATGAAAGAAATGGCAAAGTTAAGTCTAGAACAGTGCAAGTATCTTGCATGAATATATGTCACAATTTGACTTATTTCTCTATCATCTTTACTTAGCTGTTGAAACTTTGTTGCAAATTTCTTCTAAAATTATTGGGCTATTGTGTACTCAAGCAGAACACGTTGGCTTAATGGAACTTTCTCCACCTTTGAAAACCCAATTTGATCCAAACCAAATGTGAGTGTGACTTTCCATTTTGCAGAAAATTTGGATGATATTAACTATTAAATTCGTATCATTCTAGCTATGATGAGCACAGGATTCTTCCTGGAAGTTGGCATAGAATTCCACTGCAACTAGAATTTTTAATTTTAATCAAACTTAAGCCATGTGATAAATTTAATAAAGCAACCAAGTGCTAACTTTCTTCAGAGCAGAAATATCAATAATGAAGTCTGTCTAGAGTTTGGCTCTACCATTTTTGCACTGATTGTAGCTATCCTGCTGCTGGATGCATTGCTCCATTAATCGTACCATATATTTTGGTTCTAGTGGCTACTTCTTATGCATGTGCAACACCTTTTTTTTAAAGTGACCTCGTAAGAAGTCACCCTAAAAATTTAAGTTGCCCTTGAATATGAAAGTAAATTTATAAAATGAGTAATCAAGAGCTACGCTCTTTCAGGATGCCACTTATTTACTTTCTAATAGTTTAACAGGGGTTGTTTCCATTTCCATTTTGCATTTTGACCATATTTTATACCTTTTCTTTTTTTTTTTTTAATTTTGTATTTTGTTCATTTACTTAGGGTTGTGACAAGTATGACAACCTAACTTTGTGATTCTGTGATCCCGATTGATCTAATTTAAAATATCTATATTGTCTATCCCAAATTTACTCTTGTTAGGCAAATTATTGAAAAAAAATGTGGTAGTGAACTAGGCTATAATATAGACACATTAACTATATTTTCAATATAACCTTAAGTAGATGTCCTGTCTGTGTATGCTTACTGTCTCGAACAGAATGTCAGCAATTGTTTTAGATGTTTTTCTCGTCAAGTTTATAACAATTGAAGTTGAAGGGATTGATCTTGATCATGGGAACTGCGAAATTTTTACAGTTTTCACATATAATGTGTATCTATGTTGTTCTTATTATAGGAATGGACTTATAAATTATTTGATATGGAAACTTTTGCTGATGAGTGCTGATTTATATCCTAATGGTGATAAATTTGATGCTTTTATTTGAGGCAATAGATTTCATTAAAAATTTGACACAATGGACTTGTTTGCTATAGGTTCACACAACATTGGAATTGCCATGGCCACTCCAAATGGTTTAGTTGTACCAAACATAAAAAATGTTCAGTCTCTTTCGGTCTTGGAGGTTAGTTCACATTCTTATGATTGTCTGTTTATATGGGCACCTCTAGTTGTGTTCTGCTTTATACTTGCATTTTTTATCTTATTAGAACTTTAAGTTTAATGTCTATTGCTGCTTGATTAGTTAGAGAACTATGAAGATGAAGTTAATTCATGATTTCATGTACTTGAATCACACGTTTGACATCATAGGAATTGCCATGGGTATTTTATTTATTTATTTATTTTTTAAAGACTCCTTACCTAAATAGAAAGGAATTTTATGCATCTTCTTACTAACAATTAACAATTCTGGTTAGTAAATGTTGCCAATACAGAATACGTTTTTGGCTGGCTTTGTTGCCAACCTGTGTAGTGAAGTGTTACTTCTGTTTTCCAATGCTTGCTTTTGTTAACGGTCCTACTATTCTTACAATTTTATTTTCATTTAATCCTTATAACACAAAATTCAAACCATTAAACTTACTATGTTTTACAGACTGGACTGTAGGACACACAGAGAAATTAATGACTTATGGGTTGTTGTTGCTCCCACAACCTCACAAGAGGTTGTGGGAGCAGTAATTTTCTTTTGTTAACAAATTTATATGTGGGGCAAGTGGGGGATTTGGATCCTCTGATTTTGGTAACTTACTTTCTGTCTCTCTTTAAAATTTAATATATGTGACCCGCTGTTTTTTCTCACTAATTTTTTTCTCTCTTAATTTTCTTTCTTTCTCGCTCTCACTCTCCCTTGCCTTTACGGTAGGGGATCCGTATCCGCAAGTGGTATATATGTGTTTGACTTCATTTTGGAGTGTAATTAAATTATATTTACATTTATCAAAATTTTTTGTCTAAATACCTGTCCCATGTATCTATATAGCATAGACAAGGACGATTGTCTTCTTTTTTTCCCCATGATAAGCCATATTCTTGTGCCTCATTTTAATTATTTCACTTCATTTATGTATTAAGATAACCAGAGAACTGTCAAGGTTGCAACAATTGGCATCAGATAACAAGCTTAATCCTGAGGATATATGTGGTGGGACAATTACTTTAAGCAACATTGGAGCAATTGGTGGAAAGTTTGGTTCCCCATTACTTAATCTGCCTGAAGTCTCCATAATTGCCATTGGTCAAATTCAGAAGGTTCCACAATTTGCAGATGATGGAAATGTGTATCCTGTGTCGCTCATGACTGTAAGTGATGACATTCATGTTGGTCTTCCATATTTGCATTGGCAAAGTATATGAGCAAACATTTTCTTATTGCAAAACATAGTGTACACACGTTGTAGGTAACTGCTGAGTTGATAAACTTGCTGTATAGAAGGGAAAGATTGTGATTTTAGTGCAGCCCCTTCTTTTGCTAGTGGAAACTGCTTCACAGCAAATTTCCTAATGTCTAGGTGGTTGCTAGCTCAGTTTGTGTAGTCTTTTGATTGTCTTACCTACTTTTCAAACTATGGTCAAGAATTACTATGGATTACTGTTGCCTCTTTTTGTTGATCAGGCAAAGTAGTTCTATGTGGCGTACCTATTCTTTATGCTCAAGAAAAAGAAAGGAAGGACCTTTAATGAGAGAGTCATAGAGCATTTAGAGATTATATCTTGTGCTTGTTGTTACTCAATGGTTACATGTAGACTTCTATAGAGCAGGTCATGTCATAATGAAAGAAATTTCCCAGGAGTCAGCAATGGTTATATGTATGGTTGATCTTGCATTTATAAAATTGTCAGAGACTGTCATACTCTTTATTATGATATTCAAATGGGTTAGAAAATGAATTAAACTTCACCTTTTTTATGCATTTTTTGGCTTTCAGGTTAATATTGGTGCCGATCATAGAGTGTTGGATGGAGCAACTGTTGCAAGATTTTGCAATGAGTGGAAGAAGTTAATCGAACATCCAGAGCTTCTCATGTTGCATTTGAGATGAGACATTGTTGACATGGAGTCATGGAGAGGCAATTATCTACTACTAGAATTGTAAAGTAGATAATTGATAAATATTGGCTGCTTTTTTCTTAAATAAAAAACTTATAAACAAGAGCATTTAAGAAAGGTAAACGTTAGTTTTAACATATATGCTCATTGCCATTTCACTCTTTGCTTTATCTCTCTTCTTCGTGTTTTGTTCTGCATCTCTAGTTCCTGGTCAGCTGAAATTAGGTATGCTTTCATCTTTATTTGATAAACAAAAAAAAAAAGGTTTGACCAAATCTCATGTAGCCAACGACTTATTGGTACAAAATTGTCAAAGATAAAATTTATATAATTTTCAAAAAACAAGAAAAAGCCAGATGCTCTTTTAAATTGACAAAATTTTCAAAGATTAAATCTATGGTAAATGTATCAACAACCTCTCATTCAACATATAAAAAAAAAATTGTAAAAAGGTCATTCCTTGTATTTTTTGAAGTCATATTTTCAAAATTTTTATTATTGAAAATATATGTTCATTACTTATCGTTAAACTTGTAATGTTTAGATGATACGAATTAGTCTATCAACTAGATGATAGGAATTAGCCTTTCCTATCTTAGTAAGAACCATATTAAAATTAACGTATTTACTTCAATTTTCTGATAAAAAATTTGTAACAAATAATTTTTAAAATAAATTTACCTACGTAAATATAAAAAATGATTAAAGGGAGGAGTATTGACTATTGATTTCTCTCCTTAACCACCTCAAATGCCTTAAGATTGTAATGGAAGACTAGGAGCCCAAATGTTGTAACTAATATGCAGTGACAAATGCCAGGGAGAAAAAAAATGCAAATAATGTGTGTAGAAGACAAGCCGACTAAGAGATTTCTATTGAGACCAAGAGATCGTCAAAACGGGACTCAATTGTGTTGAATCTTCTTGGTTGAGGAAAAGATAATTTTAATTGAGGTCAAATCATAATAAAGTATAAAAATACTTATAAAAATAATCAAACTAAAATTTTAGATAATGTGGCTCCGTTGCTGGATGTCCTGTTACTCGAGCAGATTCACCTCTTGACTGGAGAAAGTTGCAGTTGCAAAGAAGACGGTAATATTTTCGATGAGGAAAGTGCTACACCCAAGTACAACAAAGGCAAAGTGAAACGGTTGCTTTTGTTTCTGTTATTACCTTCCATGTACCTTTTCTGTACGTGGCTCTTTCACTGCTTTTTTCATGTTAAGGTTATCTAGTTAGAATACTGTTATTTTTACTTTTTTATATTTATAATTTTATTTATAATTTTTATTTTAATATTTATAATTTTTTTTAATAAATTACACTTCAATTACATCGTAAGACAGTTACTGAAGCGTGGCTCATAAAGTATAGACGGAACATTAGTTATATGTCGTTCCTACGTTGAATTATGACAAAAGAAAACCCGTTTCACAAGGAAACTGCTTCTAAACTGCCATCAACCGCCCAAACTTTTTCTGTCTACTCCATCAACGCCTATTCATATGGACATTTTACTACCTAGGCCAATCCCTGAGACTTTCACAACAATGGTGGTGATAGCGTACAGACTCATTGCCATTTCGCTCTCTGCCTTCTCTCTCTTCTTAGCAACTTGTTCTGAATCTCCAGTTTCAGGTTAGCAGAAATTTAGTCTGCTTTTGTCTTTATATGTTCGAAAAAAAGGAACTTTTTGGGATATTTTACCCATGTGTGGTTTTAACTTGTGACAGGTAGAGCCCCGTCGCCCAAATTTGCTTTTAGTTGGTGGGATGATAAGAACACTTTCAGGGCCGGTGATACTGCAGCCATTATGGTCAAAGTACTTGAGAATGCTGACAAGATTGACAAAAATGCTTTTAAGCCGACACTCACTGTCAATGGAAAAGCAGGGAACAGTTCCTATGTATCAACTGTGTTGTCCAATTTCGAAGGAGACCAAAATGATTGGAAGATTTTCTTCACCCCCATTAGGGTTGGAATTTTTAATGTGCTCATCAACGACGACCGTTATCAAGTTTATGATTCATCATTGCATTTCCAAGTTGAGCCAGGTTTTAGTCAATCTTTCTCCTACTAAGTATAATGTGTATACGTGTTAATGATATTAGATGAACTGCCATTAAAAGGCTCAAAGAAGGATTCTGTTGTTAAGTAAAAAATAAAAACAATGATTTTTTGTAATACCTTATTGTTTTAGTAAAATGAATGCGCAGAAAGATTTATTCATTTTTGTTTAGCATTCTTTAATTTTTTTCAATGTCGGTCACTTTAGTTTGATCTAATTGGTTAGTCTAAGACTTGATTGATACTGTTTGATTGAAGGGAACATGTACCCATCTGTATGTGTTGCTTCTTGGAACGGCCTCAAAAATGAGTTTGAAGCTGGTGAGAAAGCTACAATTATGATACTTATTGAAGATGCATTCGGGAACAATATCTCTAAGACAACCGAAGTATCCTATTTACCTGATTTCAGTTTGTCTGTGCTTTATGAAAATGGTTCTATTGCAAGTGTGTCAAATATTACCAACATGGGTTGGAATGAGTTTGATTATATCATCATCGAGTTTATTGTGTCAGTAGCTGGGAACTTCTCATTGTGCATAGATGGAGGAAACCAAACTTTGAATGCTTCCCCGTTGCCATTGAAGGTGAACCCAGGTTGTTTGCTCTTGTTTCAATAATTTGTTTATACTGTGTTTGGGGCCATTAAGGAGTTTAAGCTTTGTTAATTATGTGGTCTTCATGCGATGGGAGGAATCAGTAGTGGTTTACTGGTTAAGATCTTTATGTTACATGCTTGATGCAAAATAGCAACTTCAACAATGGGCATCTTTTAGATCCTAAGTGCTTACCCAATTTTCTTAGAATTTCATATGTGGGCCTTATTTTATCTTTGTGCCATATCTTTAATTTTACCAGCAGTCTCTTTCTTTCCTTTTCTGATATCAGGACCTATAGATGTCTCTAGCTGTATAGCCAAATTGAACTTCGAACCAAATGCATGGCAGCTGGGTTCTAAGATGGAAATTTTCATACATCAGCTAGATCAATACGGAAATTTGGTTCCTGGAATGTATGCATTTGATGCTGAAGTTGTTGAAAGAGAGACAAACCTGTCAATACCAATTGCGGATCTTCATTTTGAAGAAGTGGGTGCCGGAATTCAGTTATTTTCTTTCAGCAATTGGGAACCAGGAAACTTCTTGCTAACCATATATGATATCAAGCATAATAAGAGCATATCTAATATGCCCTATGCTTATACTGTCTTTGTGGGTAAAATTCACTTGCTAACTCTTACTATAGATATTTTGTTCGTTAACTTGCTTTCACTTATATTTTGTTACCACTACTTTGATTTTATGACATCATTCCTGTCAGCTGTGTCTTTTTCTTTGAACCTATAGTTTGTTTCATTGTTTTACTTATTTCATATCACCTGGTCACTTATTGTTGTTAATATAAATATTATGATTGTACATTTTATCATCACATCCCTTCTCTTAATTCCACACACGCACACATGCTCAATGCAGTTGCTGGATTCTCGCTTGATTTCATCTCTTAGAGTGTAGTGACATCTTACATAATTCTTTCGGCATATGAATATTTTTTTCTATTGTTTCTTAAAATACAATTTCTGATTTATGTTTCTTTTTGGATAGGTTATTGTGATGGGGTGAAAAGTGTTGTTAATGGATCTGGTTTAAATGATTCAGTGGTTGGAGTGGTGGCACAATTTTCTGTGTTTTTAAATGATGTCTATCAATACCCCTCTCCTGTTGAAGCAGAAATACTTCAAGTGAAAATTTTCAAGGAAAATGACTCCTACAGTGTCTTGCCAATCATATATCCTATGCTAAACACCAGTGGTATATGCAAGAGTCAATGTTTATAGTTCTCTTCATATTTTTTGTTTTTAAGTTTTTATTGTTGTATCATAATGAGACGTGAACGTTTGTTCAGGGAGTAAAACAGCTGTTGGAGGGAGATTTGACAGTATCAGTCTCATAGAAATTGCCCCGTCACCATTAATGGAGATGACTAACCATGTAAGAAATGTAGTATCTAATTTTGGTGAACAATTTAACAGTAATTTGAAAATTTAATGTCATCTCATCTTGGTTTCAGTCTAATGGGAGTTGGAACTCTATAGTTGCCAGTGCTTTTCATGTAGATTACATGCCTGAGAAAAGTGGCATTTATGAGATTTGTGTCTATTGTGGAAATATATTATTGAATGGCGGTCATTCATTCAGAAAAGAAGTAAGAGCAGGTACTGATCTGAACTGCATGATACCAAATAATTTGTATGAGCTTCGTCAGCCTTTTTTTTCGAGGGGGTGGGGGAAGGGTTAAGAATTAGCATCATCATAATAGACTAATGCTGGACAAGAAAACATTCTTCTTCCCAAGATTGTCCCATTCTCTGTGCACAGTAATCAAATAGAAGAGTGAAACCACCCCATTAGGATTGATGAATTGAAAAAAAAAAAAATTTAACGAGGAGATGTTTATATCTTCTAATGATAAATGAACCTACAATGCTTGCTTGATTACAAATTATTTGTTGCACTTGTTATGTTGGGTTTAGCTGACCATTGATAAATGATTTTGCATATATTTTATGTGTAACGTTTAATAGTCTCCAATTTGTTTTTCAAGGATGTGCTTTTTGCCTGTTTCAGGTGAGGTAAATATTTCCTTATCAGGAGTTGTGAAGTTTTATGAAAAGGTGCCAAAGCTGATGAAAAATGAAATAGTAGTACAACTTATGGATTCCTTTTCAAATCCTGTACTTTCACAACAATCAAGGTTGAAATTGGAGATTGCTTCTAATAATAGTTCTGAAATTTCAACTTGGGACATTGTGGATAATATGGATGGGTCATACGGCTGCAATTTTATGGCCAGAGATGTTGGCACTTATGAGATTTGTGCTTCCTTTGATGGCAAGCATTTCACACCATGCCCCTTCATTGTCAATGTGTATAGTAGTAAGTCACATAGCATGATGTATCATTTTGCTTATAGATAAAATCTAGATCTATGCATTGCGATTAGATTGGTATATGTATTGATCTGGACAGATTTCTTTCTCTCTTTTGCTTTAAATAATTGAAATTTGATTATTTTCTTGCCGCTATATTTTTAGATAGTTATTATTTGACCCAATTCAAATTATCAATGACAAATTGTCAGTGTTATAAGGATGAGCTTTTAATGAGCATAGGAACTTGATCATTTGTGTTTTCTGAAAAATAGTTTTGAATTCATATCTCTGACTCTAGTTTTAGAATCTATATGAATATGTTCTGAGAATTTCCATGTCAAAACTTTCAGGTGAGTATTTTCCCAAAGCCAATGATGATAAAGTATCTATATGGGAGGATGAGTCCATTGCTGTTGATGCTTTAGCAAATGATTATGTTGCAGATGATAATGCAACTATAGTTGAATTTTCAAAAGTAAGATATGTAATTAAATTTACTCTGAAACCTCCTCTTAGCCTTCCCTTTCCTGTTATGTTGCTCCTATCATTTCCTTGTTCAAAGGCCCTTTATTATCATTTACCTTTTTGGGAGGTTATAGATTAGAATGGCTGATGAAGAAAGGTTTATTTTTTCCAGCATTAAATTGTCCTTTGATGGTCCAACAATTTCATACCCATGGATCTTAACGTTGATTTACTGCAGAATGAGTAGTTTACTTGTAACATGCTTATGCTTATGATGAACAAAATGTTTCAACATTATAGCAATTTTTTTTTTTTTTTTTAAGCAAATATGTGTAGAAAGTTGTGCATATATAATATTCTGCATTGCATAATCCAGTACGTTGATCATTCCTTGTCTTCAATATATACCGTTATGATTGTGACATTATTTTAATGATGTACTTGTGAAATATGATAATTGACCAATTCTCTCTGGTGTTTTGTCAGCCAGATCATGGTTCACTCATACAAAACAGAAGGATCTTTCGTTATACTCCATATAAAAATTATTATGGAAATGATTCCTTTTGGTACACAATATCTGATATAAATGGAAATTTAGCCACTGCTTCTGTCTACATATCTGTTCTCAGTATCCCACCTCAGTTTGCTTCCATTCCAACCCAACTGAATGCAATTGAAGACTTGATAAGCCCTAGATTTGGGTAAGAAACACTGTGTGATGCTTGCATTTCTAAGCTTTTCTAAGGATTTTCTATTAATATTGTTAAAGTATTGTGTTGTCCTTTTATCTATAATATTATTGTGCTCCGTGCAGTGGTTTCACTGGGTTTGAGATAAGTTATTCAGATCTAGTGGAGAATATTTCTGTCAATCTGAGTGCACAATCTGGAAGTTTACTTCTGGCTCCCATGGTGATGCAATTTGGGCAACCAATGTGGAGTGAACTTACCCTTTACACAGGAAATGAACCAGCAAGGCATTTAATATTAGAAGGCTCCGTCGAAGTGATTAATTTTGCGCTTCAATCAATTCAGTATCTGGGGTATCATCAATTTATCTGCACTTACTGTTTTATCTAATTTAATTAATTAATGCTCTAGTTGTTTGTTCCTACAGTACAGAATATCTTGTATTGTATGTGCACACTTGAAAATGAAGTTGACTCTAGAAATGGCATTTTTAATAAGGATATTTGTCAATTTATTGAATATAAAAGCAGAATTTTATGCCAGGTTTTCCATATAGACATTGTATCTTTTGCTTACGCTTTTATAAAACACTCTACACAGCCATGAGTTTGTTTTCACGTTTGATGACTTAGAGTCTTAAACTATTTGTTTGTCATAAGAAGTAACTGTCGTGATCTATTTGTGGAACATTTTATTCAAATACACTCTGGAATTATTCTGGTCAATAAAGAATCCATGCCACATAATTGAGCACTACTATAGGCTTCTTGTCAATGAATTTTTTAAGTTTGGGTATGTGATAATATGGGTGAGTTTCAAGGCATTCCTGTGCCATAGAATTCATAATCCCTATATTTTGAAAAGTTCATCACTAAATGTTTTAACATTTTCTAGTATTATTATCAATAATTTTGTATTTCTTTTATTTCCCTTCAGAAATGACAACTTTTGTGGTGGGGATACCATTCGAGTTTCTACTAAGAATAAGAATGGTGCAAATACATTAGATGTTCCAATTTTTGTGGATCCTATCAACGATCCTCCATTTATTAGAGTCCCAGACTTTATCATATTGAAGAGCAATGAAGATGAGACACTTATATTTGACAGAGATAAAGACAAGTTTGACTTTTTCATTGGAGATCCTGACCTTTTTCACTTTCCTGGTACTGTTCTAAATATATGTGTCTTGAGATAATACTTTAGCATATGTTGAACTTTGAAATAGGATATAAAAAGTAAAACAAAACAGTATATGACACAAAGATAGTAATGTTCATTTCGTGGCAATTGAGATAGCAATTATTCAGCAAAACGTTTCCTATAAAATAGTTTGTTCCTGGAAGATTGTTTGCATAGAAATGAATCTAGAGGTCTGTCATGCTTGTTAATTATATGCAGACTTTGGAAGCAACATTGTTAAGAAATGAGGAAAATAAGTGATTAACTCAGAATGATGGGTAAAATTTACTTTAAGTTGGTTATTTGTTTTTAAATTTCTGATTGAGATGACCACTGAAAATTAGATTGGCATTTGTTTAATAATTTAGCTATTGACCCATCTGTTTAATGGTACTGGCTCCCCTTCTTTTAGTAGTAAGGATAGAGTGAAAGTTTACATGTTTGGTGACTAACATCTCTTTCTACTTCTGTGTGTGCGCGCACAAGTAATATTCACTTACTAAAGAGGTGTCTCAAATAAAAAAAAAAAAAATTATTTTGAACAGATCTAAGAGGTTATGTCCCAAACAACTTTATTGCTGGACATGAAATGTGTAGCCTTTTGAGTTTCAAAATATTTTAGAATATGATGGACTATCTTCTTCTTAACTTTCTAATGGACTTGATGAAGTGATTTCAAGCATGATGGAGGCTTGACAGTCTGCTGATGGGTCTGTGTCAGGTGGTGAGACTCAATTTCTGGTGACATTCTCTGTTGAAGTAAATAATGGATTATTGGTAACAAATCTCCCTGCTCATTTGATCTATACAACTGAACTGAAGTTTCAAAAAAGTTATCAATGGCACCCTATTCAAACATACGTGACAATCTCAAAGCATTTTATGGTCAAAGCTAATGGAATCAGATTTCAGGGCACAGTTAATGACTGCAACAGTGTGATGCAGCAACTGTTCTATCATGTAGGTATTATTGTTTTGGCTTGAGGGTTAAGAAGTAATTTTGGTGTTAGGTATGATGATATGCTATATATTACCTTCACCAGTTACACATGATGCCTGCACATAAGTTTATGGCAAACATAAGCTTGGAAGCATCATTGTTCATCCATTTCTGCCTTTACTAAACGCAAGTAGTAGTATTTGTAGAACATTAAAAAGCTACTTTTCTAAGCTACTGTAAAGGTTAAGTTTAATGGTTATATATATAGAGATGCATTTAGAAGCAGTTTGGCGTGCAGTGTAGTGGTCCACTATGTTGAAAGGTTCATTATGGGTGAATAATATTAGTGTTTTCTGATTAGTATCATTTGGTAATACTGTAATTTTACTATGCAATACATTATACATTATATTTCTACTAATACAAAGATTGAAAAAGATCATACGGTTTTCAAAAGCAATCCCTAACCTACTTTCAAAAAAACCACCAGTTTTCTAAAAGCAGTTGCTTATGAGCGTTTATTAGAAAGAAATATGTTTTGGAACAAAAGAGAAACTGCAAATTTCCTTTGTTTAGTGTTGTGAAACAGCCTGATTTACAATGTTTGAGAATGTGAATCTTGCTAGAGTAAAGGCAAGATCTTTGATTGTCACTGTAGAATTTTTCTTTTTCTACAGGGAGGCGAGCATGGAGCTGTTTTAACATTGACATTAAATGATATGGGAAATTATGGGTGTTATCCGGATTGTGCAGAAGGGATATCAATGCCTTTATATACTGAGGCTTTCGTGAATTTAATGAGAAGGCAACCAATGAATTCATTGCATGCACACAGTAAGCAACAGGTTTTTAGAAGTCAATCTGGGAGCATTAATCTATGAATCATTGGGTGTTATCATTTTATACTCATCGTAAAGGCTTGTTAGTGTGAAAACCTCAGTTTGAATTAATAGTTCTGCTGCCCCTGCCTGTTTTGACCCTCTTTTATAATTCGTTTTAGCCCTGAACTAGCTTAGTAGTTACATATGCCTTTTAGTTAGGCTTCATTCCAATTAGCCTTGGCTTGATGCATTTAGTTTTTAGATTTGGGAGAAGATTGTGTTTTCCATTGCCCAGCTTGATATACTATTTCTGTAAAAGCTCCTACACACACACACACACACACATGTATGCATGTATATATGTATTGAACTTCCGCACATGGCATTGTCAGAGTTTAATGGAAAGATTTTAAGTGCGATCAACTAACTTAATTGCAGCATGTGTGCAGTTGTACCTAGTTGTGACTGCAAAGTACTGTAGGTAACATTACTCATACTAGGCAGTTTGCCACAAATGGATATAGAAGCATTTACTTAGCTTCCTATATAATGGCACCAGATAGGGTTATAGACGTTGGTTTTATTTTCTTTCATTACCATGATCCATCAACCAGTAACAGAAGCATGCAGGTTTTTGTTTATACGACTTACGAGCTCATTCTATATGTGGCTGCAGCCTTAGGATCAGCAATTGTCATTGAGTTTGTTATCATGTTCTCTCTTGGGGTGTCACTTCTATACTTCACATGCAAATGTGCAGTTCTTCTTGTAAATGAAAGAAGAAACTGTGTCAAAAGATCATCAAAGCGATCTGTTGCGCAAAGTTCCCAGAGACAAAGTGTTAGTATTCATAGCAGTTATATCATTATTTGCACTTGGCAATGCAGCATGTTTGTTTTCTCCAACATCATTGCCTTGTTTCTGGAGGAAGAAACTTGTTAAAAGATTAAGTTCGGTTAAATTGACATATATAATATTCCTACATCAGTTGCATCACAATTAGCATTGCTTTCTGATTTATTGTTTCTTGTTTCCTTTTTCTTTTCCTGTCTTCTTTTCTTATATTTTCCAACCGGATGCAGTCAAGCGCAAACTTACCTGATAATGCTACTTACTTCACTGTTTGCTGTTCAAGTCCTTCCTTGCTTGGTATTGGGAGGCCATCCTCCAACTTTCGGCAGCGGTAAGCAATTTGATAATGCTGCAGAGCTGTACAAAATCGATTTAAGATAGGGAGGCTAACTATTTGAAACCAGTAGAATGTAAAATTTTAGCAGTTTATTTGGCAACTCAGAAAAATTTATTGGACAAATGTATTAAATTTGGGGAATTTTTCAGCAGAATAACGCATAGTACTGAATCTTTAGCAGAATTTCTTCCATGTTGAGAAGTATATATGATAAAGTCAACGGGTTATTTTATTTTTGATTAATTATTAAAATTTGTATGTACACTGGTGGGACAACTAATTTTCCCTTGAACTGTACTTAGCTGAGCTTACTCTTTCCTTCAGCTCCACTAACAACTTCAGAATTCAAACTTTCAGGACCCATCGTCTATTACAAATTGGAGATTCTAGAAAGGCATACTCCTTCCCTTCAACAAGTGAAACCCATACTCTTGTGCCTAGCTTTACACCACTTGCTATTGAGAAAGGTCAAGGCTCAGAAGTTTAAGCCTTTCGTAAATGTAAACTACTTTTTGTTACTGTTGTATAGGCATTAGAATGGCTCTCTAGGTTTAGAATTATTTTGATACTTAATTTATGTCTGTCAAAAGGTAATTATTTTCTGAATTAAAAAAAAAATGGTTTAATTCCTCAAATTTAGCCTTTTGAAACTACTGAAGCAAACAATTTATAATAGGTTAATGACTTTGTTTCTTTGTAAAATATTTAACTTATGAGAAATTATTAGCCACATGCTTAAATACGTACAACCACATGAGATTAGGGAAAAAGGTTTGAATGAGGATACTTTAACTCTTATGAGGTTATAAGTGTAAATTTGCACAATTATGGCTAGAATAATTTTGTAGATAGCATTGCTAATTTGGACTGATAGACGTGTGATTTTTTTGGTTATAGAAAAATTGTAGTGTGCTGAAAGGAAGAGGAAACTCTTTTAACATCAAACGTTCTTTGATCGTGGGGGTTTTTGACAATGCACGTGTTGAAGGCATTCAACGAAATGCCGTTTATCTCACACGGTACACCAAATGTAGCCGCCGTCTTTGTCTTACAAAATGGGAGCAAACTACGCTGAAAGGGAATGAAAACAAGCAAGTGAGCATACAGACTTCTCTCTGTTTGGTTCGGTTCAAATTAGGGGAGGAGAGCCACATGAGGCTAATTCAAGTGGTGGTAGAAGTTGTCCCCCACCCCTATTCCTCAAGATCGATCAACCTCCCCAACATTATATAAAAATAAAAATTAGTAGAGGAGAGAAATTTTTTTTATTTGATTTAATATAAATAAAGGATATTTTCCTCCTTTGTTTAGACAAAGAAAAGATTTTAATTAAAAATAATTTATTATTATATTTATATATATTTTTTAAACTAAAATTCATATTTATTTAATTTTTTTTATTTATTCTATGATCACAAATTTTTATTATATTTTTATTTTATTAAAAAATTAGAGATTAAAAATAAAAGACATAATATAGTTAGATTTAATCATTTTAGTAGATTCAGATGATTATTAAAAAAAATTTAATAATTAAAAAACTAATTACAAGTAATTTAATAATTATATTTCAAAATTTTTATAATTCTTTTTTAAAAAAATAAAATAAAATAATTTATACCCTTAATTTCTCCTCCCCTCCCCTCCGAAATTATAAACCAAACAACAAATTTTAATTAAAATTCCTTGCATCCCTCGCCTCCATTCCCCTCCAACCTCGACTTCATTCCCCTCCAACCAAACGGCTTGAGAGAATAGGGAAATGGCAACGGCAGCTTGTCAGAAGCTTCTGCAAGTCAGCACTAAGATCGTCGCTGTTGGTAGAAACTACGCTGCCCACGCTAAAGAACTAGGAAATGCCGTTCCCAAGGTATCTCAACCTATATTTTTTGTTTGATTCCCAGGAAAATCCTGGAATCAACTTGTCCAATTTCAAAATTTTGAGGCGCGTTTAATCGAATAAGTTATCGTCTGGGTTCTGATTCTTAGCATCTATAGTTAAACGATCAGCATATGCAGGGAAATTGTCTACCAAAACTCTAAATTGTAATGTTTTCAGGAGCCCGTCTTGTTTCTGAAACCGACATCGTCTTACTTGGAAAATGGAGGAACAATTGAAATCCCACACAGCGTGGATTCTCTGCATCATGAAGTGGAGCTGGCGGTGGTGATTGGAAAGAAAGCTCGCGACGTGGAGGAGTCCTCTGCCATGGATTATGTTGGGGGTATTGGTCTATACCCCTTTTTCTTCAGTGTTTATATAGTTACTTGTCATTTTTGGTAGCTCTCATTCCATGTGTCAATAAAAAATTCAAAAAAAAAAAAAAAAGTACACATCAAATATACGTTGTAATTGTTGAGATCAGTTAAATATTTTGTTGTTATGCTGGAGTTGCTTGTCCTTTTATGTGTATATTACGAATTTGAAAGTTTCATTCTGGTCAATCAGGTTATGCACTGGCACTGGATATGACGGCCAGGGACCTTCAAAGTGTTGCAAAGGTAACTCTTTTCCCCTCTTGTAAATCTGAATGTGTAGACAATTGATTCGGGGTAAAATTCAACTCCCCTTTTGAAGGTGAGAGGACGTGGGATCTAAGCTACATGTATGTCTGTGATAATTACCAACAAGAAAGAATGTTAATTAGGTGGAACATCGAGTTCTACAAACAGGCAAACAAGAAGTTATTGGTTTGATTTACAAACAAATTTGTAAACTAGTCATAGACTGTGCTTGCTTGGAATGAAAATGCATAGGTTGTAGATGGCAACGTATCCAAACACGTCATAATTTTCCACCTTCTCATTTATCTTTATCTGTCTATTTTCAATCTCATCAAGCATAGCTGTAGTATTAGTGAGTTTTCTCCATTACTTATTAAAGCACAATTATGTAGTTTCTTCCCCTAAGATGCTGTATAACTTATTTTCTGATCAGTGATATAGTAAAGATGGGTAAAAGGAATTGTTGGATGAAGTATGTGAGTAAGCCAAGAAGATTCCATTGGATAATATATAAAAATAATTTTGCAACTCTTTACAAATTTACTAGCCTAGTTAGAAATCTAATGCTTTATTTTAGAGGACAAGGATTGTTAATAGTTGAACTTTTGGTATGTAAACAAGAGAAAAGTAAGAGACGACTTGTGTGTCAATTACCTGACTATAGTTTATGATAGGCTCTTAGAGTGCCCTGTGTAATCCAAGAAAAAAAGAGAGAGATTGAGTTTTACTTGCTTATAAATTTTTTTAGATATCCCTTTATTCATGCATATATATATATTTATATATAGAATACATTCTTTTTAACTGTCTTAGTAGCATATAATTGCTTTTGTTATAACTGCATTGAGCACCACTTAATACAAGTTTATATCTCTAACTACCTTGATTTCCTATCCTTTCCCAACTCTTCAAAACGACTTTGCCCTCAAAATCCAACTTGTATAGAATCTAATTAGCATGCCACCTGGGTCAAAGGTTTAAGTATCAGGATAAATATCATCTGAATTTTGTATAAAATCATTGGCACTACTTCAAAATGTGTAGCCTCAAGGCCCACACTATGAAGAGAAGAACGGGCACTCACAAGAATTCTCCCAGTAAAAAATATTACACCATCTTTCAAAGTGTGTCTTGGATGTTGCCTAGGATGTGAGTCCACCAAATGGCATAATTTTTGCATGTCAAACATGTTGGCCGTCTCTTGCTTTATCTCATTTACCAATGAACCAATTGTTTGAGTCAAAACCCAAAGTGAGGCGCCTGCACTATAGTCAAATCCGTTGTCAGCCCCTTTTGCCTCCTTCATTTATCAAAGTCTCAGTAGCCTCCTCTGGCTGATCACGTGGCCTAGATAAAGCTTCTGCCACCCTATTATGTGAATCTGGATTTTACTGTATGTAAAATTCAAAACCCAACAAATTAATCAAAAAACGCTGCTGCTTAGGAGTCACTTGTTGCATCAAACCTTTAACACTTTTCTGGTCAGTTTTAATTGTAAATTTTGTGCCAAGCAAATATTGCCTCCACTTCCCCAATTCTTCAATTGCATCCATTTGTGTGTGTTCTGGCTTTGAGAGGGTATCTACAACACGGTACTCCCTAGTAGATTCATCCTTTGCATCTATCTCTCTGTTCTTTGTCCCTTCCTCGAGTCGTGAATTAGCCTCAATCCATGGATTGCTTTTATTAATATCAGTAGAACTTTGAAGAAGAAGATTGCTCTTCTCGTTCGCTTTCTTCCTCCTCTCCATCTCCAATAACTCTGAGGATCCAGATTGAGTTTGCGGTGCTTCCAACAATGATGGCCATGAGTACAGTTGGTAGTTTCGTTGCATTGCTTGCAACCAAACTAATACTTGCGATCCATGGAGAACGATGAGATTGACAGCCGTTGTTCTTCTGAAGCATCTAGGAGATTGAAATACTCTTCAGCCTTGGAGACCCACACGGCTGGATCGGACCCATCGAATCTTGGCATCCCAAGCTTGAAGGCCTTCAACAATTGTGATGCTGGAGATGTGCTACTCTTCCCACTTGAATCGCCTTTATTTTCTTGTTCTTGGTTCCTGCTACTGCCGCTTGAATTGCCTCCGTTTTCTTATTTTGGGTCCTGTGAATCCTGTTGGAACCTTGCTACGATATTCTCCAAACGAACGGTCATCTCCTTCGACAACACTCCGAAGGTCGAGAACTGCTTGTCATATGCTGCGAACCTCTGGTCCAATTCTTCATTCACACTGGCTACCATGTTCCCTGTGCCCTCTGTCATTGTTACCGGTGTTGTTCGGTAACAATGAAAGCACCAGATTGATAGGCTCTTCGAGTGGCCTACTTAATCCAAGAAAAAGAGAGAGAGACTGAGTTTTACTTGCTTGCAAATTCTTCAGAAATCCCTTTATTCATGCATACCTATTTGTTAATAGGATACATTCTTTCTAACTGTCTTAAGTTATAGCTAATTGCTTCTATTATAACTGCATTGAACCCTACTTAATAGTTAATACAAGTTGTTATCTCTAACTACCTTGCTTCCCTATCAGTTTGCTTCTTATATCTTTCTTCTCAAAATTGTATGCACATTTTAAATATGAAAGTACGATATTCTTATTAAAATTGATGTGTTTCTTTGTCTTTTGGCTATGTGTTAGTCTGCAGGTCTTCCATGGTGTTTGGCTAAAGGGCAGGACACTTTCACACCTATAAGTTCTGTTGTAAGAAATTGTATACCTTTGATGCTTCTCTTATGTTTGAAGGTTTTATGTAAATGCAATATAACAAAAATTAGTTCTCTCCAAAAGTTAGTAAGTGGTACATAATTCCAGTACCAGTTTTAGCTATTACATATAAATGTAATCTAATTACACTGGTGCGCAAATTAAGTGCTAAATAATGGCTTATCATTGGGGGCTTCTGAACAGCTTCCTATGCATTGCATTCAGTTATACCTCTTTATGTAATGAATTGCCAATGGACTTTTTCTATTTGATTTTATTTATATCACATACTTTAACATTCAAGTATACTATTGTTTAATAATCCATATATTTTATGCAGTTACCCAAGCCTATGGTGCCAGATCCTGACAATCTAGAATTATGGCTAAAGGTTTGATATATTTATACTTTATCACTAAGTTAATAAATCATTGACTGTACAATGGTTCTATTGTTTAAAGATGCATTGAAAATTTTAAACCAACTGCGGAGAAATGGTTGCCGCAGGTAGATGATGAAGTACGGCAGAAAGGCTCAACCAAGGACATGATATTTAAGATCCCATTTTTGATTAGCCACATAAGTTCTGTCATGACTCTATTTGAAGGAGATGTGATTCTCACTGGTATTGCTTTGACACTTTCTGCCAATTAATATATGTGCCATCTATCACTTGATAAAAAATGTCTTGAATAGGGTTGGCATAAAATAAGAAAAAAGCTAAACTCATGAAATTAGATTCACAAAATTTAATTTCAAATATTAAATTTATTAGATTTTATAATTTATTCTATAAAATTCTATAAATTTATTATTAATATTTTTTTGAATAAAGTTTTTGTTAAAATTCTATAAATTTATTATTAATATTTTTTTGAATAAAGTTTTTGTTTATTGAAGTGACAACAGAGGACTGAAGTTAAAATATCCCTTTTTTTGATGTTTGAATAATTTGAGAATCTCTTGAACATGGCTGTTAAAATATCCCTTAGAGGCTTCGAAGGAGCTGAATTTTCATTAAATTTTGTTTTGTGTGGTAGTGCCTATGTTGGAATTAACCCTGGATCACTTTATGTGCCGCAAGGTCATGCTTGTGGGCTCCTTATCGCGCTTATCTATTGTCTTCCTAGATAGGATTTTACGCGTGCTACTGCTACTGCTACTGCCACAAGAATCGGCATGTTATTGAGAAAGATTTGCATTCGTAGCCTCGCTAATGTATATTATGACTATGTGCAGGCACTCCTCCAGGGGTTGGCCCCGTTAAAGCAGGTCAACAAATTACTGCTGGCATTACAGGCCTTGTGGACACACACTTCAATGTCGAAAAAAGGAGAAGGCCCGGAAATCCAAATTTATCGTATTCATGATGTAAACGTAATTGCCTACACACGTGATATTAAACATCAGTTGTGGCACTATATCTTGGTCGAAATCTCAACCATTGCATGCAAAGTCTAGACATTCCTTCGTAGGGATACGCTGGGCATGTATGTATTCAGGAGGCATTAATTAGGTGTTGTTAGTGTTGCTGTTTTTCTTGTTTTCTTTCATTTTATAATCCTGTACCCAAAAAAAAAGTTATGGCACTATGTATTTCTTAATTAGTATTAGATTTCGAAATAACTACTAATTTTTAAAGTAGCGAAACAAAAAATAATTGTCTAATAAATTAAAGCACTAATGTGAGTTTTATGGTCTATTTATAATATTTTAATTTGACAATTACATTTATTATAGTAAAAATATATATTCAATCCGTAGTAAACTTTGACGTACAAATTAAAGAAATATATATTTGTGTGCTTTTAAAAATTTATTTTAACTTTTTACCATCATTTTAAAAAATACATTTAAATGAATAATCATAAAATATCTATATAACTTAGAATTTTAAAAATGTGATAAAAATAATATATATATATATTTTGTTACATTTAGAGAAGGGGATCAAATTTGGAGCTTTGGCATGGACAAATTTAATACCACTTGACATTAGCCCATGTGGCAAAACAATATATATTGCTTATTATTACTAATACTATTATTATTACTTAGTTTTATTTTTGTGATATATTTTTAATCTCTTCAACCTAATATTATTTAGATATATTTTATATTGTCATTTTTAAAAGATTATTACAAATATGTAGGTTGCGTGCAATGTTTTATAATATTAATTATAATATAACTAGTTAGATAAAAATTATTTTAACAAAAAATGCAATTTATTTCATTAAATATTATTTGATGAAATTTAAGATATTTTAAACTTTAATCTAAATTGATTAATATATTTTTAAAGAAATTAAAAGAGTAAGGACTGGAGTAATGTTACCCCAATTCATCAAGAACTGAAGGAGGATCAAGATGGAAACACACAAGGACTGAATCACACATACAAACATAAGCAACACAAAGGCGAATAGAGCAAATTAAAACTTCTGAAGGAAATCATAGATGTGATTGTTGATCTCCTCAGTTCTTTCTTCATGAAGAAAGTGGGCTGCCCCTTCAATAACTGCTACTTCTTCCAGAAGAGGCACGTCTCTCTTCATCCCACCCTTGTGAATATAATCCTTGACGCCCGGTGCATTGTAGGTCAGGTCAAGATCACCGACAATAAACTTAACAGCAACTTTGATTTGAGCACCAGTCCATGGGGCAGTGAGCTCCCAATTTCTGCAAAGTGCAAATGCAAGGAAGCTATTAAGTAAATTGGAAATGGACCAAAACAGGAAGACGAGTTTACCGTTGAATAATGCTATTTAGCAATTCCTTTTCTCAAAAATTGTGTACACAGCTCTAAAGAAACTATTTATTGCTCTCGGTTTGTGATATGATATGGTTAATGTGGTATACAAAACTAATAACAAACTATCATTTGCATTGTTTTGCCATTGTAATTTTGTGAATGACAATCGTAGTTGGCAAAAATTGTATAAATGACATCTTATTGGTGACTGGATGTATTATATAATTTATGCCACATGATATACTAAGAATAGTGAATGTATCCTAGAATGATATGTATCTGTCTAACTTAAAATTCAAGTATTGCCATTTGAACTCAATACAACCACCAAAGTAGTTTGTCCACAAAGTGTATAAGACAATCAAAGTGCCATTAGTTAACCATAAACTACGGTCTCAGCATAAAGTAGACTAGAATTGGTTAAAAAAATTAAAAGGTCACTGCAAATGAGTGATAATTGAGGGGTGCCCCACATCTTTTGGATAAGAGTTAAGTTGAAGATAACATACAGATCCAGATTTCTATAGTAGTTCAATGCCCCAGTGAAGCCAGTCCTCTCATATTTCCTGACATAGTAGTCACATTCTTCCTGAGATAGCCATGAAGGCAATACAATGGGAGCATCATCTGGATGTCCAAACGCTTTACCCTTAGGTAGATAAAGTGGAGCAGGGTTGCGGTAAGTCAGGAATTCCTTCAGAACTCTTGCAGTACCAATCTGGGCAAACTCAGCTTCTATTTCTCCAGGCTCCTGTAATAATAGTAATACAAGTTAACCAAAAGTCAGTCACCACTCAAAGTTTCAGTCTGGATATAATTGGTTTGAGGAGTAGTTTCTGTGGAAGGTTGATATGGACAAGGACAATATGCCCCCTAAACAAATCAAAGGCTTCCATGAAAGTCGGGAAATCTGGAAACTAGACATTTGGGCACAGAATATCATAATTAATGAATGGCATAGAGCACTTATAAGTAATATCAAGCCAAGAAAAAACCACCCAGCAACCCGTTGAAATCTTTTGCCACTCATTAACAGTTATAAATAACCAAACCAAAACAGATATACATACAAATTTTGGAAATCGGAAAGAGATGAATACCTGAAATCTGCACATATAGTAGTCATTGCCATACACTGCTCTTAACGTGTCAAGGGGCTTTCTTTTGGGGTTCCTGGGACTGAAACGCACACTCAAGTTAACCAGAGCCCTGACTCTATCTGGCCTATAGAGGCAGAGAGGCAGAGGTACCAAGCAGCAAGGGCTCCCCAATCATGCCCCACCACAAACACCTTCTCTTCATTCGCTGCAACGGCGTCCAGCAACCCAACAAGGTCACCGACAACGTGGAGGGTGGTGTAGGTGGTGGGATCCGCCGGCGCATCGGTGTCACCGTAGCCACGGAGGTCTGGAGCCACACATCGGTAGCCAAGGGAAGACAGGGCAGTGATCTGGTGGCGCCAGGAGTACCATAGCTCGGGGAAGCCATGGATGAAGAGGATCAATGGGCCTTGACCCTTCTCAGCTATGTGCATGTTTATGCCATTGACACTCACAGTTCGACGCTCTATCTCTTCCATCACAAAATTCTCAGTTTCTGATTCTCTCCAATCTCTCTCTATACAAAGATCAAACTGTAGTAAACCCCAAAGCCTACACAACCTAATATATATAATCAAACAGATAAAACTTCAGATGGCAAACTACTTTCGGCTTTCAAGCAGTGCTTTGCAAGAAGGAAGATGAAGGAAATGAAAGGATGGCGGTGACGTATCTGTACCAAAGGGGGGCACATCAATGAAAGGACAACTAGTGGGTTCCTTTCTTAGTTTGCCATGATTATGATTCCAAGCGTGTTTCTCGTTCCTGCTTTTATATTATTATTGGGTTATTGATTTCGGTGTTTTATCGTAAAGATTGGGCTTTTATTTATTTATTTATTTTTAGAATTTACAGAATATAAATTTATAAGATTGTAAAAATTAAGAATTTGTTTTTGATTAATAAAATTTGATATAATTGATAAATAATTAAAATTTTTAAATATATTATTTTAAATTTAATTTGAATTATATATATAAAAAAAATTTATTAAAAAAATTATATTTATTTTAATAATTTTTTTATTTTAAAAAAATTAATCTTTAATTATCAATTAAAAAATTATCTTAAATTTATTAAAAAAAATCAGCCTCCAAAGTTGAAAAGACAGTGAGTTGCAGATGATCAAGAGTATAGTATTATTGTTTTACCCATCGTTTTGTTCCAACTTGGGCTTTAATTACACTTTCTTTTTTGGCACTATTTAAATAAATCAACCGATTCTCCACAGTCATCGAAAGACTATAAAACATTTTTAAATGAGAAATGTTAGTTTGATGACTTACATTTTTATAAAAAGCTACCAACTATGTCTCAAGTTAAGATCTTTATTGGAGGAATTAAAATTAAACAACTCTTTGAATTAGTCTCCGTCTAATGGTAACAGAGAATACACATAACAGAAATAAAAAAAAGTTTATAGTTAATGATATAAATTATTAAATTTATTTAAATTCATAATTAAAATTTTGAAATTAAATAAATTTAATAATTTAAATTATTAATTATAAACATTAAATAAAAAAATTATACAAATAAGGAAATTCGGGAAGCTAAAATCCAATCATATTTTTTTAATATTATACACAAGTGGGTTAGAGTATAGGTTCACAAATTATAGCTTCTCCCAGAACTTTCAGCAAAGTAAAGGGGCCTCCCAGATCTTGCTAAAATCCATTTGTTTATTTTTTATTGAGAAAAGAAAATTTTATTAAATTAAAGCTATTAACATGACATAAGTTATTTTATAGATGGTTAAATTTATTAAACTTATAGTTTAATTTATGAAATTCAGTTAATATTCTAAGTTATTTTATTAATAAAATTTAATTTTAAAAAATATAGTAAGGATATTTCTATCATGGTACTAAGTTTATCTTTTTTATGTTTATGATGCATTTCTCTAAATTTTCTTTTATTATCAGTTGAAGTATTTTAATTAAAAAAAAAAACTTTATATAAGATGGTAGAATTACCAAGCTTGACATCCTCCTTATATAACATAAATTTGATTGTACCTAACTTATTATACACTAAAGATTTTTCCTTTTGTAAAAGCATTAAAATATTTTTAACTTTCTCCAAGTTTAAATTTGTTAATTTTCTGAAATAATTTTATATTAAAAATACTTTCAAATTTTTACTCCAAAAAGTCAATGTAGACGAGTCTTAAACAGTGTGGAAATAGGAACTTCTACCATAATTGATGAAGTAGCATAATCCTGTGTGCAAGAGCACACGCATGACACTGGAGTTGATGTAGTGTCGTACATATTGCATACACATTTGACATTTCAAATCTCAAATGTAACAGATAACGATGGATTGAGATTTTTTTTTAATTTAATTAATTTTTTATTTTTTATATTTTAATATATAAATCATTTTTTTTATATTATATTTAACTCTCACTAACTCTCCCCGACTTTCCACCAATAATCCCACTCCCATCAACTAGAAGTGCAAAAACGACGTAGGGAACATACTGATCATCCAGACCGAAGACTCGTATTCGGAGCGAGACCTTCACCTTTTAACATTTAATGTCACAACTTCGGACGTAAAAGGAGTGATATATGTATATGTAAATTTTATAAATAAATTATATATATTTTTTGTATTTTTTTATATTTTGTCTTTTCTAAAGAATTTCTTTCGGAACGTACATAAAAACATTTTCTTATGGAACATAAGTAGCTTTGGTATCTGCCATTGCAGCACAGGAGTGACAAGTGGCATATCCATTAATTTTATAAGTATGGATACTAATAAGAATTATCTTAAAATAAATATTTTTACTGATAAATTCTTTTAAATAACAATCACATAAGATAGAAATAAATAAACAATACTCATAGGTTTTGCCTATGTGGTCTCATCTTTTGAATTTGTTGCAAAATTTTTTTATCCTTTATAATATTAAAGATGACATTCTCTATTTAGGTAAATAAGAAATTATTTAATCATTCATTTCTTATACAATTATAAATTTTATTCTTTTATAACATTTATTATAAAAAAATTTTTTTCAACATATACAGTTATAAGTTATAACTGATAAGATAAATAAAGATTAACTTATAAGCAAATTCACCAATAGAAAAATTATATATTTTCTTGTTTCAACCATATTTTAAAAGAAATCATTGATATTTTTCAATTCTAAAAGTTTTTTTTTTATCAAAACACACATTCAAAATATAATTTTCAAATTGATTATCAATATCAAGTGTAAGAATTTCAATTGCAAGAAGGTTATTTAGATAAAATTAAGTCAACTATAGTAACTTTTCCTTATTAAGGGTCATAAATAAGTCTTTTGAATTTAAGTATATCAATGAGAGGTAGCTCAATATTTACCTTATTAAAATAATTATTTAATATCAATTATTTGATAACACAACTCAATTAGAAAGTGATGAAAATTTGACAGTTCTAACATCTACTTAGTAAAATTTCTGAACTTGATAGTAAATCTCTTATAACATAATCCTTTTTATGTATATTGTATTTTTCATGATAAAGAAACTATTAAGCTAACAAGAATAGACTTTAGAATCCTTGATATTTTAAGAGAAACATAGCCTTGCCCTCCATAAAAAGAAAAAGTTTGTCACACCTATATCTAAATGGTGACAAAACATTCAAGATAGAATTTTATCTAGCCCCAGCATATGTACTAATTGTAATACAAACCTGCACATTTAGAATAAAGTTAGATAAGTCCACACTAATGCCTCCATAAAATTTGTAAGGAATCAAGAAATATCAAGAAATCGTGTTCTCAAATAGCAAAATCATGCTAAAAATTTTTTTGGGTAAAATTAGTTTTTGAACAACAGTCCAAATGCGGCCATTTAAAAATTTGAAATGTGGATACCTGTCTGTTTTATATGTATGTATATATATATATATATATATATATATATGTATATAATTTTAAAGTTTTATGTGGACAGTTGTCTACTTTTTTTATTTTATTCTTCTAAAACTTTTATATTTTGTATATAAAATTTTAAATTAATTAAGTTTTTTTAATTTAATTTATAAAATTTGATAATTTAAAAAATTAAATAAAAATAAAATTTATAATATTTTATATGAGTCCATATTAACGGCCACAAAACGCGGCGCTAGTGGGAGCGTCTAGGTAACGACTAACACCCATGAGCGATGGTACCCTATTTTCAAGCCCAAATTTTAACTCAAAAATAAATAAAAGCAGCAAGATCGAAGGAATCAGATGGGACTTTGGTCAAAAAGCTATAGAGATTGGTTGCAGATTGAGTTGTTAAAAAATAAAACTAATAAAAAGTTAGCCACAAACACCAAAATGACCATCTACGTTTCCTCCAATGAATCAAATACCTTTTACTAACTCGAAAGGCTACACAAACATAATATACTCCTTGATAAACCCAGAAAACCATACCCAAAACCAGCACCATTTCAGTAAACAGCTACTATTTAGCACTTTTCTTTGAACTAAAGATAATTAGCAAGTGGCAAAAATGTATGTTTCAAGTGACCAGGTATATGGGCATGGCTGAGGTAGACATCCTCTGCTGCTGCAGCTGTTGCTGCTCCGTGGTCATGCTCAGCTCCCGCAGGCTCAAATAAGGTATATCCACGTCGCCCTTCGCCGGCGGCGTCAACGTTCCCGCGATTGGGCCCGTAGATGGGCGCCTGGTGGTCCGGTAGGGCGTGCTGGACCCACTTCTGCTCTCGATCAGGTAAAGGGGTCCGGAAATGGAGGCTCTGAAAGCCCGAGCCTTGGCTGGGTGAACGTCGTGGTGTTGGTGTGGATGATGATGATGCCGGTGGTGGGTCCACCTCCGTTTGAAAAAGAGAAGGGCGTTTCTCCACCAGCGCTTCCTCTTGGGCTTAGGAACCTTCCTGGAATCATCCTTGGAAATGGGTTTCTGAAGCTTGAAGTGTATGGAGTCTATGGATCCCGCTGTCTCCCGCTTGTGCTTCATGGCTTCCTCCAACGCCTGTTTATTTTTCAAAAAGCTGAAATTATGGACCACGAAACAGAGAATAAGAGGGCTAATTTATAAAACAAAAACAAATAGATAAAAACAGGGACCTGAAAGTAGTTGAATTGGGGGTCAAAGCCATAGTCACTGAAGTGTCGGGGGTCTGGCATAGGAAAAATTGGGGATTGGTTGGACAATGTATTTCTGTTTGATTAATATTTCTGTATTTTGTTGCAAATATAAAGAGCAGAGGAGCAGAAACAGGGGTCACTCCGGCACAATGCTGCAGGTGGAAGAAGGAAGCGCAGAGAAGGGCAGGCTGGGGGATCGAAATGGGAGGAGGGAGAGGCCGTTGGGTAGACACTGGTAGATGCGTTTCACATCTTTTAAGACTTTCAAACCTGCCACGGTAATACCACGTTTTTTTTTTGGGTGCTATATGAATGCCACGTTTCAAACTTACACACGGTAATACCACGATTTAAATAACTTATTTTTTTTTTAATTTTTTAATTTTTAAATTTAAATTTATAAATTTTATTTGTTATTAATATTTTGTTTCATAAATTTTATTTTGGTAAAAAAAAATCACCTTAATTTTAATTCTCATTCAACTGGGCTGTCCTATTGCTTGCTCTACGGTATAACTAAGTCATTATTTTTCTGTAGCCAAGTAAATGCAAATGAAATTTAAAACTAAGAAACAAATTACGTGTCTTGGGTGAGAAAAAAATTTGTTCGCGGAAAACTATCACTTCTTTAATAATTAATGTTATTTTTTTAAAAAATTGATATAAATTTCTAAGTGATGATATATATATATATATATATATATATCTTGAAATGTACAATCTAAATCACCTGAGGTCAAGGTGAAATAGTAGGCACTTTTTTTTTTAACTAAGTTATTGGAGTTTGAGTATTAAAAATATAATAATTTTATGTGAGGGAATTTTATTGCTTTTGTTTTATTAAGAGAGATGGAATAAAGAATAATTTAAGAGGTTAAGCAAGTTTTCTTGCATTTTGTCTAATATTTTAAAATTTGTAATTACCTTGCATTTAATGAAAACTATTTCATTAATAAATTATTTAAAGCACTATAACAAAGTGATCATCAAGATATTGAAAATATTATGTTATTAATTAATGTGTTAAAAAATTTTAAATTTATGAGAGATAAAGGATGAGAAACTTTGTTTGATATAGTTTCATTATTTTGTGAAAAAAATAAAATTTTAATTTTAAATATGGATGATTTATTTATATCATGATCAAGATGAAAGGTTCAATAAATTTTAAATTTATATTACTTTCTAATTGAGTTATATTGTAGATAGCTTTCAAAGTTGAATAATTATTTTAATAAGATAAAAATTAAGTTACTTTTTTGTGACATATTTAATCTAAGAGGCTTAATTATTATTTTTAATAAAGAAAAATTTCTATAGTTGCCCAATTTTATCTAAATAATCTTTTTGTAATTAAAATTCTTAAACTTAATAATTAGTTTAAAAATTATATTTCAAATATATATTTAGTTAAAAGATTTTTGAAATTGAAAAGAATGGGTGATTTCTCTGAAATATTAATTGAGATAAAGATACAAATTATATATCTATTAGTATGTTTATTTGTTAAGCTAACATTGATCATATTAGTTATAATTATATATGTTAAAAGAGCTTTCTTTATAAAGTGAAATTTACAATCATCTTGAAGTTGAATGCTTGAAAGATTGTGTAATTACTGATACAGAGAAGCACATCTTTTATAATATAGAGGACGAATAAATAATGTAATAATTCCAAAATATGAGATTACAATATATAACAATTATGAATATTATCCATTTATCTTTTTTATTTTATAAATTGTAATCTAAAACAATATATTATTATGAAGCAATGAAAAAATTTGTTTGGTGATAGTTTTTATTAGTGCTCATACTAAAAAAAAATTCTGGATCTGCCACTAAAGAAATAGTACCTACTTTGTACAAAATAAATTTATACTTCAATCATTACTCTAAATTTCTTTAATATAAAACATAAGTAGAATTTAAACAAAGATTTTATTCATGAATATATCTTGATAAGTTTATAGAATTAGACAAAGTATCAATTTAATAACTTAATAATTACAATAATAACAGGATAATTAATCAAGTTATTAATGAACTCAGCGGTCAAGCATTAGCATTAATGATTTATCAGTTAAAATTTATCCAATATCAATATACTTTTATTAAGTTAACATCTTATTAATAAAAATAATATATCTTTTAATTAGTAAAAAGAATCATAATCAAATACAAAAGTACTTGTGAGCATGTTAGTGTGTATACTCATAAAATATATAAGATAAAGCAGGTACTCAAGATTAAATATTTTATTAACTTAAAATTTTAATTAAAAATATTTATTATTATGATATAAATAAATACTAATAAAATTATATATTTTTATTTAAATAAAAAATATAAATATCACAATCACTCTGAAAATGTTTCCGTTAGGTCGATTATAGCGTCCGTTTGGCCACTCCCAAGTTCCAAGCGCCAACACGGAAAGCTGAATGGTTGTTGTTAGACAAGCAGAAGAGGAACAGTTGAGTGGTTGGGTTAAGAGTTCTGTGGGCCTAAGTTCAGGTTTCTGCGCCGGTTACGCCCACGAGTCTTTTGCTATGGACACCCTTGACTCTTACGCCGACATATACGTAATCTGTTCTCTTTTTACTAAAACTTTACAATAATTAACAACATAACTTGATTTCGGTACAGATTTAAATATTGTAAATAAATTATTTTAAATTTAATTTAAATTTTATATATAAAAAATTTTATTTAAAAGATATTTATTTATTTTAGTGTCTTTAATGTTTTAAAAAAATTAATTTTTATTTATTAGATAAAAATATTTTAAAAAAACCTAAAAGTTTACTGTAACTTATTATTACTATTACCTGATTTGCAAAATTTTTTGGTCAAATCTCTTACCATTAACCTGTTTTTAGTGACTCGTTAATTTTTCACTTTTAATCACTAAATTCCATAAAACGTCAAGGGTTTCAAGAGTTTTACCAAAATTATAATTTCAAATGATCCATCCATCGGTCCATTACAGAAATATCATCATCAATCGCAATATAAAATTGCAATTAACATCAAAAAGGAAATAAAATAATTTATAATAAAATAGCCACTCTTATCTCTAATTAATTGTTTGAATTTAAATGACGATATGGTTGCAATGATTTAACTCTCCACAAAATTAGGAATGGGCATTTTGGTAAGATTGTTTGGGTGATTTAGTATAATCATTTGTATATAACAGAGCATGAGTCAGATTTAGAAAAATAATTATAATACTATTTTTATAATCAAATATATTATTTGAAAAGGTTGTAAAACGCTGAATGAACACAAATCCAATGGAGCGAACGCCTTTTTTTCATAAGAAGGCAGGATATGAAATTATGAATCATGGGGCATATAGAGTAACATATCCAAATGTCATAAAACTTTTTAAAGGATAAAATGCAACGCTCAGAATCAAACGAAATTGGTCATCAAATCAAGTAGTTTGCTTTTTTTGTTTTTTCTTATTCAGTCTGATCCTTCGTGATAAAGTAAACAAGGAAAGAAATTGGAAAATCTTTTGAGGTAAGTCAGAAGAAGTTGACCGATGCTAGAACTCGCAAGCAATTTTTGTTTGTGTGGATGTGGTAAAATGGAAACGGTGGGTCTGCGCTAAACTGCGACACAATTTCCTCATATATTTATTAAACTGTCCCTTGGATTATAATAAAGTCTTAAAATATTATTCTCTCTGACGTGAAAGTATGCAAGTGGATAATAACGGATTAGGTTAGGTCTAAAAAATTGTAAATTTTGTCAACTAAAATAAAAATTCAAAAATATTAATATAAATTTAATTATATATATATGAGTCTAAGTTAATTTTAATTAAACTAACAGTACGAACGAAGTTAAATTTTTTCTAGCACATACGCGTCGATGATAATTGGAAGAGACGAGGGCAGATCCGTCATTTGCTCGGAAAACCGCGTCGACCGTGGCGCCTGTTGAGAACGTACCACAAAGAGAGTGTAACAGTGTCAGGTACAGCAACCAAGTAATTTACCATAACACAGAACCTGAGGCCGCACACGCTTAGGAGGAAAATTAGAAAACAGGAAAGCCTCCAAGAACCTTCCTTCTTCCTCTACTCCATCACTCTGTTTCTCTATCATTCTTATAGCCCATACTTCCCACCTCAAACTCCATTCTCCCACCCAACTCTTCCTTCGATTTCTCTCTCTCACACAAGGCGCCTGACAAAGCGCAAATGGACAGCAACAAGCGAAGTCCCATCAATGAATCTGATTCCAGAGGCTATGCCCTCAGTGGCAAGATAATGCTTAGCGCAATCGTGATTTTGTTCTTCGTTGTTACTCTGATGGTTTGCCTCCACCTCTATGCCCGTTGGTACCTTTTTCGAGCTCGCCGCCGCCATCTCCGCCGCAATCGTCACGGCCGCCGCACCAACCTAGTCTTCTACGTGGACCCCGCTGACCCTGGTGCCGTAGCTGCTTCCGCCGTGGCCTATCGCGGTCTCGATGGCGCTGTGCTTAAATCTTTGCCTGTCTTCGTCTACTCCTCCAAGACCCAACCCGAAATTTTGGAATGCGCCGTTTGCTTGTCGGAATTTGAGGAGAATGAAACGGGTCGGGTTTTGCCCTCATGCAACCACAGTTTTCACATTGACTGCATCGACATGTGGTTCCAGTCGCACTCCACTTGTCCGCTTTGCAGGGCTCAGGTTGAATCCGCACCCGTGAATGAAGCCGGATCCGAAGTGGTAATCGCTGTTTGTGAACCGTCCGGGGCCGAACCGGGTTCCAGTTCCGGGTTGTGCGCGGAGTGTCATCTGGAAGGGGAAGAACAGAACCGAGCCGGACATAGGCTTTCTTCTTCCTCGTCGTCGATTGGGTTGAGGCGGAAGCCGTCGTCGCTGGTGGGCATCACCATCGAGGTGCCGAGGAGGAACGAGAGCTTCGGGAGGGGGGACAACGAGTCGGGTTGTGACTCGCCGTCGACTCAGTCGTCGTTTCGGTCTCCGATGAGCCGAATGCTGTCGTTCAAGAGGATTCTCAGCAGAGACCGAAAAGCAAGCGTTTCTTCTCCATCGGCGGGGGGGGCGGTAGGTTGTAGCTCCGCGAACGAAGTGGATTTGGAGAGAGGATGTGGACGCGACGAGACTCAGTGAGTTGGATCGGAGGTGAGTCGGAATCCAGTGACGGGGCCCATCTGGAACAGCTGACAAAGTTTGACTATAGGAACGTGTCGAGATCCACTGGAAACGATGAGCGGCTCGTGTACAAGTGGAAAGATGTTGGCAGTCATGGAGATCCTTACTCAATCGTTGGTTGTCTTAGTTGACTGGGAATATTTGACCTCAACACAGCTGATATTTTTTCTCGATGTTTGCCCCGCTTTTGTTTTCCACTCTCCTGGGGTTCCCACAGGATATGTTACAGATATTCTTCTGTCATTAATTATGGACTTGTAAATATAAATCTCAATTTTAATATTGAATTTTTAAATTTCTAAATTTAATTAGTATTTATTTTAATTTTAGATCTTATCTATTCTCCTTATTTAATATTTATTTGTAATAAAATATATTTTATATTTAGTTATAAATATATTAATTATATTATTTACTTTTATAAAAAATATAATTAAATATTTTAAAAATAAAAAAATAAAAAAATAAAAATAACATAATAATTCTTTTTAATTGCTCCTTGACATTTTGGCTGATAGTTATGCAAGAAGGGGCATTTATTTATTATTTCATGCAAGGGAATTTGACATTTAAAAATGATATAAATACCATTCCTGTTTTGGCCTTACGTTTTTTTTTTTTTTTTGGTTCATGTCATACATATTTTCAAATTTTTTTTATTGTCACCGGTTGACCAATGATGAATGATCATTGTCATCAAATTGTAAATCAACATAATCAAGAGCTGTGTTAACGGTAGAAATTGAATTTTATAAAAGATTTATCTAAAAATTTAAATGATTAAATTATATAAACTAAACTAAAAAAATCAATAATTCTAATTATATTTTATAAAAGTTTAATAAACTTTCCTTAATGGGGTTCCAGTTTCTTATACTCAAAATCAGGTAGACATTTGTCTTATATTCTTAATATTCTATCAAAGTCCATTTTATTAAAGCATTTTTCAACCTCACACGAAATAAACGCGACTTTAGCTTTAATTTTGGTTATGTTTGTCTTAACTAGACATACGTCAGGTTGAAAGAGCATATTGTAAGAGTAATATTGGTGCAGGCGTGGGTTCATATAATTTTGCATAAATTCTATATGTAATATCGTAATAATTTATTAGATTAATAAAATTTATATAAATATCTCATAATTTATGTTATTATAAAATATTATAATAAACTATACTAATTTTGTGTAATGTTATAATGTCATATATAGAGTCTAAGCAAAATTACATAAATTCAAGTTCAAATGAGCATACCAAGCGTACGGAAAGAATTAAGTTTTGTTTAAATATTTTATTTTAAGTTTAAAGTGATATATATATATATATATAAAATATTTTTAAAAGAGTTTAATAACTTAAATTTAAATTAATTATGAATTAAAAGATTTAAATAAGTACGTATCCTATGAATATTAGGTAATTTAAAAAAAAAAGTTCAAATGAGCATTTCTTTGTGCTAACAAAATTCAATGCTTAGTTTTTTTTTTTTTTTTTTTGATACATAAAATTCAATGCTTAGTTTTACACTATTAATTACTTTTAATTTGTATTGACTTTTTCTAAACTAATCAAATGTATTTTAACGACTCTACACAAATGCACACAATAATTACATCGAGGTACGTGCGCGAAACAGTCCAATTGAATTGCGTTGGGGATAAAAACTCAATTAGATTGAATAAAATTAAAATTGAGAATTTTGATCTCAACCTGTCCAATTATATAAATGTGTTGAGTTTGGATTGGTAGTTAAAGCCATATTTTTAGACACATTATGCAGTCAATTGGAGTTTAAGTTAGATTTGACTAGAACAATTTAACCCTGTCACCTGCCTGACAAGTTGGATCAGCATATGCACAGATAAATTGAATTTCAAATTTTTCCACGCCTCTACACTGAGGTATGAACTATATCCCCACACTATATGATAATATATCTTAAGGGATTATTAATGATAACCAGAAACCACGTAAAACATGGGGAAGCCAATCAATTTAGGCTTTTCTTGTATTAGCCTTGTGCATGTATATATATGTTTTTTACTCTTTTTGTTTAAAATAATTATTGTTTTACAGTATTTTTTTCATTTTTTACTTTTTTAACAAAGAAGACCGATTAAAACCTTTAATCAAAAAAATAATTAAATAATTTTTAATTTAAAAAAAGAGATAAAAGAAGACTAAAAATAATACATGAATAAATTATTAAAAAAATATTTAATTAAATAACATTTTAAAAAAATTAATTTTAAATAAATTTTAATAATATTTTTTAATCTATTTAATCAACTTCATCTCGTACGACAAATTTTTTTTTAGCTATTGTTGGAATTATCACTTTCTCAAAGTGAAAGTAATATTAATTATTTTTTTTAATTTTATCTTTTGATTATTATCTCTATTAAATCCTTAACTAAATTTATTTTTTTATTTTTTTTTAAATTTTTTCACAAAAAGATTATTTAAAAAGATAAGAAAATATGTAAAATTGTTTAATAACTTTCTTAATTCTTATGCAATAACCTTAAACTTTAAATAATTTCAACCACAAAGTGTACATGAAACGGTTTTATATTCTTGCAGCATCCTTTGTTTCACCACTTCAAAATGATTCATTTACTCATTTGATCAAAAATATCTGTCATCCAAAATTAATATATAAGAATTAAAAATGTTATTAATCTTAAATATTTTTATTTTATTTTTTATAAAAAATTTGAACTAAAACAATTTAGTTAAATATTTAATAATAAAATAATAATTATGATAAAAATGAAACTAAATAATTAAATAATGTTTTAATTTTTGTAAGTATTAATTAAAAATATAAAAAAAATTCTAAAATTACATTTTTTTGTTTTGGAACAGAATACAACACAACAAAGAAAACTACACTATGTAATCTGTTTGAACATCATCTTCGTTCAGCAACATAATAATCTCCTGCGGTGGTTCATGCAGATCAGCATGAGAATTTTCAGGAAGGCCATATTTTGAAAATGAAGAAGCAATTTCTTTGGTACCTCAAATTAGAAATACTACTTCGCTGTCTTAAATTCCCCCCCAGCATCATGGAACTTGCGCAAGACAAGTTAGCATTACACGGAACATTCAAGGTGGTAACAAACATAAATTGCCTCCAACGCGGGGCAAGAGTGTAAAATCACTCCTTGACACGAAATTTCACCACCAAATATACTGCTTTCCTATTTTGAAGTATTCTTTTCGTTTTCCTCAATTTCTACACGCTTTCCACCCTCACATAATGCGGAATGGATGTTTTGTGTTTGAGAAATTTAAAAGTAAAAGAAAAAAAATGTAAAAATGAGATAGATATATAATTAAAACATTATAAATATATTTTAATATAAATAAAAATTTATTAAATTAAAAAAAAATAAAAACAGAGATGCAAATCCCGCTTAATGATTCATAAATTGCCTCAATTTCGTTTTCAAGCATTACAAACCTCACGTAAGAACTATTCACACCAAATGAATCAAACTCCTTTGGTTTCAAATTAGCACTCTTTGTAAAGTTTTTTTATTTAAATTTTTTTTTTCATTAATATACAAAGGATATTTTTGTAAAAGGTTAAAATATTTTTAATTTTAAGATAATTTAATAATTTTCTTAATTTTTATGTATCTTTCTTAAAAATAAAAATTTTGAAATAGAGAGAATAAATAAATCCGGTTCATAATATCTATCATTTAAAATATGTACAAAAATTAAAAAGGCTATTAAATGATTTCAAATATTATCTTTTTAAATTATTCTTTTGCAAGAAATTCAAAATAAGAAAGAAAAGTAAATTTAGTTCAATATTCAAGAAAGGTAATAGTTATGGTTAAGGTAAAGTTGAAAAATAAATAACTAATATTGTTTTAATTTTTAAAGTGACAATTAAAGTACTGAAACAAACTCTAAATGAAGATTCATTTGAATTAAAAAGAATAATAAAATTAAATTAATTAAAATTTACTTATTAAATTACCAAAGTTAAAATTTCAAAAATGAGTAAAATTTTTTAAGCATTTAGTTACTATGATTGAAATCCACATTTCCCATAAGAAAATCTTTTTGAACATCTTTATCACGGATTTAGATTTTTTAAAGTGTATTTTATATTTTAAATAATAAAATATATTTTATTAATTATTAATAAAAAATTAATAATATAAATTATTATAAAATATAAATAAATATATCAAAATTTATATACTTAAGATCATTTATATTATTATTTTTTTGTTAATAATTTATAAAGTATACTTTACCTTGTATTTTACGTTTTGAAACGCCAGGCAATTCTTCGAGGAATAAGATTGTGAATCATCAATTAAGGACACTCGGATGGGGCCCGATGCTGTCACACTGAAACCCAACGCCATGCAATGTCTGTTCCCCACACGCTTTATCATTCATTTGTAATTGTACCTTGGTCCAGTCACTTAGTGGGTGCGGCGACATTATTACATTAGCTTTATATAATGTGATGGAGGAAACACTGACCGAACCTTTTGTTATGTGTTCATACACAAGATTTAACAGAAGAATCTTGCATCATCTTTACCAAAACCAAAAGTTGCCACTTTGAGTGCCCTCGATTATATTACAATAATTTCTGCAACTACAGGAATAACTAAAACATGGTTAGCACAAATCATCCCGATGCAAAACTGAGTCTTTTTGTGTGATGTATCCAATGTTCGAGTTTGCATTGCCCATGACTTCAGCAAACATGTAAGTGTTGTGCTGAGTCTTTGTGTGATACAGAGACATGCCACCTTTTGGCTATACACCTGTAGGGGACCCTAAAGCAGGCAGCCACAACTACTCAAAATTAGATATTTGGAATAAGAGACCAACAAGGTATTAGAGTAGTGATAGCTAGTTGTTCCTTAAGGGGTCTTGAGGTAATTTCTTATTATGGGTTCAATTTTACAGTCGCTTTTATTAAAAATAAATTTTTGTTTATAATTTTTATTTTAAAAGAGATTAGTCTTTTATTCAAATGATAAGAATATATCCTTAAAAAAATTTAAGAACTATTCAGAACAAGAAGTTAAGAAGAGATTTGCTGTATTTTCGAATTGGAATTGGCTAAGAATTATGAATTCTATGTGAATGTTGTAAAGAATTAAGATATGGAATTGTAATCCTAAATTCAATTCCAATTTTATTGTTTGGATTCATTATTTCAAATTCTAAACAACATTCTTGGATAATTATTTGAAGATCTTCATAACATAAAATAATTAAATAATTATTTCAAATTCTATAATTTTGAGTCTTACAAAAGTTTAAGTGGTAGCCAAATTATCAAAGGTTGCAATAAGAAAATATTAGCAACATCTAAAATATCTTTTTTTTTTTCTTCCGCAGACAAAGGAATATGATAAATAAGCAACAAATTTGAATATCCATGCACATACTTGCTAGGTAAGTCCTAAGCTCCTGCCATTATGCTATAAGGAAAGATAAATGATAAGCATATCTTAATTAAAATCACATCTTATGGAATCTACTCAAAAACTTGGAATTGATGGATAATATACATATCTCTAAATGTTCATGCATATTGCTAACAAACACCAAAATACTTCCTATTGTCTTCTACCACAAATTTGTCTTTACAGAGATAACAAGTCCATCATTTGTTGATTTGAATCAAGATCCATGACTTTCTTCCATTGCCAGTTAAAACATCATAAGCTTTAAGCAACTCGAGCTCTTAAAAGTCAAAAATTTGAGATAGTTCAGCAAATATTTCTTTAGCACTTTGGAAGAATCAGAAGTATAGGCCATACTAATAACATTAGCCATATGAGAAATTGCTGTTGCAATAGATTCAAAACACTCATTTTCGGCTCCAGTTCTTTTCGAATGAACCTTTTATCATACCAAAAGTCTATTGCAGCCATGGTAATGGCAACTCCCCCCATAATTAATTTTCCTTTTTGAGATTGCCTCATTCCATCACTACTTGATGAATTAATTTCCATTGAACTCTCAAACATCTGAGTTGAAATTGAACAATATTTAAGAAATAATGACATCTAAAATATTACTATTGCTAACAAGGTAAGAATTTACTTTGGACATGCTAACTGTCCAATTTGAATGGCCAAATGAAACAAACTAATTCTTAAAGTAAGAATTTAAAGAACAAAACTTTGCAATAATATGAAATATTTCTCAAATAAACAGCAAGCAGTGTCCGCATGCATTTAGTGAAGCAGATGTTGAGCATTGTCCTTGTAATTTGCAGATTTCAATTTCTGAAAAGTTCTAAACACTAGAACCCTCACTCCGTTGTTCCAACTTTGATCAACCCTGTTAATCAGCTCTATGCTCTTTCAAAGCTACTATTCCTGCCTTAACCCCCTCCCCCACAAAAAAATTCTTCCTCTAAATATTTTTTTTCTTATTTGTTTGAACTTCTAAATGTCAGTATGCTCTAAATATGTGGCAGTACGACATTAAACAGCAACTGAGAAACAAACTTACTAAAATGTCAGTATGCTTTATTATGCATGGAAATGCACAAAAAATTTTAAAATATTGTTTAAACATTGTAAGGGGCACCATGTCTTCTTTCTGCTCCAATGAAGGTCAATCAATGATGGGCAACTTTTATTAACACATCTAACTAATTCGAAGAAAAATAAAATCTATGAATTTGACTGGCCAGCCTATAAACTCTTTGGTTCAAATTGTACCATTTACAGAATTCTACTATTCTGTCGTCACATTGGACTTTTCTACTTCATTTTTGGCTGAAAAACTCATAAGCTCAGATTTACAAGGGTGTCCACCAATGCATAATGAAACCATGTTGGCAGAGAGATTTACTTTCATTATATGTAGCCGAGTAATGTGCTTGCGAAATAAGCATGCAGAATAGTCTTTGGCATTTGGAGTGAAATTCAATTACACAACAAAGTCCTAATGCTGCTGCATCCCCAGCTTTCACATCTTTTGGAACTTAAGCCTGACGCTTACCAAGTTTTAACATTCCCATAATAATTTCACAAGCAATGTAAATTTTAACTTGTGTCATGCCCAGTATGATAGTGTACCACTGTCAGTTAGAGAGAGATAAAACGAGAGAAAAGTAAAGAGGATTGCATCTAATTTCTTATTGATTCTGATGTAAACTTCATACAACATTTATACAAGCTCTAGTCAGAGGATCTATCGAGAGCTATTCGAACTTTCTAATCTAACTAACTCAGCAACAGACTTTCTAACATATACCAGCTAGCATGACTGACCTTCTAACCAACACTCATGCTTTCCACGTGCTCCAAATCAGAATATACCTCATCATTACTCCTATCATTCCCCCTCAAACTTAAGGTGTCTTTGGAGACAACCTTAAGTTTGGTAGCTAAGGAAGAAAATCTTGAACTAGGAAGAGGCTTGTTAAGTGCATTTATTAGTTGCTGAGAAGAGGGAATATGAAGTGCTTCAATTTCTTGCATTGCCACTTTATCTCGAATGAAATATAAATCAACATGCTTGGTTTTGGCATAAAGAATTGGGTTATGAGCTAGCTGAATTGCACTAAGATTATCACAATAAACAGTGGCAGGATCACTTAGATGAAGACCAATTTCAAAGAACAACGATTGCAGCCATGAAACTTTAGCCACAGTGTTGGCCAAGTTGTGATATTCGGCCTCAATATTAGAGCATGAAACCACAGTTTGTTTCTTGGAGAACTAACTTATCAAGTTACAGCCTAAGAAAATGCAATGGCCTGATACGTCACAATATGCAGAAAGGGAATCAAGTAAAGTTGGTTGAAACAAAAGTCCATAAGACATGGTGCTTGACAAATATTAGAGAATCCTCTTAATAGCCCGGCAATGTGCCTATAGTGGAGTATGCATAAATTGACACACTTTGTTGACAGCATAAGAGACATTTGTCCTTGCATGGTGACATACTGGAGAGTGCCTACAACTGAACGACAGAGTGCCTACAGCATAGGATCAGGTAGAGGCTCACTATCATGATTGAGTAATTTAGTATCCGGAGTCATAGGAGAAGACATAGGCTTTGCATTCTGCATTTGAACCTTGGTTAACAAATCGGCAATGTACTTTGACTTAGAAAGAAGAATGTTGCCATTTGGAGTAGTAATTACCTCAATGCCTAAGAAGTAATTCAACTGGCCAAGATCCTTAAGTGCAAGAGCTGAGTTAAGTTGTTGAATTAAACGATGAACCTCAGTAGGAGAAGATCCAGCGACAACAATGTCATTGACATAAACTAAAACAAATAGTTGATGCTACTCAGTAACTTTAAGGAATAAGGAATTATCACATCTAGCTGTTTTGAGACCAAAGGAATGGAGCAGAAGTCAACTTTTCAAACCAAGCTCTTGGGGCCTGTTTGAGTCTATATAAAGCTTTCTTAAGTCTACACACCATCTTTGGATTTTTAGAAATAAAGCCAGGGGGCTGCCGCATAAAAACCTCTTCATGCAAATCTCCATTGAGAAAAGCGTTATTTTTATAAACTTGATGTAATTTCTAGCTTCTTGTTAGGGCCATGGTGAGGAGAACTCTGACTGTAGTAGGCTTGACAACAGGGCTAAAAATCTCATTGAAGTCAATGCCTTCCTTTTGGTGGCAACCCTTGGCAATGAGCTGGGCTGTACTTCAAAATGGAACCATCAAGCCTTTGGTTAACCTTAAAAACCTAGTGGCGGCCTATTGGTTTCTTATGAAGAGGAGGTAGAATTAGTTTCCATTTCTGATTAGCTAGTAACGCTTGAAATTCATCCTCCATAGCTACTCTCCAATGAGGTTGAGATATAGCCTCAGATACTATGGAAGGTTCTAAGGAGACAGTGAGAGCTTTCGGCTTACAAATTCCATGCTTGCTTCTAGTCATCATTGATGCAGATTAGATGTTGAGACATAAGGAGAAGACTCAAGGCTATCATTAGTAGCATGCTGGTCAACCTGCATTTCATTAGAAACCTCAGGCAGAGAGGTAAAAGGCTGCATAGAGGGAAAATTTTGGGCAAGTAAATTAGATGAAGCAATTGAAGTATTGACATATTGCAAATTCTCATTGTTGAAAGGATATTGGGTTGTGGTAATAGAGATAAGAGGTATGCTGGTAGAGGGTTATGGTGAGAAGTCAATATTACTGTTCGTGACTGTCGCAGTAGCAAAAAAAAAATATGACTCATTGAAATAAACATCCTTTGAGATATAAATCCTTCTTGTCTCAGTAAGGCGTTTGTATCCTTTATGCTATAAATTGTAACCAAGAAATGTGCATGGAATGGATTTAAATTGAAATTTTGGTGAGTTGTAAGGTCTAAGGTTTGGGAAACATTGACAACCAAATATTTTGAGAAAATGATGGGCTGGTTTGGTATCAAACAGTAGTTCAAGTAGGGTTTTAAAATGAAGAGAAGCTGATGGAACTCTATCAATCAGGTAAGTTGCTATTTGAAAGGCTTTTGTCCAAAAAGTTAGAGGCAAAGAGGCTTGATGGAGAAGAGTTAGCCCCATTCCACTGAGATGCCTGTATTTACGTTTAGAGACATCATTCTGATGGTGAGTATGAGGGTAAGAGAGTCTGTACAAAATGCCATTAGCTCTAAGGTAATTGGAAATACTTCTATACTCTCTACCTCAATTTGATTGGAGTGCTTTAATAGGGGCATCAATTAGACTTGCTTTTTAAAAAGAGTAAATGTCTAAAGGGTTTAAGATTTGGTTGCCAATGGATAGATCCATGTATATTTGCGGTAAGCATCCACAAAAACAACGTAATATCTAAAACCATTGGTTAAAGGCATAAGGGAAGGGCCCCAAATATTAGAGTGAATAAGTTATAGAGGATTATTGTAAATAGTACTAGAAGAATAGGTAGGAAAACGATGAACTTTGGCCATACAACAAGAATTATAGAATGAAGGAGTCTTTATTTGATATCTGAAGATTAAAGGACTTCATAACATAACTCACTACATCCTTGGCAGCATGACCAAGTCTAAGATGCCATAAATTAACTAAGTTTGAATTTGAATTATGTGTTACAGGGGAATTGAAACATTGGTGAGACTTAAGAACTTGAAGGCTTAGATTCTGTGATTGAGGGCGCTTTGTTAAAGGAAAGTGGTTAAAGACACATAGGCCATTCTTAAAGAGTCCCTTTTAGTAGAACATGGTTTGAGCCCTGGGATTTAACAAAGCACTTATTAGGATGAAATTCAATGTCTACTTGGTTATCTCAAGCAAATTTTGACATAATGACTAGGTTCTTAGTAATCAAAGGAACATGTAGTAAGGAATTTAAGGCTAAAGGGGTCTATTTATGATAGTAAAAACATGAGAATTTCCAATATAGTTAATATTCAAACCTGATCCAATGCGGATTTGTACTTACTCATTGCTTGAGTAAGTGGTTCTCTTCTTGAGATTCTTAGCTGAGTGAGTAAGGTGATTGGTAGCGCCTAAATCAGGGTACCAATTTTGATCAACAGCTCCAGTAATAGTGTTCTGAGGTTGATAACTTGTTTCACTGATGAACTAATCTTCAGTTTCAGGTCCATTCGAGTACAATGCTTGCATAGGTTGTGAAATTCTTCTTAAACCATTGTAACCTTTGTTCATGTTGTGTTTGTCATAGGACTAGTCCTGACCATTCATGTTTTTGCCAAAAGTAGTTCCTCCTTGACATGAATCATCATATTGATAGTAGCTGTACCAAGCTAAGTGTGCACTCCTTCCACAGACTTGACATATATGATTCAGTCTAAAACTACCTCTTCCTCTTTGAGTTCTTAGAGAGTAATTTCCTCTAAAAGCTCTTCCGGTACTAGTAAAACCACCTCTGTAATTAATTGGTAAAATTCTGTTGGTTTCTAGTACTCTAAAACTGCCTTGAGCTTTGATTGTTACGTTGGAACTGTTGTCTATCATAGACTGATTTTTCCTTTTGTGCTTCAAGATGTATAGCAACATTAGCAGTAACAATATCTGTCTTTTAGGTGTCTCTCTAATCCAATTTCTTCAGCAAGCGGTAGTGTTTCAATCTCTTCAACAGTATGAGAATGCAACCTTGTCATAAAAAATACAAGAAGATCATGTTCTAAGGGTAGACCATCTAGAATAGCTTCAATGTGATTAGACAAGAAATTGGATTACCTATTAAAGCCAGAAGATCCACTGTGTTCTTTATTCTCGATGGATACTCATCTATGATGAGAACTCCTTTCTTGGTATTTTGTAGTTCTCCTTTGAGCTACCTAATTTTAGCTTTAGTTTGTGAGGCAAAATATGCCTCAATTTGATCCCAAACTTTGCTCGATGTACCACAATCTACCATTCTAGTGAGCACTTTATCCGCCATGGATGAGAGAAGCTAGGACATGAGCAATTAGTCCTGTTTCTCCAACTCTCAGAATTCTGGTTTAATTATTGCAACAGCTGCATCTCTTTCAGACTGAAACTTTTGAGGTATGACTTCTGGAGTGACGAACTTGTGTAGATCATGTCCTTTAATTGTAGAAAGAATTTGTTGTTTCCACAGCAAAAAATTACTTTAGTCTAATTTGACTGAGACAGTATGTGAGAATGAGATTAGAGAGTTTGTCACAGAGGAATTTAGTTTGCCATTGAAGGCATTTGCTTGAGCTTGGTTAGCCATTGTTGAAGGCTCTGATACCAATTTAGAGAGAGATAAAATGAGAGAAAAGCAATGGGAATTGCATATAATTTCTTATTGATTTTGATGTAAACTTTATATAGTATTCATACAAGCTTTAGTCAAAGAATCTATCGAGAGCTATTGAAACTCTCTAATCTAATTGACTCAACAACAAACTTTTTAACATATGCCAACTAGCATAACTGACCTTCTAACTAACACTCATGCTTTCGACATGCTCCACATCAGAATATACCTCACCAGTACTCTTGTCACTGTTTATCAACAATTTTTGTTTAAGATTCCAACCTTTGAAATCCTATATTGCAAATATAATCACTCAGGCACAAGAATGCACTTTAAAGGAGCATGTACATTGATTGTAAAAGTCTATAACATTATATTATATTGACTGCGGCAAAGAATTTCCACAACACGTCATTGATCATAAGAAAATGTAAGCAACTAGAATGATGCATACAACCAAAGGTCAGACAGCAATTCAGGAGATAGAGCAAAATGATAAAGAATTAGATATCTGATCGTGCATGCAGACAAACAAGAAAATGTAGTACTTGAAAAGTGAGCAGCTTCATGTCTGGCAGTCCTCTCCAGATAATCTGGGAAAACAGATGAAAAGCTGCTGATAGCCACTTGGAGAAGCCTACACGCCCTGATAAGAGCATCAATATTAAACCAATCACTGAAGAGGTTTCAGTGGTCTCATTTTATTCAAAGAGATACTAATTCTTACTCGGAGGATATTGCACCCATAATTCTACAGAGTCAGCATTTACAAAAGATGGGAATAAAAGTCAAACTTACTATGTAGCTTCAGGCTTATTTATAAACTAACTCCATGGCATAAATTTGTCAATTTAATAAAGGTGTCTGTTCTTAACCACAAAAAGAATAAATGCAGAAAAGTACCAACAATGTTTGCTAGTTGTTAAAATGAAGTACACTGAGGAAATATAACATGTTCAATAAGACTATGAGGCATGAAGAAAATCCACGGTTTGAGAAAAGAAAGGAGGCACAAAATGTTCCAATTCCAGTAGCTGTTAGCTCTAATTACAAAGGCAACATTTCAAATGCAGAAAATATCTTCTAAATGAAGCTCCAACCATATAGCTGTTCCTCAATATGATTCTTGCAAGAATAACTAAAATGGTTAAGGACAAAACGAACTTGCATATATTCACTATTTAGAAAGCAAGCCACAATATTATTCCTCTCCATCATGCTTTAAAATTAGTTCATAAGATTGTTTCGATCAAAAGTACTTAGTTCCGTGCTTAGTTTTTGCTCTTAATTAAATTTTTTATGAAAACAGAAGCCATTCTATTTTCTTATAATCGCTTATGCTTGAATTGAACCACTTTCTGCACTTCAAAGTTTCCCCTATTAGCAAAACTCTATCAGTGACCAGCTGAGCTCAGCTTATGCTAAGGAATAACCAAATGGTTTTATATAAGAATTGGAATTCTAATTTTTAGGGACTCTAGCTAAGAATTGAAGCGTGCTGTATTTCCAATTCCAACTCTGCGAAACAAACGGGGTCTAAGATGGAAAAATTGGGGAAAATGGGAAAAGATACAAAAGCGGGCAGCTATATTTGATATCAAACTCTACTCCCCTAATCTATTGTCTTACTTTCATTATAAATATTATCTCCTATTAGATATAATATAAACCAATCCAAATAGCTACATGTTTCATGATAAAGAGTTCCCATCCAATCCTCGTATCCTTCTGGGTAAAAATAGAGTAAAATTGCAAGAGATTATATGCAGAGTATGCAAAATTATTTATACGATTATCTATTTAAGTAGAAAAGGTCATCAATCTGAGAGTCCATACCCACCGTCTTCGCATAGTGTTTCCATGGCCTACCCAAAAACCATGTGAAGCAATGAAACCAAATAAACCAATTGCCGTTGGTCCTTGCCTGGTTCAATTCCAAATCAGGGTTCATTATAACATTTCAGTTCATGTCAATTCCTATCACAAAACGTAAATAAATAGAGCACCCCATAAATTCAATACTAAATTTATCTATGGTTTGGCTTCATGACATTTGGGCGTTACTAATTCTATGGTGGCCAGTTAAGATATGGGGTATATATGAGGAATCAAACCTAGCTTGGAGAAGGCGGTTTCATAGAGTTGTTGTTGAGACTGACTTGCTCTCAAGTGATGGTTTCCAAACTTAAGGAGTTGAACGCCATTGGTTTCTTCGTTGTTTTCAACTCATTACTATGATCCACAACCTTATGCCTAGGGAGTGGAGTGTGGTGTACTTCCTGTTAGAGAGATATAGAAATATAAATGAAAATTATTTATAAATTTTCGTCTAAAAACTTAAATTTTGGAAGATTTTTGTGTGAAAAAGCATATTAGAAATGTATGTAATATAATGACTCTTGCGGGTTGGGTGCATTAGTGCTTGCTGAATGATGCAAGTCTCTATGATTTGGTATGTAGCGTTTCTTGCATTTCTTTTCTCTTCCAGGTTATAAGCGCCTTTAATAAAAAAAAAAAAAATTAAGGGATGTGCATGTGGGGGATGAAGTTGGGACGAAGCTAGAAAATTGAGAGCCAAAAAATAATAATATAGTTTAATGAATTTTAAAACTATTGCTATTTTTCAACTCTTTATCTTTTCATCCACTTGCTAATTTGTCAATTTATTTTGTTGCTTGGTCTACAAACTCCATCAAAGTAGATTGATTTAAGGAGGAGAATATAAATGTAAGTGCATAATTTGTTTAATATGAGCATTGTGCGGGAGAACAAATGATATGTTATCAATACTATTGTGTATTGTGTTAAATTGAATTAAATATTGAGGTATGCGAGACAAATAAAGAAGTAAAAATGATTAAAGAAGTTTATGGGTATATGTGTATAAATAGTATCATTTTACTTATATTAGAGAGTACATATATATAGTTGACAAAACATAATACCAAATGTTTGATTGTTATAAGGTTACTACCTTTGTTCCTGTTTATAAGTTTCAAATTCATTTTGGGGCAATCTCAAATTATAATTAGATGAAGTTTCAATTTTGAAAGTGAAAAAGAAAAATGTCAGTTTTCACTTTTTTATTATGTAAATAGCCTTGCATGTAGAATTAAAAAAATTTAACAATGGAGAAGTAGAATTTTTTTTAAAAAAAATAATTGATATCATATAAAATATTAAACAAATTTATAAAAAAAGTACAAATCTGAGTTTGATATCTAATAGGATATAACATTTATAATGAGAGTTCAAAAAACAGGTTTAGGATAGCCGATGGCTGATATGCTTAGGATACCAACCATTAGATCCGTTGAAGGTTTTTTTTTTTTTTTTTGGGCAGGGGGTTTGTAGCCCTTTTATCAGCCAAAAACAAGCCAAGGGGAGTCGAGTTTAATTTTGTCGTAGATAAAATAATTTGCTCTATTATACGTCGATAAAATAATAAATTTTAGAAATTCAATAAAAATCTATAGAATAGAGTTTGAAATCTAAGAGGATATAATATTTATAATAAAAGTAATGGCGATAGATTAGGGAAGTAGAGTTTGATTTCATATAAAAAATATTTGTTGAATTTTAAGATAACTAAAATTTGGTGTAAATTACTTAAACCTTTCTTTTATTTGCATTTCTTACACAAATTCCTCTATTTTCAAAACCTATATTTTAAAAGTGCCTTACACATACACTCAATTTGTTATAAATTATCAAAAAAAGTTCTTGTTTGAGAAGTAAATTCACTATGATTTATTAAAAATGTCTTCATTAGTTGAGTAGTAAAATTTCTTCTTTAAAATTCATATTTGGTTCCAATGTAGAAATGGTCTTAGATGGGTCTTTTTACAATTTTTGAATTTTGCTGATAAAGTACAGAAAGACTAAAAATATTTTTGTAGTATTTTTCTATGTTTTGTGCAAAACATGAAAAAAAGGTTTTTAATAATTTTTCTTTGTTTTGTAAAAAAAAATAGATTATAAAAAGACTCACATTTCCATTTATTTTACAAAGGAGATTAAAGATGAATTTTAAGAAAAAAAATTTTCTTCTCAATCAATAAGGGTATTTTTATAAGTTATAGTAAATTTACTATTTAATTAAGAGTATTTTAAACAATTCATAACAAATTGGGTTTATGCATAGCACATTTATAAAATACAAAGCATGTTGCTATAGGTTTTGAAAATATAAAAAGTTTGTGTAAGAAGTACAAAATAGAAGGAATGTTAAAATAATTTATTCTAAAATTTATAACAAAGTAATATTTTAATAAATAAGATTTTTGAAAAGAATATTATAGCCTAAAAAAGTATTTCTCACTTTTGTGCAATATAGATATAGATGATTTTTTTTTCTTTTCAGATTAAGAACGGAAGGTAACATACTAATTTTATCAATTTTACAATTGATTTGATATATTAAATTACAAAACATGTTTGTATAAGGATCTACTGCACCCCTTGTAGTAAAGGTTTCCCCCAAAAAGTTGCGGAAAAAAATCAAATAAGATGCATAGATTGGGATAGAAATTGAAGTAGTATACAATACAAATAATAAGTTGCTATGAAATTACCCAAAAAAAAAAATTGCAATGAAAACAATTGAATGAAGTATATAACCTATAGTTCAGTGGCATCTGTTCTAGATTTAGGTGCCAGAAGGAATGATAGTTAAAATCTCCACCTTTTCTTTATCTCCATATTCATAGGACATCAAAAGCAAAAAACAATTTAATTAATGTCAGCATTATTAAGATGCTATGAATTCAATGAATGACTGCAGTCTAAATAATCATTTTTCATGTGTAACTAGCTAGAATTCATATACCCATTTCTCAAAATTCTTTTCTCTTAAGGGTGAGTGCGGATTAATAGAGATGTAGTAAGAGATATTGATCCAATGCTGAATCATGTGATAGTTGAACAAAATCAAAAGAATAAATGATTACACACCTATAAAAGAATTAATAAAATCAACAACTGAAACCGAAGGATTCACCTCTTTGACATATCTCAAAGAGCAGAAGCAGGAAGAGGGAAAATAGGTAGCTAGCCAATCACCTTTTATTCATCAAAATTGATTGATTCTGAATGCATGCAGCCTGGGATGGATACATATAAATATCAATAATGAATTTAATCAATTTGTATATCAAGCTACTACTGGTCCTTTTGGGTGTTTCTTCCCCTTCTTCTTCATAGGGCCAAGGGAGCAAGGTACCCCGGAGGCCGCAATCCAGGAATCTTTCTCAACTGCGTTCACAAGTTCAAAGAACCTCCCAGGATAGAAGGCTTGAGCCTCCTGTGGGGGGAGAACCTTGAACCCGTTCCATTTGACTCTGCGGCTTGTGTCAGCACCAGGACCCCTGTTGTTGTACTCAAAATAGGATGAAGTCTGGTGATATAAGACGCCAATAAACTCAACGTAGCCTTCGGGTGCATACATGTCTTCAATAAATGAGTCCATGATCACTGTCCTAGCAAACTGCCTCCATGGCCTTCCCAGGTAGGTCTTGTCCTTCATTGTCTGACGGTAGTCTGGATCTGCTGTGAAATGGCAGCTCTGGAACACCAGTGCGCTGGGGCTGCTAGGGTTGTCCCTGCCACCAGCTGTCACGATGGCTTGCTGCCCGTCCAGGGGTTTCTTCGTGATTAGCTTACAGTGCTGGAGCACCCCGTCGGCGTCACCGAACACGTAGTCGATGGTGCCTGTGATGGTGCAGTCCCGGTAGAACTGCCGTTGTGATTGAGCGTAGAGAGTGTCTTGGTACCCGTTGATGTGACAGTTGTACACTATGGCTTTGTCTGCGGTAATTCTAAGTGCCACTGCTTGGTGCTTCTCAGCTCCTGCCGTGTTCTCGAACGCAACGTCTTTTGCCATGAAGTTTGCAGCATTCACGCCTGCCAACATCAATCAATAAAAAAAGGAAGAAATATTATAGATTGTAGGTTATAATCAGATGTTGTTACATATATATATATATATATTTAGGGGAAAATATAGTCTCGCTGACCATTAAACTCTCATAAATTGCCTGAGAGTCAGAATAGCAAAAATGTTTGTTTAGGAGGGCAAATTGTCACATAGGCGCGGAAAAATCCAAAAAAAGAATGGGAAGATTATATAATATATAAGCATGATATATTGCACATTTTAATATACTAATCTTTTAAAAAGAGGATAATAGAGCTTGAAAAATGGTATGCCACCCAGTTCCTATTCCCTTGTGAGGAATCCCTTGGGTTCAAAACGTGAATTTCACCCAAAATGAAGGAAGGTCCACTTGATAACTTCGCGTTACCAAAATGGAAAGGGAGCTGTCACGTCCCCAGATTTAAAAAAGAATAAAAAGTTTCTGAGGTATATATGCATGTAACCTGACAGGATATTGATGATGACAAGACAAAGTGGGTGCCCAAAAACCAGAGTAAACAACCCAACTCGTTGAAAATTTGATGCATAATCATAATAATTACCAAATGAAGCGGTATTGTATGTTTGGACACCGTCGTCGAAGTTGGCGTTGTAGCTGAAAATGGTCTTTGTAGGGCCATCTCCAATGATGGTGAGGAAGTTATGGTTCATCTCCAAATTTATCTTCTCTCTGTATATACCAGCCTTGACATAAATCACGAAGGGCTTGCTATTCTTGGTGGGGAAAGCTTTGAGGGCTTCAGTGAATGTCCTGAACTGGCCACTCCCATCTTGAGCCACAACAATATCAGGCTTAATGTCGCCTAAACCCGGACCAGCATAAAGCAGCTTTCTCCGGCTATCACTAACCCACTCAGGGAAACCACCCTCGGACATAAGTTTCCTATGGCTTGATTGTTTTAGGTTCAATCCCTTGAACAAATCAGAGACGCCAGTGATCATGTCAAGGGCATTGCTAGTGAGCTCCATCGAAGTGTTCAAAACCTTGGTCATTTTCTTTGCTGCCTCTGTATTTGCGTCCTCAAACGCATCCAAGCAAGTGCGTTGGTGGGAGAGGGCACCTCCTAGCCAAACCTTGAGGTCATAGGCGTACTCATTCAGCTTGTTGAAGTCAAACCTATCCAATCTCCTCACGCCTTTATCGATGCCGTGCACTGCGTAATGCAGAACTTCATCGCAGATTTCCATGGCCTGTTTTGTCATGTTGTCCTTGACCAAATCTTCATACAAGTCAGAGTTACGGATGTGCTTCAGCAGCTCCACGGCGGTGGCGTTAAACGCCGCCTTAATAAGCTGTTTTATGTCTCCGGTTTGGTTGGATGCTTTTGAAAGGCTTTGCTTGCAAGTATCTTTGTATTCCGTTGGATTGCACAACATGTCCACGTGCTTTTGCTTAGATGCAAGACTGCCACCGTCGAAATCTTCTCCCTCCAGTTCGCTTCCACGGGATACACCAACAGCCACAGCTGCCACCATTGCCACAAGAAGGATGGACGAGACCCCAAGAACGGCCAATTTCTTCTTCTTCTCTTGGTCTGCCATCCCTAAACAGATTCAGATTTTCTTTTTTTTTTTTTTATATTTTCTTGGCTTGTGTTTCCGTAATAGTTAGAAGAAAGATGCCAACAAAATAGAAAGAATCAGTGATATTATGTTGGCCCTCTTCCTGGGCAGAGTTTGTCGGCCGCGCTCTACTTCGAGCTTGCAGCGGTGGAGGTATTTATACAGAAGAATTCCCTACGAGACTATATCTGCTAGTCAAATCAACGGTGGGAATTTCCCCATTAAACACTTTTGAAATAGCCACAAGAATAGGGAAGCTACTCATTGCTAATCTTGTGGAATAGAAAGCTAACCTAAATTTAGTCTTGACTGGTATTGATCCATTCAATTGTTTAAGAAACGGATGGTAAAGAAGACTATATTTAGAAGAGATCCTTGAATCATGGACCTTAAAGGTCAAAATTGGAGAGATGAGTTTGATATAGATTGTGATAATTTCGGGAGACATGTAGATGTGTGGCCATTTTATTTTTTGTGCAAAATACAGTGTACTTTGCTGTAGTTTTGGCTCAATGGTAGCTTGAATCTCCCATCCAATTGTAGGGACACATTCAATTTCCTACTCCTAAACTAGCTATTAATGTCTAGAAAATCAGTAATGGGTTAATGGTGAAATATATGCTCTTTTCACCATTTGTTTATGTGATAAGAAGGCGGCATATTGAAATCATGGTTTTTTCTTATGAAAAAATCTAAACTTGCTAAATTGGGTTTACAAAATTCTCTTATTTATAATTTAGACTATGAAACTTAATAAATTTAATAAAATAAAATAAGTTGATGGTGAATTTAATTATATCTTGATATATATTGAAATAATGTGATGACAATTATGCATTATTTAATTTAACATAATTAGGCTTATCCTTATATTGAAAAATATAATTAAATTGGAATTGGACCATACTGCTAAAAGCTCTCATGGTACAAAAAAATTTTGCACTGTCACGTACTCTTGTATATATATAGTTCTTTAGATAATTAAAAAATTATTTTTAAGAAATAAAATTTTGATTCTAATAAGAACTTATTTGATTATTTGATAGGACTTAAGATATTAAACTTAATATTAATTAAAATGTTTAATTAATAAAATTTAAAGGAAACAAAATAAGAAAATGAAATTTAATTTTTAATATGAAGACAATTAACATAAAATAAATTACTTTTTTGAAAGAAAATAGAAGAGTATAAAATGAAATTTGATCTATCAAGATGATAATTAAAATAATAAAGTTAATATCATACAACGACTAAAAATAATAAGAATGGTATAATAAACAAACATAATGATTCTGTCATCAGTCTTTTTATTTTAGTATAGATGAAAAAAGAATTTCTAGAGCAATAATTACAAAACTAATTGTTTATTATTTCAGAATTGTTTTTAAAAATAACTTTCTCCTTGATAAGTTGAAACTTTTCCATTCCATGGTCACTCAGACAAGAGAGTAGGAAAATGGACTTCTTCACGGGTTAACAGTCCCATTATTTTGAGTCTTTCAGCATTCTACGATTCTTCCCAACAGAAAACAAATTTACGAAGACAGTTCAGCCAGAATGAAAAGTCTACATAGCATTCTTATTGAATAAGCAAGATAAGCACCCAAAGGTCCTTCAATAACGAAGGTCCAATCTTACTAATCGACTGGCAGCGGAATTGACTTTATCTGAAAAAACAATTCAAGTAAAAGTAATGAAACATGATCAATATTCTTTATTCATCCTGATAGGTGTTTCAATAATTACAGAAGAGGTTGCTCATGAAAACCACTGTGCAAATTGTAAATGGTAGTTCCATTTCATAATGACTTTGAAAAACGACAAAAGACAACCACTATTGCAATCAAGTAACTTCTAGTATTTTTTGTGAGCAATGTTATTGATTTGGGTTTGTTAGGATCTTTTCAAGCTTTTTTTACTGCTGAATGAAAGCTGATATGGGTCCTTTTCCATGGTTCTCCTCTAAAAGTCATCTAAAAAAAAGGAGAAAGTATTATCATGTTTCTGATTTCTGATTCGGGGATATATACGTCGTGATTATTCTGTCATTATAGATATTGTATAGAAACTTCAGAGCTGTGGGTTTCCGTCTGATATTGATGTTTCTATTTTTCTTTCTTTTTTCTCGGTACATAATATCATCAAAGTTTAAACTTAGGGTGCAAATTATCTGAACTATCTATCCTTAGACCAAACTAATTAGTAGTTTACTTTAACCTTTTCTCTATTATCTAAATTAACATTAATAGGCTAGGTATTAAGTTTGTTTCCTCAAATTTTAGTTACCAAATGAGTGAACCAATGAGATGCATATGCGCCAACGGAGGTTGGCTCATATGGTCAATATTTTAATTATGATATTGAATGACTTCAGTTTAATTTCAGGAATTTTCATTGGTAAAAGATATATAAATCTCTTATAAATTCTCGTTGATATTGGTAATCTGTCTTTACTTTGAAATAGAAAGATACCCTCACCTTAAACCTGTCTTTTTTTTTTTTTAACAAAAAAAAAAATGGAGGTGCATGCATGTAAAGTCAAGATCAAGCTTATATGATAAACAGGGTACAATTTTCTTCTTTCTTTTTCATATGATGCTTTATCATTTGATTGGAATGCAAGTCATCTACTTGCATCATACAACCGAATCCACATAATATCTCTTTATTTCAAGATGTTATGCCCAATTACTCTCTATATTATAAAATTTTTTATACCTAACTACTTGCATAATACAACCGAATTCTCAAATTTTTAGGGCCTGCACGTGATTTTGTTTATTATTTAATATGAATATGTTATATAAATAAATATGTCAATAAAAGATGTATTTTGATAAAAAAAAATGTAAAATTTATTTTAAATATTGAATTTGAACAACAATAAATGTTTATGGAAATTTCTTCTTCTCAATATCCTTCATTATTTTCTATTGAAAGTTAAGTGATATAGTACAACCCTTATATCTTAAATATGGTTTAGTGTAAATTACATTCTCGAATGAGCTGATCTCGCGAGATGAAGGTTTGCATTGTGATTTTTCATGCCTATTGTGTTCGCCATTGAGGAAGAAATTAGGTGAGAAGTGGCTAGACTTTGATAAATTTAATGATTTAAATTTAAAATAAAATAAAAATTGTATAGGAATTAGTGTTTTAAGAATTAGATTAATCAATGAATCATTCTGGAAGGTGGGTCATAGTTGAGCCGGTTCAATCGGTTAAATTAGTGGTCCAATTAGATGATACTATAAATATAATTTTTATATAAATAATATTTATTAATTGATTAAAGAATTTTAAAAAATATCATATATATATATATATTCATTTATTCTTATTAAATTAATATGGATATTAATTCAACAAAATATGTGTTTGACAAAAATTATAGATCTTATAATCATTATAATAACTTTATTCTTATTAAATTATATATATATATATATATATATATACACACACACGCTGAGGACGAATTAATCTCAGCTTCCCAGATTCCCATCATTCAAACCTGGAAAGAGTTAGAACAATAGAAAGAGTAAAACAAAGTTGAAAGATATAGGAGCAGGACATCAATTCCAGTTGAAAAGAATCACAGACCGACATGCCGGCCATGTTCGTAATATTCACCCTCACCATTTAGGGAACCATACTTACAGCTTTGTAACTATTATGTGCTTTCGGTGCTTTAATTTGTCCCATTTTTCTTTTTAATTTCGGTACTTATTAGAGTGGCAATGCAAATCTGATTCTGCCACAGTACCACCCCTCTCGGTCTCCCCACGCAAGAGAATTAAGAGTCATGATATATTCATAATTTTTCACGATTAATAAATAATTATCATATGATAATGTTTAAATTTATTTAATTTTACTTAAAATCAATATGGTATGGTAAGATTAATTAAATTCAAATATTTTTTATAAAAAATATGTGTACATATCAGTAGGCCTAAAATGCTGTGAACACTACTCCCCCTTTAATTGGCCAACCTTATGCAAGGGGGGGTTTGCTTAGTATAGTCAAAAGCTTGTAAGCAAAAACGGTGAAAAATAAACCCATTTTTTAGGATACATATGATTTTATGCTTGCATAATCTAAATAAGCAACTCTTTCTTCTCAGTGGTCGGTGGATTGGATATCTGGCAAGGATGCATGCCATGCCAGCAACACAGAACAACGTTTATTCCTTTCCGAAAGCAAACTATAATTTGAGCTTGATTATGGAGTATCAAACTTCATATCATTGTTTTTTTCCCCCAAAATTCTCCCTCCACAACCTCCTTCCAATGGTGGGCGGAAAGTAAATTCCGCCGCTAACAGCTAACAAGAACCGAACGTTATAATCATTGATAATTAAGGTATATAAAATAAATTATAGAAGGTTCTAAGTATCTATTAATACCATCACAGAAAGTGATCATAACCAAAATGCAGAATATTTGTGGGTCCAGATTTCTGGTCTGGAAGGTAAGGAACCACTCTTGCTTTGTGTATAAATGGGGCTGGCCTCTTTCTCGGTTTGAAGCAAAGACAGTAAACAAGCAAACAGTTCAAATATCAGTATTCTTTTCTACTCTGTTTGTGGAACAACATCTGAATGGCATCCCAAGCAGATCATCTTGTTAAGATTGGCATGGAAGGCTTTGATCTTATTGAGCGGTTCTATGGTCCAGCACCCGGTAGAAGGCCCACCACCGCCAACTCCACCACTGGGGGACTGATCACTACGCGGCCTCCAGTCACTAACAGCAAGGAAGAGGCACCAATGATCAATAGCAAGAACGCGGCTTATAGATACCATGGCGTTATGATCGTGGAATATCCCAATAAGCCTAAGCCAAGGAGCTGTTGGGGTAAGCTTTTCCAAGCCTTCAAATTTTGAAGACAAACATCAAACGGCATCATTTTGGGCTCGAAGGGACATCATGATTTATAATTAAGGTTCCCTTAATTATATATCTCCGGTTTTCTTTTTACTATGACTCTGTATAATAGTCCAACATAGTGCGGATGAACTCAGGTATGAGGTACCGCACAAAGCCTGAAAATTAATAATATAATGAATTACTAGATGTTAGAGGGTGTTTTGTTTTTCCTATAAGGCTTGTAATACTGCTTCCTCTACTCCTCTCATCTAGATTCGATAAATTAAATTATAAAATTCAACTGTTTATACACTTAGCTTTTTCCAATCACCATGTATATTGTAACCTTGGTCTTGAACAGAGTTTAAAAATAGAATCTCACTTCCTTCAAATATCAACGAGTAATATATAAAGGAATTGAAATTGGCGCCGTAAGCTAATTGCATTAATTAAACGAAGGTAATTATTTCGCAACCTGGCCTGAATATGAATCAGCGGGAATATTAGTCAAAGCTACTTGTTTAAAGAGATAAGTGTAATCTAATACGTTATCTCTAATCATGAATTTTTATTTAAATTTTAAAAAAGTTATACGAATCTATGTGTAACCTCATCACTCAAAGAGAAAACACTACACCAATAAAGCTTTGCACAATTGGTAGATAGTTAGTTCCTTAAATATGTTACTTTGAGTTTAATCCAAATTGTGTTAGAAAAGGTTTTGTTGAAAGAGACCACATTTGTATCAGCAATCTCTACTTTAAAAGAGATTAGTCTCTGATTAATGACTGAAAAATATCCTGAGTTTCATCCACCCTATTTCAAAAGAGATTAGTCTTTATCTAGCGATTGAAAAATATCTTGAGTTTTATCCAAAAATAAGAAAGCACTGTTTCTTGTGCGTTTGCATTCAATTCTTTATATATTTGGTCATTTTAACAATTCCCTTATTTTAGTTTCAGGGTTTTGTTATAATGTTATAATATGTAGAAAATATGTGTTAATTTGATAATTTATATAACTAGTTTGACATACATTCTTATGTTCTTATTTTTTTCATTTTTCTTTCTATTTTAACATGCAATCTTAAAAAAAAAAAAAATTGCAAAGCTTATTTACTTTTGCTCTCCCTAATTTAACACTTCTATTATGTTATTATCTACACTTTCCTATATCTATTTTGACATGTGTCCTGTGTTTTTTATTTTTTTCCTCTTCCTAATTTGCACAAATCGATTCACAGGTAGTCATTTTTTTAATTGGATAGTTATTATTATACTTTTCAAACTAAGCAATTCAAAATAAATCATGACATCATAGGCACCGGTCTTTACTAAATAGCAAGGGCACCTTAGTCCCCTATGTATATATAGTTATGACTTTGGTATCTTGAAATATATTTAGGATACCATATCCTAATAAGGTGTTAAAATCTATACCATTCAATTTTTTTTGTTTAAATATATTTCATACATTTTGATGGTCAAAATAGAGACACATTAAGGGAGCATTTAGTTCGCAGAATCTTTAGTGATTCTTGGAAATGTGGGAGCTAGAATGTTTAATTCTTATATTTGGTAAAAGATATTAGTTCTTAGAAATTTGACTTTCCAAGGTATGGAGATTCCTATAAAACAGGAGAATATGATATTCATGTGAGTAGTTATTAAGATCTGAAAATTATTTAAAAATACTATATTACCTTTATCTAATACATAGTTGATTCTCATTGTCACTATCATTTTATTTTACTAACACCACTGTTATTATTGTCATCATTGCTACTAACACTATTATCGAACCACTACCATTAACATTGTTGTCACCGACACCACCAATGTTATTATCATCATTATTGTCATTGCTTATGTCAAACCACCATCGTTAGATCACCACCATTATTATCATCAATACTCTCATTGTTGTCATTGCCATTGTTGCAATTGCCAAAGTTGAATCATCACTATTGTCATTATTATTGTTATGAGCACCATTGTTGCTGAAACCATTGTACGTTCACTATTTTTGAATTACCACTTTCACCATCATTGATACCAATACTATTATTATCATTGTCACTATTACCTTTGTTGTTATCATCATCATCATTTTTGAACTATCATCTTTACATCTTATTATTATTATTATCATCATTACTATTGTCATCATTGCCTCTACCACCGTCCCCATTGTTAGATCATTTTTGCCCCTATCATCAAACCATCGCTACAACTAGCATATCACATTGTCATCGTCATCGTTATTGTTGCGGTTACCATTGTTACACTTCTATTTTTACTTCTTTTATTTCTTTATAGAAAAGTGTTTGTTAATTAAAATTTTATTTAAAAGTATCAATTGAATTTTTTTATGCTTATGGTTATTTTTAAAAAATTGTGCAATATTTTTAAAAGTATTAATATTCAACTAAATATGAAAATCCTAAATTTATAAACACACTAATTGATATCCCCTTCACCAAATAAATAGAAAAACATGAATTTTTAAAAATCTTATTCCTAATTATAATATATATATATATATTCGCGAAGTTATCACTTTCACGGAAGGTTTCGATTATTTTTACTTTTCGGAACTAAGGTTTCAGTTACTCCTATACATAAGGAAATGCTCTAAAACAGAATATCCATTAAACAATGAAACATTTTTATAAATTCATGGCACATTTGGGTTTAGTTCAAATTTGAGGGAGAAGAACTTTGGAACATTACTTTCTTTTGGTCTTTTGATATTTTAAACTTCTAGGTGTGGTTCACTTTAGAAGGTAGGCTTTAATGTCCGATATAATAGCTGTTAGTTGCTCCTTTTTCTTTCTTTGTTTTGCTTTTGGATGAGATACTACTCATACTAGTAGTTCCTCATATTACTAAAATAATTCGCCCGTCGGGATTCGGTTTTTTATAAAATGTTTGTGTATTATTTTTAAATTACCTAATCATATATGCTTTTAGTGGAATATATTCACTTTATCTAAGTGCTTAGAAATTCTTGATATGAAATCTAAATTTATATACTTTAATTATCGTAATTAACTAACTATATGAGAAACTTACAGCCAGGACATCATATCTTAATAGTATTAGTAAGGTGATTATAGTCCATAAATATGCAGCAGTAATCAAAAGGAAAAAAATCTCGTAAAATCATAAACTTTGTGACATATACTTGGAATTTGACATTAACAAAAAAAATTATATTTTTTAAAATTTCTTACGAGGTATCACATCTTTTAGATAAGATTAGTCTTTGTTCCAGATGAAAGTTGAATGATAAATTTTTTTTAATAAAAATAATTCTAAGATTAAACCGAGGATATATGACTTGCTTCAAAACATAAAATATATTAACTCTTCTAAAAATAACCCTCGTGTTTTTATTTTACTATGACAATAATAAAAGAACCCAAACAGAAAATGATTCCCTCTCTCTTTCTCTCTCTTTTTTAAACTTATTCTTTTCTTAACTGTATGAAGTAGAATTATAATTCATCATAGTGTTTACGTCAAAGGAAATGCTGTTATGTACTGCAAATTTAGTGCGAGAGGCATGAAATTACGCTTGATTATGTTGTGTTTACTTGTTTGCTTTTTCAGTCGTTCAATAATGGGTCTCTGTATATGCGGAACAAAAGCATTCCATAATTATTCCGACACCAATACACTGTCTTTCCCAGTAGACAGTAAGTTATTTTATCTTCATGGAAAATGCTAGTCTCATAAAATGAGATTTAATAGAATCCTACAAAAATACATGTGAGGTCAAGATCAAGCTTATTTGATAAGCATGGTATTTTTTTTTCTTTTTCACATGATGCTCTATCATTTGATTGTTATGCAAGTCATCAACTTGCATAATTATACAGCACTGATTCCATATAATATATCTTTTCCATTTAAGATGTTATGCCCAAGTATATACTCTCTATTTTATAAAACTTTGGTACATACATACATACATACATACATTGGAAATAATAAGGTGGAAATGCAAATAATCCAATTCAAAATTTGATAATTAGCAAATAATTTCCTCTGAATTTAATTTTAGCATTTACTGCTTGCACTCAAATTGTCAATATATGTGTGACTAGCCATTCTTTTTTAATCATTAAGGTCTTAGTGTAGTAGTCATTGCTTGATAGACTTGAAATCAAAGATTGAAATTTAAATTTTGAAATTGGACTTATTGAAAGAAGTTATCATGATCAATTTTGAATATGAATTAGTTTTATACCGAACAATAATGCAAGGATACTGCATGGAAAAATAAAGAAAATGGTTGTTTTTCATCCAAAATCTCACAAATTTATAAAGGCTATTAAAAAAATACTAATAACTTTCCATGGGAGCACACTTTTTTTTGAATGAGGTACCGCCAAAATTAACCTCTACTTATTGATCCAATTTCTTGACTTTCTCGCGCTTTTAATTATACATAAAAGGCCTGTTTGTTATTATATGTAGAAAGTTTGAGCAAGTTAATTACAAAATCACTGTTAAAGGGTTGAAGTACTTGAATAAGGTTATAAATGTTCATTTTACCCTACTCATAATACGGGTAAGTGTTAATTTGAAAGATGGGATATATATATATCTCAAGCTGAAAGGAGGAATTAATTTTAGCTAGTATTCACTGATTCCCATAATTCAAAGTTGGAAAGAAGTCGAATAATAAAGAGAGCAAAACTAAGTTGAAAGAGATAAGAATAGGACAGTTCCAGTTGGAAAGAAACATAGAACGACACGCCATGATCATAATTCTCACCCTCATCATTTAGGGAACCAACTTACTACTTACTATTATGTTCTTTCGGTTCGTCGTGGCAATGCAATTCTGATTCTGCCACTTTATGCTTACTTAGTCTAAACAAGCAAATTTTTCTTGTCAGTTGCAGTCGACGGATCGGATATCTTGCAAGGATGCATGCAATGCCACCAACACACAACAACGTTGGTTCCTTGCCGAAAGCAAACTATAATTTGAGCTTGATTATGGAGAATCAAACTTCATAAGCTCATATCATTGTTTTTCCCCAAAAATCTCCCTCCACAACTTCTTTCCAATAGTGGGCGGAAAGTATTAATTCCACCGCTAACAGCTGGCTAGAAACCGAACGGTATAAATATAAACAATTTCTAGATATATATATGCGTGATCATACATGCATAGGAAATTAAGATCAAAGAATATTCGTTCTTGTAATATTAATGATAATTAAGGCATATACAATAATTATAGAAATTTCTGAGTATCTATTAAGAGCATCACAGAAGGTGATTATATACCAAATCCAAAATATTTGTGGGCCCAGATATCAGGTCTGTAAGGTAAGGAACCACTCTTGCTTTGTGTATAAATGGGAGCTGGCCTCTTTCTCAGTTTGAAGCAAGAAGCGAACAAGGCACTACACAAGCAGACAGATAGAATATCAGTCTTCTTTTCTTTGTTTGTTGAACAAAATCTGAATGGCACAAGCAGATCACCTTGTCAAGATTGGGGTGGAAGGCTTTGCTCTGATTGAGCAGTTCTATGGTGCAGCACCTGGTAGAAGGTCCACCACCACCAACTCCACCGCTGTGGGGATGATCACTACGCGGCCTCAGGTCGCTAATAGCAAGGAAGAGGCAGCAATGATCAATAGCAAGGACGCAGCTTACAGATACCATGGCGTTATGATCATGGAATATCCCAAGCCTAAGCCACGGAGCCGTTGGGGTAAGCTCTTCCAAGCCTGCAAACTTTGAAGACATACATCAAACGGCATCATTTTGGGCTCGAAGGGAGACCATGATCTATAATTATGGATCCGTTAATATATATGTACGTTTTTCTTTTTTCTATGACTCTGTATAATACCATGATAGTACAACGAATAGTGCAGATGAACTCGGGTATGAGGTTCCTACACTCAAGGCAACGTAATAAATGTCAGAGGGTGTTTGGTTTTTCCTATAAAGCTTGTAATACTGTCTCCTCTGACTCCTCTCATCTGGGTTTCTCCATGCATGTTTAAATCGCCATTTATATTATAACCATGTTCTTGAGCAGAATTTAATTAAACTAAATTCTGACCCATCATTCATATATCAACGAGTAATATATAAAGGAGTTGACACTGGCCGGCCGTAAGCTAATTGCATTAATTAAAGGTATATTACTTTTGCAACCTGGCCTGCATATGAATCAGCGTGTATATCAGTCAAAGTTACTTGGTTAGAGAGGTTAAGCGTAATATAATCTGTTATCTAATCATTTTTATTTTAGAATACAAAAAATCATGTGAAAATATGGGAAATGTGTGTAACCTTATCACTCTTAAGAGAAAGCACATGGTCCCTTATATGTTTGCATTTATAAATAACTAGTTTATCAAGCATCCTGCATACTCTTTTTACTTTATTTTCTGATTTAATATATATATCTACACGTACTATTTTCTTCACTTTTTCATATTTCTATTTTGACATGCATCAATCTCATGCTATTTTTTTTTTGTTTTTCCTTCTAATTTGCATAAATAGAATCAATATATAACCAGCTTTTTAATTGGACGATTATTATTGCAAATTTTAAATCAAATAATTAAAAATAAGCTACAATATTGTAGATATCAATACCTTTACTAAACAATGAAGGTACCTTAGTTCCAACCATCTATATATAAGGTATGACTATAGTATCTTAAAATATACTCAAGGTTTCATGCCCTAACAAGGTGTTAAATTCTACATCATTACTTTTTTTATTTAAATATATCTCAAATATTTTGATGATAAAAATTCAGACATATTATTAAAGTATTGATTCCATATCTATATCATACCCATATGTGTGTGTGTGTATATATATATATATATATATATATATATATATATATATGTCACTTTCGTACGTGAGAGGTTAATTTATATCCATAAGGAAATGCACCAAAACAAAATATCCCTTAAACAACAAAACATTTTTATATATAAATTAATGGCACATTTGGGTTTTGTTTAAATTTGATGGAGAAGAAATTTGGAACAATCATTTAGGAGGCATTGGTACATGGATTTTTCATATTTTCCTAAACATCTCATTTGGGAAATTAAATTTTCTGTAGTTGGTGCAATTTTTTTATCTCATCTCCTGAAAATTTTAAATTCTAAACAAAATTTAATTATTCATAAAATGTGAGAAATTCATTCTTATGTGTGACCATAGCTTTTTTAGAATATTATTTGGCTCACATATGACATTAGATCCTATATGTAACTAAAATCATAAATCATATACCTTAAAATTATAAAATTTTAAGTTTTAAGATTGTAAACTCTAAATCTTAAAATCTAAAACTTTAAATACTTAATCATAAAGCCTAAATATTAAATCTTAAATTCTCATTAAATACTAAATTAATTATCAACTTTAAACTTTAAATTCTAACTGTTAAATATAAACTTTAAATTCAAAATTTAAACCTTAAAACTCTAATTAATTTGAAAATCAAGAAGATTTAATTAGATTTCCTATGATTTATCAAACAATACCATCTACTTTTTTAGATATTAAATATCAAGACTAAAACTGCTTGAGAAGCTAATTTTACAAAGTAATTGAACAAAACCTCCAAACAAATGCCTCCTTAATGGCAAATCAATTTTCCACTTTTTCTTTTTTGTTGAGATTTTAAACTTCTAAGTGCGGTTTCACTTCAAAAGGCAGTTCAATATCGGATATAATAGTTGTTAGTAGCTCATTTTTCTTTTTTTTCTTTTTTCTTCTTTTTGCTTTTGGGTGAGATACCAATAGTTCCTTATATTACTCAAATAATTCGGCGGGTATAGTTTTTAAAGTGCTTATTTACTATTTTAATTACCAATACAAATATGCCTTTATTTGAATATAATCACTCCATCTAAATGCTTAATAATTCTTGATTTGGAAATGAAATTCCTATAGTTTAATTTATCGCATTTAACTACTTATATTAAAAAGTTGCTTTCTATATTAACAGTAACGTGAATTTTATCGATAAATATGCAATAGTATTTGGTGACAAGAGATAGGGGTGTGCATAGGTGAAATTTGAATCAAGCTAAATTGAGTAAATTTGTATTTGGAAATCTTGACACGCACCTGGCTGATTATATGCGCCGATTGGGTTTGGGTCGGTAGAGTTCAGTTTGGGTTGACTTGTTTGATGTGTATTTTGTGTAGGCATTTTTTTTTAGGTCAAGTTTGCAAAATTATATAATGAGATTGATCATGGGTTGATTGGTCTTTTTTGCTAGGATAATTAATAAATTATTTAACACATATACTTAAAATCTTAAATTTGAATCTAAAAATTTGAAGCAGGAAAGTTTCAGTATAATAATAAATATTACTGCACTATTAAAAGTGTGAACAAATATATAATAATATTTGAGAATCCTATGTAGGCAGGAGTTTTAGGAGAGAAGAAAAATATCAAATAAATTTGTAATTTAACATTATGATTAAATATATATATATATATATACATATATATATATATATATATATATATATCCACTCTTCTGAAAATGACCTTCTTAATTACTTTCTTTTGCAATGACAATAAAGAAAGAAAATGATTCCCTTTTTTTTTTCTTTTCATTATTATTTTTTAAACTTATTCCTTTCTTAGCTGTATGAAATAGAACTATATTCGCCATAGCGTTCACGTCAATAGAGCATAAGGTAGAGATGAAGAGAGAAAATATTTTAATCCTTAGATACCGTCGTTGTAACAGTTATGCTCATGGCAAATAATTAACCTATTAAAGTGTAGAGCCAAATTTATTAGGTGCGGTTTAATGATAATACAATTTAGGTAGTTTGAAGAAGATTTTAAGTCTCAATTACAGGCTATGTAGATTGAAAATATATAGGATTAAAGTAGTGCCATGTTAAGTGAATTGTGAAATCGACAAAAGAATTATTTTATTCTCGGATCCAAAAGCACAAAGAAAAGAATTACATAAAGAAATTAAAGTTGGGAATTCCATTCCATGTCTCTGTTATGCTTTTTTTCCTTTCCTTTCTTCCTTGATAATTTGAGTAGCAAAAAAAAAAAAAAAATTCTCAGACCAATATCTATCCAAGGCGTTCCTTATATAAGCCAAATCTGGGCCAGCTGATTGGGAACACTCTTGCACAGTTGCACTATGGTGCATGATTGATTAACTTGATCACTTGGCAGCTAGCTGCAGATGTGCCTGAGAACACCTTCATTTTTTTTTATCCAGTTCCGACTAATTTTGATGATGTATATGAATATATTCGACCTATATATTGATCAGGCTCATGAAACCAATAATTAAACCGAAGAACCTCTAATTAAAATCACTTCACAATGATTGATTTTATGGATATATAATCCGCGAATAAAGGAGGAAGGTCATTTCAATATCTAGAAGGGTAGGCTAGCTGGCCTAAAGATAGTTCATGTAATCCATGATCAACAAATATTCTTGATTCCACATCTTGGTGGGGGATGCTAACTGGAGAACCACTTCTACTTTCTATAAAAAGGGGGGCTTGGGCTTCAGATTCTGAAGCAAGAAACCAGATAACCGAAAAAGCAAATAGTTATACTTCTCTCTTCTGTTTATCGAGCGTCTATGGCAGCAGACCTCAGGAAGATCGCCATGGAAGACTTTCCTGTGACAGACAAGATCTTTGGTCCTGCAGCCAGAACGACGACTACTGCTAGTGTTGCAGCTCCGGCACGGCAAGGGCGTCGGGGGGGTCATCTTCCCAATGGTGAGAAGGAAGAGGCAACTGTTCTTACTAGCAGAGAGGCAGCTCGTCGCTATGGTGGTTTAATGATGGTTGATTTCCCCATGAGCAAGGGAAAAACCACAAAGTCGTTGGGGTAGTATTAAACCTTAAGCAATATTGTGGTTTCGACGTTTTTAATTACTTAGCTTTCAGGGGTACTTTTTCTTTGTTAATTAGTTATATATATATATATATATATATATAGAAAGTACCGCTCGGAGATCCACAAAAAATCAAAAGGTCTTCTGTAGCCGAGTACTGTTGTATAAATTTAAGTACCTTTGTAGTTTGTGCTGTAAAGCTTAATCTGGAAGTAATAGAAAGCTAGTTCCTTATCTACTTATATAAAAACTAGTCTCCGATGTTATGTTTACGTACTTCCCCGTACTAATCATTCTCTCTGTTTAGATCATTTCTGTCACTCAACTTTCCTTTTTAAAAATGGGACATGAAGATCCTTTCATTTGTAAACCAGCCTAAATTTGAAACTCTTAGATCAAATAAGCTCAAATCACAATTAATGCAGTCATCCAACAATTTTAAAATCCCAGCATCTAAACCATCACGTACAATAAAATACTCCCACTATCAAATTAAAAGAAACAAAACCTTTCACAAGTAAAAAAAAAATATATGTACTATATGGCTTCATTTCTTATCCTCATGTAACTTGTTTGGGGTTCTACACATTCTTTCCCTAATAAAGTTTCGTTCAAATGTGATCAGACATAAGTTTCAAACTAATGAATTTTGCGTGATTTTTTTCATTTTTTGGTGGAGGGTGTTTGTGGAAGATATATTTTAACTTGGGACACGCAAGATGATGCGTTAATATTATTAAGTTTTATAGATAAAGTACATGCATAAATCAAGACTTAGGTATATATAGTCAAATCAAGATTATATTATATGTGCAAGTGAATAACTGCCCTGCAAAATACCATGACTTGTTTAAATTGCTGGATAGTGTTGACATGTAATTCAACAATCTCTTCTGCCAACTACATTCTCTAATTATAGAGAACTATGATACTTTGAAATATAATCAGGATATTGATTATTAATAAGGTGTCAAAATTTACACCATCAATTTTTTTTAATTTAAATATATCTGAAATATTTTAGTAATGAAGATTGAGACACTACATCAATCAGGATAGCATTCTAATAATATTTTAGGATACCATATATAGTTATACTCTTCACACAAATTAGTAGTGCACTTGTGACATGATAATTATAAGGGATTTAGCTGGAGAGAGATAGACTCAACCCTGGTTTGAAATGAATCTTATCTCTAAAATATGAAGTTCTTTTTCTCGTTCCCTCTTTTTGATTTATTCCTTTCAGACTTGATCAAACATGTATGGATACTATACGTCACGTTGTACACGCAAGTGAGAGCGTAAGCTGCGAAGAAGATAAGTGATTCGATGTGTTTTACTACCAGGAGTCATCATTCATGGGTTAGCTAAAGGGGTCATGTGCGGCATTCTGCAACAAGATCTGCAATATAATAGTAGAGATGCTTCAACAAGAATGAGCCATGAATGACTTCCCATTTTCAACTCGGTGACTTCATTATTGACAGGAAACATTTACGCTAAGCTAGCCCTTCAAAAATGGATACTGTAATTCTAACTTATCCTGGGGAATGAGAATATTATACTGACTCCACAGGATCACCAGAATGAGTAATTTAGAGATAGCTAAGCATCCCTCGTTTAGGATGCTTCTAGACGTTAAATCAATAATTGAGCAAGAATTGTTCAACTATAATGCACTATGTATGTAAATGCTGACTGATATATGGAATGAGAAAGATAATTGGATTTGGGAATTGGATTCACTGTCACCTAGCTATCATGGATGTTTTCACGCCTCGAAGACTAAGAAAACTTTTGAAACGACGTCTGACCCAGATCCTATTTCTGCCATGTTCCTCGTAGTTATCCTCACCCACATCAAGCCCAGCTGATGTTCATCTTTATTTTCTGCCCAATTATGTATGCCGACCATGTTGATGATAAAATAAGAATATATTCCATCCATTGATCAAGCTTAAGGGCCTTTACTAAAGAAGCCGAAAATATTCACCAAAATCGACAACAAAAAAAAGAAAAAATAATAAGTTAATATTAACATACTACAATCATTGATGCGTGATATGTAGCTAAAAAAGAAGAAATCATACATAAGTTACGAGATGGACACGCCTTAGAGATTTGATTCTTGAAACCCATAATAAACAAATTAATATTTTAATTGATTCTACACAAATGCAAGTTGCAGGAAGAGGTGCCAAGGAAGCTAGGTCACTTTTGCTTTCTATATAAGGGTACTCTGGGCTCCTTACTTTGATGCAAGATACCGGATAACACAAAAAAGCAGAACGCAGAAAATTTACTTTGTTCTGTTTCATTAATAGTGTGAACCAGTACTTTCCATTGAGCATCTATGGCACCTCCAGCAGATAACCTCAGAGAGATCGGTTTGGAAGGCTTTGCTCTGATAGACAAGTTCTATGGCAGGCCCAATGTCCATGAGGTGTTTCCTGCGCGGCAACGGCGTTGGGTGGTTGATGAGATGGAAGAGCCTGCTATCACTAGCAAAGAGGCTGCTGCTCGCTTTGGTGGGGTAATGGTTGTGAATTATGACAACAAGGGAAAACCACAAAGCCGTTGGGGTAGACCAATTAATTTTTAAGCACTTTGGTCTGTTCTAGATAAGAGCATATCGTCAGTTAAGTGAGTCCGTTTTATACATATATGTAGAAAGCAGCTCGGAGACCTGCAAATATAAAGGTTTTCTGTAGCTTAGCACTGATATATTAAGTGTCCTGTACTTAATCAGAATACTTAAATTAAGTGACTTTTATCTTTTATTCTTGCCTGATAGTTATCAATTTTGACTCTTCCCAATAACCATTTTCTTCTCTATGAATGATCAGATACTAGAAGTTATCCCCTCTTAAATTTTGAACTGGAGATTTGTCTGGCTATAACCTCTATTTAAGACAGCAAATTGTTGCATCGGGAGTTATCAATGGATCAAAAGCTTCAAAAGCTATAATTTGGGTTGTATGATATGTACCTAAAATAGAAGAAATCACGTAAGTTACTAGATGGACACGCCTGGATTTGATTCTGGAAACCCATAATAAACAAATCAATATTCTTGGTTCCATGCACAGAGTTGCAGCAAGGGGTGCTGACGAAGCTAGGTCACTTTTGCTTTCTTGATAAGGCCATGAATGTAAATGTAGCTGGACAATTTGGGTTGTTAGCCGAGTCAGCATAGTTGATGAGTCAGCAAAGTGGTTGTTAGTTGTAGTTTTCTGTTAGAGAGGCTATTCTGTATCATTGGCTATAAGCCAAACAGTTCCATTCAATGAGAATTAAGTCGAATTCATTTCCAAACTCTGATTCTATCTTAGTATCAGAGTTCAAACGCCATCAATGGCGGAAACTCGAGGGAGCAATGGCAATCCACTAGTAAAAAAATTCTCCAATTTCTTTCTCGCATACTGTTTCAGTAAAATTAGATTCCAACAACTTCTTGCTATGGAAGCAACAGGTTCTATCAGCCAAGAAAGGCCACAAGTTATACAAGTTCATCTTTGGTTCTCAATTACCAGCTCGCTTTCTCACAGAGGATGATGAGATCAATGGCTCAGTCAATCAAGAATTTTCTGATTGGGAGAAGAATAAGATCAGTTACTACTGTCTAGGGTTGCTCTCATCTATGACCGACTCAGTCTTAACCAGAACGGTCAGCTGCGCTACAACACTAGAAGCATGGCAACGCATTGAATCACATTTTGCGTCTCAGATGATGGCAAAAATTAGGCAGTTCAGAGGGCAATCACAAAACACCAAGAAAGGTAGAAGCACAGTTAGTGAGTATTCCTTGAAGATCAAGAAAGTAATTGATCTGTTAGGTTTAGTAGGTCATCCAGTCACTTTGTCAGATCCCATAGAAGCAATCTTGGATCGCTTGCCAGCTGAGTATGACCCACTGGTGATGTCTATAATGACTAAATCTGATGAATATAGTGTGGACGATGTTGAAGCTCTTCTATTGGCACAAGAGACAAGACTTGAGAGACACCTGAAAGAAATTGACATAATGTCAGTAAATTTGAGTACTCATACACAAGATTACAAGGAAAAGAATATCAGTAACAACAATGTTCCAGGTCAATTTCGAAATTGACATTTTCCATCGACACCGTTCAATACTAATTCGAGAAACAGTTATGGTAATAATAGTTTCAGAGGCATGATGAGAGGAAATTCTGTTCCAAGAGGAAGAGGATGAGCCAGATTGTGTCCTAGATCGAATTACCGAAGTCAAGTATGTCAAGTGAGTGGAAAACCAGGCCATCTGGCCTGGTACTGTCATTTTTGATATGATGAAAATTACGAGGGTCAAATTCCCAGTTATCAAAGACTGTTTAATGGAGATCAGTTTCAAAATTTGCCGTATAGAAACTATGGTGACCAATATCCAAGTCAAAACTGTGGTGAGCAGTATCCAAAATACCCTATGTAGGCCATGTTTGCCTCAGATACAAAGGAACCTGATGAAAGGTCTTCACCACAAGCTTTGACTACTAGTAAGATGCTTGATCCACATTGGTATGTTGACTCAGGAGCAACAAAACACTTGACTCATACTCAAGACAACATGACAGTCATAAACAAATGCGAGGGTGTTGATTAAGTTCAGATAAGTGATGGCACAGGTTTGAATATTTCTCACGTTGGTCATGCTGACATCTTAGCCAATTCAAATAGAATTCTTTCACTAAACTCTTTATTACATGTCCCTTCAATTACCACAAATTTGATAAGTGTCTCTAAATTTGCAAGGGATAATTCTGTTTTCTTTGAATTCCATGCTGAGGAATGTTATGGGAAATCTCAGGATTCCAAAGCCATATTGCTGACAGGGAAAGTTAAAAATGGGCTTAACTCATTTGACAATTTCCACATCAACCATCCTTGAAGTCAGAATTCTCAATTTCTGTCACTCAAGCCTTCTTCTGTGATATCTTCCAACCAGTACAGTCAAAACTTAGCAACTGTTACAGTTACTTCTCCTTCTTTTAATGTATGGCCCCTTAGGTTAGGACATGCTTCTAAGGATGTTATTTATCCTAACCTCTTGTGACATCTCTGCAAGCAATAAAATTTCTTTTTCGTTTTGTAATTCCTGCTACATGGGAAAAATGCGCAAATTACCTGCACCTTGTCTAAAACAAAATATGAAACACCTCTTTGACTGATTCATACTGATATCTGGGGGCCTTCCCCTATCTTATCAACCAATGGATTCCGTTACTATGTAAGTTTCATTGATGCTTACACAAAGTACACTTGGTAAATTTGTCTGAAAATCTACAAGCCTTCCAAGCCTTTGTTATGTTCAAGAAGCAAGTTGAACTTCAGTTTAATCAAAAAATCAAAGTTATTCAGTCTGACTGGGGGGTGAATACCGAAGTTTTTTTAAGTTCCTTAGCCAACATGGTATCATTCATAGACTTTCATGCCCACATACACATCATCAGAATGGTACAGCAGAAAGGAAACGCAGACATAACCGAAATTGGTCTAACACTCTTACATCAAGCCAATTTACCCTTCCATTTCTGGGTTGATGCATTCCAAACCTCTGTACATGAGTTCACCAAACATAAGATTAAAAAATGATAGGATAAGTTATCCTATTCAACCTTCAATATCATGACCATCAAACAAACCTAGAATTATAATTTGTTATGCCAATAAGACAGGGTAAGATAGAGACGAAGGGAGAAAATACTGTGCTTTAATTTGCGAAGGAGTCTATAGAATACCATTGTAGTAACAGTTATGCTGATCATAAATAACCTATTAAAATGTAGGTTTTATTGTAAATTTGGTCCCCGTAGTTTATAATTTAAAGCCGTTGGGCCCTTCATTTTTTAATTGATGCAATTGGATCTTTCAGTTTTTTCAAATCGAAGCAAATAAGGCCAATTACTGATGGAGCCATTAATGAAGGGAAGGAAGTTGCTGACCAGGCAACCCTTCCTTTTTATCTCAAAAAGTTTCATTTCTTTTAAAAAGTTAAAAAAAATTATATTTAAAAAATATTCTTAAATTCTCGTATTTTTATCAATTATTCAAAAAAGAAACTTCATAATTTTATAAATAATTTTTTAAACTTAACCATAGATGTAATTTATTTATTAAATAATTTTTTATTTTATTTCTTTAAATCAAAAGAAAAGATAGAGTGCATCGCACCCAAAGAAGGTGCGGTGCCGTGCACCCATCTTCCATTCCAAACACGGGAAGAGAAACACAGCCCCAGTTCGAAGGGGCTCTGTTTCTAGCTTAGGGGTGATCACCACTTTAATCTGGTTCCGAGAGGGCTCTGCACATCTCTGATAATTCTCTGTTTTATGAGTGTTCTTCATCTACCCTGTATGGTACCAAATTGATGAGCTCTCTCTGGAGAAGCCGTGACGACGTTCATGCTTTTCATGCTCCCAGCTGTGCTTCTGATGCTACTTGCTATCGGAATCGTTTCTCTTCAGATTAGCACCGATGATTCTCCGCCTACTGATCTCAGTGTTAACGAGTAATCCATCAGCATCTATAATTTTGGACAACCATGTCACCTAACCAGGGTGGAGCTGCAGCAGCTCAGACGGCAACGGTTTCTTCGGCAACCGCTGTTTCGACCCTGAACTCTGGATCCAGGGCCTCACTGAGATGGCCACCATTTTTCAAGGGATTCCCTAACGTAGTGGGCATGAGTTTGAGGAATGAGTTAGAGGCCCCAAACAGAATGTCAACGATCAGTACAAGTGATCCCAAGTACTATACCAGCATTTTCAAATTTACCATGATAATGAATCCCTAGTCTGATTTTAGCCCTGGAATGAGTGCAGGTATATGGCAAAAGGAGCTGAGGCAGTGCATGGACAGAATCCGGATGTTGTTGCGATTCTGTTTGGCCTATACGCTGACAAAAACTTGTCATTCCTTCGGAATTGACCTTTGAATCTATCGATCAATAAGAAACTAGAATTTGAGGCGCACTGGTATGCTTTCCCCAAAGCTTAGGCGTGGACATCAGTGTTTAACAACTAATCGATCAGCATCTGTAATTTTCTGTCGTTGAGTATTTTACTGAAGGAGTACAGAGTGACGCATGTCTCTGAGTGCCATGATTTTGTTGCTTGAATCCCATATGATTTCCTTTATCTTATCCATGTCTACAAGATGGGTTGTGCTGTTGTCATGGGTTTGTAAGGCAGGTAATGAGGGAATCTAGGTCCTTGTGGTGATGGGTCTCCAAGCTGAGACGAGGGTGGACTTCGGAACAAGAAAATTAAGGAGAATAAGAGATATGACATACTGAAAACAGTGCTTGAATGCCATGCCTATGCAAACACTCAACGCTGTAATTTGGTCTCTTGCTATTTGTTTGAGCTTTCGGCAATGAGTCATAAAATAAGGTATCTGAGCAAAGTACAGTGGAAAGTGGACTAGTATTCCTTTTACTAATTGTCCGAAGGCTAGAAACAGAGCCTCCTTGGGTCTGTTTATCTTTCTGTGTTTGGGAGTCGTTCTGGCGACGTAGTTGTTACGGTTAGAATAAAATGAAGAGTAAACGAGTATATTTATTTTTGATTTTATTTTAATAAAAAGTGAAATATATAAAAACGTGAAAAAAATATGTGTTTAAGAAAATGAAAATATCACCTTTCAGAAAGATGTAAGTACGGTGCACCACATTCTTTTTTTTTATTTTAAAAAATAAAATAAAAAGTTATTTAAATAAATAAAATTAAGCCTATGGTGAAGTTTAAAAATTTTTTTATAAAATTATAAAATTTTTTGAGATAGAATTGATAAAAATAAGAGAATTTAAAAATATTTTTTAAATACAAGTTTTTTTATTTTTTTAAACTTTTTTAAAAGAAATGTAACTTTTTGAGAAAAAAGGGGAAAGTTGCCAAGTCAGCAACTTCCATCTCTCCACTAACGGCCCCGTCAGTAATTGAGCTTAATTGCTGTGATTTGAAACGTTGCAGGTCTCAGTTGCTTCAACAATTAACAAATGGATGGCCTAATTACTTTAAATTATAAATTACAAGGATAAAATGTGCTATAAAACCTAGAATGTAAAACCAAAGCCATGATAATAAAATTTAGGCATTTTGCAGAAGATTTTGAGTCTTAATTTCAAGCTATGCACATTGAAAATATATAGGATCAAAGTAGTGCCAAAGTAGCTCACCCAAAAAATAGAAAAAGGTCGTGTCATGTTAAGTGAGTTGTGAAATTCCCAAAAGAATTATATTTTATTCTTCAATTCAAAGTACAAAGAAAAGAAGATAAAGTTGGGAATTAGATTCCACGTCTCTGTTATGCTTTTTCTTTTCCTGTCCCTTCTTCCGGGATAATTTGTGTTGCAAAAAGATTCTCAGATCCATCCAAGGTGTTCCTTATCTAAACCAAATCTAAGCCAACTGATTGAGAACATATCGAAATTGTTAAATTAATTAAATTTTATAAATTAATTCATATAATATTTAATAAATTTAATAATATAAATTAAGTAAAAATTATATAATAATAAAATATAATTCATTATTTATCACTAATTTTGATGATGTATATGAATATATTCGACCTATATATATATATATATTAATCAAGCTCATGAACCCAATAATTAAACCAAAGAAACTCTAATTAAAATACTTTACAATCATTGATATTATGATACTTGTTCCACGTATAAAGGAGAAAAGACATTTTAATAACTAGAAGGGTAGGCTAGCTGGCCTAGAGATGGTTCTTTTAATCCATGATCGACAAATATATTTGATTCCAAATCGTGGTGGGGATGCTAATTGCAGAACCACTTTTGCTTTCTCATAAAAGGGGGGCTTGGGCTTCATATTCTGAAGCAAGAAACCAGATACCTGCAAAAGCAAACAGTTATATTTCTCTCTTCTGTTTTATTGAGCGTCTATGGCAGCAGACCTCAGGAAGATCGCCATGGAAGACTTTCCTCTGATAGACATGATCTTTGGTCCTGCTGCCAGAATGACGAGTACTGCTAGTGTTGCAGCTCCGGCACGGCAAGGGCGTCGGGGGGTTCATGTTCCCAATGGTGAGATGGAACAGCCTATTGCTCTTACTAGCAAAGAGGCAGCTCGTCGTTATGGTGGTTTAATGATGGTTGATTTCCCCAAGAGCAAGTGAAAAACCACAAAGTCGTGGGGTAGTATTAAACCTTATGCAATATTGTGGTTTAGACCTTTTTAATTAGTTAGCTTTCAGGGGTACTTTCTCTTTGTTATTTAGTTTTATATATGTATGCATGTATGTAGAAACCAGCGCTCGAAGATCCACAAAAAATTAAAAGGTCTTCTGCAGCTGAGTATTATTGTATAAATTTAGGTACCTTCATAGTTTGTGCTGTAAAGCTTAAACTGGAAGTAATAGAAAGCTAGTTCCTTATCTACTTATATAAACACTAGTCTCCAATGCTACGTTTCCCAGTACCAGTCATTCTCTCTCTATAAATCATTTGTCACTCAACTTTTCCTTTATAAAAATGGGACATGAAGATGCTTCCATATCTAAACCAGACTAAATTTTAAACTCCTAGATCAAATAAGCTCAAATCACATTTAATCCAGTCATCCAACAATTTTAAAATCCCGGCATCCAAACCATCACGTATATTAGAATTCTCCCACTATCAAATTAAAAGAAACAAAACCTTTCACATGTAAAAGGAAAAATAATATATACTACATGTAGGGCTTTATTTCTCAATTACTGTAACTTGTTTGAGGCTCCACACATTCTTTCGCTAATAAAGTTTGCGTTAAAAACGAACGCCCTTGCAAATGTGATCAGATCTAAGTTTCAAACTAATGAAGTTTGCGTTATTTTATTTATTTTTTGGTATAGGGTGTTTGTTGAAGATATATTTTAACTTGGGACACAAGAGGTGACGCATTAATTTGAGCTTTACTGATAACGTACATGCATACAATTATGATTTAGGGATATTTAGTCAAAATGAAGACAATATTATGTGCAAGTGTTTGGATTTGGGTTGTGATTTTCTTTTCTAATGACTATGATGATTTTTTTTCTTGTCTCTTTTTATTTTATAATGTGTAGATCTCATTTTTTTTCTCAATAATTTTTTTTTTATTCTAAATCTCTCTCTATCTGTAGAGCTTAACTTTTTTTTATCCTGATTTGTAAATGTGTAAGTGCTGAGCAAATACTATGACTTGTTAAATTGCTAGATAGTGTTGAAATGAAATTTAATAATCCCTTCCACCGCTATATATACTTTGTAATCACTGATAACTAGATACCTTCAGATCTAGTTCGACCATGGGTATTGCAATAAGGTGTCAAAATGAACATCATCATTTTTTTTAAATTTAAATGTATCTCAAATATTTTGATAATAGAAATTGAGACACCACATTGATCATCTGTGATTATATTTTAATATACCATATATAGTGATAGCCCCTTCACACAAATTAATATTGCACTTGTGATATGACAATTAAAGGGCATTTAGCTGGAGAGGGATAGACTCAACCCTAGTTTGAATAGAATCTTCTTTCTGAAGTTCTTTTTCTTGTTCTCTCTTTTTTATTTATTCGTTTCAGACTTGATCAAGCATATATGGTCACTATACGTCATGTTGTGTACGCAAATAAGATAGCGTAAGACGGGAAGAGAGAAGAGATTCGATGTGTTTCAATACCAGGAGTAGCCATTATTCATGGGTTAGCTAAAGCGGTCTGTGCGGCATTCTGCAACAAGATCATCGATATAATAGTAGAGATGCCTCAATAAGAATGAGCCATGACTGCCTTTCCATTTTCAACTACAGGAATCATTTACGCTAAGCTAGCCCTTCAAAAATGGGTAAGGCAATTCTAACTCATCCTGGGAAATGAGAATATTATACTGACTCCACTGGATTACCAGAATGAGTAATTTAGAGATAGCTTAGCATCCCTCGTTTAGGATGCTTCTAGACGTCAAATGAATAATTAAGAAAGAATTGCTCAACTATAATGTACCATGTATGCAAATGCTGACTGATATATGGAATGAGAAAGATCATTGGATTTGGGAATTGGATTCACTGTTGCCTAGCTATCACGGTTGTTTTCACGCTTCGAAGTCTAAAAAAACTTTTGAAAAGAATGTCTGACCTAGATCCGATTTCCAAGGTTCCTCATAGTTATCCTCAACCACATCAAGCCCAGCTGATGTTCTCATCTGTATTTTCTGCCCAATTATTTTTGCCGACCATGTCGATAATAAAATAAGAATATATATGCCAATCAAGCTTAAGGGCCTCTACTAAAGAAGCCGAAATTTTTCACCAGAATCGACAAAGAAGAAAAAAATAATTTAATATTAAGATACTACAGTCATTGATATATGATATGTACCTAAAATAGAAGAAATTATATGTAAGAGATGGACAAGCCTAGACTTGATTCTGGAAACCCATAATAAACAAATTAATATTCTTGGTTCCGCACAAACAGTAGTTGCAGCAAGGGGTGCTAAGGAAGTTAGGTCACTTTTGCTTTCTATATAAGGGGACTCTGGGCTTCTTGCTTTGAAGCAAAATACCAGATCACACAAAAAAGCAGAACACAGAAAATTTACTCTGTTCTGTTTCAATAATTGTGTGAACCAGTACTTTCCATTGAGCATCTATGGCACCTCCAGCAGATAACCTCAGAGAGATCGGTTTGGAAGGCTTTGCTCTGATAGACAAGTTCTATGGCAGGACCAATGTCCATGAGGTGTTTCCTGCGCGGCAACGGCGTTGGGTGGTTGATGAGATGGAAGAGCCTGCTATCACTAGCAAAGAGGCTGCTGCTCGCTTTGGTGGGGTAATGGTTGTGAATTATGGCAACAAGGGAAAACCACAAAGCCGTTGGGGTAGACCAATTAAACCTTAAGCACTTTGGTCTGTTCTTGATAAGAGCATATCATCAGTTAAGTGAGTCCGTTTTATATATATGTAGAAACCGCTCGGAGACCTGCAAATATAAAGGTCTTCTGTAGCTTAGCACTGGTAATGATATAAAGTGTCCTGTACTTGTAAGCGTAATAAAATTAAGTGACTTTTATCTTTAATATTCTTGACTTAGGGTTACAATTTGGACACTTCTTAATAATTATTTTCTTTTCTATAAATTATCACGTAACAAAAGTTCTCCCCTCCTAAATTTTGACATGGAGATTTGCTGGCTATAATTTCTAACTTCTATTCTGACTTGCGAAGTTTTTACAGCCTTGGATAGTTAAGTAGTCAAGTTTTCTTTATCAAGTGTCAGTGCAAGAAACCAGTTTAATCAAAGATAAAGCTGTAAAGAGTGTTAAAAGATACAAAACATCAAGTAGATATACTAATTTAAACGGTAAGATTGATCCCATTAATATCCACTGGGTTGCAGGATTATGGTGACCATTAATTTGTTTCTTTTTCAAGATTACAACGCAGGCTAATACCTATAATGACCATGGTCATAAGTTCCATATGGTTGCTTTGGTGTCTAGTTTAGTGGGATAAATGGCATCCGCCTACGGGGGAAATATAACATGAAGGCCTGTATAGCTGCATTAGGCCTGACCTTCTTAATAATTTAAGCTAAAACTTGAGTATGTCTAGTCTATTTTGGTAAAACCCAACATAATCCTCTAAGCTAGTCTGATTTATTTATATAATATAAAAATTTTATATATTTATATTTATAATTTAATATTTTGTTACCTGATGAACTTCATTGTCTATTTTCATTATAGACTTAAATAAGGAAACAGGCTAGGCCCAACTTTTTTATTCTCTAAAACAGGTCAAGTCAAGCATAAAAGGTGATCTACATGAGACTAATGGGTGAGACTTTGCCCCAACATTTGCCAGGCAGGCCTACTTAAGGCAAAAGGCCTGTTTCCACCCGGGTATGCAAGTCATGTATTTAAAACAAGAGTAATGATAAAACTAGGCAAGTTTTTTTGTAGCTTTATTATGTCTTTTTATGATTTTTAACAATGTTATGTAATTTTTTCATAAAATTACATAATTTTTTAATATAATTATGAGAGGACACGGTAAAGTTACTTAACAATTTATGTAACTTTTACATCCATAATACATCATTTAAAAATACATTTTTAGCAAGAAATAGGAGTAATGGGTGATGGGTCGTGGTTAAAATCATAATATTACCAACTACATAACTAAAATGCTAAAGCATTCATTATAAATTGCAATTTCCTTATTATCTCGGACATAATCATCATGCATTTACAGATGAGTCAAATGGAGAATATCATCATGCATTTACAGATTGAGGGGAATATCACATTCAATGTTTCCACAAGTTCAAAATTAGAATAAGAATCCGGTTGCAATATATATGCAGACCAGGTCGGGTGTTGTTGACTAGAATGGTGGACCAAAACAAAACCATTAGAGGGAACCATCTCTATTGTGCGCTTTAGGTGCTTTTATGTATCTTTTTGTCTGAGTACTAGTGGTAGTGGCCACAGAACATTCAAAATGTGTAGAAAGTTTGAAATAGGGTGCCTAATTTGATAATTTGTTATTGGCTTATGACCATATACAGATTTGAATTAAGACCTTTATAATATTATCCAAATCTATCTCTATTAACTCACATTTAATGACTTAACTGTTCGCTAATATATATTCATAGCGTCATTAGTTTCCTCCTCCGATCCCAAAGGAAGATATTTAGCTTAGGTAACCTCCACTTTGGTATCATATCATTATAGTTTATGAAAAGGATGATTCAAAAGAAAAATGATACCTTCAAAGTAAAGCCGTCAATTTTGACTTAGATTATTGACCAATCTAAAATTGAATCAAAAAATTAAGAGTTAAGTTTAAAAAATTTTAGTTCAAAAAATTTTGAACTTTTTTAACTTAAAATCGAATTGGCCCGAATCATATTAGATTGAGACCGAACTGGCTTGGGATTGCATAAATTTTTTTTTAATTTTTTTTGAGTTATTCTTAATTATTTATATCAAAAAAATTCAGATATATAAATTATTAATAGTTGCTCAATATGATTTTGTAATCTATAAATTTATACTTTATTAATAATTAAATATATAATTTATTTTAGATTTAGTGTTAAATTGAGAACTCACTTGTAAAATTAGCTCGTAAAGTTATAGTCTATTTAAACTTGTAATATATAGGATTAAAATTAAATTTAATTTTTTTTATCTCAAACAAATTTAGGTTTTTTATATCCAAATTATATTGATCCAGAATCAAAATGAATTGACCTAGACCAATTCGAGACAGCCCATTTCACAGTCTAGTGAAATAGAATAATGCGCTATATCATGTGTGACAAATGCGTTATATATTAATTCTATTAAATATATAAACACTAAAATTTTTAGTAGATTAATTCATAATTAAATTTTTATTGTAATTTTTATAAATTTAACTGATGATACAATATATATTATTTGAAATAAAATTTTCAATATATGTTTAAAACATGTAGCGTTACTCTTTTTTTTCAAAAAAAAATATATATTTGAATTGGATAGTCTAAAATACAGGGATGGCAATATTGATGTGAACTCAAAGTAGTTTATTAAGTGCCAATGTGGAAATAGAATCAACTATATTATAAAAGACCATCTCAATAAATTCTTAAAAGTGCAAGAATTTAGGCTGTAAATAATATTTTCTTGATAAGTGTTTTTATTTTTAAATATTTTTATATTATTATTAAGTATAACACGAATTCTTATTTAATGAAAAAGCTGTAAACAGTATTTCCTTGATAAATGTTTCTACAAGACTCGAATTTGTGCATATCAAAGCCAAATTCTCCTAGGCACAACCAACTTTGGCTTAACTGACATCTTGTTGATAGAGTAAAAATTATAGGAGCTAGAATAATAAAGAATTGTTTCAAAGCTTGGAAAGTATTTCAAAAAGAAAGAAAGTTGGTTAGGGAATTAGATTCTCTCTATCATGTATGTTTTCAGTGCCTTCTAAGACTGGGATAACTTGGGTCCAAACGAATCTTTACTCAAATGATACCCACCGCTCTCCTTATCTTAACCCAAATCATTCCCGGCGGATTCTGACCATTAATTCTCGATGGATCTCAATTTTTCATAACAAATCTAGCATGCATGTAGGTAAATTTTCTAGAGGACACATTCAGCTCCAAGCAACTTCCAACCCTTGCGATTCATGAATATGAAAATGTTAATTATACAATACATTTCAATACAATATTTATACAATGTATAAATAGAGATAAATTTTTATTAGTATATTATAACTAAAGCATAAATATAGATCAATCCCTATTAATGTATTAAAACTAACTCATAGAGCAATCGATCTCTATTTACAAATTGTATGAATCTTGTGTAAAAGTTTAACGAATAATCAGCATTATTTTATGAATATATTAATATATTCCCTTAAAAAGTCATGCTCTAAGAACTTGAAAAATAAAATTAATTAAAGAAACTCAAATAGAAATTGAACTAATAATCAATGATTTATGTATGGAATATGCCTACAACCAATTATTAACCCAAATATTCTTTTAATTAACCCAAAACCAAATATTTCTTGATTGGTCCACATATAGGTGCTAGCTACCATGGTGGATGCTCTAAGGAACCCGCCGTCTATATAAGGATCTTAGGCTTCTTAACCCGAAGCAAGAAACCAGATAAGAAACAAAACAACTACATAAATTATATCATCCGCTTGTGCTTTTATTGTAGTATATACAAGCAACTCCATTCCAGATCTATGGCACCTCAAGCAGACCTTGGTAAGATTGGTGCGGAAGGGTTTGCTCTGATAGAAGAGTATTATGGTCCACCCAGAAGGAACAGTGGGGGATTTCCGGCACGTCCTGCAGCTCGTTCTGGTCAATTGGAAGAGAAAGTTGGCCCAGTTATAAATAGCAATGAAGCAGCTGCTAAACATGGTGGCTTCATCGTTGTGAATTATTGCAAGACAAGACCACCACAGAATCGCTGGGCTCGATTCACCACACCTTAAACACGCACTTGCTCAGCTGCTGATTGCTCACTTCAAGGTCTGTTCATGTATGCTACAATCTAGTCTAGTATCATATAACCTATATAGAATATATAGAGTATGTAGGTTGCAGCTGCAGCTCGAAGACCTGCATATTAAATGTCTTCTGTAGCGGTAGGCTGATGTATACTATTTTAAGTACCTTGTAGAGTTTGATGTAATTGAAGTTGTAATAGAAATGAGCAAGGCATTGCTCTTTATCCACTGATCTAAGTTGACAATCAGTGAAATCTCACTTTGCAATTGGACATGAAGAGCTTTGAATTTGTCTTGCGATATGATTGAAATTTAATATCTAGAATCCTAACCTGAAATAGTACCTGTAAATTTGTAATTGATTCCTCTCTTCAAGTAATGTTGTGGTAGCATTTTTTTAGTAAAATTGTAACGCCTTCAAGCACATAGTTACCAAAACCTCTCACCATTACCTCATTCTTAATAATGCACAGTTTGGTACCGAAAAGATATAAAGCAATATATAGAAAAGATATAAAGCATAAGATAGATGTGTGATGAAGGAAAAGAAAATTTCGGTCTGACCGGCGGATGTATATCTCTCACTAAAATATGAGTATGTGTATAATTTTATTAGTTTTATCTATACTTTTCAATTAGGAAGTCACTCCTAATTAAAATTTTAAACTAAAACAATGTAGTTGTTAAATATATAAAATCAATATTTGGCATCTACTTAACAAATTAAGTTTTTAAAATAATTAATTTTTAACATAAGATTAAAACTTTTTCAAACAATTGGTCAAAGGTTCAATGTTTATCACTATTTAAAATTGAAAAAAGTTCAAATAAAACTTTTGTATGAGGCGTCATGTTTTCAAAAAAATTTTGTAAGAAAGCATGTTAAATATATAAAATTAATCTTAAATTTTCACTTGACAATTTAAAATATAATGTCTTGTATCTTTTATAAGTATATTAAATTGTATATGAACTTGTGAAAAAAGAAGTGCTAATATGGTATTAACAGAGAATCAAATCTTATAGAAATTAATAGCATTACTCCAAAAATGCAAGAATGGGAGGGAGAGAGGTGAGATGTTAGGTGGTGTGATCCTACAGTCATTAATGATTCAACTTTCTGTAAGAAAAGAGATTTAATTACACTAGGAATCGAATTCGATCACCACTAATACTGACTTGTCTGTATTACTATTCAAACTCTTTAACCTTAACTCTTCTTTTCTACTGAAACTTTGTCTTTTCTCCTTTTAAAAGTTACAGTTGTTCTCTTAAATAAAATCTTGGAAAAGAATAATTGAAAACTTTCAAATTTTTTTTTTTTTTGTTTTGGAAACATGCATCTGATAACCTTATGCCACCTATTGGCTAGGAATATATAGGTGGTGATAAAATTTTTACGTGTAAGGAACTGAAACCACAATGGAATTACGCGAACTGAATTTGATATGCCACCTTTTTATTATCTGATTCTCTTATATACATAGAAAAACTAAGAATAACTTTCTTAAACACATAAAAAAAAATTAAAATATCAACACTATTCAAACAAAATATAACAAAGGCAAAGTACAGGTAAAGTAAATAGAGATTTATCTCTATTCAATATTATGAATGTACAAATAAAAAATTTTTATTTGGATTATGTACACTTTACTTTTATTTTGTACGAGTAGCATTTTTTTATAATCAAAATATGAAATAGCTTTTTCCATTATCAAGAAAAAAATAAATGATAGAGAAATAATTATGAATACCAAGATAGATAAAGATCTGCCACTATTTGAAAAGTTCAAATGATTTAATCTTAATTAGTCAAATGTAAGGCAAATCCTCTAGCAAATAATTCACTTGTTGACTTCCAAATTTTTTCCATTGAAAACTTTTTACTTTAACCGTAAAGATGGGATTTGAAACAATTGGTCTTGCAAATATGGTACACCGTACCCTTGGTGCTCTGTGCTTTTGGCTTTGTGTTTCATAGATGATTTCTGGGTATCTTTACCCTGTTATTTTGTAGTTCCTTAGTTTTAGGCTTTGGTCCCCTGATCTACCCACAAAAAACATGTAGTTGCCATGCAGGAATATAATAACAAATATTTAGTCTATCTGTTCGGGTAAAATGTTAGGCCTGAAAGAAAAGAAATTATGGATGGTCAATTCCTGCATCTTTGACAATACTTAGTTCTTCAAGACAAAAAAAGAAAAAAAACAATTGGAGTAAAATAAAGAAAAATTGAACAAAACTTGGGCTTAGTTTTAAATACAGAAATCCAATGAAAAATATTAATGCCTTCGTCCGCTTAGAGCTCGTTACTGATTTATGTTGGTTAATTAATCTCTCTTTGTCCAAAAAAAATAAATCCCTCTTTATTTACACGTAAGGAAGCGCCGCATGCAGATGACATTTTAAATTGGTCATTGTTCAAAAAATATTAGAAAGATGGATGAAATGAAGTCATGAAAAGTTGGCTCCCTCCCAACAGGTTGATGCATTCCAAAAGACATCCTTTTCTTTATGCCTTCGATATTCTAACCTAGAAATCATGATACAAGATTGAGGCCCTGAAGCTACTGAGAAATCTGGGAATCGTTGACCACTCCCTCTTTTGCTCCTCTTTCTGTGTCTCTCGTGATCTTATCAATCTCTTTGGAATTACTTTTGGAAATGGGCACTTGTCTTCCCAAACTTATCGATGGTCTGATCAAAATTATTTGGGTAAACTTTCTATTCTTATTCCGTGCATTTGATACTATACAATTATATAACACCTGATCCTGCCAGCTGTGGCTCACCAGCCCTTCTACCTAGCCAAAAGATTGAAAAGAATAATTTGATTAGGATGCCTTATTTGACAAGCTGGGTACCACTACTTGACATTTGATCATGGGATGTTGGGATGTTTGTGAAGTAGAATCGGATAAAGGTCTCTTCAACTTGTCATTAGCCATAGCAGATTCCTCAAAACCATCCCTCATAATGAAGTTTATGAATCTTGCCAATCAACCAAGACCGTCAAAAGCATTCTATCTTATCCAGAGCCATAACTATGTGGTCACAGTTTTTGAAGAAAAAAAAAACAGAAGAACTCTTATATATGTTGTGTTATTGATTTGACAATTTATCTCCCTGCACACACATTGTTGTGTTTTTTTTTGAAGATTTATAAAGTTGTGACACTAGCAATAGGTTAATTGATTGCTCAATAGCTGGGGTAATCGCACATTTTCATCAAGAAAACTTATAAGATATTAAAAATATGTCATGCAATTCTCATAAGTTTATTTTTACTAAATCTTCATTACAAATAATCTATACCATCAAATCCATTAAATTTTCCAAATTGAACTCTGAAACCCAACAATATTCATTTAATCAAGGAGCGCTTTTGCGACCCTTATTTTGTAGGCAGATTATTTCTCTAAAAAAAAATAGTTCTTGGTTCACATGTGGAAGAGATTGTATCTCTACTCTGTTTAGGACGCTACAGTCTGAAGAAAAGGGATACATAAACAGAAAAACTCGTTGGCATCTTGCCCTGATAAGCAGCCTTTAGATTAGCATGATGCTCCACTACTTTAGTAATTCAGCAGGTTGGTCCCACTAAGTGGGAAGCTGCAGTGCTCGTCCATGGTGTGGCCCTGTATAAATGACCTTGTCCTCTTAAGTTTTGTAATCACTGAAAACTGTAAACATTTCCTTATAGTTTGTTTAAGAAATGGCTCCTCAAGCAGACCTTGCTAACATTGGTTGGGATATGGACAAGTTTCATGGGCAGCAGAAAAATTGTAGCATCCGTACAACGCCGCAAATCCTTTGTCGCTACAAATTTTATCCAGCCTACATGAACGCCACGGTTATTCAGATGAAAGTAGAAGACATCAAATGCAATGAAGCTGTTTCAAGTTTCACAGCAGAAAGCAATAAAGAGTTTCAGCATAGAAGTTTGGTGGGTTAATTAGTGATAAGTATCATGCAGAGACATCTTCTGGTGAGACTTATCAGTAGAACATCTTTTCTTTCTAAGAAGTTTTCATTTGCTTGCTCTTCAATCTTTTTGCTAATGACTGTAAGCATGATCCTCTTGTGTAGCAAAAAAACATATATGTATGAATTAGCTCGAAGAACAACACGGGAAGGTCTTCTGCAGCTTAAAGTACTGTCTGTTATTATATATAGCAGCCAGATTTAAAGTTGTATTTTTTGGTTTCTCCTTGATATGTGCTATTAATGTAACAATTTTCCATAACTCGGTTGTATGAGTTTGAATCTCTTCAAATTTTCTGAATTACATTTGTTTGCGCTAGTTTAGAATGTGTTTACTTTGCAGGAAAACGGTTTTCTATCAAAAAAATATAATTAAAATGTTATTAAGTTATTTTTAAATTAAAAGAGGACAACATATATTTACAGAATTCAAAACAGAAATAGAAAAACTATATACTTTGCTATAAGATTATGCCAATATGGTTAAGCAGCATACATAGAAGGCACTGGAAGTTGTTTTCCACATTAGCAGGCATAATTTTCTGTCGATATAATTCTGTTTTTCTAAATTGATATTATTTTTCTAACTTACTCATCAGAAAACGTTTTCCATTCCGACAAACAAACCCTAAATGTTAAACAAAAATCAAAATTTGTTGCAGCTGTAAATTGTGAATTTTTTTTTTATTTTAGATTTTTCTGTACTAAATCCTTGTGCTTCTACTAAGTATAAGACTAATTCATGTTCAAGAAAAATCACTTTAGGCCCCTCCCAACAAAGGCAATTCCAAGTCTCAAACCTGAGTCTTCCATCTCAAGTCCCTCAACTTGAAATTCAAACAATGATCACTGCATCAATACTTTATAAATGATAAATTGTGAATTGTTAGCAATGTAATTTTTCAGTTATATCCTATGATCATAAATAAGCGGCAAGAAATTGCACCAGAGTTACAGGTTTACAAAGAGACTGTTGTAACAATGTAACTAATATCAGCAAGACAGGTCAAACTTTAAAAATATTCCATGGCCAAAATGAGAAAAATCCAGATATTTTTCATTGGCCACTAAAAGCATATTTCAAGGGTTGTGGTGACAGCATTTATTTTGCAACCCAACTTTAGTTGAGGGGGCAAAAGATTCTGCAATTTTTGGGGTTTATTTATTAATATTGGAATGGGGCACCACAAAATATAGAGATTTGAGGAGAAGAAATAGCTCAAATTAAAGGGGAAGTCATGGAGCCTAAATTGAGGGGTACAATGCACACAAAGCTTCTCTAATATTAGCTAAATCAACTTAAATAGAAAAACTTGCATTCCCCAAAGCCCAAAAGCAGTGGTAAAATTTTTCTTTATAACCACCAGGAATGAAGGTATAAAAATACAATGGCAAACGGAGAGGGATTAGTTTTCCCATTTTGATCTTTTAGCTAGCCTCCCCAGGAGGCCTTCAACCTAATCCAAAAATTTTTAAATATAAAAAAATATACAAAATCATAGGGTTTTGACGTGCAATGGCCCTTGCAGGGAGAGTTGCTGTTCTCATTTTGTCCTTGGCTCTGGCCTGTTATGTGGATGCCAATCAAAGAGTAAAGCCAGTCGCTGGGCCTGATATGTACCAGGGTCAAAATGTAGCCAGGGATGTTATTGCTCCTGGTGAGAAAATAGTTAACGTCCTGGATTTTAAAGCCAAACCTGATGGCAAGAAGGACAGCACTCAGGTAAATTAATTTTACGAGTTATACATATCTTTTTTTTTTTCCTCTTTTGTTGTGGGTAAAATTATAATCTTGTGTTAATGACCAATCTGAAAATTTATTATATCAAATTTGAGCTTTGGTGATTAAGACAGTGATATGTAGAATTAAAGACTTTACAATGAAATTCCTGGTGCAGGCTTTCATGGATGCATGGCGAGAAGTTTGCCATAATTCCCCGAGCGTAGTGAGGCTTCTGGTTCCCCTGGGAAAGTTCTTGGTTGGTCCCATGTATTTTAAAGGGCCATGCACGTCAAAAGTAATAACAATTCAAGTTGTAGGGACAATTCTGGCTTCAACAGATCCTTCAGATTATGTGAACGGGGAGTGGCTCATTTTTGAAGACGTCGCTGGCATCAAACTCATTGGTGGTGGTACTTTCGATGGCCAGGGTCAACTTATGTGGCCATACAACCAGGACTGCGAAAAAGACCCCGACACCGATAATTGCAAAAGATTACCTAGTGTAAGTTCATTTCTGTTTGCACAATGAAATTCAACTCGAAGTACTTGCCCTTCAACAATTATATATATATATATATATATGTATGTATGTATATGCTAGCAACCACTCTCTGTCGAGGCACCACGGTTGGCAGGTAGGGCGGGGGTTGTGGAAGGGACTCATGTCAAGATGGAATAAGAGTGAAGATTATAGGATTTGAACCCCTCCGTTATCTGGTGTAATATGACTAATATACGGAATATTCTCCATGCATACTGCAGAGCATTCAACTCAACAAAGTCAACAACGCACTTGTACAGAATATCAAGTCCGTGAATGCCAAAGGCTTCCATTTTTTCATCACTAATTCTGCAAATATCAGATTACGATTACTTCATATCACTGCACCCGCTGACAGCCCCAACACTGATGGCATTCATATTAGCAACTCCGTCAAAGTCAGGATTTCCAAATCTGTCATTAAAACCGGGGACGACTGTGTCTCTATGATACAAGGCTGCAGCGATGTTGCCATAAACAAAGTCAAGTGTGGCCCTGGACATGGCTTTAGGTAAGTTATTCATAATCCACTAAACTAATCTCTGTATGTGTAAAAATTTAGTGCTAATAATTAGTAATTATTATAGTTACAAGCAGATTTTTATTAATTGATCTAATGAAGCACAAATTGTTTTCTTTGAATGAATCACAGTATTGGAAGCCTAGGAAAGTACCCGAATGAGATAGAGGTGAGGAACATTCGAGTGCTGGACTCCGATTTGATTGGCACAACCAATGGACTCAGAATCAAGGCATGGCCAAATAAGTATCCAGGTTTAGCTGCCGACATATTTTTCACAGGCATTACCATGCAGGATGTTAAGAATCCCATCATCATAGACGAAGAGTATGAATGTAAACCAGAATGCAAGCAGAAGGTTTGTTTCTTCAGCTTTCTCCCTTTTTCCTTTCTTTGTTTTTTCTTTGTTGTAAATATCAACTCTTAACTTTCCCTTTTAATTATGATTATGAAGTTGAAGCATGCTAATTTTGGTTCTGAATTTTTACTGTACTGCAGCCATCACTTGTAAAGATAAGTAATGTTCATTTCTCAAACATAAGGGGAACGACAAGTTCACCACTTGCAGTGGACATAGTCTGCAGCAAGCAGATCCCTTGTGAGAACATTATACTTCAGGACATCGACCTCAAGCTTGGACTCGCCCCTACTATGGCTAGATGTGCCAATACCAAACCCATCTATCTTGGCTTACAAAACCCACCAGCTTGCCTATAAGTACCTGGCTGACTTAAAATTACATACCTTTTTGTCTTCAGCAATCTTTTGTAAAAGAGCAGGAGCAGATCTAGATTATATCCTTGCGGGAGCTTTTGTTTGGGGCTTCACAGCAGGTGGTGCACTTCTAAAATATGCACATTTTATGCTTGATTGAATGGGACATGGGGTATACATTTGATACTTTGTACCTAGTACAAGGTAAGATGGGCTTATGCTTTATCCTGGCTTCAACATGAACTGAGATTTTGAATGAAAATCAAGTCTTGTGTCTTTTCGGTTCTGAGCAGTAGTTACATTCAATGCAAATCAAGAAAAAGGTTCTATCTCTTTCCCCTGATAGCCAACTGACTCACAGGAAATCGGCAAGACATCTTGTCAGGTTTTCTAGAGCTTGGCCAGAAATATATGCACACTAATTAGCTGAGAGTGTAAATTGGAGACTAAAGGTCAAGGATTAATGATGAAGCTGTTAACTATCCACTTGTTTGTTATCAATTCCTATGAAGCAACTTAATGTTCTATTTTTAACACATGCGGCGGGGAGGATTTGAACGTAAATCTCTCTGTAATAAGTAATTTAGTATAATCAACAATATAATTGAAAAGTTTTTCACTTTTTTGAAATATTCTACACGTATATATAATCGAATGAAACTCTAGTGAGGCAACAATGAAACTCTATCCATTGTTATTAGGAGGTTTTTCAAAAACATTTATTGGATTGCCTAGTAGTAAATGAACTTTATTATAGAGGAAATAACTTCAAGGACGCTACTTAAACAGTTACAATTTCAAAGAAACTCCACCCACAGGCAGATAAATGTTCAACTTAAATTATATCTAGATTAAGTGCACATTTCAAGAAACTTGAGATTATAAATAGACATCAGAGTATTATGCCCATTATTGTGCCAGAGTTCTAACAAAATACAAGAGCTAACAGTAACAAGTCATGGTTTCATCAGTTCTGATGAAAATGAAGGAGATATTGGGATTATGTATAAGTATAGCAGCAGTTTATATAGCTAGTTCTGAAATTGGCATCCCATTAGCCAGTGCTAGAACATCTCCACTTCCAGAACCGCTAGCTCAATCGCCCGCCCCATATTGCAGCCCTCCAGCTGGTTTGGCTGAATCACCGGCCCCAGATTACAGCCCTGTCAGTGGTTCAGCAGAACCACCTGCACCAGATTACAGCCTGCATCGGGTTCAGATGAATCACCTGCACCAGCTTACGGCCCTGCATCTGGTTCAGCTGAATCATCTACACCAGATTACAGCCCTGCATCTGGTTCAGCTGAATCTCCTTCTCCAGACTCAACACCATTAGGATATTATGATGTCACTCACTATGGAGCAGTGGCAGATGGGAAGACAGAAAGTAGCTCTGTAAGTTATTGACCTCGCATCTAAGAACTCAATAAGGGAGGACATGATTGCAGGAGACATTACTGATTCTTTTCAGAGTGGATAGGAATTAGCAAAAAGAAACATTAGTATAACTGAAATTCGAAAGAATAAAATCTCAATTATGCTCATGCTATAGTATCACTATTGAATTAGGGGGAGAGAGCTCTATAAATTAGTTGGGAACCAATACAGAGGACCATGCCAATTGTATTGCCGGGGGAGTCTTTGAATACGGTATGTACTCATTCCTAAATCTGGCAATTCAATTACTTATTCTCCCATAGAAATACTGGTTTATTTGGAAGTTGAAGTAGTCCTCACGTAACAGCTATGCTTTGGGAAATGAGTGATAATAACTAAAACTGAAGATTAATTATAAATAAGTTTCAGTTACAAATTCATGTCATGGGAACAAAATCAAGTTTTTATAGTAACTTATTATCAGTGTATATGAACAAAAGAATTAATTCTCACTGTCAGAGTTCTGATTATCGTGCTAGTTGATATATTCGGAGAAATGAAATTTAAGGCTACATAACTAAGAATTTACATCATTCGGGTGCATAGGCATTTTTATCAGCTTGGGAGGATGCTTGCTCTCATGCAGACTCAACCTTCTTCATTCCAGAAGGGACATTCTTCCTTGGTCCTGTCTCAATTCCGGGCCCCTGCCTTAATAATCAGTCCCAGAAGATAGATATCAGGAGGAGTTTGGAGGCTCCAGCGAGCCTTGATGTCTTCCCCTCTCCTGAATGGATTGTTTTTAGAAATTTGAATGGGATTGATATCACAGGAGTCAACGGCAAAGCAATATTAGATGCCCAGGGTCAAGAATCTTGGTCGAAGGCTGCTTGCCGCAGGGTCATGAAATGCCACAATTTTCCAAATGTAAGTTCTAGTTTTTCGTTTATATATTTATTTCCTAAGTGAAAATTTCAGGTGACACAAGACATGGTTTCCACAGTGCAGATTTATGAATATGTTGTCCAACTAATGAAACAGTTTTGGCCTCATTTTATTCATGCAGGCTCTAAAATTCATCAATGTCTCACATGGGACAGTAAGCAACATATGTTTGTTGAATAGTAAGGCTTTTCATATTGGCATTCACAACTGTGATAACATTGATCTCTCAGGTGTCAACATCTCAGCACCAGGAGATAGCCCAAACACTGATGGAATCCATGTTAGTCTTTCCATCAACATCAGCATCACCTCATCAACAATTGGAGTTGGCGATGATTACGTATCCATTGGACCTGGTAGCACTACTATATCTGTTTCATTTGTGCATTGCGGTCCAGGCCATGGAATCAGGTTGTAATCCTGCTTCTTACTTCCTTGCATTGCAGATTTAGGATGGTGACCTTCTTTATTTTTGTTCTTTCAAGATAAATGGCATGTTAATTGACTGCTTTCGTGTCATGACAGTGTGGGAAGCCTTGGAGGGGACTCAAATGAGAAGGATGTGGTTGGGACCCATGTTTCAAACTGCACAATAAATGGTACACAGAATGGTGTCAGAGTAAAAACTTGGCTAGGAGCCTCACCTAGTCAAGCTTCTAATTTGGTGTTTGAGAACATTACCATGATCAATGTCTCAAACCCTATAATCATAGACCAAGTATATTGTCCTTCAAGCACTTGCAAAACCAAAAAGGTAAGAACTTATGAAACACATGCATATGGGAAATAAATCACCTGCAGTTCAAAATCTAACTTTCGTATGTTTTGGCAATTTTTAAAGAATAGTGATATTGGTCATTATTTGTAATAAGATTCACTTTTTTCTCTTATTTTTTTAACCACTCAAACTCTATTATTTTGTCTAAAAGGATATTGCTAGGTATACATAAAAGCAAAGTACAAAATAAGTATAATGAGAAATAGATTTCAAAAGGAGAGAGAAAGTGAGAAGCGAGAATGTGAGAGAGTATATAGAGTATGAGTAGAGTTTTTATGTGAGTATCATTTACTCATGTAAAATTATTCCTACAATTTGAGCAATGATTGTAGGGATCCTAACCCCATGCACATACGCATGCACCCACTTGAAGAAATAAAGCTACAGCCTATTTCTTTCAAATTGCTCATGACATGATTCTTTTTGTGCATTGTAACCATCCCAGGCGAAGCTTCGTGACATCAACTTCAAGAACATTAGTAGCACTTACAACACCCAGTTTGCAATAACTCTGTTGTGTAGTTGGGCTGTCCTTTATGAAAATGTACTACTAGATGACATTAATCTAAATGATACAATGCCAGAAACTTTCAGGGCAAGCCGCTTCATTGCAAAGGGTGGCATTCAAGATTTAAAAATTATTAATTTTCAATTGTGAGGTGTTGGGAAAAATTTTACCTTAAATAATTTGGATAATCTAACTTTTGTTTTTTCTAATTTTCATTACTTTCTCTATATTTTTCTTTATATTTAAATATGTGAATCCTAATTTTCCTTTTGTTAATTTTTTTACTTAATCCTATTTCTATTTCTTTTATTATATGCTGTAACTTTCAGACAAAAAGTTATAATTTATTATTTTAATCAATCAAATCCTCTCACAAATCCAAGTTCCAATATACTCACAATTAATTCTAAAAAAAGCAACATGAAAACATTAATATGCATACTATGAGATCTCTCATAGATTCCTAAATGGTAGTATCTTCACAAATCATCTATACATACTATAGTACCTTTAATATTTCCTCAAGTAGTAGCATCCTCACAATTTGATTGCGACAAATGCATTCCATAATCAATTGTGGCACTTCACCACATGTACCCTTCATACTTCTCAAATGGTTACTGTGGTGATTACCAAGGGTACCTTTTCCTACCCACTATGTGGCGCACCTTCTTAATCAAAAGATCTCAATATTTATGCTATTATTTTTTTTTTCTCTTGCAAGTCTTCCTTTTCTTAATCAAATTTGTGGCACTACAATTTTTAGAACCTTTTCGTTAGTTCAACCTCAAAATGATGCTCCACCATCATTAAGAAAATCTTTTCTTCAATCTTTACCATCTCTAATATCTTCAAAAAAGTTTAATCTTTCCCAACAACCAACAACCAAGCTTTAACCATATATTTAAATAGCAACCTACAGCTTTAACCTAACAACTAAGAACACTATCCAACCAGGTGTCATAACCATGCTCTTATAACTTGTTGAAAACAATATCTCCTTTCACATAATGTACAGATCAACAAATAATAGCAAATCAAATAATCAATAAAAATAAACTAATGCAAAGATATAAGGTAGTTCAACCCCTTGCCCTACATTCACCTTCACACGTTAAACAACTATTTCAATCAATCAATTCCTCTCACAAACCCAAATCTCAATACACCCACAATTAATCTTAACAAAAGTAACATCAAAATAAGATACACATACTATATGACTTTTCATACATTCCCAAATGGTAGCGTCTTCACAAACTCTTTACGCACACTATAGGTACCCTTAATCCTTTCCTAAGTAATAGCATATTCGCAATTTGATTATGATAAACGTATCTTACAATCAATTGTGACACTTCCCCATAGTTATCCTTCTTACTTTCCCAATGGTGACTTCAATAATCACTAGGGACACCTTTCCTTGCCCACTGTGTGAATATGCACCTTCTTAATCAAAAAACCTCACTATTTATATCTCTAGCAAGTCTTCATTTTCTTCTCCATCTAATAATATCTTTTCCTTCTCTTACAAGACTTCTTACTTTAATTTTACTGTTAATAATTTATTTTTCCAAATCACATAAATTCTCTTTTTTCTTTTATTTTTTTCTCCTTTAAACTTGGACCAATTTAAAATAAAAATCTAACTTGAAGAATATTTCTAGCTACATAAAATTGGAGAACGGCACGCTGATGATTAGTGGTTTTTTTGGATAGTCTGAAGCTCAGCACAGACTAGACATTGGAAAGGCCTGTCTGTTTAGAATAATTTTCTTTATGCAGACTGTTAATTCCTAATAATAGCCAACCAATCATTTTAGTCGTCCTCTTTTTGCCGAAACAGGCCAACTTTTAACTTGCCCTCTTGCTTCACAACTCCCATTCAAACCAATTCCCACCAATTCATTGAAGTGTAAGGAAAAAAAAAAATCATACCATTTTTTATTAGTTAAAAATAATACTAAAAACTTAACTGTATATTTTTAAAAAATTGGATAAGGACTAAGTATAAAATGAATGAAGAAAAAAGACCAGAAATGCATTTTTGTAGTCAGCATTGAAAAACTTGAATAAAAAATATATTTAATCAGATTCTGAATATGTTTTCCACATTTCTTTCTTGGTTTCGAAACGACGCCGTTCCATCGCATTCCAAAGTTCTACGCAGCTGAAGCCTTTCAAAATTCGGGGCGTTTTGCCACTTTGAATGGCAACAAAAAAACAAAAAAAAAAACCCTTCTAAATTCTTATATCTTAGCGAAGCAACCGCCATTTTTCCCAAAGGAAAGGTAGGATCGAATTCGAGAGCTCAATGGCTTACTTCAACACTCGGCGCACCCTAGCATCTTCCCTCATCCGAGTTCTTTCTGCTTCTTCTTCTTCATCTTCTTCTGTAATCGCTTCTCGCTCTCGCTTCGCTTTTGCCTTACTCTCCAAACAAACCCTACTGGTCCCGGCCTCGGTGAAAATTCCAACTCGCTTCAAGTCATCCGGGCCGGGTTACTCGCCCCTCAACGATCCGTCCCCGAACTGGAGCAACCGCCCTCCGAAGGAGACGATTCTTCTCGATGGCTGCGACTACGAGCATTGGCTTATTGTCATGGAATTCCCCGAAAACCCAAAACCCTCCGAAGAGGAAATGGTCCACACCTACGTCAAAACCCTAGCCCAAGTTGTCGGAAGGTACGATTGTGCAGTTAATTGGTTTTTGATTATTCTAATTGGAATTGATTACAACGGATTTCTTTCTGACGACATGCTTGTTGGGTTGTAGTGAGGAGGAGGCCAAAAAGAAGATATACTCTGTTTCTACTACTACATATACAGGATTTGGTGCCCTGATTTCTGAAGAGCTTTCTTACAAGGTCAAAGGTAATCTTTTCTACTTTGGAATTAAAAAGGTTTGAGGGTTTCTGTTTGATCCTTTATTATGGTTGAAATTTCTGAATAAGCGTTCTTGAGTTATTGCTGTGAGTTAAATTGAAGTTTTAGTATGAACGCTGTTGTGCTGTTGTTGTGAATTTTATAGTTTTACGATTTAGATTGATTAGCATTACATTTAAAATGGAGAATTGGAGGTATATCATCTGGGTTTGGGGTCTTGATCTTAAGGGTTTAATCATTAAAGAGACAAGCAATTTGTTTTAGATGCTTTCATTTGTCTTATAATCAACTCCTTTAGTCACTTTGCTGAATTCTATGCTCTAAATTATTATTGGCACTACATCTGAGTAATCGGTTATGATGACTTTAATATGCTTGATTGTTGTTGAACTTCCCTGCCTTGATAGGTTTACCTGGTGTACTGTGGGTGTTGCCGGATTCATATCTTGATGTTCCCAACAAAGATTATGGAGGTGAGTGGATGAGATTGAAATAAGTAGAAATTTATTAGTAATTGGGTATTTTTGTATTCTTCAATATCGGTTCTGTTGAACACATTTGCGTGGATTTCAGGTGATTTATTTGTTGATGGGAAAGTAATTCCTAGGCCACAGTACAGGTATACTGAAAGGCAACCGACTAGGAATAGGCCTCGGCCCAGGTATGATAAGCGCCGGGAATCAATGCAGGTTGAAAGGAGAGACCCTGTTCAAAGACAGAACTGGAACCAAGGTCAGGGAGGACCTATGCAGCAACCAACTCAAATGAATACACAATACTCAGCTTCCGGAGGAGAGAATCAAGGAAGTTCGTCTGGACATGAATGAAGCAATTTGGATTTGAATGGGCAGAGTATAGATTCCATTTTGTTCGCATGATGTAAAGAACCAATTGTGATATTCTATCCTCTCTTAGTTGGAGTCGAATTCTGGTTATCAAATTTAAAGAAAAATTCTACCATATTTGTTATATGGGAGTAAGTGCTAAACAGTGAGTGCCAACCAGAACATATATGAATTCTGAATTCGCATTTTGTAGCAAGTTCTGATGTTTATCTGTTCTGACTTCTGCTATGGACGGTTTTATAGGTCATATTTTTGCGTCCTGCTCTGCTTCATACTCATATCTACGTCAACGGGCATATTTGTTTAGGTATACATGTGGGTTTTAATATATGATTTTTCTTCATTCCATTTAGTGCATTTTAGGGTCAAATCTTATTCTATAAGCGGACCCTTGTTTTATCATAGTTGCGTCCAATTTCTTATCGTTGTTCTGACACAAACTTTCAATTTCATTGGAGGATTTTGGTATGTCTTTGTACATTTATGTTTATTTGCATTAACTTCTCTATTATTCATTCTTCTAGGAAAAGGATTTATTAACTATTTCGTCGGATATTGTAAATAGTTCCAAATTTCCTTTGAAATCAAGACGTGCAAAATTATAATTGTATGGTATGAACTATGAAGTCAGAGGAAAGAGGATAGAATTGAGTGGGTGGTTTTAGCTCTCTTGAAGCCTGAGTAAATAAATTTACGCCCTCAATGAATATAGCCTACCACTCTAATTAACTAGGTGGTAAACCTTAGAAATTATATGGTACAAGATGAGAAACCTCTAACAAATGGTACCACTTCAAGTTTGAATGTTCTTGAAATGTGAACTGGAAGATTGACAGAGGAGTAGATAGAAAAATTTTGGGAGACCTGGGAAAAGAAGTCGGAAGTTTGGGGGCTCCACCCTCTTCTCACCTTTTGTTGTTTAACCTATACAACTTTATTTTAAATGTTCACATGCCAAATTATTTGATCCATCTTAGCATGAATATGAATTAATTGTATTCGAAGAGGTTGAATTTAATCATTGGAGAGGTCTCTCAATTAGGCTAGCCTAGAAAAAGGGTAATCCATTCATTTTTGTCTTTTATCACATAATCTATTGAATCATTGTAACTTTGAAGAGGCATTGGCTTTATATATTTTATTGTGCTATGCTAAAATCAACTTATAGTTACTACCTGAATATATAAAAGGCAAAAAAAAAGAAAAGAATCTACTCCCTATTTGTGAATTTATGTAATTTAGTCCCAAATAAAATACATTATAATGCCAGATGTAGGCATTCATGACAGAGCAAATTTCAGCATCAAAGTGTCATGAGAATTAGAGCATATGAAGCTGAGAGTTTAAGGAGGCTTACTAGTAACGGTAAGGACCTAACTAAAGGGATTTAAACTAAAATAATCCAATTACAAATTTTTAATGTGTAGGGATCAATTTAAATTCAGAGTAAAATTATAAGGACTAACAAAATAATTAAACTTTATTATTATTTCTTTTTACCATCTATTCATGCAATAAACTTTATAAGGTTAATTTGATTCTGAAAAGTGAAAACAAGGAACATCAGAGGAATATAATATCTTTATAGCCATCTGTACTAGCCAATTGCCATTAATCTTTTATGACATTGTCCCAAGTTCTAAAACCAAACATTGGAAGGATCATTATTGTTTTCTTACATATTAGAGTTAAACATTTTGGAATGAGATTTTTCAAAGTAGAAAATGTATTTTATTTTGTAAAATATAAGGAAATAATTATTAATAAAAAATTAAGGATATTAATTATTTCATTCATAAATTATTTATTTTATTTTATAAAAATTTACATTATTAATTTTTCATTAATAATATCACTTGTATTTCACAAAACAAAAAATATCCTATACTTTAGAGGATGCAAGTCCTTAAAACTTGGTTTATACTCTCGTGACATTAATGTGAAACATGTTCGAAAGGCGTCAAACTCCTAAAAAGAAGAAGATTACTGAAAGTCCATAGTGTTAGAATTCTATACAGGCTATTCTTTGTGTTTTTGGTTTGTTTTGAGGTATCTTTTTCATACAATTCTTCTATTTTTATAAATTTAAATTTATAAAAATTTTATTTAAAAAAATTTATATAATTAAATTTATTAATTCTCATAACTAAACTAAACTAAGACTCAATAAATTTACCCAATCACAATAATTTTATCACCATTTTAATTTCTCACTAACATAGAGAAACTTATTTTTTCCGTTTTCCATAATTTACAGGGTTGTTATATGATTTTCTTTTATTAAATTATTTGTAATAAAATATTATTCTTATTAATTTTATTCTATTTTCTTTAACGTGCATTATATTATAGATGTATAGGTGCGGCATGGCTGTAAGATCACATACCATGTAATACACATACCTTTCAAATTTAATTTATTTGTGAGTACACTTTATTAATTATAAAAAGTAATAAATATGCTCTCTAAAGTATTAGAAATATAAAAATAGATTTTTTTATTTATCTATCATTAACTATTAATAATCATGTAATTTTTATGTAGTTATTAATATACATATATAATATTTTTTATTAATTATTTAAATAAATTCAATAATAATAACAGATAAAATCTTATACTATTAAATAAAGTTTACTATACGAATTAAATAAAATAAAAAACTTATATAAATTAGGCAAAAAATTAATTAATAAGAAGTCACAAAATATCATTACTTTTGAGACAAATCTTGATATACCAACATCTCAAGCTTTTATACTACAATACACTATATTAATAAAACTAACTCATTTGCCTTACTAAATAATAGAACAGTAGCTAACAATAGCAAATACAAAAATGATAAAACTATCTCTTATATAAAATTTGATATTGGCGCATTATGGATTAAACCTATGAGGGGATAGAGTCAACCCAAAAAAGATAAAGTGTAGAGAAATACATCAATTAAAAATTTCAAGAGATGATTAAAAATATTAGAGAAAATATTTAAGAATATTTACGCCTTAAGACTAATCGAACTTTTAGGGCTCTTTGATTTCTTTCTATTTTCATTTTCATTTTGTGTAAGTTTTTCTCTATTTGATTTCATTCAAACAATCAATATAAATACATTATATATATTAGGAATCACATACAAATCACATAACTATTAATGTTTAATAGCAGATAAACAAAATTGATATATTTATATTATTTTAATAATTAAATATATGTATTTACCAACTTTCATAATCAAAAAAATATACTTACAAATTAACAACTTAAAATTAAAAGGGCAACATACATTTTTCCCAAATTATAATTAACTTTACAAAAAATAATGAAACTTGTGTACATGCTTATGTATAGTCATGACTTGTGTTAAGAATGGTTGTTTTTCATTGCTACATAGTAATATGTTTTTTAAATTACAATCCCATAAAATAATAAAAATATATGAACAATATTCATAATTGTTACATATGTGGTTTCCCATCATTTGAAATCACTGTAAAATTTATTTATTCTCTATACTATTAAAGATCTTATTTTTTATTTAGGTAACTAAACAATTATTTAACAATTTATTTCTCTTAAAATTACAAATTTCACGTTGTATTAATTATATTCAACGTAGGAAAAGTTCTTTTAAAAGGTGCTGTAGCTGCAACTCGTAAAATAAAGGTTGACTTAATAAATAAGTACAGTAATAAATATATAATATTTTCTTGTCTAAACTAATTTTTAAGAGAGATCATTGATTTCTTTTAATTCTAAAAATCTTTCATCGGAATGCATATCTAAAATATAATTTTCAAGTTAACTACTAAGTGTAAAAATTTCAATTGTAAAGAAATCATTTAAATAAAATTGAGTAATTATAGAAGTTTTTTATTATTAAAAGTAACAAATAAGTCTCTTAAATTTAAATATCAGACAAAGAAATAACTTAGTATTTACTTCATTAAAATGATTATTCAATCATTGTCAATTATTTGATGATATATAATTTAACTTAAAAATAATGTAAATTTGAAATTTATTGAACTTTTTGTCTCAATAACCATTGAGTCATAAATAAATCATTGATCAAAATTTTATTCTTATCAAGAAATAATGAAATTTCAGTAAGCAAATACTCTCATCCTTCATCTCTGTCCATTGCAATCCTTTTTTTAACACATTAAATACTGCAAGTTGAACACAAATTCAAAAGTTGTGGTGCTTTAAAAACTTAGTAGTAACTCCTAATAGAATTTTCATTACATGCAAGATCAATATCAATTCAAAAGATTAGACAAAATGCAACAAGATATGTGCTTCACCTCTATGATCATTAATGTTTGTTCCATTTTTTCAATACCAAAATTTTGCTACATAAGCACTTTAAATTTTTTATATGGACACTCTTTCATTTTTTATATATATTAAAAATTTTAAAATATTATGAGTGCATTTGCCTGCCCCTAAGTGTAGATCTGCCGCTGATTTTACGTATGTTACCATAGGAAAAAAAAAATTGACTATTGAAATGTACGTACGTGGAGATAAAACTAAGTAGCAATCTACTATTTATGACAATATCTGTACTGTAGCAATACCGACAGAGCTCTATATTCTGTCCATTTTCACTGATTGTCTTAAACAGGAGTCGAGTATCTTAGGATCTGGATTCTTGGGAGTTGAATTCTCTGCTTTGGGGTCTTAGCTGAGAGGAAGGCAAAATTTTTTAAAAAATTTTTTGTTGCCTTTTTTTAAAAGAAGTTGAAGAATCTGATCTAATTTTTTATGTAACTTGGAGTGGCGGTGAAAGATCAGAAGTTAGAATTAAAAAATTCACTCCAAAAAAATTCAAACCTTTTTTCTACAATATTATTCTAAAAATGAGATTATATAATCAATGTTACTAAGGTGAGAACTTTGAAGTTAAAAACTTAAGTTCAAGTTGGAGCCGTACTTGTTAAGTAAGGTTATCATACATCGACCCTAATAAAGATGTATCACTCTTGGCCTGTCTGCTGTAACCAAGGTCCAATCATGGTAATCTCAAATTTCTTGATTACACCAGCAATGTCCCTCATTGTGGTGTCCAACACACAAGGAGTTTTATCATAGGTAACTTGGGTTGAATTTACAAGCATTTTGCATGATTCTCCCCTCTCTGCTATGATTCCATGATAATGGAAGTATTTGACGTTCCTTTCTGTTAGGAAAGTGGGCCTTCCTGCTAAGTTCAGTGACAGGTGCACCCCCGTTGCAAACACGCTTCGTGGCTGCACCGCATATTTCCGATTTCTCCTAATTCCTTTCTTCACATTTTTGTACACAAGCTTCTCAAAACCCCATTTCCTGTAGGTTTCGCCGGCGTCAGCAGAGAGGCAGAGACTAGTACTCATGATCATCGGTTCAATGGTGAATTGAGAGTATTGGGAAAGGGACTCAAGCAGAGTTTTGATTGTGCCATTAGGCGGCACATAAATGTAGTCATCAACGTCAAAAAAGAACATCCACTTGGCCATAAACTTGTATCTATGCAAACAATCATTCAGCACCATGAATTGGTTGTGATAAAACCCATCAAACCTCTCCTGATCTCTCATATCTTGCAACGTCACATACCCAACCTCCATCCAAGGCCTCAAAACCTCTAGCACTTGCTCATGAACCCCGCCAGCATCGTGTATCACAAAGTGGGATCTTGTTTCAAACAAGTTGACATGGTAAGCGATCCATTCCCTCACTCTCTGTGGGTTCAAATCCCCATACAGCGGGGACCCACAATAGAAATAATCGTACTTGGGCTCGGATGTGAACAGCGACGTGTTCAAACTTCCCGGTGACTCTGTTAGGACCTCCATTCTATCAGTAACGTTGAGATTGGAGTCACCGCCGCCCGATGTTGAAGCGTAGAGCACCAGTTTTCCACCGGCATTGTCCACATTCAAGGGCTCTGAGAAGGTACAGTTCACAACCATCGCCGTGTACACACGGCCAAACCCACAATCTGGCAAAATCTTGTAACCGACGGTAGTTATGGTTTTAAGTTTTGTTGAGGTAGTCAGGGTGGGGGAGGGAGCCCACTCACACTCGTAGGTGGGCTTGCCGTAGACGTGAAGAGGCTTGGAAGCCAGACCCACAATGGCAAAGGTGTTGAGGCCTCCTCTGTAAGCACCCATGGTGATGAAGTTGCAAGCGGCGGAACCGTAGGCATTGAAAGCCTGCTTGATAGTTCCATTGCCTCGAAGTTGATCCTGCTCAACGGTAGAGGGCGGAGGCGACGAAGAAGAGAGAGGTGTAGAGAGTTGGGAGGAAACAGAGGACATGGAGTCAGAAGGTGGAGGAGCATGGGAGATCTTTGAGATGCAAACGCCTAGATCAGAAGCGGAGATTATGAAACGAGAAGATTGAAGAAGAGTAATCACAGCATAAAGGACTAGAAGAGTTGTTAGCAGAACCTTAAACCCTGCCGTATAATTCCGAAATACCCAAGCAAACAACTTCTTCTCACTCTCTTTGCCCATTGCTCTCTGCTTGAGTGTCTTACGCAGACTGTGGTTAGAATTATTGAGAATCAAAATTGAAGTGGTATATAATATACTAATATTTGTGACAAATAAAGCTCATATATCACCTAACAAATTGACTATAAAAGAATAAAAATAAAAACTGTGTAAGTGAACAAGCAACTGAGTTTCTTTTATATTCTTTATTTTGTGAAACAGTTTTCTAGAACAGATAAAAAAAGTTTAGAAAAATAAAATATTAAAATTAACCACTTGATAGAGTTGTTTCAAAAATTCTTTAAGAACAAAAATTATTTAGAATCGGATGGCCGTTGTTGATGTTGGTTTGAGATTAACTGTCATTGAAGAACAAGCAGAAAAAACTCTGAATCGACCAGGTTATGAACTAAAAAAAGGTTTAAACTTTTATGGATTAAAATTTTAAATTTAATCTTAACTTATAAATAAAAATGGATAAATTTTACGAGTTGATTCTTAACCTGAATTTATTTCTGTTTATAATTGAATTTTTAATAAATTTTAACCACTAAATAAATAAAATATTTAATAATATCAAAGTTTTCTTTTATAGTAGAAAGAAAGACATTTTAAACGATAATTAATTAAATTATCTTTCAAAATTAATTTTAAAATATTTCTTTATAGAAAATGAACTAAAAAATAGATGTGTTTTATTCACCATTTATTCAATAATGATCAAATCTATCATTTGACGAAGGAGAAGGTATGTTGATGTGCCCTGGTCCAAATATTACACACGTTTTAATCTTCCGAAAACGTAGCTACCTTCTTGATGTGGCATTGCTGGGCATTATGTCTACCATATCCAGTTAGAACACATACGCATTGGCGTTTGTCCCCTTCAAGAGGACATCTTTTTGTTTGAATGACACACGTTGATGAATTTAGATAAGGGTGTCTATCTAATTCTTTTTAAATATGTATCAACATTAATTATGTCCTTTCAAAAACATTAATTCTGACAACAACTATTGCATGTGATTAATATTTGTGTGTCAAGTCGTCATCATGATTGGAGGTGGCCTGAAAGACATCTATGCTAATATAGGAATGCTTTTGATCTCCGATTATTTTTATTTTATATTGTATAGATTTTTTGTTTTACTGAGTTTTTTTTCTTAATTTTGTAGAAAATTGCCATCCAACATCTACGCTAATTTAGGAAAATGTCCCTATTGAATCCATGGTTCTTCTAGGAAAGAAATGATAGATACTGGGACTTACGAAGACAACGGACAATCTCATCGATGGCGTCGTGTTCATTGTTTTCTGTATGCAATGCCCTCTTTTTCAGGCTAATATTACAAACGTAATCAGTGCCACTCAAACATTATTAGTAGAGAGAAAATTCAGTTAAAAAAAAGGAAATTTTCAGTTTAAATTAGCTCTTTCAACTTATATATATTGTTATAGTTATAAATAAAAATATAAACATTTAAGAGTCAAAATATGTTGACTTAGTTTGGTTACAAATAATGTGATATTGAATAAATGATTAAATTATCTTTTTCTTATATTAGCCAAATCCTAAAAAAAAACAAACGAAAAGCTTCTTCTTCCTTACAATTTAGTCTCCTTGGATAAAGCTTACAGGTAAAAGAGAAAGATCCAAGAAATTCTGAAACTCGCACCTCGTCAAAGAACCCAGTTCTTAAGAAAGAGGTTCCATGGTGATTGTCATGCTGTTATTAGCAGAGATGGAGTTGCAGAAGTCCTCACATCAGATCACTGACCTTCAAGGGAAGATGAAAGGGACAGCATTAAGACTGTGATAAGTATCTATTGCTAATAATTATTTCCGTTTGCCTTTGGTTAATGGAAAAATATTCAAGATAGTGTTGTTAGATTCTTAACTTAATGCATCAGAAAATTGTATTGTAGGGTGCCCATGTTGATTTATGCCATGGTGTAAACTTACTGAAAACAAAAAAAGTTTTTGCTTCGCAAGTGAGAAAATGAAACTGCACTCATGCAAGATTTAAAAAATGATAACCTTACGTTTTCATCGTCTCATATATTTACACTCTGAAAGAGAATGAATAGTAAAACATAATTCACTCTCTTTCAAAGTATAGACATGTGGATGGTTCAGAGCGTAATTCTATCGCATTCGTCCTATGTGCAGAGGCCACAAAAAAGGTTCCATCACCAGCTCCTGTCCACATGACCCTGCCACCCAACTTTCCTAATGAGGACTTTGATAACCTGTCTAAAACGTCACAGCCCTGGACCACCTTCCCTTTTAGGCTTACAAACATTGCTCCAAACACATTACACATATATAGGGAGCATAATGCCTGTGCTGATTGGTTGGTCTCCAAAAGAGTCGCAACCCCTCTAAGAATCCATGTTTTGCAATCCGTTCCAGCAGGCCTCAAGACTTTGATGATGGCGCCCGGATACCATGCAGGTGTTTTTTCCTAGGAAGATTCCAGCGTAGTTTTCCTTCCTTTAGAACTTAAGCCTCCGTAAATCACCCAAAAAAATACTAAATATTCAAAAATTTAATTTTTTATAAACCATTAAATAAAAGTTTATAAATAATTTTATATTTTTAACAATAATAAATAAATATTATAAGAAACTTCAATTCATAGACATTAGAAATGCAATAAGCCTCAATTATGTACTCATATAAACATTAGGCAATCAACATATCGATTGAGAGATTCTCACTGTAACTAAAGTGTAATGAATAAATTATTAATTTAGTTTTTAAAATAATTTTGATAAAAATAATTAAATTATTAATTCAGTCAATTTAATTTTTGATTCAGTAAAATTTATTATATTATAAGTTTTCGTATTCTATCAAAATTTGTTATGACCAAGTTAGTAATTTTTTCGTAATTTATTCTTAGTATTTAAGATTTTGTAGTAAAATAGCAGGGCCTTTTACCATTTACCGTCAGATTTCGTAAAAGTAAAATTCACACATCTCGCGCGCTGACGTCCGTACCGAAAATAGACAAAAAGAGGTCAGCCGTAGACAGCCATCCTCGGCCACCGCCATCACCATTCTCAGGCACTTCTTCCCCTCGTCAAGAACCCGCTGCCTTGCATATCCAACTTTGTGATCTGCAAGCTTTGCACTTTGTCTGTTCGAGTTTACGATTCTCACTCTATCAGGTACGCTCATCGTTGTAGATCCTCTGTCCATCCAATCCAATAGCACATTGCATTTCTTTCGATTATTTTCTGTCGAAAATTTAGAGATGAATTCAAATTACGGAAAGCCCAACCAACAGAAAGCCTCATCCGTTTCCCTGAACAACTTCAATTTTGATTTCGATCTTGGGATCGGATCGAATCGACAAAAATCACTCAACGATCAGAAAAACCCCAACTCATCATATTCATCTTCTACTTCTACTTCTTCTTCTTTATTCTCGTCTGCGCAACCAAGACCCGCTTGGCAATCCAACAAGTCATCCTGGAATCACCAGCCGGCGCCGAGTCTGGCGACTCAGCCCGGGTTGTCGAGTGGATCCACTTCAATGGTTGGGGATATCTTTGGAAAGAGTTGGGGATCTACTCAACCTTCGGGTTCGAGTTCCAGTATTGGAATTGTTAATAAAAACCCAAATCTTTTTGGAGATTTGGTGAGCTCTGCTTTTGGGCCGGGTTCAAAGAGGTCTGGCGATGTTCCTTTGAAAGATGCAACGCCTGCCTCAAAGGTCTCAGGTGCCACATTGAACAAGAGCTCGTTTTCTATTGGGAATATGGCGGATTCTTTGCCTAAAACTAGTAATACTGCACAAAGTAGTGAAAGTTGGGGATCTTCTGGGGAATCTGGGATTCATATTAGTGGTTACAATAATAATAGTATGAATACCAATAGAAGCCCCAATCTTGGGGGTCCTTCAATGCGAAGTATGGGCAGTGGTGGTGCGGCTGGAAGTGGAATGAGTTCTAACAAAGATCCATTTAGTTCTTTGTATGGTTTTGGATCAAAACAATCTGGTATTCTCAATTCAGCTGGCGTAAGCGACAAGAAGGATGCAGGGGATGATAGTTTTGGAGATTTTCAGAATGCAGCCAAATCGAGCTCTACCACATTCCCTTCGACTAGTTATATAGCAAACAATATCAGTTTCAGTGGATCTACTGCCTCTGCTGCCCCGAATTCCAACCCTGTGCAGATGTCCGGTGGTGATCCTATGGACATGTTTTTTTCATCTTCCTCAGCCTCTGCTGGAAGTGCTGCTAAAGCCTCTGAAAATTTTGGGGGACAACCTTCATCTGAAATTGATGATTGGGGATTAGATTCTGAGTTTGGTGGGGGAGGCCATAATGTGAGTGGTACAACCACTGAGCTTGAAGGGCTCCCACCTCCTCCTGCTGAGGTTTCTGGTTCCACTGCAAAAAGTAAGGGGATGGACAATTACAAGCAGGGGCAGTTTGCTGATGCTATTAAGTGGCTTTCCTGGGCTGTCATACTTCTTGAGAAAGCAGGCGATGACGTAGGCACGGTGGAGGTTTTGTCATGCAGGGCTTCATGTTATAAAGAAGTTGGAGAGTACAAAAAAGCAGTAGCAGATTGTACAAAGGTATAAATTGATATCTTAATTACTCGTAAGAGTTGTTTGAGTTTGAAATCTAAATCAATAATATATGCTGGTAGTGGAGATGAAGATTTTGAGTTATAAGAGAATTGATTGGGTTTTTCCACCATTAGACATCGGCAGTGTCATTAATTGCATTTCTCTGCATGCTAAAAGAATTAGCTAATTTAAATCTATTTCAAAATGAATGCTAGGATGATGTTGTTGCCTGATCATGTACGTATTCATGTTTATCGAAACTCTAGAATCTAGATTGCAAGTGTATTTAGTAATTAAAGTTTGAAACAGATGGCTGGTGCATGGTATTCCACTATATATTTAGCATGAATTTATTACTATATTTTCTTAATCACTATATTTTTGAGAAGAGTATGTTGATGTGCATTATGTTGTGCAGGTGCTTGAAAATGATAACAGAAACGTATCTGCCCTTGTCCAGCGTGCTCTTCTTTATGAGAGTATGGAAAAGTACAAACTTGGGGCTGAAGATCTGAGGACTGTTTTGAAGATTGATCCTGGTAATAGGATTGCAAAAAGTACTATTCACCGGTTGAATAAGATGGCCAATTAGGTTTTTTTTCCGGCGTTTCCATTTTTCCCTGACTCTTAGAGTTCACATAGGTTCATGCTACTTACCACCCCCCCCCCCCCCAACAACAAAAAAAACAAAAGAAAACCCCCTCTTAAGCAATGATACTTGGGGGACGATAGCAAATGATATTTTCAATGTATGGATTGTTTTGATTGTTTCCGCCCATATGATTCGCTGTGTGGTGTATTTCATTGTGAAATGATTTTCCCTTTTATGGATTTGAACTTTATCCAACCCAGACACCTAAAATTGGCTAATGCCTTTGAAACAGTGTTTATGCCTCTGATTTCACTATTCGAACCTCCATCTCCTTAGGCTAATTTGGCGAAAGGAAGCAATTACATTTTCTCTTGGTTTAATATGGAATGCTGTTTCTGATTGGTAACATGTATATTTGTAATGCAATGCCAATGTAGTGATGACTTTTCGCTGGCAGCGTACTAGCTAGCAAGAAGCAATACTTGCTTCTTCTTTTTTTTCCCCTCCTAAAGAGCAACAATATGCTTTTGAACAATTATTTTATGATAGTATAGATTTGAAGTTACTTATCTGTGATGATAACTCATTTTTTGTAAGACTTGCTTCGATTGGTTTCTATGGTAAGGTATGTAAATAAGAAAAACAAAACAAATGTTACGATTAATAATTGATTTTTTAAAAAATCATTTGTTTATATACATGAATTAGAAATGATATTTTATATTTAGATAAGCTATGCAAGTGGATTATGTAATAGCAATCATTCCAAGATTCACCGGTTGAAATGGAAATTGGGAGTGCCTAACACTACTTATATGGAGGCCGAACTCAGGAACAAACACGGATACACAAGGCGTAGTCTGATAAAAATGGAAGAGTGGTGCTCCCGAAGGGTACAGTGCATAGCGTGGGTGATGATGCTTCTATTCAGGTTTGGAAGGATCCAATGATTCCCCGACCATGGTCTTTCGGAGCGGTAAGCCCAAGCATTTTGGTGCAATGAAGATGCTACCGCTAAGAGACTATTCGTAGAAGGGAAAAAGGAGTGTAGAACTCAAACCGGTGAGCCCAAGCACTTTGGTGCTATGAGGATATCTAGCAATCTAGTTCGAGTTTGCGGTAGCATGTATTGAGATCCTATAAACTAGATATCGTCTGTTGAACAGCGTTTTGAAGACGCAAGAGAATGCACGTCCTCTAGTTTAGGGAGAGGCTTTTCTAGCTAAGGACGTATGAAGCTTCGTGGAAACTGCCTATTCTAAGTACAAGCTACATTTACGTAGAGCATGTAGAGACATTTTACCTACCAAGATGGCCCTTAATAATTGCGGATTATGCTTGACTCGATTATGCATTCTCTGTGGTAAATAATATGATAAGAAGCAGCATGTATTGTGGGAATTTGACCAGGTTAAGCCTCTGTGGAAGAACGCTGGCCTTTTTGACTAGGGTCCCAAACGACCATCTGAATCTTTCATTCACTGGTTTTCAGGCCTTACTATTTATAATATCTGGTCTCATAGATACGAACCAGAAATGGTTAAGGACGCAGGGGAAAGTACTGATGCTGTGGTCGAAGGCTGAGAGATTTTGGGAGGAGCTTCCAACTTTGTACAAATAGAATTTGGATAACTTGCAGTCCGCCTTTCATACTTTGGTAACTTTAATTTTAAGAGAATAACAATCGTTATTTGTTGTAGGATTCATTTTATTTCACTTGTTTTTCAACACTTTAAACATCTCTCACGTTGTCTCTAACGTTATCCAGCTGTTGGAAATCAAATCCAAAAAGGCATCCTGCAGAAGAACCGAAATAGCGAACACATTTCCTTAAAGTCAAATCGGTGCTGCTTGTTTGCAGCGGGGTGGTGGTAGCGTGGGTGTTGTTAGCCGGGATGCTAGACTGCTAGCGGCGTGTCCTTTGCTGTCCTGGCCCATGGCTAAGGAAAAAGGTATGTTTACGTTCTTACACTAACATTTTGTCTACTCATGTTTTACAAAGTTTTATATACGCATTTACACTGCATTTTAGTGAAACTGTGTATAACCTAAATTTAACCTCAAAATGAACGTGGACTAAAACGTAGAAATAAGGCGTGAATGTAATACAGCTATATAGCTAAATCCATCATGGGTATTAGTCTATTAGAGATCCTCAGACCTTGGAGGCGCTGGCACTTCGGAAAGGGGCCTCTTTGCTGTTGAAAGCGGTATATATCGTGTCATTTTAGAAGGGGGTGCACTAATAAAATGTTGATTTAATGAAAGTATGTTGATTTTAGGTAAATTTTATTTGTTAATGTATAGAAATTTAAATTCCAAAAAAGACCCTTGTTGTGATAAAAAAAACTGTTAATATTTTAATTTTTCAATAATTTCCTTTTTAATCACCATTAGATTCATCTAAAAAGAAGATGCCAGAAATGTCATAGGAGAACTCAGTAAAGGCTTCTTATACTTAAAGGCTATGTTAATATATTTTGACACTTCGAATAGATCAATAAGAGGTTATATCATACTCTAAATATTTACTGAAAATTTATTTTTTAACCATTGAAAATTTTATTATCTAGTAATAGTTATTCATTTATTTAAAATTTAAATTTTAAATCTTAAAATTTTAACTTTAAATTTTAAATTCTAAATTCATAAATTATTTTAAACATCCATAAAACTCTAAATACTAAATCTTACATCTAAAAGCTTAAAAATTTTAAATTCTAAATACTAAAATTGAAAGACCCTAACCATTGCATTTTACACAAAAGTTTTAAACCCTACACACTAAATCTTAAAATCTTTTAAACTCAAAAGATTGAAACTATAAACACTAAACCCAACACTAAAAATCCTAATTTCTATGTACTAAATCCTGAACCCTAATTAACCTATAAATCCTATACCCTAAAACATAAAATAATAAAATCTAAGTTATCATAAATTTTAAACGATAAATTTTAAAGTTTATAATTTTAGAGTTAAAGGTTTCTAAATTTAAAGTTTAGAGTTTTATTATTTTAAAATTTTAAATTTCAAATTTTAAGATTTAAAAGTTAGCATTTTAAGACTATAATTCTTTTTTTTTTTTTAAGAAATAGAGGGTCTTTCTAATTAAAATTTATCAAACACATGTGCATAATAATTAAAAATAAAAGTTTTACTGTCTTACTAATTTTAATAAGTTGCCCATCAAATTCTACTAATGGCTTAGATTATATACTTCTCAAGCTTGATTGATTCATTACATATTTATTTATTTATTTATTTATATTTAAAGACATCAATCCAAATATAATATGCCATGACTTTTACCCTTAGATTTGGCCTAGTAGTAGTAATAATAAATAAGGAAATATGAGCACACACTTTTTTCACTTTATATCATTTGTCAGTGTACTTTTCAATTATAAAAATTGATGAATATATTTTTTTAATTATCAAAATAATGTAAATATATCTCCTCTTATACATTTATCTGATATTAAATTTTAACAATTATGTGACATTTACATAATTATTAATACACATAACATATTTTTATTAGCAATAGATGAACTATAACAACAATAAATAAAACTATATACTATTAAGTAAGATCAGCAACATCAATAAAACAAAATAAAACTTTATATAAAGTGGACAAAAGATTAAATAAAGAGGCATAAAATGTTATTACTTTTACTAAAACCTTGATGTACCAATGTCTAAAAGATTTTCTTTTAGGCCTTGTTATGCTTCCGTTCTCTTAAAGTTATAAATTCTGTATATTCTCTCACATTTTTATTTTCTCTCTTATTTTAATATGTTTTTGTACATACATATAAGGTATACAAAATTGTATGCATGTATCAATTTTTTTCTTTTATACTACATTACATCAATAGTAGAAGTAATTCATTTGTCCAATTAAATAATAAAATAACAGTAAAAAATAATAAATACAAAATAATCTAGTTGTCTTTTATATAAAATTTCATATTAACATACATATATTAAACATTAAAGAAATAGAATGAAATGAAATAAATAAAACGTAAAGAAAATTCATAAATTAAAAACTTTAAAAGATGATGAAGAAAATGTAAGGAAATAAATTGAGTGTGTAGTTATGCCCTGAGAATCATCCAACTTCATAAGCCTTTTTAGCTTCTTTTTGATTTTTCTTTCCTTCTTATACAAGTTTTTTTTTTTTTTTTATGAGTTCATCCAAATAGCTAATAAAAAGATACAATGTACATTAGTAATCATGTGTAAGTTACATGACAATTAACATTTAATGGCAGATAGATAAAAATGATGTGTTTATATTATTTTAATAGTTAAAAAGATATATTTACTGGTTTTTATAATTAAAATGATATATTTATAAACAATCTAATGTTAAAAGAGAGTGTATATATTTTTCCTAATAAAAAAATAATAATGATAAAGCCCTCATTTATGTTATTTTATAAGTGATGCTCTTACAATCATAATTGGTCGACGAGTTTTTATGTTGTTTTTGGCTAATAAAACAGAGAACTTTATTCTTACGTTCTTAAAATTACTAGGGGTGGGTATCGGCTCAGGTTAAACCGTTTCAACCTACCTCAAACTGTAAAAAAGAAAATTTAAACTGAGTTAAGATGGGGTAAAATAAATATAATGTAATATTTTAGTTTAAAATAGGGTAAATTGAGTGAGGTTGAATTTTTTCCCCCTCACCGTTGGGTTGCCACGGCAACCCAACAAAAATTACATTTATATATATTTTTCCTGTTGTTATAAAACGATATTGTTTTATAGATAATATATGTTTCTTTTGTGATACTACAAAACAACATCGTTATGTAACTTATCCTAAATCTTTCCTAGGCAGTTCTACAATTCTAGTGCCGCTCCTTGGTCCTCCCTTGTCTCTCGACTCTTTCTCTCATGAGTGACGAGTCTCATCTGTTGTCTCATCATTTCTGACAATCAATGCCGACCCCCTCACCTTGTCTGAGCCATCTTAGTTCCTCTCTCGTCTAGTCATCACACTTTGAGATTTTAAGTTCTCAATAGTCGACCGAACTCTGCTGGCTCACCCCTGCTCGTCTCATGTCCTGTTCCTAGGCCTCTGTTCCTCAACCCATCCTAACCCGAATTAACTCACTCAAATGAAACTGAGTCATTTCAATCCAAAAATCTTAGTTTGAAGTATTACTTTGGCTGGGGTTGGACAAATTAAACGAGGGATTGGATTCAACCGGATTGAGAAAATTTTATTCCAACCCAAACTGCCCCACTCAATGCCTACCCCTAAGAACTACTAATGTGCTACAACAAGAAACAAGCAAATGAGTGAAAAACTCTATTCTTATGCTCTTACAGCTACTAGTGGGCTGTAACAAAAAACAACCAAATGGGTGAAATATATTTATTTCTTTGTAATTATAAATAATTTATATGTATAAAAGCATAAATATATCATTATTTCAAATGAGTGAAATCTATTTGTCTCTTTATAATTGTAGAAAACGTATATACCTAAGAATGTGGGTATATCATTGCTCAAATAAAATGTTGTCATCTGTTTGAGGCCGCCGCCTCCAAGTGTATCTCTAATACACGGCTGTAGCATTAGCCTTCCACGTAACTACTACATCGGGTAATTGAATTGTATAGAAAAGAGTGGTAGCTTGCGTATCACAAGTAGAATGCACCAAACATTGTGTGAGGAATTGACCAGAAACCAGATATTTTGTGTTAATTATGTTCAATAATTACATAATAAAATATAGTTATTAAAATGTTGAATAATAATAAATAATCACATATAGCTATGATTTATACTCGCGTAAATTTTATATGAAACAAAACTATTTTAGATACAAAACTGAAATATTTTGTTTAAAATCTGGGATAAATACGGTAAAACGGTACCATTAAATTGGCTTATATATATAGTCCAGGCTATCCATACTTGATGGTGTATAACCTGTCCAAGGCAGCTACATGGCTAGGTAGATGTTTGAACTTTGAAGTCATTTTGGCATCATGTTTACAATCACCAAATTCAACGCTACTTGGGGATCAGGAAACCAGCTGGAGAGTCCAAGATTTCCGATCGGTGAGCTAGCTGTTTGACCATGCTCAGCAATTTGTACCTAATGCTTGGCGATGATGGAAATGAAAGGCAAAGTCGTTATCAAATTAATTTGTAAGAAAAATGATGTCAGTATGCACTTGGACATACATATTTTGTATATTGAGAGAAAGGAGTGAAATGGTACATTTCACTCTTTTTTCCTCTCTTGATTAAAAAAAAGTATACATTTAAACACGTACAATGTTGATTTATATCAAAATTTTTATCTTCTATATATGAATTGGGCCTCTCTCAAACAAATTTGAATTACAATATGATCTTCAATTAATAGATAGAACTAACCAGCAGGTAATCAAATTCGATTTGCAAGTGGTGCTTTGTAGACAAAGTTGCTGATCATCACGAAACTTAGTAGGTATGCAGTTGGATAAACACTGAAACCTTCTTCCAGAGTGGGGTTTTAATCATGTACACTGCACAATTCCAAAGCCAGCCACAAATGTTCAGACTCGAGACGTGCTACTGTTCAGATTCTGCCCAACTTTTTCCTACTTTCACTTCATATAAAGTACGGATATGCCTTGCAACATCACATGCTCTAAAATCTGCACCTCCAAAGTAGCTCCTTTCTGGTTGAGCTGAGCCCAAGCACACCCAAAAGCAGTAACACCACTGATATTCTGGAAGAGGAAAATTTAACTTTTACAAATTTTTTTATACTAAACACTCACACATATTTTAAAATATACTAATTTATCAAATCTCATAATTTAATACTTAATAAATTTATGTGAAAAGGATGCTGGTTGCTCATGACTCAAACTTTCCCATAAATATATACTTCTATGGTCCTCCCTGGGCAAGGCTATGATAAAGAAGAAAAACCCATTGAGATGTGTGCAATAGAGAGGAGAGGCAATGATGATGAAAAACCAATCATGAGGGCACCTCAGATTCTTAAGAAAAAATCAGGGCGGTTCAGCCCTATTTGGAATGTAGCAAGCAAGCGACGCTAAGTTACGACATAGCCACATAGGAGGCACTAAAATTGTCTTTTCCATCGTATTTATTCATGTATATATAGCTTATTTTCACGTAGCTGTTTCCTAAAAGACTGCTATTTTTGGCGTCAACTAAGTACTACTTGCATCCCCAAGCTGTACACTCATTTATGATGATGCAAAAGCATTCACCAACTTCTCGTTTCCTTCTGCGTTTCTCCTTTGTTTCTTCCCATTATCGCTATTTTTGCGCTATCTTCAAGCTTAAGCTGTATACGTTATCCGCTGTTAGTACACATACTGTACAGATTATGCATACTTCCGTAGTTCCGTGCAACGGCACGCCTCAGCTTTTGTGAAAATTTTTTACATAAGTAATGATATTTACATATATAAATTTTAGACACTCACATTTTTACTCATCCTTTTCTTTCCACCAATAATTTATCTCTTTAGAGGCTCCCTTATGTACAACAATCAATTTTCTTTCACATGGTTGCTTTTCATTATTGCGAAGGGTATTTTTTATTATTTTCCAAAATCAACCTTGAGATTTGTTTTAAATATGTACATATATATATATATATTTGTCTAATAATTTAACCTGATTTTCTTTTTTTAAATAAAAATCCTCTCTTAATAAAAATATTATAAAAAAAATACCAGAATGAATCTAATTAAATCCTCTCTTACCCCATTCCCTTTTCACCTCACTTCCTATGTTACCAAAAAAAAAAGTTAAAGATTTAATTTTCATGAGCTAGATTTGCTTTAGAGGTGAAATTAAGGAAGTAGACAAACTAAATCTACTTCTTTTTTTTCTCAAAATAAATGCTAAGGTTTAAGAAGAATTATGCCACGCGTAAAATCCATATATATATATATATATCAAATTATACATTTTAATTTTTACCACTAAATTAATTCATTTTGTACTAAGAATCGCAGCAATATTTTATAATGTAAATTTATATTATAAATTTAATAAGTACATATATAAAACTAAACCACATAAAGTTGTGTATAAATTATATCTTACTTTTTTGTAAGGAAAATCAGGTATTCAAATAACTTGCGTGTAATACTGGGATTTGAATTGTTTATTTTTAATTTTTTATATTTAACTAGAAAAAAACATATATATATTTATTTATAAATATCTTTTCAACTATAAAAGTAAATTGGTACACTCTTTCAAATATCAAAATAATATAAATATGCTTCTTGCATTTGTTTATAGTTAAATATTAATAATCATGTTACTTACATATAATTACCAATACACATGATATTTTTTTATAAGTTATTTAATAAGATGAACTCAAATTAAAAAAAATAAAAGATTATTGTAATTGGGTAAATTAATTTTTATCTTTATATAATTTTTATACTATTTTAATAGTTGAAAAAATATACCTAATAATTTTTATAATTAAAAAAATATATTTATAAATAATTTAAAGTTAAATTATGTGTATTTTTCTTATTTAAATATAAATTATAAATTTTTTAACTTTATTATCACATCTTGGTACTGATAAATAAAGAAGTGATAAAATTTATAAAAATTCTTAAATTTAAACTTACAATAAAAAAAATCTCAAAATAAGTGCGTTTCACCAGTAAAAATGCTAACTTTATTGTTTTGTTGTATTTCTTACTTTATAATTCAACTTGGAATCCCCAAATTAGGGAGTCGATCTCCACGCTTCATCTTAAATAAAAGGGTTGTGGGGGTAGACTCGTTATTACCTCTCGAATGCAAGGTCAGATTATAAGTGGTCACTACAAAAACAAAATGCCGAGTGCAAGCCTCACCCCGCTTTCTCTTTCTCTGACTCTGAGCCGTTAAAATCTGGCACCACTCTGACGTCCGTTATATCCAGTTGTTCCCGCCTCACACCACGCATCAACCCTTCAAACACCGTCGTTTACCTCTCCCAACCAAACCCCGCCACGTCGTCCACTTGAACCGCATCCCCTCTCGCTCTAACCCATAACCCCTCCCCACCATAGTAATTTACTTGCTGCCGTCTGATCTCGCAGGGGGGGCCCACAAGGACATTTTTTACGCTGGGTTTGTCCCTATGTGGGCATAACCGCCGGTCTATAAATCTAGACACCCAGTACACCCTTTTTTCTCACTTTCCCCTCTCGTGAATTTTGTTTCTCCACAGTTCCAAACCAAAACAAAACCAAGGTATCTCTGTGTTTCTCTTCCTGAAAAGCAGAGATGTGTGGGGGTGATATCATTTCCGGCCTCATTGCTGTGAAGCGCGGCCGGAGCTTAACCGTCGACGACCTCTGGTTTGAGCTTAACACCACCAATCCTTCCAAAGACCAACCTACCCACTTTGATCAAAAAGGGCCGCAATTCCCAATCAACAACGAAGGTGACAACCTCAACACTTTTTTTTTTTTTTTCAATTATAGACTATTTCTCATTATTCTTTTTTCCTTGTTGCTCTTGTATGATTAATCAATTAATTTTGATTAATTCAGATTCTTGTCTGTGTAGAAGTTAGAAAGCTTCTGTCTTTTTGGTGTGTGAGGGTGAAGGGATGATAATAAGCTTCTCAATCTAGGCTCTCCTTGATTTAGCATGAATAATTCTTTAGGAGCGCAAAATAAACCTATGTAAATTCTCTTTAAAAAAAAAAACATTTTGTTTGTTTGATGGTAGATAGGGATGTTTGATTGGAGAAATGGGTTTGAATAATGGAGATTGAGTAAAGCTCAAACATTCAATAATTTTGAAATGAACAGGAATCAGGATGTTGATATAACTTTTGTTCACGTTTTTACTATTCATTGAAAAGGAAGGAAAAATATTTTCTTTAAAAAAAGTTGACACCTTTTGAGTTTTTAGGCAAAACTTGTATAAGATTTCCAGAAAAGTCTAGATATGAATATGATACCATTGAAAATCCAAACACAGGTACTCTGTACAGACCCTCCCTAAGAATAAGGGAAAATAATAAGAAATTAAAAAGGGGTCACCTTTTTTTTTTTTTTGTTTGAATAAAAAGGTGTACCTTTGAGTATCAGAAATATGAGTAAGTGTTTTTGTTTGTAGCAGTGGTGGCATGTGATAAGGTGGAAAAGAAAGGCGTGGGGGCACCTGAAACTGAAAAGGCAGGAGCAGCAGCAGCAGCAGGAGGGAAGGGCACTAAGACTCAGAGGGCTCGCAAGAACGTGTACAGAGGAATCAGGCAAAGGCCGTGGGGCAAGTGGGCCGCTGAGATCAGGGACCCCCATAAGGGTGTCCGGGTCTGGCTCGGAACCTTCAACACAGCTGAGGAAGCCGCCAGAGCTTACGATGAAGCCGCCAAGCGCATCCGCGGTGACAAGGCGAAGCTTAACTTTCCCCACCAACCGCCTCCACCAGCTCCAGCTCCGGATCACCTACCCCTCAAGAAGCGGTGCTTTAACCCCGAGCTGACACAGGCGAGCTACCAACCCAATAATGGGTCACCGCCTTTCATGGCTCAGGATGATGATCTGCAGCTGAAGCAGCAAATCTCAAGACTGGAATCTTTTCTGGATTTGGAGCCTGATTGGCAGCTTAGTGGAAGCGGTGGTGTTGCTAATGCCGATTGGGACTCCTGCAACATGGACCTGTGGATGCTTGACGACGTCGTCATTCCTCGCTTCCCCAACCTTCACGCAGTTTACTAGGCTTATATATATATATGGTTATTTACTAGGCTTATATATATATGGTTATGGAAAATGGAACAACGTATTAATGCTTCATTATAATCAGCGACTGTATAAAACTATGTTTATGTTTTTCCCTTGCTTGTCTTTTGATTCCGTCTCTTGGTCAGTCGAGTGACATTTGCTCCTTACCGTATATAGAGCATAAATGAAGCTGCGAGGGGCGTGGGTAGTTGCATGTTTATGTTATTGTCGTATGTTATTATGAACCGTACATGGTGGTGGTTGTCGTTTTATGCGAGTTTGTTTCAAAACCTGATGTCGGTGCATGAATGAGATATCTAGATTAACATTATATCTAATTAAATACATACTTGTTCATGAATGATTATATGTATATGTTTATTATAGCACTATAATTGGAATATGGTTGGTATGACACTGTGGAGCTGTATCGACTAAATCTAGTACGGAGACGATATGTATATAATAATACAATAGAAACAATGTTCCCATAATCCTATATTAACAAAAGATTCACGAGTTAACCCAAAAAAAAAAATATCACATGATCATCATATGTATATTTTTTTTATCATCTAAGATTTATAATTTTAATATTTTAAGTACTTTTTAAAGAATATTAACCTCGATTGTTATTTTTAGATAAATTTATTTTCTTTACTTCCTCTTTTAACCATTCAAACTTTTTTTTTTCATAGTCATCCTTGTAGGTTATCTCTTTTCAATCATTTAAATTCTTTCTTTTTTGTACATAACCATTCATTTAGAGAAATTAAATTTAATAATTAATTATACTTTATAATTTAGTTTGTAAGATATATTAAATTAAATATCTTAAATAAAATATAATGCTGTCATGCATCCATTATTGTTGAGAGTGTAACGCCCAATGCGGTTCTTTCTGCGGCATTCAATGCCACTGATGGCCGGGGGTACCAATCATGCCTCTGGAAATTCTTAAGATGCTAGCTGTGCTGTCATGTAATTTCGGCAACATTATGCAACTACTCACAAGTCACAGCCATAATTCTTCTGCACCAAACTGATATAGGATTAGTGCTGATCCCTTTTTCTTAAAGAAAATGTGGAAACATTGCTTTGAGAAGGCCCCTTGCCTCTCTCCCTTTCGGTATATCTTTTTGATGATAGAGTTACAAAAATGGTTTACATAAATGATATCATGTTTTACCTGGACTTTGGTGTGCTTTAGTTGCATCCGAGATGGGTGCGCAATGAGCAATGATCTGTTGTAATAAGGAGAGGGTGCAAAAGAATTTTGGAGAAATTACATAAAATTTCCTTATACTATATCTCAATTATAGAAAATGCCTTATGTTTTTAATTTAATTAATTAAAATTTTACACTTTACAACTTATACAAATAATCTCTAATCATTTAAAATCGTTAAATTAACAAAAAATGACGTGCTGTCTATTATTAGATCATAAGTTTTAAACGGTATATCATTTTTTATAGGTTTAATAAAATTTTTAACAATTATAAATAATTAGAGATTATTTATATAAATTATAAAATATAATATTTTAATTAATTAAATTAAAAATATAAAATATTTTTATAATTAAAATATAGCATAAAAAGATTTTATATAATTTTTAATGAATCGGGATCCTGCCCTAATATAGATACATATTTTCTCCAAATTCTAATTGGCATGTGTCGTTAAATTTCAAAAGCTCTAAAAGTTGTCGGTAAGAGAAGCCCTGCAATTGAAATGTGGATGGGTGCCGATTTGACACTCCGTGACTTGATCGTCTGTATATAGCAAAGTCTTTCCTTTGTTAATTTTGTTAAACCGCGCCATCACGTGTAGCTTGGGCTTCTTAGCCGTGTGTATAGGTTAGGCGAATGGATTTGACTCAGAAAGTAGGCATATTTTAGGAAAATGGGAAGCATATATACTGTAAAAATATTTGATTTATAATTTTTATTTTTATAATTTGTTTATGTTTATGATATAATTAAAAAGTAAAAATAAAAAAATAGAGAGATGAAAAAAAAAAACAAATAAAATGAGAAAATATGAGTAAATTGTAAGTAAAAATTATAAATATAATATTATTATACATACTGACAGGACGTTTTGACAGCAATAAGTTGGAGAGAAAAAAAAATGCAAAGGTGTGTATAGTTAATGTGTAAAATTCATTTACAGTATATCATCACGTCATATTTTATACAGAGTTGGAATGGGCTATAGGAATGTGTTGGGTACAATAAAATGGGAGGATAAAATGAAACTTGCTTTTTACTCAATTCTTCTTTCTCATTATACTTAACATATATTTCATAACACGTACCAATAAACTTTTTCTATTGTTTATATTATAATATTTTTATTTAAATAATAATATATATGCATATAAATTTTTTACATCAATTATATATATTCTTATAATTTCATTATTCTTTCTCTCTTTTTCTTAAAATTTTTATTTCTGTACGTACACTCCATATAATATTTTCCTTTTATTTTAGCTTTAAGGTGTATATCAATATTTACAAAACTTGACATGAATTATTTGTTGATATAATAATCTTAATTACTAATTTCATACCTATTTTCCTATTTTTATTTTTTTATTCTATTTTGACACACATCTCATATATTTATTTTACTTTTCTCTCTCTTAAAAAACTAATGATAAGATGATATAAATTATCTCAAAAAATAATTAATGTTATACCAAATATTTACTAAAAAAATTTGCTAGATAGTTATAAAATTTAATTTGTAAATTTTAATTTTCTATTAAAATTACAATTTAATTTATAACAAGTCTTTTATAAAAAATTCTACTTTCTCAACACGTTCTCTTCACTATCAGAAAATGTAACCGGCTTTTTATATTATAGATTATATTAGTCTCACCCATTTTATATTTATAAAATATAAATAAATAATTATTGATAAAAAATTATAAAAATAAATTAGTTTAAATTTATAAATTATTATTTATTTATAATTATATTTTACACTATATCATTAATTTTTATTAATGATAATCCACTTGATCTAAACATGACATAAATAAAGTTGAAGTTAACCATGCTATTAATTTTGTATAATTCGATACAATTATAAGCATTAAATTCTATATCAAAATCCTATCAACAATTAGATAAGCAACACTCAATAATATTGCTAATTAAATGAGTAATAAACACATAATATCATACAATCTCCATCCACATATATTATTCTTTGTCAGAACGTACGATTAGAGGAGGGAATGAGGAGTGGGGGATTGAATTGCGTGACCCAGAAAAACGTGCAATATATCAACAGTAAAATTATATATTAGATATTTGATTGTAAGCTAAAGAGGAATGATGGGAGTTTTCTTGTTGAAATTAGAATTTTTTAAAATATAAAATAACTTTCTTGTTTAAAGTATATCTTATACTTTGAAAGGTTTAAATCCTTTTTATTGGGTTTCTTCGTTGATTGTCTGCCTAACTAGTAACCACATATTCTTGTGTATCTCAATTAGTCGCCCCAATTAATATCACTAACTCCATAACATATATGTCAATGCTTTCGACATTGTTTTGGGCAGCAGAAATGTTGTGAAATTATGAAAGCAGTACACATTGAAACAATACTCCATTGGGAGCATTTCTCCAACACCTTTTGGAAATAGCAGCAGAAATTGCGACTTTTATATATGTCCCATTTCTGGAGTCTTGACACCCCAACGCATTTTGACCCTTCGTGTTTACTGTCAATGAAACCAAGTTTGAAAAGCAACTCATGCACGCTGACTGACCAGCATTGATGACACCAAGAATATTCTAGTATTGCTTAATCATCAGTGTCAAAATGTTCTCTCGTGTTTTTCCTCTCTTTCTCCCTATATACTCCTTTCTTTACAAGAAACAGTTAATGGAGGAAAACGATATGGAAGATGAGTAACATAGAGCAATACTAATTCATGAATACAAAAATTTGAGCATATGATTCGCTTGTAAAATTAGGTGTATCACCAATCAAACTGAAAATTTCATAAGGCTGATTGTAGATCTATTTTCTACCTATATGTTATTATAATGCTAGATTATATATAAGAGAATTACGATTTTTATTAATTTTTATTTTTAAAATACTTAAGAACAAATAAAATAGAATGTCTTTTGCACTCTTAAAAATGATAGATCTTTTGTAAGTAGTAATTAAAGGAATTAGTTTTTCAAAAAATATTCGCTGTCAAGTAACAAAATTATACTAATTTGAAGTGACTATATAAAATATACTCAAAACTTACTAATTTGACCGATCTGAAACATAACTCGTGTAGAGAAATTATTGATTTTGAATCAAGAGTTTTAAATATAATTTTATTCAATCCAACTAATTTTCCACGCGGTATCTGACCTAATGATGCACACTTTGTGGATGGATGTCAAAGTCACTGGTATGTGTGAAACATCTATCATAGTCACTGGTAGTCTTTGGTTTCTCCATTCCCACCTACATTGTAAAGGGGAAAATAAAATTGAAAAGAAAGCTTCCATAATCGCGAGACGCCTTCAAAGGCAGACCTTAATGAATGTATGTTGCAAGTCAAATCACTATACTTTTAAGGTGGCAAGACACTTGACATTGAAGAATTGAATAATTTGAACTCAGAAGCGAGGGTGCATGAACCAAACCCTCATTTTCGTCACCCCCAACAATAGTGGGACCCCGGTATCTAGTGCACTAGATCTTAAGCACAATATATATATACACACGTGAATATATATATATATATATATATATATATATATATTATATAACATGTTTATTTATTTCTTGTTCCTCTGGGTCCTATTCAAACACTGTTGATCTACGATGAAACAGGGGACAAAAACGAATGAATACTATGGGTTGTCCAACCTATTGCTCCTACACGTACCATTTAGAAATTGTAAGATTCTTAATCTTTTACTATTCAAAAGAACTTAAGAAAAATATCAATTATATAGACCATTCTCAATAAACTTAATTTCTTGACTTTTTTATTGACAAAGAAATAATAAATTATTTAATTTAACTTTCTTTTATATATATGTATATATAGATATATATATTTGAGGATATGCCTGTGATTTGAATGTTTCTGTTCGCATTAGTGGTGCAGGCTATGATTCCATTAATGTCTGCAATATATCTTTGTTTAGTTATATTCCAATATCCAACATAAAAAAATTCCGATAAAAAAATGAAGACATCTAAATACATGACGAGAATCTTAAAATACAACTTCTAGATGGTCGTGTCTGGTGGAGTTAGATTCGTGGCGCCTTGTTTTTTTCTCTTCTTCTTTCTCTTTTGTAACTATACAAAATCCGAACATACATGTTTCCAGCTAGAATTGATATTAGTGTTCGAAAACAAATCTGTTGGCAGATGTTCCTGGAATTATTAGCCTATACATTTCCCCCTTAAACTAATCTACTATTTGTATTCTTTCAAATGATTCTTTTAGCCTAAAAATATCAAAATTAAGTGATAATTAAATTGTTACATTTTTGTAAATAAAAAAATTAAATTTACTATACATTATAGTCATCATTTCGGGTTTGCACAGATTAGTAATTAGATGCAGTGACCTAGTTTTCTTACAACAATCAATTAACCAAATATTCAAGGCAAAGGCTTGTGAATTTGGAAGTTAAAATTGTAACACAAGAGAGACTTTGGTCAACCTCTCTCACACATAATGTAGTTTGCTTAATTGAAAATCAAACATTCAATGCATTCGATGTTCTATAAATTACAAAATAATTACCGAAAAAATTGTGGCCCCAACTGATGATGATGATTATTCTTTTGATTAAGGATGATCTATCAAACCCAACAATTTGCATAAAATAATGCACAAAAAGTTCAGGTTCATGTAACTTGGCTCATTAGTTTCCAGGACAAATTGTAGGTTTTTATTAGGCTTATCAAGTCAGAATGAGTTGAGGCTTGGGGCCCTCGAAGTGCACTTTATGTCAACTAGGAAGAAGACATATTATCGTTTTGGTTACCCATTTGCATATATTCAAAAATCAACATGTAATATTTAATTTGGAGTTATATGTCACTGATTACTGTCTCTAAGCAGAATAAGAGGAGACAAACTTGTTCGGATCATAATTATAAATGCCTTTATCCCCATCCACACAATCAGACAAGGTACATGGATCTAAACTATTTGGATGGTTAATATAATGTTAAACCCCATAATCATTGCTTCTATCAAGACGTTTCCTTGTAATAGAGTAATGTTATTATCATTAAGAAGTTTTAACAAAAACTTTTTCAAATTTTTTTTGCAACTATTAGATGCGTTGAGTCTTATTTTAAATTGTAAACTTTTATAAATTTAATGATTTAAATCTTTTTAAACAAAATTTAATTTAATTTGTGATAATGGAAAAATTTTTGTAAATAATGTTAGAATATCCCAGAGCTTTGTTGTGAAACAGGTTGAGTGTGGATGATGGAAAAACTTGATGAACTAGCAGGAACTTCACTTAATGAACCAAAAAGCCTAAATCCACCCAAGATTTATATCAAGAACTGGAACTTGATCAGGATGATTGGCAGACACTACGTAATCAAAATGTTGGTAGCCAATCAAAAGTATATAACGGGACAAATTTCAGTCACCAAGGGAAGCATCAGATGTAAATGCTTGCACTCAACTTCCAACTTGGTATAAAATATATTCATAGATTGAAATCCCACCATAAAAGAAAAAAAGAAGATTAGATCAGGCATACAATATAACCCTTAACAGCTGATCATTATAAGCTTGTATTGGTATGCATGAGTTCTTAAAATCGAAAAATAAAACACAGTTCCTAATCAACTAATATCAGTTGCAAAAAAGTGGAGTTCATAATTTTTTTTTATACGCCGAACAGTCAAAATTCATTGGTTTTAAATATCTATATCAGAAAATTATACCCAGAAAGTTATTACATCATTAGTTAAATTTAAAGATCAACAACTTTAAACTGCGTTTTAACATTATTATCAGTTTACAAACCCAAGTTGACCGAAAAATTTTCTAACCAGTTAAAATTCCACTGCTTTCAGATTTGCAAACACACTGCAGTTGATCAACAAGGACGCAACGACCTACGTATGCAACTGTAAAATCTGAACTATACCAACTCGAGATGCCTAGCTTTCCCATTATAAACTCACGTGCACAATTAACCTTTCTCAGATCAAAATCTGTATAAACTCCCATAACAGACGAAGAAGAAGAAGAATGGGGCATGAATTGATTATGGGGCGCATGAATCGATCATGGAGAGGTTACTACCACTGGAATGACAACTTCGAAGGAGGAGTAGCTGCAAAACCTGAGGCCTTTTGCAACAGCAACAGTGACATTATATTAAAGATATAAAATAAAATTTATTCACATACTTACACTTCATGGTTTAAATTTTTTGGATGGTTAATTTTTTGACATGATACAAGTCTTCATAGTTTAAGTCCATTTAAATTTTGAAAAAGACTTTTGTGCAAAAAAATATAAAATAATTATTTTTAAATTTTATTTAATAACTTAAGACTATTAATTATTTTACATGAAGTCTAAGCCATAAGAATATCCACCATCATTGTGAATTTGTCCGAAGTAAGAAACAGACATCGATAATGTTTCCAGATATTGAGCAATATATGGATGCAATGTCTACGGACGGCACCAAAAGATGGTGGAACAAATACATAAACACCTTTTAAAATTTATGCTGGGATTTTGATGAATAATAGATTGATGAACTATATATAGGGGTAGGTATGTGCCGCAACGTGGCGAAATATTACTAAAATGGCTGTGGATTGCGAAGAAGAGATGGCCACTGTCCATTAGTTTTGTTTTGTTTTTTTTTTGCAGGAAGGATATTTTGCAAAAAGAATTGGGCCAGTGTTAGACTCGTGTAGGTGAGCACAGCCTGCAAGCCTAATTCCCTTCAGGCTGGGAGCGAAATAGTATAACCGTCCCCTCCAGGGATCCAACTAACGTTTTCCCTCTGGGAGACGTCACTCCCTTCCATGGCACCACGCAATAAGGATCCGTTATGATATGATGTGATTGGACACTGAAAGAGTAATTAGTCTCCGTTATTAGTGATTGGGTTAGGAGGTTTCTTGTGTGTAGGAGTAAAAATAACATCCTACAATACTTTTTAATACCAATTTATTTTTTTGCCGAACACTTTGTCTGTTGTGGTGTGATATTTTATTCTTATTTTTTTTGGAAAAAAAGAGTTTTAGATGATTTTGTATGTTCTTCAATGTCAAAATTTAGAGAGCGGAATTTTGAGAACATGAGTTCAGTAAATATACAAATTTAGACCTCAAGAATTGCTTGATGGAACCGATGCGCAATTATCCTAAATAAGTCATCGCATTCATTTATAGCTCTTAAGAATCCTTCGGAGACGCATAAAGGAATTTAAGAAGAATCTTTTAAAAGGCAAAGCTTTGGTTAATTTTTTGATGGGACCCACATTCTCTAGATAATTAGGGAAAGACTCACATTCACTCACAAGTCCTTTAAGTTATCCTTCCATTAGAAATTCATTTTGAAGATGAAAGATTTTGAATGTAAAAGTCATGGCTTTCACTTACGACTTTCCAATAATCCCGTCGAAAAAAAATACGATATAAGAAAGAATTTTTGAAAAAAAAAAAGTATTGAAAAGAAATACAATATACAAAAATTTTAAAGGAAAAGAGTTTATAAATTTCTAATGTTCTTGCAAATTTATTGTTTCCTTGATTTTTCTTAAATCTTAGGACTCCCTTATCACTTTTTAACTTTCATAAAATTTTTTGAATCTTTTAGATTTTATGCATTCCACCACTTCCTACCTAGATTATTCCTAATTATATTCTTTTATGAATTCCTATCTCCTTTTTCCTTTATTCTCTCAGTCTCCTTTTTATTTTTATGCATGCTCCACAAATCCAAGCTCTAAAATATAAACTCCCATTAACGTGGGGCCAAAAGAGACATAAAATCACATGATACAGTAGATATAATCACCCTAAAAAAGGACCATCTAAGATCAAAATCAACATTCTCATGTTATGCCTATGCTGGATCATTATCACGATCACAAGGAGAAGCACCAGGTCTAGAACAGCGTCCCAAACACTCCCTGTCACGGATATCATTAGCTGAATAATCAAGACTGTTTTGTTGGCCTTTACTACCAACGAAACCTCACTACAAATGCAGGAGCATGGTTAATGTGCCATAGAATTCTGAATTATCAAAGCAAAAGACCAAGGTGACGGGGGGTTGTATTTAAAAGGGTGGCACAATTAATTGGCATTCCAAAGTTAAATCTCACGCCCATAATAAGAATCCTAGAGCTATCTTCACAATTCCTATTCCTGCGTATTAAACTAGAACACGTTCCAACTAACATAGAAACTCACAATGAGTGGCACGCTCCCTATGGATTAAAGGACCCAATAATGAATGGTTCTCAGCTCCAGAAACCATTAAACTATCAAATATCATATTGCAAGGCAGCCACTCTCTTGTACCTTAAACAAGCCAACTTTACTGATTCGCTCAATAAACATTCGACCCACCTAGCTGCCTACCATTAATCCAATCAAAATCACGACTAAACTTTCAAAACTAACCACCAATTACGACTAAACTTTCAAAACTAGATTATTCAAAACATGGCAAAATAAACAAGAAGGACTTGTAAAAGAATAAGAAGACTTTTATTCATATATCACCAACACACTATGGGAGCAGTGAGCACGAGTTGTACTCTGAAAAATTACAAGAAAAGCAACTTTTTGGCTGAGCACCACCTAGTGAACGTCTTTACTCTGTCAGACCAATCTCATCATTCTAACATAGGACATGTTCTTCAAAATTTTAATCACGTCTAAAAAATTTGCATTTGTAAGGATTCAGTCGATAGGAGATTTCCCTGTCCTAACTCCAAAGAAAGATCAACCAGGAAGGAAAACCAATCAAAGAAGAAGATAAAAAAGATAGAATGAAAAAAAAAAGGAAGGGAAAATCAAGTTGACTCTGCCTACACCTTTCCAGGAAGAAAAGCATGGGGGGGGGGGGGGGGGGGGATGGATACAAACACAAAAGTTTGTTATTCCATTTAAGTAGACAAATATCAATATAAAATTGTGCAGTAGACCACCCCAATCCAAGGTATGCTGATAAATCACACTGACCAGAACAGATGCATAAAGAGTACTTGTGCTTCAAGTTATATAACATCCTGATACGATTCTCTCCAAGCCCTTACCCCATTCCATAATTGGGCGACCTTCGTCAATTTATCTTACACTTCTTATATTTGAGCTTGCATCAAATGTAATTTTTCATCAATAAGAAATAATTCAAAACTCATACATAATATCAAACGGCAAGGAACTATATTTAACACTGCAAACTACAAACTATTGAAAACAACAAAATAGCTAGGATTGGACCATTGTGACTCACGGTGCTAATTAGTAACATTATAAAACTGATTAGCAATTCCCTATTGCACACTGTAACATGTTGGCACTGACAAATTTTGCTAAGACGGGACATTAAAGTGGCACAGATTAAAGAGGACGTACAAGAGTAATGTCCAATCACCCCTACTTAGATGATTGAAGCAACTATCAAGTGACATCCAGAATCTCTCGCTTCTCTTTGGCTTTATTAACTCAAATGCCGACCAGACATAACTTTTCAAAGAAAATGCCATCCACAAGCATTTATAACGACTACCCCAGTGATGCACAATAGCTACAGCTCAAATTAACTTTTTCCCTCGCAGTTATAGCACAGAAAGTTAGTGCCTTACAGATGAGGAAGTTAACTCTACCATCCTCTAAGGTGTCACTAATTTGTAAGGCTCGCATACTAAAAGTGAGTCACATCTACAGAAACTATCAATTAAGCACAAAGAAAGCCACCAACCCTGTTAGAGCATCAACATAACCAAAAGAACACTTGTGAACAAGGGATTCCATGAAATTATAATTAAATGAGAATTCTATACAATATTTACAGAAATTGAAAGAAATCTCTGAAAGCCAAACTAAATAAAGATGTAACCCCAATCAGCATGGAATAAGCATTAATTTGAATGTAGTAAAGGGTACTACATCAGCAAATTGGCGCCAATCTCCTGGGAACCTTTCCTCTATCAGCATGCACAATTCCATCGGCAACAATTCGAACAAGCTTCTTGAAGGAAAAATGCAGACAATTCGAAAGCATAATCCAGGATAGCACCTGATAGACGAAATCAAATGCAGGATCAGGACACGAAGACGACGGTTCATCCCAATTATGGCCTTCCCCAAATCTATTAAAATTCCAACCACCACCGCTGCCACCGAAACCGCCACCGCCACCGGCCCCAAAAGGACCGTCGCCACCATCACCAGAGAAGAGCCCCTCATCCGCAGCGTCCCCAGAGTCATCGCCAGACAATCTGCGCTTTGTTCGTTGTTTTCCGCGGAGACGGGTCCGGCGAGGTATTCTGTAAGTGTTCGATTTCACCGGCGGTGGCGCAACTGCATCGACCGGAAAAATCACCGAAGAGATCTGGAGAGCCAAGGCAGACGGTGATGAAGAAGATTGCTCGGCGCATGAATCGATCATGGAGAGATTACTACCGCCGGAATGAAAGCCTCCGAGGAGGAGCTTCGCGACCCCAAGGCCTTTCGCAACGGCCACTGTGACCGTGTCAGCCACAAGAAGTTCCACCATCATCGTGAATTAGTCCGAATTAAGAAACGGAAATCGATGATTTTTCCAGGCTACGGGGCAATCTATGGATGGAAAATTTCGCGGCCAGGTGCGGGAAAAAGGGAAGAAATACAAGGACTAAAGAGAGGACTCCGGATGCAAGTTCGCTTATGCGGACAAGTTCCGCCAAAACGCAACGTGTTATTCGCAGAAGTTTGTGTAGTTGGCTTAGGCGTTATTGGAGGCTCGTAGTTTTTTTTTGTTTCCTCATCTTATTGTGGTTTTGCCGTCTTAGTCTCTTTTTGTTAGGGCTATGTAACGGTACGATTTGGTTAAAAAAGGGTATCTAATATTAAGTTTAAACAGATTGTGATTTTACCGTTAATCTTAAACTTAAAATAAATTATATATTTAATTATAAATAGAGTAAAAATTTATATATTATTAAATTACATGAAAATATATATTAATTATTCATATAATTAGAATTTTTTATATAAATAATTAACGATAATTTTAAAAAATCATGCAATTTTGAGCCAGAATAGTTTAAATTAAAAAATAATTAAATTTTTATCAAATTTGTTAATCTAATCTTTAATTTTTTTAATTTAGATTTGAATTCAAAGTTTAAGTTGAAATTGAGAATTTTATTTTTTGTTATAATTGTTATCTTATCTTTTATTTTTTATAATTTTTTATATATTTAATAATTCTTTTTATAAAAAATAACATAATTAATAATATTTTTATAATTCAAATATTCTAAGATGAGATAAAAAAAATAACATACTAAGATATTTCTTGGTATTTGCATTTTTTTCACTTGAGGATCAGACATTGTCGTTTCCATTTCTTGGTATTATAAAGGCATTGTCTCATGGGCCAAGTTTGCATTTCATTGACAGATTGGGCTTCTTCACCCCTAGAGCCGAGCAGTCTAAGAAACTCCCTGGTGAAGTCTACAAGGTCTGAATTTTATGGCCCAAAATAATTAATTGATTTTTTAATTGAATAAGAGCATTTTTTTATTTTTTAAAAATAATTTAATTTTTAATTTTTAAATTAAATAATTTACTATTTTATAATTAAAATAATTTAATTTTTTTATTTATTAAATTTTTTTATATAATATAATTCATTAATAATAATTTAAAATTTATTTTTTATTATAATATATACACTGTCATGTGACTTATTTTTTATAAAAAAATTATTAATATAAATAAAATTAAAACTTTAAATTTAATAAAAAATAAATAATTTTGTTAAAAAAATATTAAAAATTTTAAAATAAAAATAAAATTTAAATTATTATTAATTAATTTTATCGTATTAAAAAATTATATAAATAAAAATTAAATTATTTTAATTATATTTATAATAAAATTAAATTATTTTAATTATATTTATAAAAAAATTAAATTATTTAAAATAAATGTTAATAAATTAAATTAATTTTTTAAAAATTAAAAAAATCCCTTATTTAATAGTCTTTTTAAGAAACCTTATTTCAGTTTTTAAACTGTGTGAAATCAAATCACGCAATTGAACGTGCTTACCAAGGCGTTACCCAAAAAAATTAAAAGACAAAGAACGTGCTTACCAAGGAAAGGTCGCTGTGCAGATCAGGGCACTGCCTAAAACCCTAACTGAATAGCCTCCTTCATATAAGAGGTTCCACCTGGAAAACCCCTCCATCTTCCATTTGCCTCCAACGGAGAAGCCATGGTTTCGCTGAAGCTTCAGAAGCGTCTCGCCGCGAGCGTGCTTAAGTGCGGGAGAGGGAAGGTCTGGCTTGATCCTAATGAGGTCAACGAGATATCAATGGCGAATTCTAGTAATTACTGATTTTCTTTTTCCTTTTTTTTTCTCTTCATTTTCATGTACGATTCCAATGCAAAATATGCGAGCGAATTACCTCAGTCGTTTAGGAATAGCTGATAATCAGCTTAGTTTAGCATACGTGCCTTTAAATTAAATGATTCAGAATTTGATAAAAAATTGAAGTTACATGAAATTGACTTCTATGTTCATGATGGTGGTCATGTCTTTAATTTTAGTTCGTGTTTTGGAATTTGTTTTGGTTTGGTGGGATAGATTCTGGATTAGTATGTTATAGGATCTGCTAAATTCGCATTTCAACGAGGGATAATCTACATTTTTTACTTCCTCTGTGTGTTTGTACATTACAATGATTTTTTTGTGTTGGATATGATATATATATATATATACACACACCCACACACACAAAAGGAATAAAGCAATTAGCATCTTTGTAAGGAAGGGGAGCAACTGGGAATATTATTTTATTTGGCATTTGTCAAATCAAAGGTCAAGTTGAATGATTTGTCATTGTTTTCTAACGCCACCTCCACCTTTGTTCTTCCATATATAGCTCTACATACTTTACAATTAAATCGTCTCATTTATAATACAGCCGGTAGCATTATGAAAATTATTCAATTATGTGAGGAAAATGTTAAAGCCATCCTTGATTCTGTCGCTGTTTAAGACAGAAAGTGATAGTTGGGAGAAGGAAAGAAAATCATGATAAGTGTCTTCTAAAAAGATGACAAAGAAAAGTGGACTGCTAAGCTTATCTGGTTTGAATGGATAGCACCAAAAGAAGGTGGAGCAAGTATGTGAACACCTTTTGAAATTTCTTCTTAGATTTTGATGAATCATAGATCGATAAGCTATAGGAGTATGGGGTGCACAAAAAGATACAGTTTGAAGTGATATTGAATTTTTGTTGTTTTTGACAAAGTGCACTGGAAGGAAGCTGGATCACCCCCAAGGGGAGGGAAAGTTAAGGACTTCCCAAGAAGAAGCTAAGTCCAGCACGCATAGTTAGTTGAAAGAGAGAGATTAAGAAGATACTTGTAAAACCCATCTGAAATCTTTCTAGTTGTTGGAGTGCAAAAACTTTTTAGACGCTCTCATCATGAAGAACACAAAGCTTTACTCACGTGATTATAAAATATTTTAGGGAATGTAGTTGGTGGAATTATCATTCATTTTTAGAATTCTTTCTCATGGTTTCCCAAATTTTCCTTCGTGTGGCTTCTATGCAGTAAGAGCCTAATCACCTTCAACTGTTGCTAGGTCTTGTTCATGATCTCCATCGTAACTATGTTTTAATGGTTGATGACAGGACAAAACATCAGAAAACTTGTGAAGGATGGTTTTATTATCAGGAAGCCAACCAAGATCCATTCTCGATCCCGTGCACGTAGAATGAAGGAGGCCAAGAGAAAGGGTCGTCACTCTGGATATGGTAAGATTTATCTTAGTAATGTGCTGTTTGATGTGTTACACAATTTGTCTTGTCAAGCTGTCATTGATAGTGCATACTTATAGCTGTGTTCAATTGATCCTCAAAGGTAAGCGCAAGGGTACCAGAGAGGCAAGGCTGCCAACAAAAGTGCTGTGGATGAGGAGAATGCGCGTGTTAAGGCGTCTGCTCCGTAAATATCGAGAATCCAAAAAAATTGACAAGCACATGTACCACGACATGTACATGAAGGTAAAAGGTAATGTCTTTAAGAACAAGAGGGTTTTGATGGAGAGCATCCACAAGTCTAAAGCAGAAAAGGCAAGAGAGAAAACACTGTCTGATCAGTTTGAGGCTAAGCGTGCTAAGAGCAAGGCAAGCAGGGAGAGAAAGTTGGCCAGGAAAGAGGAGCGTTTGGCACAGGTATGTTATTTTTACATTCACATCTTTTTCCTTGGCCCTGACTGATTTATGCATCAGTAGATACACACTATGTTTTATAATTGATTTAATCTGCTGCTAGTTAGCATATAATGATTTTGTTGGCTAATTAGTTCACTTGTGACTGGGATTCTTATGACATTGAGAACATATCATTTGGAATTCCACGTGTAACTGGTTAATGAGTTGACTTGGGGTGTAAACAATATAGGGACCTGGAGAGAAGGCACCACCTGCTGCGGCACAACAACAGGCTGAGTAAGCATTACTTTATGTGAAATGTGTCTGTTTTGGTGTATCAATCAATTTGGGACATTTACAATTTTTTTTAATTTTTGTAGGGGAGCTAAGAAAACAAAGAAATGATGGGTGAGACCAGGGCATGAATGCCGAAGACTGAAGACTGATCCACATCACATGAATTCTTATTAGGAGTTTCTTTATCATGAAGCTTTTTTTTTTCAATCAATGATTCGAACTAAGCTTTAGTGTTATTTTCTTAATGTTGGATTATGTGTCTGTTGATTTAGTAAATATGGGCTTTTGTCGCATTTTCCCATTCTGGAGATCATACTACACTGGCTATCAGTAGATGAGAGTACAGTGATCTATTTATTTTAGGTGTCTAAACCGCACGACTGTTTACATCTTTTGAGATTTTTATTGAAGAGATATCTGGTATACGTTGCGATGATTCTTCCCCTTCCACTTCCTCCGATTTGGCTGGGAACCCCTCTCGCCCTTTTTTGAGAACAGATGATACCCCCTGCAAGTAGCGCTCTGGCACAGGCGGTGAGAGTCAAACCGTTAATAACTATGTTACCAAACCAAATTACAAACGGTTATTGACAATTCCAACCCATTAAATGCAGTGGTATGGTCAACGTTTTTATTCTTGAAAACAGATAAACCGGTGATTTATGTTCCATCTGAATGCTATGCCGTGTCACGTTCCTAATCCATGTGATGAATTAACATTTCGATCGAAGTGTTGAGTCATATTTTTACAATTTTTCTTGGATGAATAATCCACTTTAGCCGTCTTCATGAGTTAACCTATGAACTAAAAACGAAAGGAAAAAAGAAAATAGAGACTAGCTATAGTTAGAGTCTTTTTTTAAATTAATAAATACCATACATGGTTATTGTTTGCCATAAAATAAATGAAGGATTAGTATGGGGTGGTTGGATCTGTTTCAATGGTGCATTGTGCATATTTTGTGTAGAGACTCTTTGTATACTTAATTTTTTTTAAGTTTTTAAACACTTAACAACTTGAGATAATGATACATGTATAAATAAATTTTGTATCTAATTTGTATATATTCACATATTTTTCTTTCTCTTTTCCTCAAACCTTTTTGTCTCTATATGTACAAGCATAAGTTCAATGTACATACATATTACATTTTTCACAACTTCCATAAAGGCATGTGTATTCTGCGTTCCACATCCAACAATTTGCATAGACGTACATGATTTTTGTTGCATTGTTGGAGTTGTAAATATCACTTTTTTTAATAAAAAAGTAATAAGTTACTTAATATATATATATATATATAATATTTTTAAAAATAATAACAGATGTTATTACATAATTAAAAATGTTAACAAATATATAATACACTTTACTGTTATTAAATATTTATGAAAAATTTTCTAGACTTCGTGATTGCAAGCTTAAATTAAAAGAGGTTAGTATCACAGCACCATATATATATATATATATATATCTTGTTTAATTTTAATTATCTTTTTATACTCATGTAATTTTTATTTAATAAAATTTAATTTATTTTATTAAATTTATTAAATTATAAAAACTAACTAATTCAAATTAAATACGATCCTCTTATTAATTTTAAAATATGAAAACAGCGTTATTCTAATTTCAAATGGTAGAAATTGGGAAGCTGGAATAGAACCCTTACTGTCCATCTTTGGCGGGGGCTTTCATTTTACGAGTTAATTGATGACAAAATCTATTATGTCACTGATTTTACTTAATTGAAAACAAAGCAAAACCAACGATAATTAATCAGCTTAGGATGGTTTTTTTGTAGAAAAAAAGAAAGAAAGAATAATCCATGGATGAAATGGCAGTTGCTTTAAGCTACAAGTTGGCTTGCAGTTGAGTTGGAGTCAAATAAAAACTAAAAAGAAATAACAAAGCGGGGGGAGAACAAATCAGCGAGCGGTAGGTCCGTTTCACGAGGCGGACAATCCAGAAAGTTTATAACAAATGGTCAATCAAATCAAAAAGTTCTCCACCTTTGTCGTTCTCCTCGTCTTGAATTCAACTGTGTCCTTATAATACTATTCCCGTTTCCCACCAATTCCAGCGCATATCTTCTCAATCTCTCTTCAACTTCGGATTTCCGATCCAAAACCACCGACCACGGCGTCGCACGCGTAACCCAATTCCCTTCCCTCAAGCCTCTGTGTTTGTGGCGATCCAATTCCAATGGCGACGGAGCAGTTGATGTCCGCCGGCGGCCCCCGCTACGTTCAGATGCAATCGGAGCCGTCCTCCACCACAATGATGTCGCCTGTCTCATCGTTCCGTCAAGGCGGTCCCGAGCCCACTCGGATTTTCGATGAGTTGCCCAATGCCACCATCGTCTCCGTCTCTCGCCCCGACGCCGGCGACATCAGTCCCATGCTTCTCACTTATACCATTGAGTTTCAATATAAACAGGTACCGTTTGCCTTTCCGGCTCTTGCTAATCCGAATTTCTTCAAAACTCTGTGATCATAAGCTGAGATCCTGTTGCATATTGGATACGGCACTTAATTGCGTGTAGAAGGGATGTGGTCAAAGACTTGAACTTTACGTATATGCATATAAATAGGCAAACGCGCCGTAGGATAACTCAAGGAACAAGCATGATTTTATAGTATAAGCTGTATAAAGGGATATAAATAGTCCGTTGCAACTTTGGCATTGGCATTTTATTTTTAGTTCCTTATTTAAAATCTCTTCTTTTAGATGTCTTTTATATTGCATCTTGGTTTGGTGACCTTTTTCTTCTCTTAGGCTTTGGTTGGTAACTGCATTCACTGGTTTGGCCAGTTTTCCTTTTGCTGTTGATGGCTGGTCGTTAGAAACCTTTGTTAGATAATGATTACTCTTACTGTATTCCATTGAATCTTTCTTCCTACAGAGGTACACTTATAAATCTCATTTTTATTCTAGTTCAAGTGGCAGTTAGTGAAGAAAGCTTCTCAAGTATTTTATTTGCATTTTACATTGAAGAAACGTGCTTTTATTGAGGAAATTCACGAGAAGCAAGAGCAGGTATGTATTAATTGACGTTGTTTTGTACTGGTTTATTGGTTACTAGCTATTATATAAATGATTTTGTACATTCATATATTCCTTATGCTTCCCATCAATCTTCGCACCATTTTTCCTTTTTACTTGATGATATCTTGAATATCTAGCAAAGTTTGGATTGTGATGTGATGTTCACTGAAACATTATATTAAAGGTTAAAGAATGGCTTCAAAATCTAGGAATAGGAGAAAATGCTACTGTGGTGCAAGATGATGATGAAGCTGATGATGAAACTGTTCCTCTACATCATGATGAAAGTGCAAAAGACAGGTTGCCACCAATTATGCAACTTGTGTTGGAGTATAAGAGTTTCAACAATATGTGATTTGGCCATATTTCTTATAGAGTGGTTTTTTTTCCAGAGATGTTCCATCTAGTGCTGCTTTGCCAATTATACGGCCTGCCTTAGGAAGACAGCACTCTATATCAGACAGATCGAAGGTTGCAATGCAAGGTTATCTAAATCACTTTTTGGGAAATATCAGTATTGTTAACTCTCAAGAGGTACGCTTCATGCCTACACATGCACTTTTGGCTTACGTATATTATATAAGGTACACATAAAGCATAATTCTCTGATATCAAAGGATTTTTCTTTAATTTGGTATTGTAATATTCAAGATAAAGACAAGTTGTGAAAATCTGGGCTTGCCTACGGTACTTCTCAATCTAGCATTGGCTTGGCTTGTTTTTTGAAATTAGTTCTATTAAAAATAAGAAAATTGAAAATGTAAAGATATTGCACGTGTTCACATTCTGGTGCACTACAAATGGGATACTGCCATAGATAAAAAAATAGTAAGTAAACAAAGTGAGGAAAAGAGAAAGGATTTTGGACTTCTGAAAAAATCATTAAACTATGAAAAAGTGCTTCTTGACTGATAAGAAGGAAGAATGGAGAAATGTGAAAATAGATTCTATATTAACTTGCTATTGATCTCCTGCTCAGATTTCTGAAAATGCCCTATCTTTAATCTCCTGCCAAAAAGTCCACACAAAGCATGCTGGAATAGTTTTTATAACAGAAAACATGGAGGGTTGTAGTCTTCACCCATAAACCATCTCAAAAATCTTTCATGGATTAAGCATATCTCCTTCAAGCCCTGAAAGTTAGAAACAGATTCTGAAGTGTTATTGCTACAGGAATACATTGGTATTTGAAGGTATACAAGCCTGGCAAATCCATTCAATGGGATATACCTGCTTCCTTTTATAGCCTAAGCTTGAACAAAAGCTTAATATTTTAGTGATTTTTTGCGGTTTTCTTTCCATGAAGCAGTAGAAGCTGGACTTGGAGATTCTAAATGTGTTTTAGTTGATGATAAGATATAAATGTGGAAAAAAAAAAAAGGTGTTCCTATGACATGCTAGATGACTATGTATTTCCAACTTGACTATATTAAGTCAAAGATGGAGACCTCTATGTTTGATTGCCTTACTGGGTAAGGCTTTGCCGTGTTGCCTGATAAGTAACTTAACAACAATCACTTATCATCAAGGCGATAATGTTTGCAGTGCTTCAGGTAGGCTCAAATTTTACTGATTTTCTGGCTTGCTGCCAACTCTTCGGCTGCTATAAGCAGTACATAGTTTACATTATGAACCTGGGAACTCGTCAGACACATTCTATTATGATCACTGTTTGTGTCTATTTGTGTTGCAATATTGGTTGTTGGGAGTCTAATCCTCTGCTAATCTGCTTTTGAGTTTTTATTTCATTTATCTACTTTTTTTAATCATCAACTTGCTTTTTATTTGTTATTATTTAATTTCATCTATCATCAAAAGACATCTGTCTTTACAATTAGCAGCTGTAATATGTGCTGTAGGTTTGCAAGTTTTTGGAGGTCTCAACTTTATCCTTTTCACCTGAATATGGCCCTAAGCTGAAGGAAGATTATGTCATGGTGAAGCATCTGCCAAAAATTCCAAAGGATGATGATGCTAGAAAATGTTGTTTATCAGACTGTTTTAGTTGTTGTAATGACAACTGGCAAAAGGTAACAAAATTATGCTTCTGAAGTTAGGTGATATGCTTTACTTGTGTAAGTTATCTTGAAAGCATTGCCTTGTACATGGCAGTAATGCAGTATTAAGTAAGTCATACACAGAATAGATAGATTTTTATAGCATAGGAAGTGATTCATACATAGTATTTACTGAGATCAATTGATAATGGCGTAAAACATCATGCTACATAACCCTATAGAATATGATTTATCAGTCTGACATTTCAATCATGAGTAATAGTTATGTTAATCTTGCCTATCTAATTTTAGATGGATTGGAACTGTATTTGAGATGAAATTAAATACTGAATAATCTCTAATATTTGAGAACCATGTTTTATTATAGTCTTAAGAAATTATCAGAGTACAAACTGCCTTTTTATTAATATCAAAATTAATGGTATAAACTACAGGATTGGAACTTTTAACCCAAAGGTGGATTTCTGAGAAGTTACTCCTATAATTAGTTATTCAACAGTGCTAAATTAATCTAGTTTTACACCACTTTGTCATTTTATATTGACTTTTGTGAGTGTAAGATACCCTTTTGTTAAGTGTGACTAGAGTTGTATCTGTAGGAAATGAAAATTTTAACGTAATTCTTGCTATTCTGATGCTATAGTCTCTTTTCAAATGAATCAAGTGCAGTAAGGGAAATTCTCTGGCCATACAAATGCTTTCTCTAGGGCATTTTTCAAGTTCTTTACATGACTTTCTTCACAAGGGGACAATTAGATGTGTAAATGTTTGACTTGGTCAATTGCTTAGATAACATGTTTTTCTTTGGTGTAATGTTCCTGAGTTTGTAGTATAAGGAGATATCCCTTGCCATCACTTTCGAGGAAATTCAGATGTTCTGTCTTGCAGTTGGTCCAGCCTATGAAGTGCTGATTGTGATATGGGATCTAGGGACAGTATCATATACGTATATGTTAACGTAGGCAGTACAGTAATGTTGAAACAATTCTTGTGGCAAAGACCTAGACAGAAGTGAATACATGTCTTAGTTACCTAGTACGCCACCTGGTAGCCAAAAAGGTGAAAACTATCTGGAGAATCCTAGTAAAGCTTTAGTCTATGAAATGAAATGTCTCATACAAATTGAGGCACTGGTAACGATAAAAAGAAAGAAAAGCATATACGTACCCAATAGCTAATGATTCTATAATGCTGGAAGTTTATATTAATTTGTTCTTTACTTGATTTTTTATTGCTCCTACTGGGAATCTATATATTTTGGAATGTTTGGTTTCTTGCTATCTGAATAGGGCAAAAGATTTTTGTTAATAACTTTTTTACTTCAGATATACCATCTTTCACAAATTAAAGTTTTTCAAGAGTTGCCATGTCTGGTATCTGTTATATGCTTGTGCTGTATATAGAGGAAGCTTTTGGTTGGAGCCAAGCTATCCATATCTGTATGGATTCTATCATAAGTGTCATCCTGGCTGTCAAAAGTTTCTGATTGGGGTTGTCTTTGGTAGCTTAAGATTTCTTGTAATCAGCTTTTTACCACAGATTTTTGAATATTGACTCACTGTCATATTGTTGAATAACTTGAATTATCTCTTTTTGGCCAAAAGTAACAATCATTTTGTTTTTATGGTCTTTTCTCTCTTTGTCAGTTCAATTATTGCTTTAAAATTTGTTACAAGTATGCAGGTTGCAGTGTCCTTTTAAATTTTGATTTTTCTTTACCGATTGGAGTTTCAATTGTTTACCCGGCCTTGAAATTATCTTTGACAAGAAGCATTAGTAGTCTTGTTTCAACTAACTTAGACCATGTATCACTTGTCTGTTATGTTATGTGCAGGTTTGGGCCGTGCTAAAACCTGGGTTCTTAGCATTGCTGGCAGATCCATTTGATACCCAACCTTTGGACATTATTGTTTTTGATGTACTACCAGCCTCAGATGGGAATGGGGAAGGACGTCTATCACTAGCAAAGGAAATGAAGGAACCAAATCCTTTACGCCATTCATTCAAGGTGAGAAGAGTGCTCAATCTTTGTTTCTACTTCATATTCTTATGGCTTAAAAGATAGAATGGCAGTTCAGACACTCTTACTACCAAATTCTTTCAGTAGTTAAGAAAAATATATACATGTCCCTTCAGCTTTAGGTCATTTGCAAATACACCCCCTGAATTATAAAAGTTGGCAATTACACCCTTTTCAGTATCAAAACAATATAAATACATTCCTTCCATTTATAGTATCAAAACAATATAAATACACTCCTTCCATTTATTTGCCGTTAAATGTTACCAATCACATGACTTTTACAGAATTTTTAATGCATGTGCCATTTTTTATTGGCTGTTTGGATAAATTCAATAACTACAATAACAAATAAAGTCTTATCCTACTAAGTGGAATAGACTATATGGATGAAACAAAATGAAAAGTTTATATCATCAAAGAAGGAGCCAAAAAAATGCCATTATTTTGAACCAAAATTTTGACATATCAACATCTCAAGGATTGCCTTTTATATTACACTTCATCAAGTTAACCAAAGTTACTCATTTACCTAATTAAATGAGAAAATAGCAGTCAAAAGTAGCAAATACAAAACGATCAAGTTGTCTCTTGCATAAAATTTCACATTGGCTTATTATAGATAAAACATTAAAAGAGATAGAGTGAAACCGAACTAGTTGAAGTGCAAAGAAAACTCACCAATTAGAAACTTTAAAAGATTATGAAGAAAATATTAGGAAAAAAATTGAATGTGTGTTTGTGTATTGAAAATAACCAAGCTTCTTAAGGCTCTTTGGCTTCTTTCTATTTTCCTTTCCTTCTCACACAAGTTTTTTTATTTGAATTCATCCAAATAACCAATAAAAAGACACCATATATATTAGTAATCACATGCAAATCATGTGACTATTAATATTTAACGGCAAATAGATACAAAGTGTGTGTTTACATTTTTCTAATAATTAAAGTGGTGTATTTATATTGTTCTAATAGTTAAAGGGGTGTAGTTGCCAGCTTTTATACTTAAGAGGGTACGCTTGCAAATGATCTAAAGTTGAAGAGATGTCTGTATATACAAGGTGAGAAGGGTGCTTGATCTCTATTTCTACTTCATATTCTTGTGGCTTGAAAGATAGAACAGCAGTTCATACGCTCTTTTACTACCAAATTCTTTCAGTAGTTTGGTACTGACCAATGGATGTTATCCGATGTCTGATGTTCTTAACACATAACTGAAAACTTCTAGGTGACTTGTGGAAACCGGAGCATTAGGATAAGAGCAAAAAGTAGTGGTAAAGTTAAAGATTGGGTTGCCGCAATTAATGATGCCGGGCTCAGGCCTCCTGAAGGTTGGTGTCATCCTCATCGTTATGGTTCTTTTGCTCCTCCGAGAGGCTTGGCTGAAGATGGTAGTCAGGCCCAGTGGTTTGTAGATGGTCAAGCAGCATTTGGGGCCATTGCTTCTTCAATTGAGAATGCAAAATCAGAGGTTTGTTTACTAATCACCGGACATTAACTAAAGTCAGTGGTCATGTTGATGATTTAGTCATTTTTCTTAAGATTCTGTTCACTTTTTGAGAGCTTCATGCAGATATTTATTTGTGGGTGGTGGCTGTGCCCAGAACTGTATCTACATCGTCCTTTTCACACCCATGCATCATCAAGGCTTGATAATTTGCTGGAAGCAAAAGCTAAGGAAGGGGTTCAGGTATCCTTAAAAATTGAAGACCATTCCCTTCACTATGCCCTATTAATTTGACGGAGGGAACCACTGTTGGATTACCTTTTATCATTAAGTTGTTTGAACTCTACAAGTTATATGCTTATTTCAACAGATTGATGTTGGCTTTCAGTTATTTCATGCATTGATTTTCATGTGTAATATTGTTTTAACATTAATATCAGTCACTACTCATTCCCTTTAGTTGTTATTAATGTTTGTTTATTCAAAGTTGTCGTAATGGTTCTTTGGGAGGGAGCTTTCTTAACAAGGGTTTTCCAAATGTGTTTGGTTGTCAGATGAGTAACATTGACTGATGGAAGAAGTTACTTTTTAAGACTTTGCCCATAACTTCAGAATAGAAGCCGCTAGTTGGGTTCAGTTAAAATATTTATTACTTAATTGTTCACCAGTCTATGAAATTGATCAATTCATATTATAATGCAGATTTACATTCTTCTCTACAAAGAGGTGGCTATTGCTTTGAAAATCAATAGTGTTTATAGCAAGCAAAAGCTTCTTGGCATTCATGAGAATGTGAGGGTATTACGTTACCCTGATCATTTTTCTAGTGGTGTTTACCTGTGGTATGCAAATTCTCCAATACTTGGATTTTTATTTTGTTTTATAAAGATTTTCGTATGTTTTTATAAGCAGTATTAATTAATTATCCTATAAATTTGTGATTTCTGATATGTGTGCATGATTATATATAGGTCCCACCATGAAAAAATTGTCATTGTTGATCACCAGATTTGCTTTATTGGAGGATTAGATTTATGTTTTGGTCGTTATGACACCTCTGAGCACAAAGTGGGGGATTTTCCTTCTTTGATCTGGCCTGGAAAGGACTACTATAATCCTAGGTAACTTTCAAAGCAAAAAAAATGGGGAAAATAAGATCCATGTAGTTTTCCTTTCTATTTTCTTATTCTGGAATCATAATCCAAAAAGTATGGAAATTAGGTTTTTCACTCTGTATGTGCTCAGATCAATTGTTCACAACCAGTTGGACAAAGACTAACTCTGCCTTGCTGGGTGTACTTCATGTGTTAGGGAATCTGAACCAAATTCATGGGAAGATACAATGAAAGATGAATTGGATCGTGGAAAATTTCCTCGTATGCCTTGGCATGATGTTAGTTGTGCCCTTTGGGGACCACCTTGTCGTGACATTGCTAGGCATTTTGTTCAGCGGTGGAATTATGCAAAGGTAAGATTTGTCTATGATTTCCTGAAAGTCTGAATGCATTGTGGTCCTAACTCCTAAATTCTAATAGGAAACATTTTTTTCTCCCTCAGAGGAACAAAGCTCCAAATGAGCAAGCAATTCCATTACTTATGCCTCAGCATCATATGGTTATTCCACATTACTTGGGAAAAAGCAGAGAAATGGAAACTGAAAGTAAGAATACTGACAATTATGGAGGCATGAAGAGGGAAGATTCTTTTTCCTCATCAGCCCAAGATATTCCTCTACTTTTACCTCAGGAGTCTGGTGGGTTGGATTCTCCTCAAGGAAACCCAAAAGTAAATGGGTTAAGCTCCTTTCCACGTCCCTCTGATCAACCAAGCAGACACAGCAGCGGTCTTCCTTTCGCTTTCCTGAAAGCCAAAATTGAACCAGTAGGTTCAGATACACCAATGAAGGACTTTGTAGATGAGCTTGATACTGTGGATGATTACAGGAAAAAGTATCTGAATAAAGTGGCTCATGCTAATATCAAAAATACAGATCCAGAATGGTGGGAAACACAAGAACGAGGTGATCAGGAAGGTTTTGCAGAAGAGTCTGGACAAGTTGGTCCTCGTGTTTCCTGCCGTTGTCAGGTGTGTTTTAATTACTGGAGGCTGCGTATTACTGAAGTGCAGTGACCTGACCTACTTGAATGTAGCTGTGTGTCTAACTGTCAATGGCACTTTCATTTTGCTTTATCTGTGATATTTATCCTGTAAATATTTGATCTTGGACAAATGTCTTTTTTACTATTAAGGTTGGCTTTCATTGTTAGGTTATTAGAAGTGTCAGTCAGTGGTCTGCTGGAACAAGTCAAACTGAAGATAGCATCCACAACGCTTATTGTTCTCTTATTGAGAAAGCAGAATACTTCATCTACATTGAGGTATCTAATATACTTTTCCTTTTTTCATCTCTACACTGAATGGGATACAGTTTTTCTTTCAAAAATGATGGCAGCAGAGATGATCAGGGCAAAAGTAGTTTTGGTTTATTAGCATAAGTAATCATATTTATCTATAAGCTGGCAATTAAAAAGAAATTAACATCTAGGGAGCATGGTTATCAATTGGTTCAATTATCTGAGTAGAATATCCTGTAGCAACTGTAGTGGCCATCATTATAACCATTTCGGATTTTAGACATGGTATCTAGGTAATATCTAGATAATATCTCAGGTTTGGCAACATGGGAGGAAATTGTCTGGGCTGTTAAGAGACTGTTGGATCTGTCCACCAAACTCAGAAGTGTCTTTTGAATCCAAAATAGAAGTTTTAGGAGCGGGAAGGGAAAGGATGCTTTGGAGTTGTGTTCCTTTTGCTGGAGTGTGGTCTATTTAACTGGAGTCCATTTTCAGAAATTTCAGTCACAGATTTCTTCCTATCTTTTATGGGAAAGGCTTGTTTTGTTAGCTTCCTTATGGATTTTTGCCCATGCATCTTTAAAGGGTGTTTCATTGTCTGATATGCAAAGTGACTGGGTTGCTCTCCTGATCCACCTACTTTGTATTCTATTTTTCTCTTAAATGAATTCTTTTCATATTTTTTTTTTTTAAAAAAAAGGAAAATGATGATTACATTTTATGCTTAGACCTTGTAAATGTGGCTATTACATTGCTTTATGTGCTTGTTATTGAAATTGATTTAGGACCATAATTTCTTGGATGATCCAATGTTATTTTAGCAGCAATATAGAGTTTTGGTTGCCTAGTTAATATATCTTACAAATATACCTTTCTTGTCATTAAGAAGTGTTACAGAGAGTTTGGGGGAAGGGTGGGGGCTGGGGAACAGGCCGAACCACTTGTACCAACCTACAGAGAGTGTGTTTTTATATGGTGTGTTTTTGCGTGTGTACCTGCTATTATGCATTTTGAGTGGTATGCTGTCTCTGCTGACAGCCGCTGGTAGACAGATCAGTTTAAGTGTTATTAGAACAGTTAAAGGCTGAGAAGTCAAAGTCCTAAGTAGTCTGGACGTAGGAGGTTTATTCCAACTCAGTTTCTGTCGCTTCTAATCATATTATTATAGATACAGTACAGATGCTTGGGTCTGACATCAAGCCTTCTGTTTCGGCCTCAACTCTTTTCTACCATAAATTTTAACATGGTATCAGAGCTTAGGTATCATACATCTTGAACCCTAACCCAATCCATGCTTGCATTAGGCACTCCTCTCAATCTTTCGCCTAAAGTTCTCTTTCTTCCTGGCTTAACAAATAAGTGTTTCTCTGCCCTAGTTTAGTTTTAGAGAAAAAAACTCATGTTGAACCCTAACCTTAGTTCAGCCTAAAAGAAATATCTTATTCTTTTCCTTCAATTGCTCTTGCTGTAATTTCCTTAACCCTACTTCTAATCCAAAAAAATAATCTGTTGATCTCAAAGGAGGCTGGCCATATCAGTCATATTTCTCTTACTTTTAGTTCAGATTGCATCTTCTGTTTCTGCATTCATAGAAATCAGAAATGGCTGGGAAAAGCAATAAAGAGATAATAGCAGCTTGAACCCAAACCCTAATCTATCTCCAAAATGATATATAAAAAAAAAAAAAAAAAACTATTGCTCTTTACTTATATGCTCTGTTTCTGTTTCTCCCCTTCTGCTCTTCCACACTCTTGGGCCCCACAAACTGCAACAGAAAAAGAGACGCAACCTACAAAAAAATACTGTTGCAATAGCAACTCCCCCCCCCCCCCCCCCCCAAAAAAAAAAAAAGAAAGAAACAGAGATCAAAGTGACCGTGCATCCAAGGTACATGCAGTCAGTTAAAGTGACTGCAGCCCAAGTGATCATAATTCCAAGGTAGACACGATGGTGAGGTAATCACAGCCCAGAGGTGTGACGTTACTTTAAAAAGGTCTTGATCAAGGTGCTGGTCTCATAAAGAAAATGTTGTTGTGGTCCCAGAGATTGTTACTCTAGGGGGGTAAGGCTGTTGCCTAGTTTCTTGAAGTTGTTTGTAGCTGCAAAGTTGTTTCCCACCAACAGAAGTTGTTGGTGGAACCCATTTCAAGTTGTGGTTTGTGAAGTCTATGTGGTTATAGTTGTCATGGTTTATAGTTTTTTTGTCTGGGTTTTTAATTTGTATCAAGCTAAAAGCTTAGTGATCTTCCAGCTCAAGGGGGAGTGCTAAGAAGTGTCACACAGAGTGTGTGTTTTTATATGGTGTGTTTTCTCGTGTGTGTACCTGCTGTTATGCACTTTGAGTGGTATGCTGTCTCTGTTGAAGGCTGCTGGTAGAAAGACTAGTTTAAGTGTTATTACAACACTTGAAGACTGAGAAGTCAAAGTCCTAAGTAGTCTAGACGTAGGAGATTTATTCCAAATCAGTTTTTGTCTCTTCTGATCATAGTCGTATAAATACAGCACAGAGGCTTGGGTCTGACATCAAGCCTTCTGTTTCAACCTCATCTCTTTTCTACCTTAAATTTTAACACTTGTTAAGCTAATTTTAGGAAGGTCATGACTGCACTTAACTGGCCTTCATTTAATGTCTGATGTTTTGATCGTCTTTGCTAAGTTTCCAAATGCTTGTTTTGAAGGCTTCATTTTATTTTTAAACATGAATATGTCATTTTAACTATAAATAGCTGTAATTTCTGATTTCCATTGATGTTTGCCTAACATTGAAATTAATGATAACCTGTGTGAACTCCTTTTATTATGAAGAAGCCATGAAATAGGGCCTACAATGAACTAGGTGGAGTACAAGGATATTGATGGATGAGGGCAATATAATAATCTATATCAGAAATGTTGGAGTGTATTTCCATCGTGTATGTCATAGATGAAAGGGAAGATGCAGTTTCTTTAATAACTCAAGTGGTTGTTTGGGGGGATGACTCAAACTTAACAATGGAACTTTGGAAGATCACATAGAATGTGTTATTATTCATACAATTCTAAACAAAGCTTGACAAGTCTTCTCTTTCCCCTCTACACCCTCCTAGTTTGCTTCGACTCTAAACAAAGCTCATTGTGCAAATAACAACTCAGGAAAAAGGTCAAAAGAACACCCTCCTAGTTTGCTTCAACATTAGGGCTTTGCATTGAAATAGGCACCACACAGGAAAAAAAGCACAGGCAAATATTCGAACAGGTTGGCTAATGTGTTATTATTCATACAATTCTAACATTACGCATTGCATTTGTGGTTATGATTGAGTGAGATGAGATCAACTTATGTCATACATTGTACCTTTTGGCCCTACTTTTATGATTATCCAGAAATCCCAGGGGCCCGTGTTACCTCCCTAACAAATCCCCCCCCCCCCCCCCCGGCGGGCGGGCGGGTGGGCGAGCAGGGCCCAATTTCATTCACCATTTTCTCCTTTCTTCCTCTTTCTTTTTTCACCTTTTCATCATTATTCCTTTTCATGTTCCCCTCTCAACTTTAGTAGACTTTGTCACTGTGGTTATTCCTTTTCTTGTACAACATATCCCTTCTTAAGTCTGTTCTTTGTTTTGCTGTTCTGATTACTTTTTTTATCCTTGGAAACTTGTTCCAGAATCAATTTTTTATCTCAGGTCTTTCAGGAGATGAGATGATACGAAATCGTGTGTTAGAAGCTTTATATCAACGGATTATACGAGCACACAATGATAAAAGAATTTTTAGGGTTATAATTGTCATACCACTCCTGCCTGCATTTCAGGTTCCAATTAATTTATTTCTGTTTTCTAAGTTGTTTCAACTCTGAGAATACAAATCTTTTTTTCATAGATATTGGACTTACATCTCAATCATGTAGGGTGGCCTGGATGATAGCGGTGCAGCATCTGTGAGAGCCATAATGCATTTCCAATATCGAACTATTTGCAGAGGACAGAATTCTATATTACATAATTTATATGATCTTCTTGGTCCAAAAATACACGATTACATATCTTTCTATGGCCTCAGGGCTTATGGTAGACTCTTTGATGGTGGTCCTGTGGCAACCAGCCAGGTATTCTCTTGCTTTTACATCCTATACTTAAGTTTGGAATTCCTGTCAGCTAAATTTTGTATGTATGTGGCAGGTTTATGTTCACAGTAAACTTATGATTGTTGATGACTGTACAACTTTGATTGGGTCTGCTAATATTAATGACAGGAGTTTACTTGGCTCTAGAGATTCTGAGGTACAGCTTTAAGTTGTATTGCTCCTGCATTTTTTACTTCTACCATTTTGTTGAGATTTGTCTGAAGTTTCTTGTGGGAGATTTAAAATTTACTTATTCACTCTTTTTTTGGTAACAATTTTCATCAAGTGAGTCAGCATTTATGCTAATTTTTATATTTACATGCCTGGCAGTTGATGTCTTGCTAGCTTCTTTTCTTTAAATATTTTACTGGAAAATCTAGGGTAGAGACTGTAAATCTCACAAATGGTGTTCATAGATGTTAAATATATAAAATCATTCGTGAGCCTCCACCTCATAGCTCATAGTTTCAGTACTTTTATGACCAAGTAGTCAGGAGTTTGTTCCTTACTTCCCTCATTCTTTAAAATTAAATTAAAGTTTAGTATAAGGTCTAGTGGGCCTGTTTTTTGTTCACACAGCGAGCCCAAAGGGCTTATATATGAGGGGGCATGTTAGATGTACAAAACAATTCCTAGGCCTTCATCTAACGCTGAACCTTGTTCTTAATGCCAACTTTATTTCCTTACCCTGAAAATTTGTCCGCATGTTAATTGATTTTAATTTTTTTTTATGATTTTGAGTTTATTCATGCATAATTGTTGCATCACCTTTAGTCCCCTTAATTATTTCATATGGATTTCAGATTGGTGTAATTATAGAAGACAGAGAGTTCATTGGTTCATATATGGGTGGAAAACCATGGCAAGCAGGGAAGTACTCTCTGACTCTTCGATTGTCATTATGGTCCGAGCACTTAGATCTCCGAGCAGGAGAGGTTAGTACATTTCAATCCTTCTCTGGAGTGTTATTGTCTCATGTGGCTGATATCTAATAACCATGTTGATATCTTTTTCCTCAGATCAATCAAATAATGGATCCAGTCGTTGACCCTACTTACAAGGATATTTGGATGGCAACAGCAAAGGTAAGAAAAGTATATGTATAATTTGATTTGCTTTTAAGTTTCCATATCAATATTCTTAAACTTTGCAATCACCAGATAAGAATAAAGCCTAGGTAGTTATGGAAGAGAGAAATAAAAATGGAAGAGTTCTGTGAAGATTTATATTTAACTGTGGTATTTAAAATGATATAATTGATGGTCTCTGGCTTTGTGGTTATGTCAACATCCTTTCACTAAGTTGAGAATGAGGATTGGGGTTTATGGTGGCTGATGCAGATTTGCTAGTGCACTTTCTCTGCGCGTGTACTGATGTTTCTTTTCAATCTTTTTTTCTTTTAGGAGGAAGTCTTGTACTCATACTTCATTAAGAAATTTCATTATATTTTTCTGCCCTTTAATCTCAATTGCCTGACTTTGGTGGTAAAACAAGTGTGCCCATATGGGGTAAAGCATTGTAGTTAAATCATTTCAAATAAAGAAAATATGCAACACGGTCTTCCACCACCAGCCTGACTTTCATTCCCCAGTCAGGGCGACTGGAAACGGTATTCTATTATCAAATAATCAAATATTGTTTGGGAAATTAAATCCCTTGAAGATCTTAGTATACTAATAGTTGTTTGTGATTGAAAGTACATAATAAGAATACAAATAATCTGGTGCATCTTGCAGACAAATACTGCAATTTACCAGGATGTCTTTTCTTGTGTTCCTAATGATCTGATACACACCAGGTATGTCGTTGACCATTCTCGTCTGTCTTGCTATTTTGGGTGAATATGCTCACCATCTTCTCATCCATCCTAAATGCCTATAAACCTATTTATTTTGCAGACTTGCTTTCAGACAAAGCACAGCTTTCTGGAAACAAAAAATTGGCAACACGACCATTGATTTAGGAATAGCACCAGAAAAATTAGAATCCTATCATAATGGTGGAATCAAGCACACTGATCCCTTGGACAGATTAGCATCAATAAGGGGCCATCTTGTTTCTTTTCCCCTGGAATTCATGTGTCAAGAAAATCTAAGACCTGCTTTTAATGAAAGCGAGTACTATGCTACTCAAGTTTTTCATTGAGTATAGTCTGGCGTACATAAAACGTCATACGGAAGAATTTTCTTTTTTCCTTTGGCAGGGGGTTTGTAATTTATTGCTTGCAGAATTTCTTTTTTAATTAAAATTCTGCAAGAGAAGAGAGGGGGATAAGGGCAGGCCTTGGTTTCAGTATTCTTGTAAAGTGTAGACAATGTATCTCTAACTGTTTATTGCTGTATAAAATTTATAAGGTCAATAATATTATCGAAATTTATGTTCTGATCTTTTTTTTTTTTCTTTCGATTCTTTCTTTTTGTTAGCCTAACCTTGGGTAATCCTGGTCCTGAGTAGTATTCAAAAATGGCTCTCAATGGAATTTTATGGTTCATATTTTATTGACTTCCGGGTCGGGATGCTATTGGAGAACTTCTGAAATTTCATTGAAATCATTAGCAGTTCTTGGTCTCATATTGCCCCATCAAGGTCGTCTTTTCTAGAGAATTGCTAATCTAAAACATTCTGTTGCCTCTAGAGACTTATCAGCTATCAATGTTTGCAACTTTATTTGATGTGACTTACTAGGAAATTTATACTCCTTCTTAATGAGTTACCACTAAATATTTATATATTATAAGTGAGTTTTACATTAATTAAATTTTACAATTTAATTTATAAAATTTAATAAATAAAAAAATTCTAAAATTTTATTTACCTGAATAATGGGATTCTACTTTTGTTTCTTTGTTGATTTGGACTTACATGGTTCATGAGCCACAATAAATAACATCTCTACCTTAGGCTTACGGTGGATGACGTTCAGAAACAGGCTGCAGTTGTTGGCTTGTTGCAAATGGGCATGTACATTTGATATGTCACGGTTTAGCCAATTATTAATTTTAGGTCAAGCCAGATTTGGCGTTGCAACAAATCACCTCCACCATTAAATTATGGAAAAGGAAAGTTCCACTTGTATATTAAATGTCTATAAATTATGGTGTCAACCATTAAATTTGTAAATTTTATAATTTAATTTATGAAATTTAATAATTTTAATAATTTAAAATTTTTTATGGATAATTTTTATAAATTTTAATTTATAAAAATAAAAAGTTGTTAAATATTCCGTTATCATGTGTTGTTCCAGCCCCACCATTATCTATGGCAATAGGATGATGTACTTTATAGGTATAGAAGAATAATATTTTTGTTTTTATATTCTTAAAACTTTCATACAAAATAAATAAGGATTAGTTTTATTCCAGAAATAGGAGAAGTGACAATTCAATATTTTTACTTAACACACAAGATTTTGAATTTAAATTTAAAATTTTGAAGAAAAAATTTTAAAATAATAACAAGTATCATTGCATTACTACAAATATTGATGATCAATCCTTATTTATACATATAAAAGAGCATAAATAAAAATTAAACTCTATCTATTTTGCAAGAAAATTTTGTAAATATAAATATACAAATAGTGTAGCTAAATAATTTTTTAAATATTCAATTTGCATCGAGACAAAACTGATCTCACTAAAATATTTATCTGTGAAACTTGAAAAACAAGCGAATTTCTTTTCTTGCAAATCATACATCCGACCTGGAATCTAGCAAATTGTCCAAGAATTATCCCTATTATAGAATTGGTACCTAGCAATCATACATCTATCATCTCTGGCTTTCCCCCAAAGCAACCAAGCCATGAACCACTGCTTTCTGTTGTGGGTCATAAAATAATTTCACTATGGTCCCCTGTTTTTGATCCTTAACATTCTGGGGGCCTTCAAAACAACTGGCCTATTGATAGCCTTGTGTTTGGTTTCTTCAATGGATGACTAGTTTAAAAAATCTCAACAGATTGAGCCTCATTATTAGACTATTCAATCTATCTCCATGGTTTTATGTTGAAGATAATAAATATTTATGGATAAGTGGTTAGTATAATAACAATTAGTTATATCTCAAATCATTTTTAAATAAGTTATATACTTAAAATTTAATTTTAGAATGATTTTTGTTAAAAAAAAACTTATTATTTAGTTTTTATTTCAAATAAAAATTAGTCTCCTCTAAAAAATAAAATACCTTGTAAAAATTCAAACAAAAAAAAAAAGAGTGAATTACACTAACCTCCCTTAAGGTATTTGATTATGACACTCCACTCCATTCTTACTCAAGTATGACACTCCACTCCATTTACTCAAATATTAATTAAAAAAGTATACTTAATATTAATAAAATATTCATAAAAAGAATATTAAATCAATATTTTTATCTAATTTTATTTAAAAATTATATTTTAATTCAGTTAACCATTTTAAATAAATAATATTTTGATAAATTATATTTTTTTAATTAAATAATTATATTTATTACAAAGTATAAATTTAACAATATATATAATTATGAAAAAAAATTTAGTACAAATATAGAAGCATCTTAGGATGAGTTTAATTAGTAAAAAAATAAGATCAATTATGTTTTATATTTTTTTCTTAACTAAACTCAACCTCATGATGTTTTTATATTTGTACTAATTTTTTTTCATAACCATACATATTGTTAAATTTATACTTTGTAATAAATATAATTATTTGATTAAAAAAATATAATTGATCAAAATATTAATTATTTAAAATAGTTAACTGAATTAAAATATAATTTTTAAATAAAATTAGATTAAAATATTAATTTAATATTCTTTTTGTAAATATTTTATGAATATTAAATATATTTTTTTAATTAATATTTGAGTAAATGGGGTGGAGTGTCATATTTGAATAAGAATGGGGTAGAGTGTCATAATCAAATACTTCAAGGAAGGTTAGTGTAATTTACTCAAAAAACAAAGATAATAAACATTTACAGGAAACAACTAACAGCAATCTAATGTCATCAACAAAATTAAGTTATTTATTCGTTACGTATTTGTCAATCTGCCACAGAAATATTTGTTAATTTGTTATATACCGACCCTGTATTATAATACTAGCCTTCTTTTTCTTCTTCTTGCAAGTTTTTGTTTGGTACCAAATACTCTAAATCAATATATTTGACTGCCCTTATCGATTGCGCCATCTTATCTATAATTTGGACCTCAAAAATGGGCGGCCAAGTGGTAAACTGTGACGTTTAATCACTTTTCACTGTCCAAACTGCCCATTTATTCTGCATCTTAAAGTGGCCAAAGCAAGGGTGGTATGGAAATATCACCCACCTTACCACCTTACATTCAAAGTTACGAGTAAAAGCCACGTCCGTACACTAGTTGCGCTTCTGCAATCTTGCTAATGGAGTGTAAGTTATACATAGCTTCACAGAAATCATCTGTTATTTCTGCATATTCTTGCGGGCCATAGGATTTGCAAAGCTCAGGTATGTAACTGAACCTTGAACGTGATCATATTCAGTAAAAATCAAGGTCTTTCATATGCGCTTTCGTTTAACCAGATTGAGTTTTCTGTAAATGTAAATCCTTTCACATCTTCTTTTTTCAATGTTTGTTCAGACAACTTGAAAAACTTCTGTTTTCTGACAAGAGAAAATGGGAAAGTTAAAAAATTATACGCCACAAATACAAACTTCTTTATCCTGTGATCATTCTGCCTTTTATTTCATGTATCTGGGTTAGATTGGCATAAACAAGCTTGAAATGACTGAGACAACACATAGTTTCCAGAAAATTACAAGCAAACAACATAGTCTTTGTTTTTTTTTTTTTTTCCTTATATTTTTTAAACATATTGAATGCAGGGAAAGTATAATTAGATACTGGGTTCTTTGCATTCTGGTTTTGAATCTATGCATTTTTGCTATCTTGAAAACATAATAAGGATCCAACCTAGTGGCAGTGCATAATCTGCAACTATGATTGATGGAATGTAGTGGCCATGGTTCTTTTTTCCTCTGTTGTCAATGGATTGGCAAGAACTGTGACCATCAAGAAAGAAAAGAAATGTCAAAAGGATGATGGAAGGAGAGCTGTGGAAGCATTAGCAAAGGAAGCAAGAAAAAATGAATTGTTACTGAGCTCATCTGGAACTATCAAGTCTCCTAAGGCCAATAGTTTTGCCTCTGTATTCTCAAAGAGGAGCCAGAAAGGAGTCAATCAGGATTGCCTTATTGTTTGGGAGGTATGCCAGTATATAGTTTTTTCTAGCAAAAAAGTTACGGAACATGAAGAAGTTGGATTAGCATCGGAGGAACCATCATTCTATATGATCTAATTAATTTGTTTCTGATGGTAGGAATTTGGTTGCCAAGATGACATGATCTTCTGTGGAATTTTTGATGGGTATGGGCCCTGGGGACACTTTGTAGCCAAAAGGGTCAGGGAATTAGTACCTTCTTTCTTGCTCAGCAATTGGCAAGAAACTTTGGCGGCAACATTACTTAACCTGGAAGCAGACAGAAACCTCCACCAATTTGACATATGGAAACAATCATACTTAAAGACTTGTGCTGCCATTGATCAGGATCTGAAGCAGCATACTGGGATTAATTCCTTTGGAAGTGGTACCACAGCTTTGACAATTATCATACAGGTTATCCCAACTCATGTGATTTAGTATCTTCAATTAATGATGTATTCGATTTGCTTAATTTGCTATACAAGTGATGTATTTGATTGTTACATTATTAGGGAGCAGAAGAAACAATTCTTAGGGACAATTTTTACCTTTATCAAGCTTGAATTTACAGAGCTAGGCTAGTACTCACTTTCAATAAATCAGAAGTAGCCTAAAGTTTCTGTCACAAGTGTTTCAGGATGAACATCTTATTATAGCAAATCTAGGTGATTCTAGGGCTGTCTTAGCAACCACTTCTGAGGACGGTACATTGATTCCACTTCAGCTTACCACTGATTTAAAGCCAAACCTACCAGGTGAGCTCTGGACACTCTACTATAAGAAGTGCTTGAAATACTGAGAAAATCTGAATTCTACTCATGTTTGTTACAGAAGAGGCAGAGCGTATAACACAATCCGGAGGGTGTGTATTTTGTTCGGAAGATGAACCTGGAGTGTACAGGTTGTGGATGCCAAATGGTAAAGCTCCAGGGCTAGCAATATCTAGAGCTTTTGGTGACTACTGTGTGAAAGAATTTGGACTAATCTCTGTGCCAGATGTGACACAAAGAAAACTCACCAATAGGGATCAATTTGTCATCTTGGCAACAGATGGGGTATGCATTTTTTGATTGAATTTTCCATCTTTTTTCTTTAATCATGCATTGACTCCATTTATTTGAGATCTTCTACCAAAACTCTGTTGGTGATTGCTATATTATGTGTATGTATGGCTTATGGGTATTATTGTAATTTGTCTACTAGGGGCATTATTGTATTCTTTCATTGTATGTGGGGGGTATTTTGGTCATTCTAGGCTGGCTGGTTATTGCTGGCTGACCATCGAGAAACTGTACAGAATAGAAGGAATTGAATTTTTCTCTTCTCTCCCGCGCCTCGGCTCCTTCCTCTTCTCCTTCGATCTCGATCCCTTCTGTGTGTTTCAACTTGGTATCAGAGCACCGTTCGTCCACCACAGAAGCTCCGAGTCGCTGGCGTTGGTCGGGGAGTTGATGCTAACGCCGGTAGTGTGACGACGGACACCTCCCATCCATCCCGACTCGACGCTACGGAGAGCCAAGGCGTGGGTCTGTTTTCGGACACCGACCAGGTTCGACTCCTAACTCATTGTCGTCACTCTCTAGAGGGTTTGGACGTATTACATCAACCCTAAATCACTGCTGCCATTTTTTTGGATTATCGGGCCTGTTGAACCCGACGGTAGAGTCGTTGGGTGTGGTGTGACTGAGTGGGGCTGAATAAGGTGGCTGGTGGGTTGTCTGGCGTGGACTGTAGGTGTAGGAGGATTGTTTGTTTGCTTTGTGAACCTGCCATGGAGTGTTTTGCTGAGTTTGTAATTGCCACCAAGTGGTAGTCGTCTGTCACTTTAGTGGCATTATCAGGCTCCAACTGTTCCACAAGAGGGTAAAGATTCCCACCCAGCATCGTCCTCTGCTGCTCTGGAGTAGCATTTGCCAGGGCAGAGGCTAAAGCCCCTATAGGAATTTGCTGGGATAGTGGTTGTCGTCTATCACTCAAAAATGTCTGAAATCAGCAGTGGAGCTGGAGGTGGTTCAACCTCAGGTGGTACAGTGAGCAAGTTAGGGACCTTAAATGACAATCCCACTCTCCAAATGTGTCCCAAGAAGCTGGATGGTTCTAATTTTCTGGTGTGGTCAAGGGCATGTACCCTTTCTTTGAAGGCCAGAGGTCTGTTTGGATATGTAAATGGCAAAAGGAAGAAACCAGCAGAGACAGACCCCACATTTGATCAATGGGAGTCAGACAATAGTCTGGTCATGTCTTGGTTACTGAATTCTATGGAGTATGAGATAGCCAAGTCTTATATCTTTCTTGATACAGCTGCTAAAGTGTGGAATGCAGCATGTGAAGCCTATTCCAAGGTTGGTCATGATGCACTGGTGTATGAACTGAGAAAGAAAGTTCATGAAACCAAGCAAGGGGAAAAGTCTGTATCCCAGTACTACAATGAAGTGAACAGCCTGTGGCAGGAGTTAGACTATTACCAGGACTTTCAAGCTGAATGCACAGCAGATGCTATCAAATTTCAGCAATTAAGAGACAAAGAACGGGTATATGACTTCCTAGCTGGCTTGAATGTGGAGTATGATCAGACTAGAGCCCAAGTGCTTGGGAAGGAACCATTTCCAACCTTGAAACAATCTTATGCTTTTGTTCAGCAGGAAGAAAGTAGGAGGCGCTCTATGCTTTTTCCTACCTTGAGTGACCGATCCGCCTTGGTGGCAAATCCACCACAAAGGCCTCTTAACTCATTGGACAAGGACACATTGAAGTGTGACTTTTGTGGAAAAACAAGACACACGAGAGAACAATGTTGGAAGCTCCATGGAAAACCCACTAGGGGTCGGGGTGGTAAGAAGACAAGCTCACCTAGACCTCAAGCCCATCTGTCAGAGGCAGCAGTTCCAGTCCCTACTGAACCTAGTTCTGGCAGTGAAAAACTCTCCATGGAGGAAGTTCAGATGCTTAAGAGATTGATGGCTAAGCTTGAAACACCACAGTCCTCTAAGGTGGAAACTTCTTCTAGTTCGAATTTTGCTCACTCAGGTATACCAATATTAGCTTTCAATGCTGTCTCTAGTCCTAAGAACAATCAGTGGATCATTGATTCAGGAGCATCTGATCATATGACTGGTGACTTGAATTCTTTTTCATCCTATACATCATGTGGTGGACAAAATACTGTTCGTGTAGCAGATGGTACCTTCTCTAAAATAATGGGGAAGGGCTCCATATCGTGTACACAATTATTAGATCTATCCTCAGTCTTGCATGTCCCACGATTCTCAAATAATCTTCTTTCAATTAGTGCTATCACTAGAGACTTGAATTGTAAAGTCACATTCTTTCCTTTGCACTGTGTTTTTTAGGAGCTGGAGACGGAGAAGGTGATTGGCTATGGTAGAGTGAAAGATGGTCTCTATTTTTTGGAAGACAGTCTTGAAACTTCATGCAATTCAGTGTTCCAGGGAAGCTTAAATGGGTCAACTGCATCACAGTTACATAAATGGCATAGACGTCTGGGTCATCCTTCTTTTGTAGTTTTGAAGAGATTATTCCCAAATTTATATTGTAAATGTGATGAGAAAGATCTTTGTTGTAATGCGTGTGAATTTGCCAAACACACTAGAAACTCATATCCAAGTATTGATAATAAAAGTTCAGCCCCGTTTGTGACAATTCACTCTGATGTTTGGGGCCCTAGTCGCACTACTTCCTTATCTGGCTATAGATGGTTTGTCACTTTTATTGATTGCTTTAGTCGTACTACTTGGGTTTACATGATGCATTCAAAAAGTGAAGTCTTCTTATGTTTCAAGAAATTTCATGCAATGATCTCCAACCAGTTTAATGCTAAGGTAAAGGTCCTTAGAAGTGATAATGGGCTAGAATATATGAGCAATGAGTTTCAACAGTACTTAGAGTCTTGTGGAATCATCCATCAAACCAGCTGTGTGAACACTCCTGCCCAAAATGGAGTAGCTGAACGTAAGAATAGACACTTGTTAGAGGTGGCCCGATCTCTCCTGTTTACAATGAGAGTACCCAAAATGTTTTGGGCAGATGCAGTGCTATCTGCTGCATACCTCATCAATAGAATGCCATTGAGAACGCTTGACTTTAAGTCCCCTTTAGAGATTCTCACGGGGTCCTCCTCTTACTTGGTTCCACCTAAAATATTTGGGTGTGTGTGTTTTGTACATGATCATAGAGCAAATGTGGGGAAGTTAGACCCTAGAGCCCTTAAGTGTGTTTTTATTGGGTATTCTTCCACTCAAAAGGGTTACAAGTGTTACCACCCTCCAACGAGGAAAGTGTTGGTGAGTATGGATGTCACATTCCAGGAAGATGAAGCCTACTACCCACCTGAATCCACACTTAATCACAAGGAGACTCAAGAGGGTAATGAAGAGTTCTCTGTTGCAACCTATAGTCCTATGCCTTATCAAATTCAGGGGGAGATAGACAATGCCCCGGAACAATTACATCCTGAAGAACATGATGAGGAGGTCAGTGAACTAGGGAAGCAGAAGGAACCAGAAATCTTAACTTATTCTCGAAGGAAGAAGAGGCAAGTGGATGCTATTCAACTAACTCTACATAGCCAAGAACCCACTCCTGATTCAGTTCCCTCACAACTTGACTCATCAATTGCTTGTAAGTCCCCTCTTCACTCTTCTACTCCAATTGTTGATAATGATGATCGTCCTATTGCTCTTAGGAAAGGAAGTAGAAAATGTACTCAACATCCCATTTCTAACTTTGTCTCATATGATGCATTATCTCCTTCCTATAGAGCATTTATCTCTTCTGTAGCTTCTGTGACTACTCCTCAGAACTGGAGGGAGGCCATGGATGACCCAAAGTGGAAGGAAGCTATGATAGAGGAAATGAAAGCTCTAAGGAAAAATGACACTTGGGAACTCACTCAACTTCCAATGGGAAAGAAATCTGTGGGTTGCAAATGGGTGTACTCGGTTAAATACAGGCCTGATGGATCAATTGAAAGATACAAAGCAAGGCTAGTAGCTAAGGGATTCACACAAATCTATGGGATAGATTATCAAGAGACATTTGCTCCTGTTGCAAAGATGAACTCCATTCGAGTTATTCTCTCTTGTGCAGCCAATTTTGGATGGGAATTACAGCAGTTGGATGTAAAAAACGCTTTTCTCCATGGGGACCTAGAAGAAGAAGTGTTTATGGATATTCCTCCTGGGTTTGCAAGTGATAAGACTACAGGGAAGGTGTGTAAGTTGAAGAAAGCTCTATATGGTTTGAAGCAGTCACCACGGGCATGGTTTGGTAGACTTAGCAAGACAATTGTTAGTCTTGGGTACAAACAAAGCAATGCAGACCACACATTGTTTTATAAGAAAAGTGATGGAAAAATCACTGCCATAGCTGTGTACGTGGATGACATTATTGTGGCTGGGAATGATGTGAAGGAAATTAATTGGCTCAAGTCTCAGCTGGCCAAAGAATTTGAAATCAAAGACTTGGGGAATTTACATTACTTCCTTGGAATCGAAGTTGCAAGGTCAAGTAAAGGTATCTTTATTTGTCAGAGGAAGTATGTCTTAGACCTACTTCAAGAAACTGGAATGTTAGGGTGTAAACCAGCAGACTCTCCCATTGTAGAGAATCATCACTTGAAGGTTGGTGATGGAGAAGCAGTAGAACTTGGCAGGTATCAAAGGCTGGTTGGCAGACTGATTTATCTCTCCCATACTAGACCAGATATAGCCTATGCGGTAAGCATTGTTAGCAAATTTATGCATGATCCTCGCACCACTCACCTTGATGCAGTGCTTCGTATTTTGAGGTACCTAAAATCTGCCCCTGGAAAAGGGTTGTTGTTCTCAAGATACGGACATTCTAGAATAGAAGCCTATGCAGATGCTGATTGGGCAGGGTCAATTGACGATAGGAGGTCAACCTCGGGCTATTGCACGTTTGTTGGTGGGAATCTTGTCACTTGGAGAAGCAAGAAGCAATCAGTTGTGGCTAGATCAAGTGCTGAGGCGGAATATAGGGCTATGGCTCATGGTGTGTGTGAAAGTTTGTGGCTTAGGAGACTGGTCCAAGAACTTGGAGTGGATGATGAAGGATCTCTCAACCTCTATTGTGATAATAAGGCAGCTATAAATATTGCACACAATCCGGTTCAACATGATAGAACAAAACACATAGAGATTGATAGACACTTTATTAAAGAAAAACTATCTGAAGGGATCCTAAAGCTCGCCTTTGTAAAGTCTGAAGACCAACTAGCTGACATTTTCACCAAGGGACTTTCAAGTAGAATTTTCCACCCAATCACATGCAAGATGGGCATGAGAGACATCTATGCTCCATCTTGAGGGGGAGTGTTGGTGATTGCTATATTATGTGTATGTATGGCTTATGGGTATTATTGTAATTTGTCTACTAGGGGCATTATTGTATTCTTTCATTGTATGTGGGGGGTATTTTGGTCATTCTAGGCTGGCTGGTTATTGCTGGCTGACCATCGAGAAACTGTACAGAATAGAAGGAATTGAATTTTTCTCTTCTCTCCCGCGCCTCGGCTCCTTCCTCTTCTCCTTCGATCTCGATCCCTTCTGTGTGTTTCAACTACTCAAAAGAAAAGTATTTAAATGTAATAAAATTGGTTCTTAAATAGTGTTGGACTAATTTACTGAATAAAGCAATGCGGTAGAAATAAAACAAATACAAAATGCATGCAAGAAAAATAGAAATTGGTTTCTATATAATATTGTGAAAGATACAAATAGAGATCAGTTTTTATTGCATTTGTGTACTTTGCATATATTATATTTTATCCAGATAACATTTTCGTACTGAATAACGAATGACAATAAGCATAGGGATGTCACTATTGCATTTAATCAAGTGGAATTTTGAATCAAAGGCACCAATTGACATGTTGAGGTATTTGCCTGTCTTTTTCTATCTCACTCAGGTATGGGATGTTGTTTCCAACCAAGAAGCTGTGAAGATTGTTTCTTCAACGCCACATAAAGAAAAAGCAGCTCAAAAACTCGTTGAATGCGCTGTATATCAATGGAAACGCAACAAAAGAGGCATTGCCATGGATGATATGTCAGCCATTTGTCTCTTCTTTCAGTCTTCAACATCTTCTCCACTCCCGCCTACTGAACTTGTCAAATAAGAATGCTGGGAGACATTGATCAGTGCTGCTTCATTTAAAACTAGCCTATGGGCTTGGATTTTAATGTTGTACTTGTATGTTCTTTATAGTTATTTTTATTTTTATATATTAAAATTCACAAAAAATTTAAATTATTAAATTTATTATATGGTAGGAATATGCTATATATTTACATACATTAAAACTATATAATGTCAGCATAACACAATGCTGATATGGGACTATTAGAGTATCACTTCATCCATTAAAACATTATTAAATGATACCTTTTGATGACTCCATATTAATATTGTGTATATATTGTATACTCTCAATATATGTAATTAATATTATTTGTTTTAAGAGACTAACTATTTTTGTTCTTTATTATATAACTATTGTAGAAAATAGGTTTGGCAACAAAAAAGTCACAATACTTGATTGATCAAAACAAATACAAATGCATAACAAAATTGTGCTTGGCATGCTTACTAGTGTTCTAAGAGCTTCTTTGACTCTTGGCTTGGGGAAAATCTTTTTTTATTTTTTAATTTTTATGTTGGCTTGTGGAAAATCATATAAGCAACAAAGCTACCACAAGCCTAAAATATTTTTATTTTAAAGAATTTATTACAAAATTTAGATAACCCTAATGTTATCTAAATAATTTATTTTAAATCATAGGCTTGTTTCTTATACAAGTTAGGACGAAAGTTTAAATATAAGATCTTTAATAAGTAAAACTAGGGTGGGTATCAAGTAGCTCGATTTGGGTTGGGAGAGATTTTGCTCAAGCCAAACTAAACTAGGACATATCTAGGCTGAGCCAATTTTAGCCAAGTGAGGCTATGAAGTTGAGATTTTTGGTTTGAAGTGGGGCAGGTTCATTTGGTTAGGCTAGCTCAAGTTGGATCTAGAAAAGGTGATGAAACAATGGATGAAGGCATCATAACCAAGTACAGTCAAGGAGGAGAAGCAGAACATTGCTAAAACGAAGAGGAGTACCAGAGATAAATGAGCTTCTAAAGCCTTAAGCCAATTTTCACAAAAGAAAAGTCAAAAGAGGATTACAAATTTAGAATGAAATTGAAAGCCCTAACTTGAAGGACTTGCCTAATAGTGACAGATTGAAAACCGTACCAGATTGAGAAAGAAGGATTGATTAAGGACAAAAGCGAGATGATGAGAGTGAGTGAGGCCAAGGGTTGAAGTAGAACTAGAGCAATTAGGGTTTGAAAGAATCAAAACTTTGAGAGTGATTAGGAATAAAGGAAGAGAGGCAGTGTGGAAGGTCGAGTAGGGGTCGGGGAGGGGGGCTTTTGTCTTTTGAAAGGATTAAGGGTGGTCATCGGCTAGGGTGGATCGGTTTGGGGGAAATTTTGGTGAAACCAATGAGCATTTTGTGGGAGCCAATTCTGCCTAGGTTAATCTATCAACTAAGATTCTCGGGTTAATATGATTCGGGTGGGGATGACTGGGTTGGAATGGCAACGATGATGGCTGGGTTGAGACGGCAACGATGACCAGAATAGAGACAGCCAAGAGTTGAGATTTATAGTCAAATCCAAACAGAAATCAGAGAAATTCACAGCATCGATGGGTAAGACTGCAACCTAGTGAATCCACACAACCGTCACCATCAATTTTCCACAACAAACAAATTTGAGAGTTAGAGACAAGAGCAGAGATGAGTAAATAAGAGGCAAGAATGAGATTTAGCCAGATTCCAAACAAACAAAAGCATGATTAAGCTGGAGAGACATAGAGCGAGAGAGGAGAAGCCAAGAGACAAGAGTCAAATCAACAAGTGGGACGAGAGCGAGATCGAGAGACTTCAAGCAAGGGATTTTGAGCGAGAGACTTTTGAGTTCAAGTTTGAGAGCGAGAGACTTCGAGCAAGAAATGGAATATCGAGGGATAAACTGAAGAAGTCAATCTTTACTCGTTTTACATATTGGAGGGTCGGGTTGCCGCAGCAAACCAACAACAAAATATCTAAACCCAGATCTAATCAAATAAACCTAATTCAAGCCAAATTTCTATAGTTTTCAACTATGTACCTGAGCCAACCTGCACTACTTTCTCAATTTTCCTGAGTTGGGTCAGTTTCCCATAGTTTTCCCAGGGATTTGCCCACCCCTAAAAAGGATAAAGGTTAAGACAACATCATTCCCATAGGGTGAAAAGGAATTATGTTGTTTTATAAATATATAAAAAAAATAGTTCAAGTTAATATGAGTTGCCACGAGTTCGAATTCAGAAATCCAAATCTAACCAGACTAATCCATATCAATCCACTCATTTAATTCTCCATTATTATGGGTCGAATTAACCCAAATTACACTCATTTTCTCAATTTGGGCTAGGATTATGTGGGTTGATAGCATTTTTGTCCACCCATGAGCGACAAGAACTTATTACAACATTATCGATTTTTTTTTTTTGGTAGGAAAAGATTGTCATGTTATTTAATAATTTGTGTTTGAATTTAAAATTATGAAAGAAAAATTTTAAAATTAGTATAAATATCATTGTGTTATTAAAAATGTCTAACAATATATCACCTTTTTAATTGAATAAAATAGTAAGATTTGCCAAAAGAATCTACAGTAAATTTATAATGCAAAAGGATTTTTTTTTAAATACCAAAACAATTCATTAGAAAAATTGTGAAACTTAGTCAGAATTGTTTAAGCCAATCAAATGAATGATACATTTCCCACTTTTTAATATATTAAAAAAAGTAAAGATACTTTTTATCTTTTTATTTTTATAGAAAGTAATTTAATTTTTTAATTTTTAATTTATATAATTAATTTTTTTATAAGTATAATTAAAATAATTTAATTTTTTATTTATTAAATTTTTATTTTTAATATAATATAATTAATTGATAATAACTTAAATTTTATTTTTATTTAAAAATTTAAATACTTTTTTTTGGTATAAAATTATTTTTTATTAAATTTTAAACTTTAATTTTATGTAATTTAATAATTTTTTAATAAAACATAATAATCATATCAAACTATAATAAATAAAATAAAATTTAAATCATCATAAGTGACTTATACCATATCAAAAATAAATATTAAAAAAATAAATTATTTTAATTATAATTATATAAAAATTAAATTACTCTTAAAAAATTAAAAAAAAACTAAAAATTGCCTTCCTCCTATTAAAAAAAAGGCATGCCTCAGCATTTGATGTTTACACTTGCTCCCTTGCTGCGCGTGTCAAATACGCGCGCCCTCCGCTTCTTGGTCTTCTTCAATTCTCGCCGGAACCCGATCCCCGGCGACCCTAACACCACCAGAACGTGAAGGAGCTCAACGTCGAGTCTGATTTCGAAGCGATTCTCTCTCCCAATGGTTTCCTTTCAATATGTGGCTTCGGCTCTCTTCTCTCCGGTACGCTAAATTTGCAATTGCAGTAACACTAGCTTGATAATCTGTATCCAATGACTACGCTGCTATGGTTTTATTGCATGAACTCAAAGCGAAGTGCGAGGAGTACATTTCCCGACCTTGTCAACTTCAGAATCGCAAGGTTGACCGGCTTCCGCCGCCTCTTTACGGTGGTCGCAGGGTCCTTATTTTATCACAGCATTGCCAATGCCAATACTGAGGTTTTGGCTTTTGCTAATATCTTTTTACTAGTATCAATGGATGTAATTGAGTAATTTACAGTGCCATTATTCATCAACTTTCTTTCAGAAGTTAAGGTCAATGTTCATTACCGTTAACAAGTTTGAGTATTTTGAAATAGTGAAAATTAGTATTTTTCTTTCTTTCAAATATTTGGATTTATGGTATGCAGAAAATTAAAGTTTTAGGTTTTAGTTTCCTCAAGCTATTGGATTTAATGCTTCCAGGAGCTTGCTGCACTCTCTGCGGAGCCCCGTGATGGTGAAATCATTATAGTCACAGTTTTTGAAATGAAGAAATCAGAGGTTTTGAATTAGCTTCTTTGGTTTTATCTTAAGGAATCATACCAGGAGCTTTATCTTTTTTGAATACCGTTTAACTCGATATCTTGCTCAATGAAGTGAGATTTCGGCATTTTATAGAAGGGAGGGCGAGTACCGCTTTTTATCTGTGAGTTGCTAACTTGCTAATTAAGCCAATAAGTGTTTCTGGAGTTCAATGGCATATTTTGGCGTTCATTTTCTCTCTTCCAGGTCATTCCAGAAACATTTGACGGCAGGCCTTTCCCTAATCCAGCAGTATGTGAGAATTCACATTTTACCTTTGTAGCATTCTTCAGTTCATATCCTTCTTCTGTTTAGTTGAGAGCTTATTGCTAGATTGATTTATAGGGTAGGGTATTTATGTAGTGATGATTTGTGGTGTCATAATGCAGGTCCTTTGCGCTGGTTATAGTGATGAGGAATATTTCAAATTAAGATGCAAAGGTGATATCTCAAGTTCGTTCTGTTTAAAAAATACAATTGTTTGCATGATGTCTTGAATTTCACTTCTTAAAATTGCCATTAAGTACTTGACAGGGTAAGTGGGATCTTTTTGATCTGCATCAAGTGTTGCTGCCACGAGGCATGTCAGTTATGCACAATTCTTTTTCTGCAAACTTGCTTATATTATGACAATTTTCATATTTCTCATGTTTTCCTACAGGGATTTCTCATGAGTTTGTTATGTACTTATCAGAAACCATTTCTAATTAAGTCTCATTGTCTCTCTTCCTTTTATATTTGATCTGATTTGATTTGAAAATGCTGGATCTTAGTATCTTATCTTGAATGCTCCTAATTAAGTCTCTTTGTCTCTCTTCCTTTTTGTGTAATAGAGTATATTGTTTTCTTATGTCTGAGCCATTTTCTTCCAGAGGGCAAGGAAATTTATTTTCAACAGTCTGGAGGATATAAGATCCATAAAATCTGGAGGGATGATGCTTTACCATGTCGTGTTTATCTTTGTCACTGGTAGGTGCTCTGTTTCTTACAAACAGCTAGTGCTTGTGAGGGCTTAATGAATGGATAAGGAACACAAATGTTGAAATGTTATAGCTATCTTTTCTATCCTCACATCAGGCAATCATTCTCTTCCTTAGATTTGCCAATAGACATGTTATTTATTTGCTAACTGATATTGGGAAAAGATCCAAAGAAATCATGAACTAATTGTATCAACTCTAAACAATTAATACATTATACATTTGACTAACATTCATCATTGATCATCTTATCCTTTAATACTTTCCTTGCTTTGGCTATGTGATCATACTGTCATCTTGCTCCTCCATGTTTTCTTTCTTTCAAGCTTTCAATTAAGTGATGGGAGGTATCCATAACTCGTATCAAACCTTTGTTACATTGACATTACTAAATCAGATTCTAATGTTATCTGCCACCTCTTTGCTAAATTAACAAATTGTAACAATAACTCTGCAGTGTCCTGGCCGGAAAAAGCCTTGGTGAAGCAGCTTACAATAACTTTCTGTATCATAGCTTCCTTGGAGACCGTAAGACAACCATCCGTCAGTACTTTGAAAAAGTGGGTACAAGCATCATGGAAGAACAGCCCCACGAGTCTCCGATAATCCGTTATGGTGGTTGATAGAATCTAATAGAAGATATAGCTCTCTGGTTTGATGTCTCTTTTACTTAAATTAAGAGACAATGGAATAATGGGACAAAGTAGAGATAATTGATTTTGTAAAATAAATTTATTTGAAGATGTGTGCCGAATACATTTTACTGTAAAAATATCATGACTCTATTCATATATGCAATGAAAAACACTTCTTCTCAAGGGATCATATGTTTGGTCATATTGCAAATTGGAGCCATCTTTTGAGAATAAAATGAGTGGAAAATAATGGAAGGAAAAATTAAGGTAAGAATGAGGAGGTCGAAACTAGTTCTTCCATCTCTTATATAGTAACATATAAAATATAGAATAATAAAACAAAAAATCATAACTACAATTTAAAGTAGATGGTTGGATTTGTTTCTGGTTCCTGGCATAAAACTAAGAAGATCAATGCGACTTGGATGAAACTTGTTTGTCAGTGGATTCTCCCTCACTTAGCCATGTACCATGGTCTTCAAATTATCACCATGTAGCCCGATAGAAGAAGGGAAAAAGAAGACAGGTGACATGAGAGTGAGAAAAGGTACGAGTCTTACATTTTTGGAGGCACAAATCACAGTCATTACAGGCCTAAGCAAATGACGTTATTTAAATCAATCACTATCGACACAAAGAATCAACATCAATGGATAGAAATGGAGAAGTAGAACTGTGTAGTATTCCTATTTTGCCCACAGCGTAAGTCCCATATCGATGGCTTCACAAAATCAAAGGGCCCATGGCTGCCTATATATTAGCAGAAAAAGAGTTTAAGAATTCAGCCCGTTCTGTCAGGGGTGAAAGGCGACTCGTCAATGATCGTATAGAGATGGCGGGTCGCGCCGACACCTATTACAGCGAACACACCTAATATAGGCGAGTGAGACCCGCCCTACTTTGGTGGGGATCGCCCGTCAATTTTTGGAAGCCTCTCCTCTCTGGAAGGGGCTAGCAAACCCGTGCCTACCTATTAATTGAACAAAAGAAAAAATCCTGAAAGAATGACACATGCTGTACTGAGGTGTATTTGTTGACTTTGTAACAGTTGTACTAGGAAATTTTTATTTGGTGACAGTATGTTATGCAAGTAGATGTCATCACGTCCGTATATGGATATTATGGACCTAAAAGTCGGCCTTGGCCAGCAGTTACCCTGTACACAAAGCACAGGTTCTGACTCGGTAATTTCTATCAAATATTGGTATAAGGATGGAATAATAAGATAACTGATATTTGCATTCTCTAAAAATTTCCCATTTTCTATTCTTTTTCACATTATAATATTACAGGCTGCTATCTTTCTGTAGTTCTAGGATTAATAGTTCCATCATCTTCTTATACATGGGCATGTAATGATCATTTATCATTGTTCTTGAAAGTCTGAGCTTGCTGTATAGCTCCCTAGGCGTTTCGTATAAGCAAACGTGTTCCTCGACTGGTTCATTAGAATTTGAATTAGAATCACCAGACGAAGGTACAGGAATAATATGCATGATTCTGCCCGGGGGATAAAACCGATGGCTATCCAAGTTGTCATATGTTGTAACTTGGTTACTGCCTTCTGCAGCATCGGTAAACTGAATCTCTTCTTCGGTGATCTCTTTTGCTGCAGCTGCCTCTTCTTCCTGGGCATGAATGATGTTTAGAGCGTTATCCCGTTTTTGAAGCCCCTTCTGCAGTTCATACCATAATTCGCCTTCAGTGATGTCATCTACAGCGGAAGTGGTTATGTCTCGGCTAGCAGGAATAAGTTGTTCCTCTTCATCTATCTCATCTATGTCATCATGGTCAGATCCTTCACTTGAAGACTGATCTTCACTCAGCATCTGCTCTGTTACAGCCTCTTTAGTCAAAAGAGATTCCGATGTTCTATCGGATATTAAGGAAGATTCACCCAAGCTCTCGATCTTAGAGTTTGGTGAGGGACCAACATTTCGACGGCATGCACTCATGCAAGACCATGATGACAATGAAGAGCGAGTTCTGACAACAGCTTCAGCAACACTTTGTGCACGCTTCATCACAGCCTGCAAATACAAAGCGGAATACCCATAAGATCAAAGATGTATTACATATAGGGAATTTCTACGCAGAAAAAGATTAACTAACAATTTTCAAGATCAATGGATCATCCACGGGACACTCAGATACCAAATTACTCATCGCAAAATATTTTGCAATATCAGATTAATAACTGGAAAGTATATCCCAGAAGAGCACTATTCATTACACAATGTTAATGTCAAACACAGACTACAGAGCTTAAAACTACCTGAGTGCCACTGGTTACTGGCCACAGAATAGCACCTGCACCAGCTACCCTGGCTTTTGCGCTAGATATTGATGGTAGGCGAGATCCAAGTGCAGTTGCAGAGCGATAGACAACATTCAGGACCTTTGTACGCTCAACTTGATCCCGTAAATCATTCAACCAAGATGATGCTGTGACCTAATGATAACCAAGTTGAGTAAGGATGAAGGTGTTTTTCTAACTAATGAGATTGAAATTTAAGTACTGAACAATAATGTTCCCCAAACCATCTCTAGTCTGGGTGAAACAGTTGGAGCACCTCAGAACGAAGATCATCAACAGAGGACGTTGAGAATGTGGGCACTAAGTCAGAACCATTTATAATGGTAGTAATAAAGTGCTTCCCTGATTCTGCTAATTCCCATGTCATACAGGCAGCTGAAAAAGTGACATTATGATACAAGGATTTAGTGATAGGCAAATATAACAAGACACAGACAGACAAGGTTCCTATATCAAACAACACCACAAATCAAATTGATCTAGCATATTATTCAATCAGAAGCATGGATAAAGAGCATACGAACCTAAAAAGTTCGAGATGTATACAGTACTTATCATGGTATAAATCCTATTCTTCACTTGTCTTCTCTTAAAAAAAATAACTAGACATTATACTAAATTATTAATTATCTTCCTGTACATCATGTCATCAGGCAACTTAGAATAGATATCAACCTACAAAGATATGGTACATTCTCATGCTTGTATATGTAGCAATTATGATGTTTGTCATAGTAATTTGAGATCTCATAAAGCTACTTGAACTGACTACAATGATAGCTTCAGATCATCGCCAACACCAATATATTTGACCATTATCAAAATGGTAAGGAAAATTAAATGTAAGTTGCACAATTAACAACATAGATTCTGTGGATTCTTCAATCAACCAAGAGTCAAGAAACAGTAAGATTGTATGATGAAGTTCTAAAATATGAGAACAACAAATTAGTTAGTTAACCGATTGAAGTATTAATTTCAGATGTAATAAAGATGGTAGCACAACTACATGCCTGGGCCAAACGTGACACAGGTGCTTGAGGAGAACTCTTTCTGTTCTCGAAGAATATATGTTAACAGAGCTGCAGTACCACCACCAAGCGAGTGCCCAACAATCTATGGAAGGTAAAAGGACAATGATTTAGTAAAACCATGTTTTACGGGCAAGTCTATCATATGTCACTTGATTCACTTAAAAATTTAATTTTGAAATAAAATTGTGATTAAAGAATATGGCATCTACGGAGGGAAATCAGAAAGAAACAAACAAAAAAATGAAAGTTCATTGAGAATACTAGAATATTTACTGGAGTTTCCATAATTCAATAAGTTCTCAATTCAGCATATAGGAGAAATAGCATTATTATTTATACAATAATACCTTGACTTCAAAGTCAGGACATTCAGCAAGAGCCTTAAGTAGAGTTGGAGTGCAGAGCTTTGCAATCCAACGAGCTGCAGCAACCATACCACAGTGTGCATATCCTAAGACTAAGTTACTTATCCCACCATCATTTAGAACTGAATGGTGGAAGGGGACAACAGCACCAGTTGCAGCTGTCAGCGTATCTTTAATGCTATGAGTACCCCGAATCAATAGAAGAAAACATTTTGATTCTGTGTCACGGATTATTGTGAAAGCAGGCTTCAGAAGCTGCAATAAGATTTCATGCCATCAAATCAATTTTTGGTTTCAATTGAACACAAAAATGATGGAGACATGCTTAAACAGTTTAGTAGTTCAAAGTAAAATGAGAAAAGAGAAAGAGAGAGAGAAGTCACAGATGCATCCTTTTCATTAAAAAGGGAACACATTTTGTAGAATTTATTGACAATCAAAGTAGACTCATTCTAAAAATATATCCATAACAACTCCAGAAGCAAAATACATGTTCACATATAAGCATTCAGAATGCATATGCAAAGCCTATTGATGACATAAATATATCCATAACAACTCTAGAAGCAAAATACATGTTAACATATGAGCATTTAGCATGCATATGCGAAGCCTATCGATGACATTAGAAGCAAACACTGTCTCAAACAAACATCTATATCTATCACTGTTTTTATTTTCCTCCTCTTATCCATTCCTTTTGTGAGAAAGAATTTTTTTTAAGATGTAGAATTCTCACACCAAAAAAAAAAAATGTTTTGCCCAAATTATTATCCAACGGGAAAATCAGATTCAGCCCATCTGGTGTTGGCCAACTTAAAAAGTCAGCCCTAGTGTTTATTTTTTGACACTACCACATGCAATGGTATTTGAAATACGGTGTAATTAACATTTTCTCACAGAACACTTTGACCCCTTCTGGAATATAAAAGAATTATAAATTCATCCTTTTGAATACCTCCTTTAACACTTAGAATTAGTCATAGAGTCCTCGCATCATATAACGGCATTGGCACTTCCTTTACAAACATTCATTTTTCCCAACGTTAAATACAGCTAGGGATCATAGCATCAAAATTTCACTCCAAAAACACCTAATACCGCAGGGGGGGTCAAAGTTTAGTTTCTTATTTTGATGAGCCTGACATTGTCTTCCCTGTTACAATAAATATATAAGATTTCAAGAATGCCGCCCACATTATCAGTGTCAGACATAATCAAATCGAGAGACAAAGATGAAGTGCAACATGAAGACCATTGCAAAGCTGTTCATGCTGCACACAAGTATATAAGCAAAAGCAAACTCCGGATAGGCTTGTAGCGCAAAACAAAAATCATGCTTTTGTGGTCATGGTTATACAGGGTACAAGACAATGACCTTTGGATCCAATCGCTTTTACCTCGCCACAAAAGTGGTGAGTGTATGACTGCGAAATCTAAACTCATCTTGATAGGGACTGTGTGTCTGTGAATATGATTTGGCTCACATTCCCCATTTCCACCACCCAGAATATTAATAAACAAATAAATAATACAAATAAAGAACATAGAGGCAGAGAAAGTAAGTAAAACATACCCCGGCTTTGGGCTTCTGTAGGAGGACGTCATCCAGGGCGAACCCGGCAGACTCTAAAAATACCGGAAATGGTTTCTTGGAGAAGAGCATGCACAGTGTCAACAACCTCAAAAGATTATGTAACTCTGCTACAATGTCGGGGCCTTTGAGTTGTACACTATCACCACCCGCATATACACTTGCAACTGGCAAATTACCCTGCAAGGCAAAGCTTCTCATACTAATAAACATCTCGAATCACATAAAGAACATAGCGAACTTATAGTTCCCATATGCAACAAAACCATTAGAACAGTCAATTTTGAAAGCAGGCTCAAAAGTCGGCTTCGCGCACAGCAATAAACTCAGATAAGGACTCAATAGTGGAATTCGACCTATGAAGCTTTCCATGACATAAACTCCGGAATTTATAAGAATATGAATTCATCGAACGCACCTGCTTGCGCATGAAATAGTTAATGCCGAAAGCCAAGTCGCCGATGGGCCACTTGCCTAAAGTCTCCGAATAAGTGAACTTCAATGTTTCAGATAGCGTAATAATCGATTCCAACAGAGTCGCCGGCGCCTGAGCCGGCCTCCGAGCAAGCCTCCTTCTCCTAACCGATCTACCGGATTTTGATAAATTCCCAGACGGATCCTCGGCGTCTTCAGCCTTCCTCGCCAATCTCCTAGTCAAGATATAGTACAGCATCACCGCCGCTCCGGCGGCGGTCGCCATTGTCCCCGCCGCCATGGAATCAGCTCCGAATTACCCAAAAGAAACCACCAAATCGGAGATCAAGAAAGCCAAACCATGTTCAAAAACCAGTGGAGCTACTAAAAAGAAAGAATGGTTGATTGAAAACGAAACGCGTGCAAGCAATAAAACCAAATTTCAGGGATAAAAGAAGTGGGCAAAGAAAATTCCAAAAAAAAGAAAAGGATAACTTTTGCTTTGGGGTGTGACCTCTGAAACGTAGCTGAGCTAACAAAGAATGTGCCTTACTGGGGGAGATTTGACGAGGGAGCACAAAGGCAGTCCAATGTTTGACCTTAATGACTAGAATGCCCTCATTTACTTGCCGGATAACTGGCTACTGAGAGGGGTGTATTGGCCAAAACGGATGGAAAAAACGAATGAGTGCGAGAGTGGGCACGCTAGGGATAAAAATTTGGAAGAGAGAGGGAGTGGGGATGCGAGAAGTTACAGACCAACAAAGATAAAGACAATGTTGGGCCCACTCAGAGAAGGCAGGGTGGGTCCGCGGTCCAATTTGCATGGGTTGATCGCTGGATCCAACTCAACATGGCCACCGTCAATCTAATCTAACACTTAATTGAGTGGGGCCCCGCTGCTTCAACTACGATTTTTTAGTATTTTTGGGTAAAAAAGTGTACGTACAATCATGTGGCTATTACTCATTAGAAGGCAAATAAAAAAGGGTATGTGGTCAGAATAATTTCTTAAAAACAATTTATTTTTCAAAAAGAAATTAATTAAATTGTCTGTAAATGCGTACCTATTATTTGCGACTGCAGTCAGTATATTTGATATGAGATCTATTTTCGAAGAAAAAAGTCTCAAGTTTGATTTTCAAAAAAAATAATGAATTCATCTTTTATGTATATCTCTGATAAAAATATCTGTGATTTTTAAAAATATAAAATATGAATCCTTCTTGAAAGAATAATTAATGATTGTAACATTATTTAAATAATATATTCCATGTACAGGAGCTAATGCATTTTTTAAGACCAACATAACTATTTTTAATTATAGATGTTGCCGTGTCTCAATTCAATGAAAACAATTATAATAAAATACTTCATAATTTTATGTCATAAAATTATTTTGTTTTTAGCAATGGAACTTATATGCAATCAGTGTATAATGGTATGAATATTTTAAAAGGAAAGTGTTCCTCTTACAAAAGTTTAATTTGAGTTGATAAAATTTTAAGTTTTATAATTTAAATTATAAAATTTAATAAAATTAATTATTTAAATTATTTTAAATAAATATTTTAAAATGTTATTTTATAAAAATGACATAATTAATTCCAAAGACGGTGGATTAGATATGTGGAAGCAGATGATGCCTGAGTCTCATGTCAAAAGTGTCGCTTAAAGAGTTTGAATTCAGGGTTGATTGTTTCCGTTTTTGTTGACCAACTTCTGCTTCGGAAGATAAAGCTTTGCACTACCCAAAAAACATAATAATAATAAAGGTTTGCACTTGGTGTTTCTTTCTTTTATTCAATGCACCTAGTGTTTCTACCTCCTTTGCAACTAACAAAAAATATTGACGTAAGGTTTGCTCATATTGTTTGCTTGTAGATAATTTCATAGCATCACACTCTTAATTACAATCTCTTGTGATCCAGTTTGACACACCAACAACCAAAAATTATTTTTGAAATTTAAAATTTGGCTATATTTTTATCAAAAAATTTATTTTAGTACATCTTACTTTAAAATATTTTTCAGATTTCAATTTTTTTATAATCTTCTCATATTTTTTACTCACATACAAGATTTATTATTATAATTAATTGATCACGAATATAATTATTACTTCTTTTATGATTATGAAAAAGTTATTAGAACTTTCTAAATATATATTTTTTAAATTTTAAATATATAAGATGATCTCTTAAAAATATTTTAAAAAGAGAATGGAGAGTTGAGAGTTAAAATATTTTTTATTTACTTTTTTTGTTTTTCTTTTTATATTATTCTGTTTTAAATATTTATTACTAATTAAAAATTTATTTTAACTAAGACTTTTTATAGATAAGGCTTAACTCTACTTAGAATATTTTAAACTAAATCTAATCAATATAATTAGTTAAATTATATTCTTAAAAGTTAAAATAAATAAATTAATTTATCTCATTGTTTAATTAGAATTTATTTTATTAATTTTATTAGAAGATATTCTTTAATTAATTAATTTTATCATATTGCTTGTTTATGTAAATGCACCATATGACTCCATATAACATATACAATAAAATATAAAAAATAATCATTATATTAAAATATAAAGATAAATTATCTCAAATGTATAAATTGTTAGTTATTTGTTTATATTTTGCAACACTTTATATTATTCATTTTTTATTAATCATGATTCATTATATGTTTGAGAAAAACCCAATCCTTTAGAATGAGACAAACAATTTAGAAAGATAAAGTAGAGAGTGAATAATTAATGATAAATAACAATTTAAATCATTGTAAAGAAAATATTATTTTATGCGTATTAAATAGTGTAAAAATAATTTAAATTTTACAAATCAAGTTTAAAATAAATTCATTTGAAATCTGAGAATTATAGTCAAAGGTAAATGTAACCACATGTGAAAGTATGCAAATAACATATATTTATTGTAAATTACATAAACCAAGATAATAATTTACGAAGTTAAAATAATTCATTTAATTGAATCATTCATTCTCACTTTAAGAAAGTAATTCTTTTTATTTTGAATCTTTTTGTTGTCATCTATTTTGTTTTGGTCTTTGAGTTTTTGTTTTGGGGGTAGATTTTTTGTTGATGTTAAGTTACTTCGGGCTTCATTTTATCTTAGCCAGCCCAATACACTCTGAAGTTGTGCAAGGCTACTTAGCCCAAAATTTGAGCTGAAGCCCTTAATGTAAAGACAGGTTCCAAAAATGGTTTGGCCTTCCGTCAAGTAGACATCTTCAATCTCAACAATAGCTATGCCTAACCCTGCTTTAGGTAGGCGGCAGTGGCTTGGTACAGCAGGCGGCCCGTTATGCCCTGCAATTAAATGGGACATGTGGGTTTGAAATTATAATAGATTAATAAAATATTAATTTAATTTATTTTTAAATAAAATATAATAAAATAATTTATAAATTAATATATTTTTATGTATAAAAATATAAATTAATTCATTTTATAATAATTAATAAATAAAATAAAATAAATTAATTTATTCATATTTATGTAGTCCATATATATAAACCTACTTCATATCTTAGGCAGGGCAGGCATTTTTACAGGTCAGCAATCACAATCAGCAAGAAGTTTTCATTCACTTTCAAACCTTACCAAATTTCAACCCAATTTGACTATACAACTTTCTCGGATTAAAATTGAATAATTTTTATTCAGTATACAAGAAATAAAAATAGAATTAAATAAAAAAATTTAATACTTATCAATTCAAATATAAAAATTTAATAAAATTAAAAAAATTAACTGATTTAAATCTTATTTTCTTATTAATTGATATTTATATATATATATATATAAAGATAAGAAAATAAAATTGAAATAAGTCCTGTACCAAAAAAAAAATTTGAAATAAGTCAACATAGTGATTCTTGGGATTGATTACAGTCAGAAATGCACTGCCCTTGATGGTCTCCATATCATTGAAAATAGTGATTTGCATGTGATAGGTACAATTATGGAACTTTCTGGGTGCTGGTTTGAACCCGTAACCTAGTGGTTAGAAGAATAACTCCTTAGCCAGCGAGGCAGCGGGAAACCAGCACAATTATGGAACTTTGGTCTTATCTTGAGTTGATAGTCACATATAAATATTCTCGTGAATTTTAGATGTCACGTCTTTCAATTTCCATTTTGTATAGTCAGAATCAGCTCGTGATTCAATTTTTTTTTTATATTAAAGAAATTAAAGTTTCATGTAACAAAATTTAATTTGACTCTCCCATCTAAAAAAAAAAAAAATCTTATTCGGCCAAATGTGATATTAATGTAGTAATACTTTCTTTGAGCTTTCTTCTTTATTTTTGGTGATGCACTATCTTTGATCTTTGACACTAAAAGACTTGGTAATGGAAGATTTGATCTCCATCTCTGCTTATTTCCTGTATTTGTAGTAAAAGATTTTGCCAGCCAAATAAATTGGCATTTTGATAATATGTATGTATATGGAAATGGATCCGCCTTTACAGATCGATATTTATTTTTTATTATTTTTTATTTCTTATCAATTACTGGTCTCATTATTATAGAATTTAAAATCAGAGGATAATAATCTATATATAAGTATTTAAATTTTTGCTGTCAATCAGATTTAGATCTTATATTTTTATTATTTTTTAATTTTAATGACTTTAATTATTTTATTAATTTATATTAAAATATATTTTTTAGAAATTTTTTCTTTAATTTTATATATATATTTTTTACTTTTCGTTATCTTTAAATCCTTTAAAGATAAAAGATTCATTTTCGATGTCAACCGTAGCCTTGTGGCACAACCCATAAGAAGTAGATTGATTTCCGAAGTAAAAATCTGTTGTCTTAGCATGTTTCGGTTAAGTAACTTTCAGTTTATTTATTTTTTTTCTAATTTATATTAAAATATATTTTATAAATTTTATACTTTTTATTGAGTTTTTCTTAAAATTTTATATTTCAGTTTTTTTTTTTTAGTAAATTAAGTAGTTTTCAGTTTTTATTCAACGTTTTCACTTACATCTACCAAATGCTAAACGCATTCAATGAGAAGGCCAAACTTTCCTTGTCTCTCTCGCTTTTCCAGAGGTGTTCAAAGCTATCCATACGCGCCGAAAGGCATAGTCTATGAACAACAGGTGAATATTCCAGTTAGCCAAAAGATGGTAATTGGTTGAAGGACGTGGGGTGCCCTTGTTTTTTCAGAGTAAAGAGGGAGGATAGAGACAATGTCTCGAGCCAATGGTCGATTACGTGGCGCTATGACGCTGAAGCAACCCATACCATACAACCAGGAAAGTGAGAACTAATTAAAAATGAGAGCATTTACACATAAACTCTGATATTCCAACCCGATTCTCACCTCTGGATTGGGGCTTGGAGTTGAGAGCTAGCTGTATATTAGTATATAAAATTTGTATCCTCTTGTCCTTCTGGAATTGGCCCCCAACGCAAAACAAAGCTACCTAGGGAGATGCAGTTTCTGCTAAAATAGACTCGAAAACAAAGTTTCACTTACCAATGCGTTTAAATTAATATTCTTTACAACTTATTTCTCAAAGAAAAAATTTAGGATATAACAGAGATATTTAAAATTTAAATATCTAGCAGACATTTTTTAACATTAAATTTAAATTTTTTTTAATTTTTAACTTAAAATTAAAATTTTTTGGGTATGTTGAAAAAATTGGGACATTTAATATATCTAAAAATTCACACTAGTTGACATAAACAAAAAGAAAATAGTAAAAGTAGGTTTTCCAAATGAAGGGGCTTCAAAGTGTTTGGGAATTCAGAGCCAAAATCGAGCAAAGGCAAGGACAAACTAACTTTCCTACTAAAGCAATTCTATGCAAGTTTCTATATTTCACCTAAGCTCCCAACTAACACGTGATAATGAATTCCAAGGAGAATAGAGAAAGAAAATGATAGGGTCTTTGAACAAAGGCTGAAATTGTTCGATAGAGGCCCCATTAGATGATCTTTTTCACCCACTTTAGGGCACCTTTATGCTAGATTCAACCAGGCATTATATGTGTGGGTCACCCTTCTGAGCGCTCCAACCTCACGAGCAATTTCTCATTGAATTTAAAGATAGAGTACAAGAAATTATTAGCATCTACCTACCACAATTTCAGTCCCCAAACCAAAACTTTCACTTGGAGGCCTTGAAGGGTTGAACCTTCTCATCAGCCAACAATTTTGTACCTTTGGTTGTCGTCTTTCATCGGCATCGCTTAGGTGTTAGGGGCTCCAATTAAGAGGGTTTCCTTCTTGTAAATGCTAAGTGGGTTCCTGAATTAGCCAGAAAAAATTGAGCTAACACAATAGGCCCCAATAGAGTATTATTTTATTTTATTTTATTTTTTTACATATAAATAATAAATCACTTAATATATATTTAATATTTTATTTTGAATTTAAAATTAAAAAAAACTTTAAAACAACTAGTACTATTATATCATTAAATGTGCCATTATTACTAAATTTTAATTTTAGTTACAGATGTAAATCTTTTTATGTTTATTAACAAAATTTAATATTTATTTAAAAAATTTAAATTATTAAATTATTATATTAAATTATAAAATTCAACAAATATACAATACAAAGTTAAATTTTATATCAACTTAATAGGTTCCTTTTTTGGACCAATCTTTGTTCCATAGGTGTTGGTTGCAACTTGCAAGAAATGTCAGAAGGGCATAGAGGATGGCAACAGCAAAAGTTACAAAGCTTACTTAATTTCTAATTTAAATTTCATTCAAGGAAGAAAAAAGAAGAAGAATAAAAAAAAATTTTGAATTAAAAGCCACCCGATACAAATTAATTTTGGGATAAATGATATATTTTTATTCTAGATCAAAGTCAAATAAATCTATAATCATTTTTATTTAATACTTATCTCAAATTAAGTTACTGTTGATTTAGTCTCTATTTAAAAAAAATTATCTCAAAATATGAATCGTCTAAACGAAAACCAAAGAGCACAAATGGCCCTGGTCCTTCTCAAGCAATGCCACGGGGAGGGATTAACGTTAACCTCTCCATCTCTCTCCCCTTTGTTTGTTCCCACCAACTGATCCACTTTCAAAAATCTCCTCCGCAGAGGCTGCTCTTTTTTCTTAACCGCTCTCCCTCTGATTGTTACTGCTTCACGTCTCATTATAGTAACAACCCAAATAAATCCAAGTTCACAATTTGTAACCCATTTTCACGTTTTGTCGTTCTCTTCCAGAAAAAAAGTTCCCTCAAAAACCGTTGCTAATCTCTCTATGGGGAGAATGGGACAAGAACCTGATTTCAAAACCCAGTTGGTATTAGAGATTTGCTCCATTTCCACCCGCTCTGTGGCTTGCGTTCATAGACTTCTTTCAAGCGCAGCTGAGGCACCTTTTGTTGATTGGTATTGCGTTCTTGGAGTAAGTGCTTCACTCTTTTGTTGATGCAAACTTAGTAACAGTTTTATGGGTAGCTTTTCTTTCTTTCTTTTTTTCTTCTTTTTTATATAAAAAAATATGATGCAAATTTCTCCATATGGATTCTCATAGGTGGAAGAAAATGCAGGGGTAAATACCATTCGGAAGCGATATCATAAACTTGGTAGGTTGAATTGATTATGTAGTGTGCGTACAATCTGCATCGTCTCTCTCTCTCTCTCTCTCGTCAATGATGACGACAGACTCTTTTTGTTGCTTGCAGCCTTGCAACTACATCCAGATAAGAACAAGCATCCCAAGGCCGAAATTGCATTCAAGCTTGTTTCTGAGGTTAGTTTGTGACTTTTTTCTTTCATTTTTTGGTTAGCCTGAGACTGCTGTAACAACGGGCATAAATACTTGGGAACATCATGGTATACAGTGTCAAGTTTTGAATTCTGATTCTTCCCCGTTTTTCTGCAGGCATATGCATGTTTATCTGATGCAGCAAAGAGAAGAGCTTTTGATTTGAAGAGATGGAAGAACTCCTGCTTTGAGTGCAAGAGAATACCAAATAAATCCTGCAATGTCCCTGGCAGTTCCAATAATTCAGGTTTCAAGGCATGGAATATTATCAGCAGGTCAAGATCTTTTAAACTGTGGAGAAATATTAAGGACATCAGAGATAGATTCAAGGAGGAGGCTAAGGTGATAGAGAACTGTTTGCGAGCGAATTCAATGTCAAGGAAAGAATCACCACTCCACAATCCAGCTGACTACCTACATAGAAGCAGGTCTCAACACAGATTTGAGAATGAAATCCCAATTTTCAATCCATCAGACTACTTGTATCAAGGGTATCCTCACATTAGGAGCCAAGTTCCCAAGAATTCCGAGACATTTTGGTACTTGCAGGCAGAAAATATACTGGACAATGAGAGGGGAGGAGCGAAATACCACTCCCCAATTTTTGAGGTCAGATCAGAAAGAAGAATGTCTACCAGCAAATTTGCTTGTGTCCCTTCATAGCGTTAGTACAGAACATTTTTACGTTTAAATTAATGCAAAGGGATTGCAATATTCTCGTTCCTCTAATGAAATAATTGTATTTTAATATGAATTTCTCGAGACTCAAGCTATTCGAGCACTTAAAAGATCAGGGCCTAACATAGCCTCTACGATTAAATGAAAAGGCAAAAATTTGCCCGCTCTCACAACACACATACTGAATAACAGCGACCCTCAGTGCGATCACAAAAGTACTGCAATTTAATACATGCATCCATAATCCATCAAAATAAGGGAATATCGATGAGCTTGCACGTCATTAGCAATCTTTTGATTGTCAAAATTACAACAGCAGGTTTCTCAATACAGATATTTAGCTTATGCTGTTAGACTCATGCTTATAAATCCAGACTTTATATGAAAATGACTATGACCTCCACGGCATAACTGGATTTAAAAGTCAATTAGCTACTGATCACTGTGACGGCCTTGTCTCGTTGAGAAATAGTTCTCTAAACCATCCACCACATGTGACAATACCATTCAGTTGCTATTCCTTTGGATTTGGCTTCTTAAGAACTCCACGATCAATTAAGGGCTGCAACTCATTTTTTGCAAGTTCCTGTACCTTTGAATCTGATGATTCCAAAAATGCAGAAATAACCTTACAGCTGCAATCACAATAATTGGAGCAAAAGAGGAAAAATAAGAAATCACAGTCCCATCTGCACCCTGATAATTTGAGTCAAACCAAAGACGAAATGAAGGCTACCTGTGACCATGTGCCCATAACTCGCTCTTCCCTTTCAAAGCTTTCTCCCATAAGGTGGAAGCAAAGTTGGGGCTATCCAAAACCAGTTTTCTAATGGTCCGATTGGAATGGAAATTTTCAAGGACATGTTCCTCTAGTGAATCATCTGATTTAGCCATTGCTGCAAGTGATGCTATTGCCTCATGAAGAGAGTTAATCTTATTACCCAAAGTTGGGTAGAGTATGCCACAACCCCCTGTCGCAACCTGCATGTATCATCAAATTCACAGAAAATGCAACTTTCAGGTCACATTTGCTGAAAAAAAAGAAACTATAATCTCATTGACAACATCATATTTACTACCTCATATATGACCTCTTTGCCAAAATTTGATCGAATCAGTTCTCCTACGCTCTCAACACATATATCAATGAGGCTCTGCATAGTATTTCATTAAAAGTTTAACTACTCAAACAGCAGTTCAGCACAACTTAAGCATTCAAAAGTTAGCAAAACACTCTCAGATTTGCATCATCACAAATCCCAGTATTACCCATGAATGCAGCCGTATAGATGTGTGTACATCACGTTACAGTATCTTCAAAAGATATTTACAATGCAGAATTTAATTTGGACAAAAGAATTAAAAAGAGCAGGGCAAGAGAGAGAGAAGAGACAAATATGTGTATAATACACAATAAAAATGGGAAGGATAATTAGTTATTAGAAGCCACTAGCCAAGCCAAACCAACCCACCTCTGCAAGTCCACTCTGGATCAATAGCTCTTGCCTTCTAACAAAAGGGTCTTTTTTTCCACTCTCAACCAGTTGAGAATCATCCACTGAAGTTTTATCTTTCTTGGGGTCAGCCTCTTTCACTTCCCTGTCCTCCCTGGGCTCCTTTTCACTTGATTCTTCAACTGTCGAAGTTTCTATCTGAGAGTTTGCTACTGAATGATCCTGACAGCAAGCAAAATAAAGAGTGAGACTAATAAAGTTCCACCTTAAGTCCAAAACCAGAAAAAGGTAGCTTCATAAGTTACCTTGACAGACAGAGAAGGTACAGATAAGTTCAGAGAAGCAAGATCATCAGGACTGAAATAGCGTGAACAATTAGGATGAAGCAACTGGAGTAGAGGGCGCCTTCCATTCTGAAAAATTCACAAGTGAAGAACTGTAAACCAGATCAAAAGGAACAACTAACAAGCCAAATCATAACAAGAATACAATATGATATTTTTATATTGTTTGTAGGAAATGGGAATGGCGGAAGGAGATGGGTGGGAACAAAATATAAGCCAGCAGAAAATTCTAACTGCACAGATGAATATAATGCCTTACAGACTCCTAAATTGATGAAAACTATATTGTATATTCTTTTATAAGCACTTGTTATCATTATACAAAAGCGTGGCAAAATATACCTTATCCAAAACAAGCTCCTTCAGAAATTGTTGAAGCTCACGAATGATGACCTGTAACAAAATTGATTAATATGAAACATACATTTTAGATAATAATAACAACTATTCAAGAGAAAATCAGATCGAGAACCAACCTTTGTTATCAGTTTTGTGTCATCAACAACTGAAAAAATACAGACTAGCACCTGAAAGATAAGTGATAAAATTGAGGATTTTGATTAAAAGTTAGATGAAAGGTAGCTAATGAGAAATTCGTGTCTAGGTACAAACATGTTATTCTAAAAAAACAGGAAAATTACTAGAGTAGTAAGTTAGTTTGAAGACGTGACTATTGAGTTTAAGGACTTGCCTATGAACAATCCTAATGATTAGCAGAGACATAAATATGTTACGAAGACATATCAAGTTGTACAAAAATTTGTGAGCCTTCCTCAAACCCTAAAACATCTAGAGTAATCAGCAGAGTAGTAAGTTGGTTAAAAGACATGACCATTGACTCAAAGGATTTGCCGTACTAATCCTAATGATTAGCAGAAGCATAGATATGTCAGGCATATCAAGTCTTACAAGTATGTGAGCCTTCAGGGCAACCAGTAGATAAAAGACATGACTATTGAGTTAAAGGACTTGACAATGAACAGTCCTAATAATGAAGAGCAGAGACATGAGTATGTTAAGAAGGCATATCAAGTCTTACAAGTATGTGAGCCTTACTTAAGTGTCTCATAAAATAAATCTTGTTTAACATTTTTAATCCATCTATCTTCAAGTGGCAATCATAGTGTTTTCCAAATTTACTAATTATATGAACAAGTCCATTTTGATTGGAGTTGTGAAATCCGAACAGGCAGAGGGCAGTTTGAATCATTCAGATTTGAAGCATATAAGCAACATTTATTTTAGTGTTAGAAATTGTATACTTAATTCACAAATAAACTTTTACAAGATAGCCATGGCAACAAAACACAAACACAAAGGCAAATTCCTTAGTCCTCACCATGCACCCATATTGATGATAAGCTATTTTGTCTATACAGCCTTTCATTCCTTTGATAATCTTCTTTCTTTCCTAAAATGAATGCAAATTAATAAATCATGTCAGAATAAAAATCACAGTGCAGTAATTATTGATTGAGAAAGATGTTGCTAAAGAAACCTTAGCACTCCCATTCTTTACACAAAGAATTCCAAGTTTGGCTCCATCCCTTGTACCAATCATTCTGACAAGGAGTGGACTGGATAACTGTTGAATTATATCTGTGACAGAAGACTTTTCACAAACTCAATTCAGATAACAGAAGAGCTATAACCACAGCCAAATTTGTGGCCATAAAGAAAGCAAGCAGGCTTATTGGGAAAAAGAGCAGGAAGAACCTGATCAGCAATGGCAAAGTATTCCATCAGCACTCTGTGTATGATAGAGTGGTCAACAATTCCTTTCTCTAAAATTGGTTGAATCACTGATGCCATATGTCGCAAAACTGAACCTTTCTGAAGACCTAACTTGGAAATTACATCCAACAACCTGACAAAATTAAAGCTACAAAAGTAAATAAGAGGAGCACAACAACCATCATTATTGTAAATGTCATTGTGTCATACACATGTGGTCAAAAACAGTAATCAAGAGATCAAGGAGCAGCAACTTTGGGAGAGTAGAAACTATTGCAAGCAATAATTGCCAGCTAAACAAATCTATGCATTGACACCTTCATTAAATAGAGTATATCATCAACTTGGACAATACTTATTCCAAAACATTAAAAAAAAAAAAAAAACTTAAATTTTTATAGAGTCAATCTACTAAGTTTCCTTAACTTAATAATTTCTGCTTGCTGGTCTTTACTGCTTTAAACTAAACTAGATAACCTATCAGAGAATATTGAACAGTATATGAAACTTCAAGCTCATATGCACCAGCAACAAGTGCTTGTGGCATAAACCGCAGACTTTCGTGTCCCACTCCAGTTTCAGCAACACATTCTCACCCCCCCTCCCCCCAAAAGAAAAAAAAAAAAAAAAAACTGCTCCTGGAAAAATCTCTCACTCTATGGCACGAAAATAGTGTCTGCAGACAAATTCTGTTTGACATGCTAATAGTTGTAGGTCTCAAATGACAAAATATTGGAACAGATACAGGCAAGTTAAAATCTGTCATTTCATTGAGATTTGATGTGTTCTTTTGCAATCAATATACTCTCGAAAAGAACACCACATATTCTCCCAAAGAGAACAACATTATTCCAAAATACCACAATCACCAAGTGCTGAACCTTTACCTGCTTTCCTTCAATGAGACTAGGTCCTTAAACAACTGAAGTTCTGTAGAATATAATTCCAACAGAAGTTCTTGCTTTTGGGCTGCGTTAGCTAACTGGTAAGCATGCTCCACAACTGCATAACATGTAGAAGAACCAAATTTATAGAAGGGAATTGGGATTCAGCTAAAGGATGAAATTATACACATTGATGACAGTTTATATCTCCAGATCAATTCTTTGGCAGAGAGGCCATGTTGAAAGACAAGAAAGAAGTTTTTTTTGGTTTTGTCTCCTTTTTTCTCCCTCATTAGGCTTTCTTACACTTTACAATTTAGTATATTAGTAAACTAGACAAATTTAAAATTGTATCGCAAAAAAGTGAAAAAATTCCGCTTGATCATGACGATAGAAACCATGCAATATATCATATAACAAAAACATAAAAATCTATTAAACACCATTGAATTCAACAACACCTTACTACTACATACCAACTGATCCAACCATGTTTCGAAGAAGAGAAGCTACATGACCATGAAGAGAGGATATAAATCCTGCTAGTTGTTTCTTGGAGGCTGGAACGGTAGAGGACAATAGTAAAAAAAAGTGAAACATAACAAGACCCTATGACAGAATTTGAAATTTATATTTGTTAATAATATTAATAAACAACTTAATCAATACCATTGTCCAGCATCTTCTTTACTAAGTGAACTGCATATGCACTGTTTGCAAGCATTAGAAAGTGGGGCCGAAGCTCTTCAAATACTGCATCTCTCTCAGCTTGTGAACAGTGCTTAACACAAGTCTATTGATTGAAAAAAGAAAAACACAATCTGCAAGCTGAATGGATATGAAACTGAAAACAGAAAACATTAGAATAGGCAGCTAAGAACATGCCTGAAGAACACGAGAAGAAACATGAGACCCTGCAATCTCAGGAATCTTCCCCTTCATCTTATTCAGAGCTTCTGTCACCAGCCTTCAGATGTATGAAAGTTTTAGTGTAATGTGAGGATAAGGGAAGAAATACAGATAAAACTTAACATGCCATAAAGAAAATATCATGTTCTTAATATTTTTCTACAATAACATACTTAGCTCTGTCCTCTTTGGCAATATCATGGCGTCTCATCTTTTCCCATAGACGTGCAAGTTCCTGTTTAGAATTAGCCTTAGCAATCTTTAATCAGCCAGAAGTTACCCTAATCTCAATTATGCTGGTTCTCAAAAGTCCTTTACAGTATTTGAAGATATCTTTGAGATTGTAAAAAAAAATCATGCCTAAATGGCATGTCAGTGACCATAAGGCATTCCCATTAATGTGCAAGAAGAGAAATTAAGACTTCAGAAAAGAAGATTAAATTAGAATCTGGAGATTTCTAGCACATCTGCTCAAGCAAAGCGATAAGATTGGCGTACTACATGAGCACACTCACTTGTTCAAGAGTGTAATGCCGCTTTCTTTTCTTTTTTCTGGCCTCTGCAAGTTCCTGCAATGAAACAATCAAACCAACTATTTAAAAACAAGTAATCTCTACCCTGTTTCAGTGATTAGTTTCAACCACATACAAAGGGACGTAACATTAGTCACCAGAAATATATTGTCTAGCGCTCAAAAGGTTCCTGAATCATTTTTCACATTACCTTCTCTAATTATTATAACGCCTCTATTAATGGTTCAAGGCAGACCCATTTCATCATTTAACTAGCATCCAAACTAATTAGTAAGCAGTACAGATAAGATACACATTCTTGTATTTTTTCATAATCAGAAACACAAAGACAATGATGCATAACTCGGCCTCAGTGGTACTGCTACCAGATAATAATAAAATTGAAGAAAAAAAGAAAAACCTTGGCATGCAGTCGACGTTCTCGGCCTGTAATCGGAGCCGTCTTCTCTTCACCAGCAGCCGATTTGCGCTTTTTAACAGATTTGAAGGGCTTCCCGGAGCTCTTGTCCGGAGGATTTAATGTTTTCGAGACAACAAGCTTGGGCCTCTTAGATGGAGATTCACCGGCTTCGGTTTTAGATGCTGGAATTCGGCCTCTCTTCATGGTCTTGTTCAATTGCTGCTTCTTTGCCGCCATGGGAGCGAAGCTGAAGTCGTGGTGTTATTGTGGTGGCGAGGTTTATTGAGGGTTTTGGTGGATCGTTGAAACTGGGTCGAAGTCTTCTTCAATCCACCCATATGGGGCAGCCACGAATAAAGAGTGCTGATGCTTTCCCATTTTTTAATTATATAAATAAAATTTTTAAATAAATGACTTTTACATTTTTATTATTACATAAAATTTTTATTTATTTTAAAAAATTTACATAATTATTTAAAAAATATTTACAACTATGATACAAATTTTTTATTATGAATTATGATATAAAATTATTAAAAATTTTATAATATTATAATATAAATATATATAAATTTTATTTAAATAAATTTATAGTGTTAAAAGATTAATTAAAAATTAAATATAAATAAAGAATATTTCATTCAACTTTAATAATTTTAATTTTTTAATGTTAATGAAAATACATTAATTTAATAATAATTAACAATCAATTTACGTAAAATTTTATATAAATTTTAAAACAATCAAGGAAAATAAATGTAAAGTTTATGTAATAAAATAAAATATAAATAAGATTAAAATAATTTACTCACAAATTTATTTTTAATATTATATTAATTAAAATTTAAAAAAAAATGCTGCTGGTGAACTAAAATAAATGAAAGGAAAGTTGTACGTCAGAAGCGGGGACGACTTGGTGACGTGTCATACCTTCGACGAAGTTAGAACCCAATGCCACGCTGTTACTTTGGTCAAGGAATCAGTCAGCGAGTCAGTTGGCTTGCGCTTGAGATAAAATTCCTCAGGCAGTAAGGGTAGTTTGGTCAAAAGGAGGTAACGTCAACCATTCAACCACAAACATTAAAAAAGGTATAATCTGGTTATCTGACGTGGCTGGCTCGTGGCATAAAAAGGTTCAACCCACGTACGTGTTCATCTTGCCTTCTTCCGAAGCAATAAGACAACTTACTTATCACGTCTTGTATAAGTAACCGTACTTATCACTGATAGGTCGGTGAGAAACGAACCTGCAAAACGCATCGAAAAAGCGAGAACAAGTCATCTCCCTTTCTTTCTCTTTCCGTCTCTGGCTTCTTCCTCTTTTATCTTTTCTATTTCTTCGTTCTACTGTTCTCGTTGAACAACAAGCATGGAACCCAAAACCCTAGAAACCACTCCAACTACTGCGCGTTTTCCACCCTGAGATAACCACCGCCAGAGACTCCGAACTAGGGAGGAGAAGTACAGAGGGAACGCCGTCGTTTTCTTCTTTCTCGAGAGGGAGCGCAAAATTCAACTTCTTAAACATTCACCAACGGCTAATTTTTTTTTTGCTTCAATTTCGTTATTTGCTCAATTCTGAACCCTAACTCGCATATCTCGGCCCCGTCGTTCCCAATCTGTGATTTTTTCTGGCTGCTTTTCTGATTTGGCTACTCTGAGTTCCGTGAAGGGGCAAAAATGTCATCTTTGAGCAGGGAATTGGTGTTTCTGATTCTTCAATTTCTCGAGGAAGAGAAATTCAAGGAGACTGTGCACAAGTAACGCCCTGTTTCTATTCTTTTGCGCCTCTCTGTTTGTCTTCCTTATTTGTATTACACTTGCTTTGGCGGTAAATTGAAAATGTGTTTGTGTTGGACTTTAGGCTAGAACAAGAATCGGGGTTTTTCTTCAATATGAAATATTTTGAAGAGAAAGCCCTGGCTGGAGAGTGGGACGAGGTTGAAAATTACCTTTCTGGATTTACCAAAGTCGATGACAATCGATACTCCATGAAAATATACTTTGAGATTAGAAAGCAAAAGTATCTTGAAGCTCTGGATAGGTATATCTTCCATCTTGGCCTTCAATAGTAGTATTTTCAATTGCTTTCTTGATGTTTATATACGTTTTTGTATGTGTGTAAGCTATAAGTTCCAATTTCTTTTTTTCCCTTTTCTGTTTTAAATTTTACTGTTTGTGCTCAGGCATGACAAAGCGAAGGCTGTTGAGATATTGGTGAAAGATTTGAAAGTTTTCTCAACATTCAACGAAGATTTGTACAAAGAAATTACACAGCTTTTGACCCTCGACAACTTCAGGTAATTTAGTTTCTAGTTTGTAAGTGATGGTGTTGACGAGGGGTGTGAAAAGATTCTGAATGAATGGGAGAGATAATATGTTCGCTGCATTTTGAATTTGGGTTTTGATGAAACGCAGGGAAAATGAACAGTTATCAAAGTATGTTGATACTAAATCAGCTCGAAGCATAATGCTGTTAGAGCTTAAAAAACTAATAGAAGCAAATCCCCTCTTTCGAGATAAGCTTGTATTTCCTTCATTGAAGGCATCACGGTTAAGAACCCTGATCAACCAAAGGTAATATTGTCATATTATATTCAAATTTTACATTTATCAGGGGCTTTATACAAATGATTATTCTGTTCAAATAATAATTAGTACATATTTAATTCATTAATGGCACTTGGTAATATTTGCAACTTCAATACTCAGCTTTTCTTAGCCTTGTCATGTTTGCTATTCAGTTTAAATTGGCAGCACCAGCTTTGCAAGAACCCAAGGTCAAATCCAGATATCAAAACTTTATTCATGGATCACACTTGTTCACCTCCAAATGGAGCTCGTGCTCCTACTCCTGTCACTCTTCCTGTTGCAGCTGTTGCAAAGCCTTCATCTTATGCTCCACTTGGGGCGCATGGTGGAGTATGATCTTAAGTTGTCTAGTAGTTTAAAATTTTAGTGTGACCAATGCCAAATATCTAATTCTTACCTTGGGGTGTTTAATTTCCTTCTGTTTCTGATGTGCAGCCATTTCCACCAGCCCCAGCAACTGCTAATGCCAATGCTTTAGCAGGATGGATGGTGAGTGCAAATCCTTCATCATCTGTTCAGTCACCTGTGGTTGCTGCTTCACCATTGACTGGTCCTCCAAATCAAGGTAAATTTTTGTAAGTTTGTCGTAATGAAATCTGGTTCTCTAGCAGAGGCAATAACATTTAGACTAAGTATGATTTTTGAGAAGTGCTTAATATTCTAGTATGCTTTTGTCAAATTAATTAGAACGAACATATACATCTACTCTAGATTTCTGTCCTTCTATAGTATGTTTCATCTTTTCTGGGGCCTTTTTGGATTTATGGGATGCCGTTTAATTGTTTTTGTTCACGGGGAGGGATATGGGAGACTTAGAATGGGGGGCTTATGTCCTTGAGATATTGGCTATTGGATCAACAACATATTTTCTCATTAGGCATTATTATATTGTTGCAAGTAAGACAATATTAATAAGCATTAAAGAAATGCATATTGACTCCTGTCTACTGCTTTCTTGTTGGATTGGTTTTGGACACCCCAGGGAAAAGAAAGCTTCTTCATTTATATGCTGAGACTTACATGGATCTAGTTTTTTTCCCCTCAATTTCTGTCTTCTCTATTGTCCTACTGGGGAGTTGAACTAACTGACGAACTAGTGTAATTTATTTGTTGTTGATGTTCTCATATGATTGGACAATGAAGTCCTGGGATGCTTGTCTGCGTGCCTCCATCATCACATTTATCTGAAATTTTTTTCTTGCAGTCTCTGTCTTGAAGCATTCAAGATCACCTTCTAATGCTCTTGGAATGATGGATTATCAGAATTCTGATCATGAGCAACTAATGAAACGGTTGCGATCAGCCCAATCTGTTGATGAGGTATTCTTACAGATTAGTGCAGCATGTTTTCTTTGCCATGCAGTTGAATTGCCATTGATATAAGGTTATTTTAACTCTTCAAATTTGTCCAGGTCACATATCCTGCACCACCCCAACAAGCATCTTGGTCTCTTGATGACCTACCTAGAACTGTTGTTTGTACATTACATCAGGGATCAACTGTAACAAGCATGGACTTTCATCCTTCCCTTCATTCTTTACTTGCTGGTAGGTCAATGATAAAGAGATTGCTATATTCTTATGATATAAACAAGTACAGACTTTATACACTGACTCAACAAAACTTTTTTGAAACAGTTGGTTGTAGCAATGGTGAAATTTCACTCTGGGAAACAGGACTCAGAGATAGGCTGTTAGCAAAGCCATTCAAAATATGGGACATTGCTGCTTGTTCTGTATCATTGCAGGTTTATATTTCTTGAAAATCTTATCTTTGGGTGCTCAAAAGAAAAGATAAAGAGAGTGGGAAAAACTGTTTTTTTAACTGCTAGATGATTCATCCATTGTCCTTTTATTTTGATCCATAATGGGAAAAAAAGGGCGGGTAGAAATGAGTTTAAATTATTGAGCTGTGCCCTGGTCATTAATGTCAAGACATTAATGTAAGGATTAATGGTTTGATCTTAGAAGATCAATGCCTTTAAGGAATACTTCTGACAGAAAATTATTTGGTTCTGAAGTGACCTTGCATTTAGCATTACTGAACTATAATGATTAATATATGGGGTTAAATTAACTTACGTTAGGAATATGGTGGAATGAATTATTTTTAGCTTGCAACCTGTTACATTTCTTTTTAAGTGAAAACTAAATCAGTATTGTCCGATAAATGGTTTGGGTTCTAATTGGAATTGGTGGGCTTTTTCATTAGGTGGGGGGATTAAATTGGTTTTGGTTACTCAAGGTCTCTATTTCTGGTTGGGTATGTGCTGGTGTTTGTGCCTATACTGTCTGGGTCATTGAACTTACAGCTTTTTGGGCATGTCAGCTCTTCTAATCCAATTGTCTACAATGAAGTAAATTTAGTTTTGTGTGTTGTAAGTGCCATAGTTTTCTTCCATTGCATGCTGGATCTTAGTAATTGGGACTTGTCTACAGGCTGCAATTGTGAAAGACTCATCTATATCTGTCAGCCGTGTATCATGGAGTCCAGATGGAAATTTTATTGGTATGTACAGTTAGGAAACCTAATCCCTGTTTGTTTCATTATTACTGGTTTCTAATTTCAGTCTGCCTTTGCAGGGGTTTCTTTCACGAAACATTTGATTCATTTGTATGCTTATCAAGGATCTAATGATCTGCGGCAACATCTAGAGGCATGTTTGGATCATTTTCTGATACAAATCTAATATGAAATTTTTACTTATTGCTGAGTGATGTATTTGATTCATGACAGATTGATGCTCATGTTGGTGGTGTAAATGACCTGGCATTTTCTTATCCACACAAACAGCTATGTATTGTAACTTGTGGAGATGATAAGCTAATAAAGGTGAGAGAAAAGTTTCTGCTCAGTCTTTAACAACTTTGGGCAGATGAATGTATTCCTCATTTGAAATTTTTTATGAGTGTGACAGGTGTGGGATTTGAATGGACGGAAGCTCTTTAACTTTGAAGGTCATGAAGCGCCAGTTTATTCTGTTTGTCCTCACCAGAAGGAAAATATTCAGGTAAATATTCCTTCCCCTTCCCCCCTTGTGGGATAATGTATCATTGCTGTGGCTGGGTTTTGAGGCATTTTTGTTGATCAGTAGTGAATTTTTTTCTGTACATGATATTTGTATAATTGTGGTCTTTAATAATATTTGGATTTTATCTCAAATGTATGACATCAAGTGGATTCATTGTTATGTAGATTTTTATGAATACAGAGTTTAAAAAAAGATATGCAGATGAGAATCTTAAAAAATTAGATTGGATTTGATCATATTACTATAGACTGTAGCTTAAGCCAAATTTATGAGCATTATGCTTCTGGGCAACTATCTTTAAGGCTTAAGTCTTGAACAGTTCTTCTGCATTGTGTGCTCTGATCTCGTTCCTTGTGTTGTCTTGTGTCAGTTCTTGCCTGATGTGGAGACATAAATGCACGGAGAAAATAAATCTATAGCTTTCTTATGCAGTCTACTGCTGTGAATGATGGACTGATAAAATTTATGGCTTCATATTTATGCAGTTTATTTTTTCAACTGCTGTTGATGGAAAAATAAAGGCCTGGTTGTATGATAACATGGGCTCCAGGGTTGACTATGATGCTCCTGGACAGTGGTGCACCACAATGCTTTATAGTGCTGATGGAAGTAGGTAAGTAACTGAGGATTAATAATTGAAATATAAAAAGCTAGTCTTATGCTTGTTTTTCCCTTTGGGTTTTCCTGTCCCTTAAGCGTTACTTTGAGTTGTAACTTCTCCTTCCTATTTCAGATTGTTCTCTTGTGGGACAAGCAAAGATGGAGATTCTTTCCTAGTTGAGTGGAATGAAAGTGAAGGAGCAATAAAGAGAACATATTCTGGGTTTAGAAAGAAATCTGCTGGAATTGTGCAGTTTGACACAACAAAGAGTCGCTTTTTGGCTGCTGGTGAAGATAACCAGATAAAGTTTTGGGATATGGATAATATCAATGTTCTGACTAGTACAGATGCTGAGGGTGGTCTTCCTGTGAGTATCGCCTGTATTTTCCATCTTCTAATGCATTTTTGAGTATGTTGTTTGACATGGTTGGCACCTTGCCTCAGAATCTTCCTCGCTTGAGGTTCAGTAAGGAAGGAAATCTGCTTGCTGTTAATACAGCGGACGGTGGTTTGAAAGTCCTTGCAAATGCTGATGGTATCAAGTACTTAAGAGCCATTGAAGCTCGGTCTTATGAAGCATCTAAAGCACCACTTGAGACAAAGGTTTTTATATGCCTCAACCCTCATCTCCACTATGTGCTGCTCACCTTTTATTTTCATGTTTAATTTTTGTCTAAAACCTATTTATTTAATTTCCAATGGATTAGGTGTCTGGTTCTTCTATGGTTGCAAATATTAATCCACTCATCAGTAAAGTAGAACGCGTTGACAGGAGCTCTCCTGCTAGGCCTGCACCTATCCTTGTATGTTATGAATGATAAAGATAGAAATTGACACTTTTTCTGATACTTGTAGCATTTTTATTCACCAAATAAGTTAGCATGAACCTGGAATACAAGTTATGTATCCTTTTCCTATTAGCAAGTGAATTGAGATGTTCATTGTTTCCACAAACAGTTTGAGATGTTCAACGTTTGCAAAAACAGTTTGACTTAGACAACTTCTCATTTATTCAACATTATGCGTACAACTTAAGTCATTTTGTTAAGTTTTTCCAGAATGGAGTTGATTCTACAGCTAGAAGCATAGAGAAGCAAAGAAGTTTGGAAGATGTATCTGATAAATCTAAGCCGTGGGAACTGACAGAAATTGTTGATCCTTCTCAGTGTCGAACAGTTACTATGCCAGAGAGTACTGATCCTACTAATAAAGTATTCCCTGAAACCTATCCTTTGTTGAATAGGATGTTTTAATTAGTATATATATCTGCATAATTTTAAGGATTTTATGGTCACAAGAATCCTGTACAATTGTTTCTAGGTGGCTCATCTTCTTTACACAAGTTCTGGTGCTGGCCTTCTGGCTCTTGGTTCCAAAGGGGTTCAGAAGCTGTGGAAATGGAGCCGTAATGAGCAGAATCCTGGTGGAAAGGTATTTGTAGGCAGAGAGACTTACATAAATGAAATGACTTTTGTTGCTTTGGACTTCTTGTTGAAGTTACAAGCCTGTTTGTATATTTATGTTAGGACCCATGAATGATGTAATCAGAATAGTCTATTAATCCACTAGAAAACGGAGGTCTGAAAGCAACTCTCTAATGGAGATTGCTTCAGTGTACAGAAACAGCACCAGAAATATAGGAAGAAAAAGGAAAAGATAACCGAGCACAAGGCTCCCTAGGACTCAATCCTGTGCAAGAGATTCTTCTGCCCAAAGGAAATGCTCTACCCAAAAGTAGATGGCTATCTGAATACTCCTCCTGCATTCACAGTCTTGCCTATATAGCCCATTCCCCTACCCATTGTGTCCCACTAACAATATGTCCTTATTTCTTTCTAACAGAATCTCTCTCACAATTCCCTCTGGACCCACAAGTCCCCTGCCTCCATAAATGCCCCAATGATGATATATGAGCCTGATATGTGATGGGCTTAATTTCCTATCTTCAGCTAAGGTCCTAACATTGCCACCCTCCTGAACTTCAGCCTTGTCCTCAAGGCTGGACCTGAGCAAGATCTTTGTACAACTTTGGTGAAATGACATGGGAGCATGGTGCAGCTGCTGAATCTTAAAGGGCCTATTCTAACTTCCCAAAAATACACCTCAGTATGTGTGTAGTGATGGTTGGCAGGAAATAGTAGGCCCATTACTGTCATCAACAACGACCCAGAGTTCACAGCAGCAGTTGCCTTGTCGAACACCTGTTCCTTCTTATAGAAAACAAACCCACTACTTGAGACTGCATAGCCAAGTACCAGCAACATATTTGACAAGATTGAACCCAGCAAAGAGAACTGGACTACTTGTGTCATTCCACTTTCCAGTGCATATATTGAGATGATCAATTCTGCTGCAGTTCCAACAATAACATTTAGAAGACCCCCCAACTCAAGCATCAAGAAGAGTAGAAGGGGTTGGCATCTGTTTCACAATAAACCTTTTCAGTCCATACTTTTGGTTTAAAGTTACAACTTCCTTGGGACAATAAAAAATTGATAGGTCCTCTGATTCTTCCCACATATGCCAATCTGCAATCAAATCAACCTAAACTGACAGCAGCTCAGATACTTGAAGCTCTTGGATCCTGTGACTTCCAATACCCGATAACAGAATGAACCAAAGCAGTGTTGACAAAACCTGCTAAAGAGAACAGCAAAAACTCTATCAATTGCAGCTTGACCAGCAGACCATTTTTCATGATATTCATTTGATTCTCATTCTTCAAGTTTAGAGCTTTTCCAAGTCTGTGATAGTGAGTATACAGGATCTGAACTGCAACTTTCTCACCTCCAGCCTCTATGACAGCAATAAGAAGCTGAAATAAGATGAAATTCTCACTCTCATCTTTTCTGATGTATCTACTTAAGACTTGGATAAGGATTAGACACTCAGGTGGCATGTAGTTATTATCAAGAAGAGTAGTGATTGCCTCAGCAGCAGAAACCTGCACAGAGCAGTAAGCATTCTGATTATCTGGTGTGCCCAATGCTTTGAGCAATTGAGAAAATCCATCAACATTCATTTCTTCAGGTAAACATGAGTCTAAGTCTCCAAGCACCCAATTTGCACTGGCAACCAAGTTTGGTAAGGATACAGATACAGTGTAAAGTGGTAAAATTCGAGTGCTACCCAGAGTTGTTACATATCCAGGTTCTTGCTCCCTCAAAAAATTTTGTAAGCCACCATATACCATCAAAACAACTTCCATTCTTACCATCAAAGTCTTTTTCAGGAACTTCATCACCTTTAAATCTCATCTGAAAATTGGAAAAGATATTACAGAAAATGGCATGTTGCTTCGCTGTGCCCTGCCTCGTCTAACTCCAACACTTAGCTCTTTGTTTCCACTGTTTAAGAATATAAATGCATCATCAGCCACCAAATTTTGAGCTGAGAAAGGTACCCCACCCGGTGGTCAGCAAGTGACACGGAGGCTGCCAATGAAAAATATGCTGAGAATGCTGTTCATTCTTTGGGCCATGGTTTCTGTGTAATTCCGTAAGGGCATTTCTCAATTTCATCACCTTCTTCAGATAATCAAAGCCACAATGATCTCTAGTTTTCCAATGTTTTGTTTCTGTATTCTTGGAATGGGTGTAAGACATTGTTTCTCCCCCGTTGTCAACCATCCTTGACTGGCTTTCTGAGTTGTAGTGCCCCATATTCACGAAACATCTTGGTTGCAATGGAAATAACCCTTGAAGATTTGCATGATAACCTCTAATTCTTGACTTGTGCTGTTGCATCGGAAGTAGCCCATATTTGCATGAAGGGACAACCAAAACATCTCCTCCTTGACTGGCAAATGCAGCAACCACTAAGTTGAGTTGGAAATTGTCTATGCCACGTTGTTGGATATTGGCCACTCTTAGGTCACGCTGGGTCCAAATGGCTTAGGCATGTAGGTGTTGCCTGGCCCACATAAGAAGCCCACCTATGATGGGCTTGAGAAATTGATAGGAGTAATTGGGAGTTTCTCCTGCAATTGGCATGGGTTTGAAATTGGGAATTTCTTCTACAATTTGCACTGGTTTGGAAATTCCCCTTGCTTCATGAAGGCACTTAACTTTGATGTCTTGGGTTGGGACTGTGGCCCTTGTTGTACTCTCGACGCTAATGCTCAGATCCCATGCCATAGTAGTCTATACTTGGCTATAGGGCTAGAGGATCATCTCCAATTCTCCATCTCCAATTGTGTTCCTTGAGTCATAACTCCAAGGTCAGTACCTAGAGTCTCCAGTGTGCCTTCCCTTCTGCAAAACCTCTTTTTAGGATTGAGGTTATGGAGCTCTGCCACACCAACATCCTTCACGGGTGGAGACAATGCCATCGCCTCCCCAGAATCTGCATCAAGGCCATCGTACTCAACCTTTGGTTTAGTCTTCTTAATTTCAGGACATGTATTTGCCTTCCCTATCCCTTCAATGGGAATTGCATCAACGGATTTTGCCATCTCTTGCGACTTAGTTGGAGTCGCTTTGCTCTCAACTTCTGAAGGCTCAAGCCCCAACTATGGTTTTTTAGTTGGTACGGTTCCATTAGCGTTGGCGGGAGGAATCTCCTCACTACCAGATGCCAATGGAGGATGAGGAGGGAGAATGATTTCCCACAATTTCAACCATAGTTTTCTCTCCTTCATATCTGCAATTGGCTTCAGATGAAACCCATGTTCAGTTGCTATTGCCGAGAAAAACTCAACTATCTTTTCCAACAATTGAAACCTTGCATCCATCGTTGTGGGAATCATATCGGGTAGGCTGGACCAATTTTTAGGGCCCAGGAATGATGTAATCAAAGTAGTCTATTAATCCACTCAAAAACAGAGGTTTGAAATTAAATCTCTAATGGAGATTGCTTTAGTATACAGAAACAGTACCAGAAACATAGGAAGAAAAAGGAAAAGAAAGATGATTGAGCACAAGGTTCCCCAGGACTTAGTCCCGTGCAAGAAGAGAGACTCTTATGCCCAAAGCAAATGCTTTACCCAAAAGTAGATGACTATTCGAATAGCCCTCCTGCATTCACAGTCTTGCCCGTATGCCCCATTCCACTACTCACGTGTCCCACTGGCAATATGGCCTTATTTCTTTCTAGCATAATCTCTCTCACAATTCCCCCTTGGAACCCACAAGTCCCCTGACTCCATGAACACGCCAGTGATGATCTATGGGCTTCATATGTGATGGGCTTAATTTGTCTCCCATCTTTAGCTAAGGTCCTAACAATTTGTACCTGTGACATATGATATGAGTATGCATGCATATTTTTTGTCGTATCTGCAGCAAAAGTCACGCAATGTATCTGAGTAATTTTGTTTGGTTTAAAAGGCCACAGCAAGTGTTGTTCCACAACATTGGCAACCAAATAGCGGTCTTCTGATGACTAATGATGTCCCAGACAATTCTGAAGAAACAGTTCCCTGCATAGCACTCTCAAAGAATGACTCTTATGTTATGTCCGCATGTGGAGGAAAAATCTCATTGTTCAACATGATGACTTTTAAGGTAACATGACACGATTTAATATAGTAGGCATCTGTAGTACAGTGGTTTGTCTCATCACTAGTGGCTTTGTCAGTTGTATCTCATTATTGGTGACAAAAATTGTTGGGTGCAGGTAATGACAACTTTTATGCCACCTCCCCCTGCTTCAACCTTTCTTGCGTTTCATCCTTTGGATAATAACATCATTGCTATTGGAATGGAAGATTCAACTATTCATATTTACAATGTTAGAGTGGATGAGGTAATTAGTTTAGGCAGCTCTGGTTGTTTTGATTTTATCTGAGTAAAAAGATTATTTGTTTCATCAATCATATAGTGATTTGACCTTATCTGCTTTTAGGTCAAATCTAAATTGAAGGGTCACCAGAGGCGCATTACTGGTTTGGCCTTCTCAAGTAGCCTGAATATCTTGGTATCATCAGGTGCTGATGCCCAGGTATGTTTAACCGTGATTTCCATTTTCATTTTATTGCCCTGCCGCTGTGATTGTTTTATGCTTGCTTCTTTATGGTTGTTTTAGCTTTTAACAAGAATTGAAGTTCTATCTTTAGCTCAGTTACTTGTTTATTTTCTAGTTTTTTCCAGAAGATATTTTTCATTTACAGTTTGTTAAAAGAGAAAGGGTAATTTTTGGCTGTGTTTTGGTGGATACTTATTCAGCTTTGCTTTTGGAGCATTGATTCATGGGATAAGAAGAAATCGCTACCAATTCAAGTGCCTGCTGGAAAGGCTCTTGTTGGTGACACACGGGTGCAGTTCCACACTGATCAAGTACACTTGCTGGTATCCCATGAGACACAACTAGCAATATATGATACTTCGATAATGGAATTGATTCGTCAGGTAAATAGGCAAACAACTCCGGGTGACCCCCAAAATAAAAGCCTTTCTATTTGATGTGTGGTGAAACAAATGATAAACATCTGTTTGTTTCTTTTTAGTGGGTTCCACAAGATGCTTTGTCTAGTTCCATATCATCAGCAACATATTCATGCAATGGCCAGCTAGTTTATGCTGCTTTCTTGGATGGAAATATTGGAGTATTTGATGCTGACAGCCTGAGACTCAGATGCCGTATAGCTTCTTCTGCATACCTACCTCAGGGATCATCAAGCAGGTGTTTTGAGAGATTTCACTTAGTATTTGATCTTAGTTGTCTTCTATTACTGAACATCCCTTTTAAAGATAACTATTGATGTGGTACTGCTTGAAGCTATTTATGTTTGGTCTAAAAGTTCTGTTTGAAATATGCTTGGGTAATATCACTTTTATTATATGTTAGTGATAATTAAATGATATAGGGAATGTTCTCCTTGTTGTCTTATGATAATTCTCACCCTTGTTTGTTTTCTGCAGCCAAAATGTATTCCCTCTTGTTATTACGGCACATCCACAGGAGCCGAATCAACTTGCCGTTGGGTTGTCAGATGGATCTATCAAGGTTATTGAGCCCTTAGATTCTGAAGGGAGGTGGGGAGTTACAGCATCTGTTGATCATGGGAGGGCAAATGGTAGGACAGCTTCACCATCCATCACTAACAATCCGACTCCGGAGCAACTCCAAAGATGATGATTCATATAAATCATGTTATATTCTTGTGCAATAGCCAACTGTTAGGTTGATCGCAAGGACGGATCCATCTTATATAGTGTGGGGTATTTGCTCCCCAAATAAAAAACTTTTTAATGAATATATATGTACAAGCTATTCTTATTGATTTTTACAATACAAACATAATTATTCCCACAAAAGTAAGTTGACTATATTTTGAATTATAAGCTGCCAAATCTTTATAAAAAGAAGAGAAATAATTATTTTTAGATACCAAATGTGACACGTTATATTCTTTCTTACATATTAGTATATTACTACCTATATGTATTTTGTATCTCCATTGGGTATTTTTGATACTCATGATATTTTTTTAATCTTTAAATGATCATATATTGTTAATAGATATCATTCTTAAATGAATTTTACAATGAAATAACAATCTTTTTTACTTTTAGTATTTATTTTTTAGGTGAAGAGAAGAGGTCAAAGTCTAAAAGAAGGAACAATTACACATGGAAATTATAATCTAGAATTGACGTTAAATTGGCTATATATCCCTTTGGGAAAAACATATTCTCATAAAAATTTAAATATTAATTATTTATTAACTTTAATAAGATATGATAAATTTATTATATTTATAAATTTAATAAATTTATTTATTTATATTTTTAAATAAATATTTAATAAGATAAAAATTCATCTAAAATACTCGTTAATACTGATATTTATACAGGACATATTTTTCAGATTCTCTCACGCTATCATCTCTCCTTTCTCTCTTCAATTTTTTTTTATATATTTCCGTGCACACCTTATGAAATGTGCACTGTAAGGTGTGCACGTGAAACTAATATTTTCCTATTGATAAAGGCATATATCTTGGAACTCTGTAGCTGGTGTCAATTGTGTCAATTGGTGGGTAAGTTTGTTGTGTCTTCTCAACTTTTTTAGTGTTCCTATTTCTTCTTTTTTTAAGTATTATTCTCTGATCTTCTTCCTTGATTACATTCATTGCTTTGACAGATGCTAATTGTCTGAAATGATTTTGTCTCTTTAGTATGGTTGTAGAGTAAATTGGAGTGTTCCTCCTCCCTGATAAGGCTTTTTATCTTTTCTATCCTGAGTTTGTCAATGTTGGTGCATGAAAGGATGCATATTTTAAGTAGATATTAACTCTATACTAATGCATAAGTATTAGAAAATAATAGGGAAACTTTAAAGTTGAGTTCTTGTCATCAAAAACATTTGTGATAAAAAATCACTTTAATGGAGGGCACTGCGACTCTGATATTCTGAACCCAGGAGGTAAGAATTTTAAGTTATGAATAATGATAAAGCTACCCAGCTCTGCTACGTAGCTGTAATATATTTTTTCATAATTGAGTTAAAAAGTTATATAATAATTTAAAAAAATTACATAATAAATTAAAAAATGTAATTGTAATGTATAATTTGTGTGTAAAAATAACAGTTCTCTTAAGTTATTAACAATTTCCCAGCACAACATTTACTTAGATCTATATGAACTATTGATAAGTAATAAAATATTGTATCAGATCAGTAGAAGATCTCTTCGGAAGTTTTTTATGCCAACTGAGTTGAATCACTTGAACTGATGGTGGCCTGTTTCTCTAATACTTTGAAGCTGTACTTTTGTAAAATGAAAACCATAAAATGTTAATAATAACAAGCGGTATATTTAAAAAAAAAAAAAACTCTCATTTTTATTGGCATGGAAAAATAAGAAAGGTGTTTTTATACTTATATTAGGTATGAATTTAAAATATTTAAATGTGGTATGAGAATTTTGGATTAGTTACATTTTATACTTCGGTCTATAAAATTTATTAAATTGCATAATTTAAATTATATATAAAAAGCAAAAATTGTGTGTAAATGCAAGCATAAGAATAGAATGACCAATCTCACTATTCATTCAAAATTGGTTATGAGAGAATTGTTGAATAAATTGAGTTATTTAATTTATAAAATTTAATAAATTTAATAATCAAAGATTCAATAAAATAAGAATTGTGTATGAATAGGGATATGTAAATAGAGGGAAAACCTTGCTTTTAATATTAATTCAAAACCTATACTCCTATTTAATTATTTTTACAATATTATTATATATAATAAATAAAAATTAATTTTTATATTTTATTATAAAAAATAATAAATAGTGACCTATCTTTATTTATTATGTAAGACAATATCATAAGAATAATTTTGAAGGAACATGGCCGTTCATATTAATTGCATATCATTTAAAGCACATTACACTTACATACTGTGGCACATTTTGATTTGTCTGTGTCCGAGGTGCCAGCTAGACACTTACAAAGATCTGCCATAATGCACAACGGATAAATGCAGTGATAACAAAACCTTCAAATCTGAAGTGGAGTGTGAGATGTGACCAATTTGAGCCCTCAGATTATAAGATGCATTGACTCAGTTCTGGATGAAAGAAAACGTAAATTAAGAATGTGAGAGTAACATGACTTTTTGGGTATGCAGCAAGCCATGTTCATGTGGTCTCGTTCAGGAAACAGTTAAATGTTACAGAAACCTAAGTTGGAGTGTCTGTCTTATGGTATTTTACCCCAATATGACTTGGCACGTGGGAAATATGTAACTGAAAGTGACTTGGTTGGAAGGCTTTGATGCTTCCACTTACTTGAGCCCTAGCATGACCGATGAATTCTTAATGCCTTGTGTTTGTCGGCCCTTTTTACGTTGGTCCCATAACCCACTACTATTCTGCCATAATGAATGAAAGCTCCATCACTTTCAGCTTTTTGAATCACCTCCCTGTCTTGGCACACAGAAGAAATGGATGACGTGCCATCTTCAATATTAACCAATTCTAGAACTCTGATGATAAATGATCCTAAGTTCCTGACTGATACAAGAACTCCGCTGGAAATTTGTTCTGTCACTAAAATTGTTGGGGAATAATGATGTTATGAGATTGTGACTTTTGTTTCTTATTTTCAAGAACTTGGTTACAATTTTTCTTTTTTTGTGCTCTCTTTCAGACCCAACGTGAGCGAGCATCATCAATGGCCTACAGCTAGTTGAATAGTAAATGCGGACCAGCTTTAGGAAACCAGATAACAACGCTGAACTGCAAATGAGACCGTGCAAGCTAAGAATAGAACATGTCATTATCATTTTTAGCAAATAGCTGTGACAGAGTAGTAATGTTTAGCAAAACCTCGTACGCTTTTGCTTATTAATTCCTTGAGAACTAAGACTCCTTAAAATCCAAAGGGCACCCATTAAATGACTTCCACAGAAACACCATCACTCCCATAACATAAGCAAGGACAGTAATCATACAAATTAAAGGAGAGAGCTAGCTCTCATGCTTTGTCGTCATTTTCTGTAAAATTGATAGCAATTTGATTAAAGCCAACGTGGTGGGGGATGCTTTTCTTCCCTTGATCGACATCTTTAATTTGGAGAACAGCTACCTGTCCGACAGAAACAAATGCAGACTTTGGAGGTTGCTTGATCAATTCTTAGCATGCAGCTCGGTGCTTGACTATTCAGACCAGTGCCCCACATGGGCAACCATTAAACAAGGGACTCCTTTCAGCAATCACCTACTTTGAACTGAATGACGTTATTCATACGGCCATACCCTTGATACTCACAGAAAAACACACTCCTTTTGTAAGTCATTAATTAGCTCTAAAACTCAATCTTTCAAATGACTAATGTTACATGTTTAAAACTCGCCCCAAAAGAAATTTGGTAGCCATTAAATCTTTGATATTATGTCAAATTAATATACTATAATAACGATCTAATTGCCCATAACAGAGAAGATAATATATTTCTGAAGCATTTATAGATGGGTAATGGCTGTACCATACATTTCTATTTTATTAGCTAGTTCATTACTATGTACTTCACTAGAATTTGTTTTTCGCCATTTGCACATTGCTTACCATATTCATTTGCCTCCACTATTTTTAACAGAAGCAAAAATGCCCAGAATATATTACTTTACAGATAACATTAAGTGCAACTATTAATTTTCCAATTTACTTTACAGTAACATGAAGAGCAAATATTAAATTACCATTGGAAAAGGATATCCTAAAAATTAATGGGCATTGAAATTTTTTTGTGCGTTGATATCCCTTACAAAAGTTTTTTGGAAGCCGTAAGGATGGACTTTTGATCATTTTTTTATAAAAAGTACAGCATTATATTAAGAATTAACTATCTCAAAAAAATTTAAGTTATTAAAATAAATTTAATAATAATTTTATATATGTTAAGAATTATTTATTTTAAAAATTTAAGTTGTTAAGTACATGTAAATATAAAAAAAAAATTTATATATTTTACAAGAGTAATGCTTATGTTGTGCACCACCAAGCACTAAAACGCCTTTAAGTGAGCCCAGGAAGACGTGTAGCAGTAAACAAATAAATAATAAGTTAAAATTTACAGAACTGTCCTGAACTTTAGGTCGATTTTAAAAAATCCTCCTAAACTTTAAAAATTTTCAAATGACCCTCTTGAATTATGAAACGTTTGCAAATAACCCCTTCTGTCAAGTTTTCTGTCAAAATTTAAGAAAATAATGAAAATGACCTTCATTGTAAAGTTGAAAAATTGAAGGCTGTGAACAGTAAAATTTTAGAGTTTTAACATTGAATCTTAACCCTAAACCCTAAAACCTAAACCCTAAATTCTAAATCTTAACCCTAAAACCCTAAAATCCTAAAACTCTAAACCCTAAACCCTAAAACCTTAAATCCTAAATCCTAAACCCTAAACCCTAAGCCCTAAACCCTAAATCTTAAACCCTAAGCCCTAAACTCTAAATCTTAAATCCTAAACCCTAAACCCTAAACTCCTAAATCCTAAACCCTAAACCCTAAACTCTAAATCCTAAACCCTAAATCCTAAATTCCTAAACCCTAAACCCTAAATTACAAATCTACATTAGGTTTTTTTTTTACATTTATGGCAGATTTGTAAATTTATGCGCATTTGAAGGATATTTTTATCTTTTTATCGGGTCAAAATGGAAGTTGACCAAAATACATCCAAATTTTAACGAAAAATTTAACGGAAGGGAGAGTTTTGCAAACGTTTCTTTGTTCAAGAGGGTCATTTGAAAACTTTTAAAGTTCAGAAGGGTTTTTTAAAATTGACCTAAAGTTCAGGAAGGTTCTGTGCATTTTAGCCTAAATAATATATAGTTTTTTGGATCCACTTAAATGCACCGGTTGTGCAAAATCTAATGTGCACATTGTATCACTCGTTTAACAAACTCCAGTTCCAAAAATAAAGCGTGCAGCCATTAGATTTAAGATGAATATATTCTGTTGACACCTCAGTAGATTAGGTAAAAGAGCCAAGTTATGGGGAGTTTTATATGGGGAGAAGAATATGGTGGACTCACATACTGTAATGCCTTCTGGGCTCACTGTTTATCCAGTTTTCTACCTTTTGGTGTGGTCTACAAAGTTGTCAGCCTTGGTTTCGTTCTGTGAAACTAAGGTTGGAATGTGAAAAGTCTGAAACTTTGGTATGTATATATATTTGTGATATGGAAGTTTCTGTCGCGCTTTTTTGTTTTCTGCATAATCATTTTCATTGAAGATGGGAACAGGTAGTTCTTTAATACATGCATGCATGTCAAAGTTCCAGGATTCTACTTCTAAAGATGCCCGTTGAAAAGTTGTGGGGCAGACAACACTGAAACTTGTAAAGAAAGAGAAGGGAGGGACCATCCATTTGCCAGCCCACACCCTTGTCGTTCTTCTTATCTTAGCTAAGCCACGTATATTGTGAAAGTATAACTACTGCATCTTCTCCGGCTGCTTCTTTTCTTTTTTAATTTTTTGTTTTTTAAATTGAAATATATATATATATATATATATATATATATATATATATAAAACAGATGCTTCCACGAGGAATATTTGGATCTTTGGCTTCATTCGAAGGAGAAAGAAAACAAGGGAAGAGAGAAACTTTTCTATTTCTACAAAACTTTTTACTATTTTCAAAAAATAAAATTTTATTAATTTTTACTTAAAAAAATTTGAAGTAACATTATCTCACGGCCTGTTTAAACCTACTATAATTCTTGGGATGAAACTTTCTCTTTTGTTTCGTTGTGGACTCTCTTATAATTAATCTTAAAATGAAAAGTTTGAGAAGTACTGCAGATGATATGGAAGAAAATTCAAAACTAGCGAGAATGAAAAAGACATGAAGGAAAAAAACTGCTCTTTTTTCTTGTTGGGGGGAGGGTTTAGATCTATTCTGCTTTTACTTGAAATTAATTTGGAAGGAAGGAGCGTTGAATTTGAGATCTTTCACTAATTAGGATGAATTGACGTGACTAGACTCAGGAGCTACCTGCAGCACGGTCTCTATTATTGGTGTTAAAAGACATTAATTTGCTTTTTTCTTTTGGAACTGCTTTGGGTCTGTTATTTGATCTTCCATCAAGGATTCAGCGGAAGATGTTTTTCTACCCGTAATCAAACTTATTACTATACATTTATAGAGCAAAAATACAGCTTGAGTACTGTCAAAACAAATTAATTATGGACATACATTAAATGGTAGTATTTTGAACGGCTCATGGTATGCTAACAATTAAAAAAAAAATAAGCATGACTGATAATAATTGAATTTGAATTTTTTAATTTTTATATAGATAAATTTAAAATATTTAAAAATTAGTGAAAAATTCAAATCTACAAAAGACAACTCTTTATTTCTTATGATTTGTCTACAACTATCAAATTTATAAAATTTTCAAAATTATAGGATCCAAAGTTCTTTAAACTTTGAAGTTAATTTATCTTTCTTAGAATCTACACTTCCACTTTATTCTCTTATATATAATTAATTAATATCATATTTTTAGATAGTTTAACTTATCTTTTACTTTCTATCACATCAGACGAAATTGACAAGTTCAAAACTCACCTAGTTGTTCTCATGCCATGTGGGTGCTTGCTTATATTATTTATAAAATAAAAAAATAAGCTTAACCTTATTTTGTTCATCAAATTGATAGGTTTTTTCCTAGTTTCCAAGTTTTTCCGTCAGCATCTCTTTTGCTCTATACATATATTTTTGTTCTTTTTGAATCCACCTATGGCATGGAGGAAACTCAAGAGTAAGAATAGTTTTATACTTACAACTATTTTATTACATAATATATATTTACACTTTTGTAATTTTTAATTAATTGTAAGTAATTAATAATTATAAAAAATGATATTATATGTATGTTAAAAAATAATTTTTTTAAAAAATTAAAAATTAAAAATATATAATATAAATATAAAATTTATATACACAAATATTAATATATAATTATAAATATATAAATATATATTATCGGATGTCCTGAAGGGACTATAAATATATATTATGTGATAGAGTGAGACTAATCACCCATTTAAAAACTCACAAGTCCAGCTCAACAAAACCCGCCTTGGGTGACGTGTCAAATGGAAGTCGCGCAACTCTCTCTCTCTCTGAATGGTTACTTTGTGTCTGTCTGAGCTGCTTGATATGTTCTGTCAAGTGATTGACGCCAGGCTAGCATCTCTGCCATGATTGATGTGGGTCCCACGCGCCCATTCTGCCCTGTCAATCCACATGCGGTCCCAACGCCCCCCATGCACTCCCTCACTTTTTATTATTCCTTTTATTCCCTATCACCCACGGTTCCACGCACTTCCCTCCTACCGCCAAACCGCACCTTCCGTGTCAAAATGGAAGGTTTAATCCGCAGACCAGCACTCCACGTGGCAGGACTGCATCGACATCTCCGAGACACTAAAGGTTACCCTATCACGTGCCATTGTCATCGATTCAAAGCTCTCAACGCTAATCAGTATCTAAACAAACAAAAACAAACAAAGACACTATTATCTTCTAAGTTTTCTAACACAGCCACTCAAACTTTTGATGAATGTAAAACATGTAACACACAAACAAACTCTTTCTCTCTCCTGCCTGTGCAGCCATAAGAGCCGTTTCAAACAATTTTGTCGGCGACAGACGTTATTAATCATATTAACACAGTGTAATTACCAATTAGTGGCAATTAATAATATTGTATTACCATAATTCTCTTTGCCACACTTGCCCAGCTTGACTTGCCTCGCCTGGGTATTTCTCAACTAGTAATATTTTTTTTTTTAATATGCATGAAAAAGCTGTCATTTTTATGGTAGGACCTTTCTCATTTTCCTTGCACAATTCAATTTTTTTTCCATCTAACTAGTTGTATAGACCCATGGATCTTAGTCCTCTATTGTTGTCATTTATATAATTAATGCTTATAATACTCACAAACTTGCATCATAAAGCTGCCCGTCTCTGTGGGTGGTTCTTCTTCCTCTTTCTTCTTTCTCTCTCTGCTTGTCTGCCGCTGCCGCAGTTTTGTTATCAGTTGGTGCTTGGGCATTTGCGCCGGTTCTTGTCTCCTCGGTCAGTGTTGTCTTGCCACTGGATTTGACCCCAAGAAGATGCTAGTAAGTATGTTTTTGTGGTTCGTTTTCTTTTCTGCTTCCTCTCGTTTTGAGTCGAGGCTTTCTCCCAAATCTGCAGTTACGAAACTTGATTGCTATTGGTTAGTAAATATGAAGTTTTTTTTTTTCTCTCTCTCTTTTTATTTTAAGTTTCAATCTTTGGTTATTGGATTTTAGATGTTTAAGTCAAAGATGTTTATACATTGCTCTCGGTTCTCTTCTATGTTAGCAAACTCTTATTGGTTTGGAAAGAAATTTTCATTGTTAGTCCCCTTATATCCACCTCGACTAGCGTGGTTGTATTCGGGTTTGGTCTTGTTCTTTTACAGAGGCAATGGTACTTGCTGTTGATGGTAGACTTCAATCAAATTCTATATGATCTGATTTACTTTTCTTTTGACTATGCGTCCTCTTTGAAGTCTAGTCCTTGCTGTAATCTGTCTCAAGTTCTTTTCAACTGACTTGTAGCTAGTTTTCTGAGTCGGATCAATAAATGGAACCCACTAATGGGATTGAGTCTCTTGTGCCTTATCTCATATTTTGCTACAAATTTCTTCACTTCCCTTTCTTGCTGCGATTGTTGCATATTCTTATTAGAAATGCTTATAAGCTATCTGAAATATTTGCTCAGAGAAGAATATCTATATCTGTATTTAACTCAAACTGGGATGTAATCCTATAACTAATTATGGTTATTTGTAATATGTCTTCTGAGAATCAGTGCATTGGTTTTTTCTTTTTCTACCCCTTTCAGGTGGCATTGCTCTTGCTGCTGGTATTGAGCAATGCTGTCGGAATCAATGGAGATGAAGGTGATGGACAATGTGATTTTAAGCCATCACTAGACCCAAGACCACACAGTGTCTCCATATTGGAGTTTGGTGCTGTTGGAGATGGTAAAACATTGAACACTATTGCATTCCAGAATGCCATCTTCTATCTTAAGTCATTCGCTGACAAGGGCGGCGCTCAGCTATACGTGCCGCCAGGTAATTGGGTCACTGGAAGTTTTAATCTTACCAGCAATCTTACCCTCTTTTTGGAAAAAGGTGCCGTCATTATTGGATCTCAGGTATTTTAATTGTTTCTTTTTGTTCATTAGCCCTCGATTGATATTGTCTTTTTTTCCTTTGACTTTGGTTTTCACACGCTGTTCTTGTTTGTTTAGGATCCTTCTCATTGGGAAGTTGTTGAACCCTTACCTTCTTATGGGCGAGGGATTGAAGTTGCTGGAGGAAGATATCAGAGCTTGATCAATGGACACAAGCTAAAAGATGTGGTGATAACAGGTTCTCTCTTCTCCCATGCATTTGTCTCTCTCAGCGATCCTTCCTGCAACTTTTCTATCTGTTTCTGACATGAACCTTTTATCTTTTATGTACTTCACTAGGTAATAATGGAACCATTGATGGCATGGGATTGGTTTGGTGGGAGCGGTTTAGCTCTCATTCCTTGAACCACAGCCGTCCTCATCTGGTTGAATTTGTAGCATCTGATTATGTGGTGGTATCAAATCTTACATTCTTGAATGCCCCTGCGTATAGCATCCACCCAGTTTATTGCAGGTATATTCTGTGCTTCTTCTAAACTTTGAATGTAGTAAATTCTTACTATTATTATCATGAAAACTGATATTGATTTGATTTGATGGATGTGATGCAGCAACGTAAATATTCAAAATATTTCAATCTCTTCTCCTCCTGAATCTCCTCACACTGTTGGTATAGTTCCAGGTTTGTAATAATTCATATGCTCCATGTTTGTTTATATTGTTAGGATGACATTATCTACAAAGCTAACTTTTATCCATTACATGTATCCAGATTCTTCTGATAATGTTTGTATAGAGGATTGTACCATTGTCATGGGTTATGATGCAATTGCCTTGGAAAGTGGCTGGGATGAGTACGGCATTGCCTATGGCAGGCCTACCAAGAATGTACATGTAAGAAGGGTTCATCTTCAAGCGTTTTCAGGATCTGCTCTTGCATTTGGCAGTGACATGTCTGGTGGCATTTCAAATGTTCTTGTGGAGCATGTTCATCTTTACAACTCGCGAAGTGGGATTGAGTTCAGAACCACCAAAGGCAGAGGTGGTTATATGAAAGAAATTGTCATATCAGATGTAGAAATGGAGAACATCTATACGGCATTTGTTGCCACTGGCTATTGTGGGTCTCATCCTGATGACAAATTTGATCCTAATGCTCTCCCACTTTTAGATCACATTACCTTGCAGGATGTGACTGGCACAAACATCACTATCGCTGGAAGCTTCACTGGAATTCAAGAATCCCCATTCACTAATATATGCCTTTCCAACATAACCTTATCTATAAATCCTGTCTCTTCCATGTCTTGGGAATGCTCAAATGTCTCTGGCTTTTCAGAATCTGTGCTCCCAAAGCCGTGTCCCAACCTTGAGAGCTCTTCCAATTCTTCCTCATCCTGCTTCTCCCTGCTCAGTATCAATGGAAAAACCGCAGTCCTGTAATGTCCTTCTTCAACAGAAGATTTATACTCATGGGTGCCCCCCGCTTGACATCTATGAAAAGTGAAACGCCAGTTGCCATCTTTAGATTGGGTCACATTCTTTTGAATAAGACAGATGCCCAGATCCTTGTTCTTCTTCCTTTTGTTTTTACCCGTCCATTAGATTTTCATTCTTGCATGTTGCAACCAGCACCTTATTTGTACAGTTTCATTTCTTCATTCATGTGTAATGAAATTTTGGTAGTGGTGTCACAGGAGGACTGAATCAAAATGGTTTTGCATTAGTTCAATGTGATTTTACTGTAAAGTTTGTAATGGATTTGGATGATACTTCAATTAAAGAAAGTTCAGCTACTTCGAGCCATATTTATCCAAGTAATGTCTTTTGTACCTGAAGCAGTGTCTCCCAAAATAACTTAAGGTTACCAACATTGTTAATTTATAATAAAGTCATATTTTTTAATTTTAACCACTTTAAATTCAAGTCAAGTAAAGATTTTTTATACATTTAAAAAAAAAGGTACATGGCTCATCAAACTTCGTCAATAGAATTATTAATGCGCTCCATTCTGTATTTAAACGAGATAAAATGAATTATATTTTTTATAAATTAAGAGAATATATATTTATTATATATAAAAATATAAATTAATTTATTTTGTTATTATCTATAAATTAAATAAGACAGGTCATACTTTTCACAAGTAAAAAAAATATCCCTATTCTAACTCTTATGTGGAGCGCGACTCATTGACAGACCTTCTCGTCAACAAATTTGCTGTAGCATCTGATTCTGTGGATACCATCAAATAGTACTTAAAAGATTAAAGGAAGTCCTAGGCCAACCCTAATATTTAATATGTTCATCCAATCAGAAGCATATAAAGCATGACATATTATTTATAGGAAAAAAAGAGCTATTCTCACAAATGAATAGTTATCAAATATTTTTAAAAAATACTTACAGAAATAAATCTGAGTTTTTAAATTTATTATATAATTTAATAAATTTAAAAATTAAAAATTTTTTGAATAAAATTTTTATAAGTTTTAATATATATAAGAAAAAAATTCATATTTATAGTTATAAAAAATTTATAAGCAGAAAATGATTCCAATCCCTCGTACTTTAATGAGTTATGCTAACACGTGTCCTACTTTAGTTTCTTTAATGTAATGTGCTGTTGACTATCAATAAAAGAATCCCGTTGGTTTGTACCTAAAATTTAAAATAAGTATTTATCCCTCATCTTTATCTTTAATAAGAAATGTAAGGTACATGATCAACTAAATTAAATCCCGAAACATACCCCACGTTCAATGCCTAACTTCTAATGAAAAAGAATCATGGGTAAACATATAATGTTAGATTTGATCTTTGGTAATTATGTAGTATATGTGAATGAGTTTGAATGATAGATACAAATATTTTTATATAGTTTTATTATTTTTTATAAACAAAATTTTTATATAAATAAATTTAAATTATTAAATTTATTTAATTTAGTAAACTAAGCTGTGAGATGTACCCTATTACATGGCTTTCTTTTATTTTGTAACTATGTCATGTGATTAGAATTATATGATTTTAAGTGAAAGGATAGTAAGAGCAAAATATATATAGAATTAAGATAGAGAAAAATATTAAAAAAATGAGATTATATATTAAATTATAAAAAATATTAAAATTAATATAAAAAATTTAAAAATTAAAAAATATTATTATGCTTTTTTATATTTGATTACTTTTATTGAGAGGATTGTCATTTACGAGAACTTTATGATATGACTGGGCCAAATTCGTGAAGCCCATTGGGGTGAACAAGGCCATCAGCCCAATGACATTCTTTTTGATAGAAGCCCATGTAGTTAAACGAGCAGGTCCCCGCCCTTCTTCTTTGGCATCATGCGGCAGCGCGCACCAGCGGCGCGGTGAACACACAGAAGAGAACTGCCTTTCGGGCTGCAGGCTCTACGTTTCGCCTTCGCTCGGAGTGGCCACTGTCTTTTGCCCCTCTTTCACTTTCTACACCCCTGTCAGTTAACTTGTTTTCGTCCTCCAAGTTTAGCACACGCCGTTTATGAACCTGTACTTGGAACTTCTTATTCAAAGCGTTATTTTGCTTCCATTAATTCGTAAGTGCCTTCTGCTATACTTGATTTGCACCTTTTTCATCTGGGTCTGTGTTTGTATTCATAGATTACATGGTTGAGCTGTTTTGACATGAGCAATACAAATGCTTCGGCTCTGTTGACACTTTTGAATTTGATGATTTTAGTTGCTGTGTGTTTCAGGATAATGGGTTCGACAAATATCAGAGACATTTTGACAGCATTCAGTCCTTCCTTAGACTTGTTTGCTATCAGCACTGGAGATGGTCGCGTAAAGGTAGATATTATTGATTGCAACTGCAAATGATTAAAATCGACTAGTTTGAGTTGATGATTTGCCTATTTTTCTTTTGAGGGTGTGTGGAATTAAAACGATGGTTTTACTTGTAAAGCAAGTGACAGATTCCTATTTAATTTATTCACCTTATTATGGTGGTTTCAGACTTTCAGGCTTAGTTGTTGTCAAGTCTGGTTTGCATTGTCTTTTAATCGTCTGCATACATGTAAAGAGTGTAGTATTGTGGGATACGGTTAAAAGTTTGTGATACCAGTAACAGTAATTTCAGTCTTTTACAATAAAAACAATGTCTTTTTCATCTGTACATAGATTACACTTTGGATAGTTTGATAAATGTCTTACTTGCCAAAAATTAAGGGTTGTAAAGAGTTAAAGGAGTACGGTATATTTTAAACTTGATGAAGATAAGGTTCTTCTATAGTATTGAAGAAAAAATTAAAAACTATTTACATGGTTTTGAATTGAGGGCAGGATTAGTATAGATGTTTTGTTAAAGGATATAAAACTCTGCTGGTCAACAGCTTGTAGGGTACAAAAATGGTTATGGAGCAAACTTATACACCTTTTACTCTGTTTCATTGCCTGTGTTTCGTTACTATATTCATTACCTTTGTCATTCTCCCTCTTCTTGTGAAACAGTAATCCCTAGTTTGGAAGTTGGAACAAGTGCTTGTCATCTTTGGTTTATTCTCTTCAAGTTTTCTTCATCATGATTTTTGTTACTGGATTCAAATTATTTTTGTCATTATTTAGCTAGGAAATGTGTAGTTTAGCACATAATTGTTAATAGAGAATAGCATACTTATAGCGCTTGAAAACATTGCAACATAGTGCATAACGTTGTGCATTGCGCACTGTTATTTGAACAGCAACACAATTATATTACGTATGTAAATATATATTTTTATATACGTAATATAACCCTAAATAATAATAATATATAAAAATAACCTAAAAAAAATATAATAAAAGCAATGAAGGGAGGGAGGGAAAGCAAAATCAAAAAGATAGCATAGGCGGAAGAAGGTTTGGAGTGGAGAAATTGGGCCAAATACTGATAACGCATGTTATTTTTGCACAATAGTGCAAAAATAGCACAGCATAGCATGTGCTATGCTGCATTATGTGTACTGCGCTACACTATGGCATGTAGCATAGTGCAATAGGCCATAGCACAGTGCTACATGTTATAGCGATTGCTATAGTGTGCTATTAATAACTATGGTGTAGTATGTCATTGCTCTATCCTTGATTTATTGTAAGCCCACAAATAATAATTATTTTATCCCATCCAGCTAAAGTTGCACAAAATGGATGAAGCGTAAATATGTGAACAAGCAATGAAGATTACACCTATTAAGGCATTATCTACTGAAGCTGCATTGTTTGATGATGTGGTTTTAATTTTCTTCTGGATGTTATGGTTGCTAACCAGGCATTTAAGTAATTTGAGCTGATTATCGATCAGCTTGTTACTGTGATGAAACATGAAGTGAGACATAAATTTATTTTATTCTCTTGGCGCAGAAAGGATATGGTTTTCATCAGAGGAAAGATGTCTGTTTCCCTCTAAACATTCCAATCAAGCCCCAAAGTTAATTGGCCTGTAGTTATGCTGTATCCCGCCTCCCTCTTTTCTTTTCTTTTTTTTTTCCTCTCTCTTGGTGTTGCATGAATCATAATCTGGAAATGGTTAGGAGGATATATGAGAGATAATCCTAAATTACTATGAGATGTGTACATTTATGCTCAGAATGTGATAAGCCTGTTTGCTCATTTGATAACGCGCCCATCTTTTTGCTTTGTTTTTTTTTTTTTTAATTATTTTTTAAGCAATCCTTACAATTTATTTTTTAGATATGGGATACACAAAAGGGTCAGGTCCAGACTGAGTTTGCAGATGTCACATCAACTAATGCAACAAGTATATATGCTAGATTCATAAAGGGGCATCTTTCAATGGATTATACATGCATGAAGTGGTTGTTTTTGGAAAGAAAGGTTCGTTGAGTTTATTAAGAATATATTACTTAACTTCTTTGGAATTTAGAATAATGTCTTACACCTGATACTATCAATTATTTCAGAAGAAAAGGAAGCTTGGATCCTCATTGTTAGTACTTGGAACAGGCAGTGGTGATGTTTTAGCACTTGATGTGTCTGCTGGTCAATTGCATTGGAGAGTTAGTGACTGCCATCCTGGGTAAGTTATGAGTATTTGAGTCCCTAAACATGGCGGAGTTTTGAAGGATGCTGATGACTTAAATGCTATGTATGATAGTAAATCTGTAACTCCATAATTATTGGTTGTAATGATGGAATAAAATGACATGCTTGTCACACATCCACTGTCTTGTAATATTTTTAAATATTTCCTGCAAGTTTTCAGGTATAATTTATAGGCCTATTGCATGAAGGATATCAGCCCCTCTAAATTTCTATATGAAGCTGTAAGATTGGCCTTTTTGTCCTCATCAACGGTGCCAAACCCTAGTTACGTACTATGTTCCTTAGCCTGTTGTGCCTTTTGTTTCTTCTTCGTATGCTTGTGCTTCATTCTGGCATCAATTTCCAGCTGACTTCTCTTTTTAACCATGCCAATTTCAGGCTGAGCTCTCTTTTTAGCCATGCATCTCAGTCTTAGATCTAGTATTTTCAGTCAGGAGAGAAAACCCAAGCCATCCCACTGTTTGGTCCTACTAATAGAGCTTTTCCACTCATCCTACCATGCCTTCTCCCCCACAATGCCCCTCTTGTGTGTCTTAATACCCTTCTAGTCACCTGATTGATGTAACCTTGAAAGTTCATTGGTGGAAACTGTTTCTGCATGCCGCCACAAACTCTAGTGGTTTTCTGCCTTGTGCTTCCATGCACTGTGTCTGCAACCTTGTTCAAACCAGCTTGCTTTTTGTATTTTTTCAGCTCCTTTTCACTCTAGTTTCATATGTAACAAGCTTGGTGCATAGAACATTATGTTCCATCTTGAAGGCGAGTCTTGGAATAGTAGTAATAGTTTCCTTTTCTTGTTTATTTTCTTTTCTTGACTGTACTGTATTGTACTATACTGTACATAGGCCCATGATCCATAACCTGCTTGTATAAATATGTACCAAATATTTCACAAGCCTTATATAGGGCACCCAAATAATCGTATTCCTGCTAGTTCAACTAGTAATAGGCAGTGTTGTCAATGGCCTACACAGCCCAAAAAATGGGTGGCATGGTAGGAAAAAAAATGAGAAAAAAGAAATCACATCCACAAGCATCAAACAATTAGAGTAAACAATCATAGCAAGTCACAGGCTCTCAAATTGAAAAAGAAAAATCATATAGATAACTTGAAAGATACGAATAAACCCAAATGATTACACCTAAACAACATATAAATGATCAATGACACTTCTGTCCTCAAATAAACAAAGCTCATTGGTGGGTTTCTTAAAACATAGAACAAATTTGAGATTTCAACTAAATATCCACATGGCCCTGCCATACTGTCATGGCTGCCATGTCCATGGCCCCCGCCATGGTGTTACCATGCTATCGAGGCCAGGCCATGGGTGGTCCATTGCAGATAGGGTAAAATACTCCAGGCCATGACCACCATGGCAGGCCATTTGACCACACTTCTAATAGGAAATCATACGATCCAAACAGCCAACCCTTAAAACTCCCAAATTAGCAACAGCTAAAGGTGAAATTCCAAATCATAAATAGTACATTTACTTCATTCTCTTCTGGTTGGGGGAACTTGCTTACTAGTTTTGAAGCATGGGACTATCAGAAAACTTGGATGCTAAACTTCCTAAATTCCAAAATGAGGTGATGAATGGAGCAAAATCAGGACCATTTTTGGCTTCTCTAGCTCTTCAAGAATAATAAAATCCATTTGGAAACCAAAGTTAGAGTGGTCTTATATTGAATCATCATCAATATCAATATTGTTGATACTTGCACAATCAACATCATATTTGTTGATACTTCAGTTAGTGCTTCCTTGTTTTTAGGATCTCTGTGCTTTCTTCTCGTAGAGGCTTAATGTTTTCACCTATTCTTCTAGGACAGGTCCATTCATGCATCACTGACTTCATCTGATTACTTGCAAATAGATTTATAGTACTTCAACTAAGTGTTTCATTGTAATAGATATTTGTCTCATTTTCAAATTAAGAATTTTATTGTCAGCTTGTGGGCGCCAGTTTTCTGTTTTTCTTTGTTACGGAGGTAAGAAAGTACTGATAATTAGTAGCATGGTGATCCACATTATCATTACTTTAGAAAATTCCAAGGCGGAAACAACCAAGCCCTAAAATTCCAAATTACCATAAGTCCTAAATCCCTAATTACCATATTTCTCTTTTTCTTTTATCCAAAAAAAGAAAAGCCTAAAATTTCAAATGTATCGATAATTAATACGGTAATTGCTGATATTATCATTTCATCACAATAATTATGACTATTTTGGAGATAAGTTTTATTCTTTACTTAATTATGAACTGATGATTAGATTAAATCATTACTTGACTTAAGCTTAGATTAAATCAAGGTTATCACCAAGTTTTTAAGGTTTTGAGTTGTTTTCTTATTATTAGAGGCTTATTATATTATGGCGAGGGGAAATTTTCATTAGTTGAAACAGAAAAGCCAAAGGCTTTTCCATTTCTTTGAAGACCTAGACTTTACCTGATTGAGTGCCTCAAGTTTTGTTTAAAATGTTTTATAAGAATCTAAGATTAGTTACCTTTGCCAACTGTGGTTGCTCTTTCTTGCTAAATAACTGCAGAGGCGTGAGAGCTATTTCATCTTCTTCAAATGGATCTTGCGTTTACACTGCCGGTGAAGATGGGATGATTTGTAGGATTGATTCCATGACAGGAAACCTGTTGGAGAAATTCAAAGCTTCTTCTAAGGCAGTATCCTGTATGTCTGTTTCTTCAGGTAATTATCCTTCACAACTTATTTTCTGATGGTAGAAAATGGAGTCAATGCATTATTCTGTAAAGCATTGGTGTTAGGACACTAGCTTTGTTAATATGAATCTGAATTTATACTTGACTCGGAGTATTGTGTTGGATTAACAATCAATTCAATTGAGTGCCAATAGTCACCAAAGTTGGAAGCCAAGAAAATATGGAGTTTCCATGTGCGTTGTAATTGTCAATAACAAACCATCCAGAAAGCTTAGATTTCATTCAAAGATTTTAAGAACCACATTTTATCATGAGACATCTTCTTTCAACTTTGTCCCATATATATTCTTGTTAGAAATTTAAAATGAAAATAAACTGTACCTTAGCTTCAATGGATTGTGCATTGATGCTAAACTTTTGACAAGACTTCATGATTTTGACTTTGAAGTCACTTATAAGGCTTTCATTTGATCATAATCAAGGTAGTATGTAACATTAGGTTTTCTAATTTTATTTTTGTCTTTTCTCTCTTGGACTTCTGATTTGGATACTTGGTTGGATTACTTACGTCAGATGGGAGGACATTAACTACTGCAGCAGCAGAAATAAAGATATTCAAATGTTCTGATCACAAAAAGATACAAAAGTTCTCTGGTCATCCTGTGAGTTTCTCTTCATATATGTGTATTCTGTGTCAATACCATTTTCATCTTTCCCTGAAAGATACATTTATTTTTGTTTTTGTCATCTTTTTGATGCCTCTTATTTGATCAACAGTTTCTTTTAAATTAATTGGTAGGGATCTGTTCGATGCATGGTATTCACTGAAGATGGGAAGTATATCATCTCATCTGCTGTTGGTGAAAGATATGTTGCAGTGTGGAGGATAGATGGTGCGAAAAAGCAGTCAGCTAGTTGTGTTCTTTCGATGGAGCGCCCTGCTGTCTTTCTTGATAGCAGGTGTGTTGATAGTGGCAAACTTGATGCAGCTGGGATTTGTGTTTTGGCTATCTCAGAAGTTGGTGTTTGTTATCTTTGGTTTGGAAATAATATTGAGGAGCTACGTAATGCAAAGCCCTCAAAAATATCATTGTCTTTGGAATACATGTCCTCCAGAAATTACAAGGGGGCATTGCCAACGATATATGCTGCAAAATTACAAGGGATGCAAAACTCTACCTCTGGGCAGGTTTTTTTTGTCTATGGTTTGCTTGTAAAACCATCATTTCAAAAGATTCTAGTGCATTCTGGCTCAGACATAAAGTTGAATGTCTCCCATGATGGTATTCTTCTACCAATGAGTCAGTCTCTCATAAAGTCTAAAAAGGGAATAGGTGTACAAAAAGGTAAGCCTTTATGAACTCTTCTTCGTGAGCATTTTCTTATTCTGATTGAATAAATGTTTTATATGCATACTATAATGCTCATAGTCTTTTAATTGGAGCCTTTTAATTAATACAGTTATTATCATTTTACAATATGTCGCCTTTTTAATATTAAAATTCTTTTATGTTTGCATTGTTGATCTTAGTGTGGCTTGCTAACTGCTGGTTTTATAATTCGACAGTTACTGCACTAGACCGTGCTAACGCAGAGGACGCCTTACTACCAATTCATAAAGTTTTTGATTCTCATGAGAAACAGAAAGTATTTCAAGAATTTTTTGACAAGGAGGAGGTAACAGATGGTTTTGTTAGAAGAAGTGGTAAAGCCGAATCTCTAGAGATTGAAGGTACTCCTATATTCTTTCTTGTCAATTAATTAATTGCATGATGTGTCAGTCTTTATATTGACAAGGAGGAGGTAACAGATGTGTCAGTCTTTCTTGTTATTTTTTTTGGTACATCATGTGGATTGAACCAGAGGATGGAGGAGGTTCAACCACTAGGCTGCCCCCAAAGGGACGACATTCTTGTTTATGATGTGGTCTATTTGATATATATTTGTCGATAGAATGGTATTTACAAATTTAGCTTGTGTTAAATCACTACTAGTCAGTTGCTGTCATATTTTTGTACTATGACTGAACTAGTAACTACACAAGTAACTTATATTGAAAGAAGGCTTGCGGTGTGGTTTTGATCTTTTCTTAGCAAACTCAAGGAGTTCAAATTGTTTATCAAGTGCAATTCTTTGATTTTCCTCCAAAATTCAATCGGTTAGTAACTGTGGCTATTGCAAATGTCATTTCTCACTGGCATTTCAGTCCTCCCTCAAATGTGATTATTATTTTGGTTGTTATTGGTCTTTGTTTTCTGCAATTTGCAATTAAGGCTAATATTTAGATAGTGGAAGATGGAATGGTACTCCTGCTTAGCATTACCTGTTGGTTTTACTGATCTGTGCAGATGAGATGGTCCAAGGTGAGATTGATGTAATTTGCATGGAGGACCAGCTGAGATCACTAGGAATACTCAACAGTGAAAATGATGTTGCATCAAACTTTAAACAATGCTCTGCATTATTGAAGGGCATTGATGTTGAAGCTACAATTCAAATGAAAAAGGTTAGTTGTCTTCAGTGTACTTAGGAGTCAGTTTTTCTTATGGTTTGTGTGAATTCAGTTGTCCTTTTTTTTATCGTTGTTATATTATATTGTGCTCATTTATTGTCATTTTACCTTCTTTTTTTTGAGGAAAATCTCAGATTACTCCCCCGTGGTCTGGCATGATTTATTGGGCTACCCTTTGGTTTAAATAGTGTCACTATTTCCCCTTGAGCTGTACTTTCTTACCATAAAATCACTTTTTTTTTGTCTATTTCTTAACAAAAATAGCTCATGAACATATCATGTTAAATAAAAAAAAAAAACCTTCCTTTTTTTTTTGAATCAGATAAATCCCTAATGAAAAACCACTCCAAACACACTGAAGCTAAAATCTAAGTCTAAAACAGAAAACAACATAGTGGTGACTTTCAATTCTGGATTCATCTGATTTGAAGAATTCAGAGTAGAAGGGCTTTGGTGCCATAGCATTTATCATTTACATGCTATTTTAGATAATAAAATGGACAAACAAGAGCTCAGGGTGATTGTGATACCAGAATGAAGCTTCCGGTAATCTGAAATTATCTGTTAATACTAATTACATGCAATTGTTTATGCCCCCTGACTTTTATATTCATTTATCAGATAAGAGCTTCAGTTTTGTCTATGGTGCCAAGTGAAGCATACAAGCTGTTGGAAGTGTTGGTGGCTTCATGGGAATCTAGGTTTGTGCCCTTTCTTTTATGATGTTGTAAGGTATATTACATATAGTGGAATGTTGAAATTTGCCTCTTTTAGGATCTGTTGCACTTAATATGGCTAAATTATGACAGTTCTATTGCTATAGAAAAATGATGAAAAAGTTGGTCTAGGAATGAAGTTGACTAATGGAAGGCACTAATAGATATTTGTGCAAAGCAAGTATAATACTAACAATTGGATTTTCTCTCAATTTTGTTTAGCTTCTCAGAATACTGATGATGAGTGCCATACAGTTGAGCACATGATTCATGATGTAGTAAATATGAAACGTAACCTTATCCTAGGGTGATAGGATCTGGGTAATAAAGGAAATGTGAAAGAAAGGGATCTAATTCTTTTAGTTAGTGACGAAATTAGTTGAGAGATGGTTATTAGATAGTGGGACAGTTGGAGAACTGTTAAGACTAGGGACAAATGTATAAATAGAGGAAAGAAGAGAATAGAAGTGGATATCAGATAGCATAAGATTGTAATCGGGGCCTAGAGCTCTGGATAGAAGGGGCAACCCTTGGGGAGAATCTCTCTTGTATAGCTGAGGGGCAACTGCACCTGCAGTAGGAGGAATTCTTCAATAAAGCTTTATTTTTTGTCAATTTCTCTTTCTACATTTATATCTCAATCTTCGGTCCGTAACATAGGGTGGCTATAAAAGATTTGACTAACATCATCTCTTATATTCTTAGAAGCATAGAATGAAACACAATGATAGCTTGTAAGCATACTAAGAGAGATGCTACCTAGCTAAACCAATGGTTTGAATGAAAAAATTTCTTCCTGCTTTTACCTGCTAGCTTTAGCTCTTGGCTTCCAAACATGAGACATCTAGTATGGGATGGTACAGATGCCTAACGTATAACTGTAAACTAATGAATAAAGACAAATTTTGTTCCATATATGTCATCAAAAGCAGTGGAATGACGATCAGAAATTTCGCATCTGGTTGGTAATTTTTCTCATGCCATCTTCAGTTTGCTAGAGAAAACATAAACTTAATTTTGATTAATTTGTGTATTTCTTTCAGAGCATATCTGCTCTTCCAGAAATGGCAGTACTTAATAGAATTGACGTTTATACCTCTGTCTTCAACAGATCATCTAGTGGAAAGTATTTTCTTCCGTGGATATATAGCATTTTAGTGAATCATGGTCACAATGTCATGTCTGAAGAATCTGGGACACATGTGCTTAATTCCTTGTGCAAGGTACACTGACAAAGGAATTGTAGAAAAACGTTTGCTTTCTCATATACATGCTTTATATCTGCAGTCTTGAACAAAATGAATTTACTATCATTTATACCTTGCTTTCTCTGATTTTCAGTTCTGCTATGTTGATTCCTAAAATGATGGGGCTTCATCAACACCTAAATATGACATATGTCACTTATTTTTGAATCTTTAAATATTTGAATGTGACATGTGCCTATATTTAAACAGTTTGCCTTTTTGTACTATAATCAAGGATTTCAGAAAATGCATTGTTTTCAAATCACAATGCCACGTGTATAAACTTTACATTTGTTAAATTTCTTCTGGTACTCCTCCTGACTGTCTGGTGATTAGTTTTGCGAATGCTCTAGTACTTTACTGGGATTATTATATCAGTTAGGAAATTGACTTTGCTGGCCTCTTTTAGATAACCAGTTCTAGAGGGGCTGCCCTTCAACCTTTGTTACAGTTATCGGGTCGTCTGCAACTGATGACTACACAGGTACAATGGCATTCCGTAATTCATCTGTTCTTGTGAAAGCTAGTAGACACTAATGGCCATATTCAAATTTGCCATCAGATTAACAAGGCTTCTCGGCACTCAATCAATTCAGTGCGTGATCTCCAAATGGAAGAAGATGAAGATGAGGATGAAGAGGATGAATATTTTCATGATGATGTAGATGATGCATCTGAAATAAGTAGTGATAATGAAAGCTAGTTTGACTTTTTACGAGGTAATCACATTTGCAAAAGCAAGTTCTTGTGGCTTACATATATATTGATAAAGATGGGATGCGTGAAGATCTTTCAATTCCATTTAATTAAGCTGTATAATGTCAAAATGTGCGTATGATTGATATTTATATTCCTCCTTACGTATATCAAAAGTTAGAATCTTGTGATTGTTTCGTCATGTTATTGATATCTAGCTATGATATAAGACCAGATATGCTCAAAATTGGATTTTCTGACTATCTTTGTTCCACTTTACAGATCATGAGTTTCCATTTTTCCCTTCTGCTGCTGATGAATATAGAGGTCTAACCAGGTGCTTAAGAGATGGTTAACTTTGCTATCTTTAGTTGCATTCGTCCATGGATTCGCTATGGTGTAACATTTGTAATTTTGTTGATATATAGGTAGTTCCCGTCTCTACAGAAGAAATTTTGGTGTTATCATATATTATTAATTTTACTAAATTTAATCGAGTTGCAAGTTCCACGGTCCCATATAAATAAATAAAGCGTTTAATTTTACCTTGAACATTTGTTATAATGGCGCACCAGCTCAGATCAAATAACTTATCTAACACTTTTATTGGTGTTGTGGCACTTAGTTGTTGTCTAAAGTTTTTTTCTTTAGAATCTTGTATTTAAATTTAAGATTGTGAGCGGGAAGTGATTTATCACCAAAAAAAAACTCAAAAAGTAATTATTAATTTATATTGGCAGCTCCGTAAAAGTCCCAGCTCTGCAATTATTTAACACTTTTGTCACCATTAATTAAGTTTATTTTAGGGCTGTTAAGATTAAAAGAATTGATGATATTGTAATTGAATGATTTATTATTACTCTAACTGAAATAAACAATGTTTATATTTTATTTTGGATAAATGTAGGATATTTTTGACTGTGAGTAAAGAGATTAATCTTTCTTATGATATTGTAGAGTATTTTAAAATGGATTTTACTGTTAACAAGATTTAAATTAGGGTTTGTTATATTAAGAGTAATTTTTTTACCACTTAATTCAATCTTTGTTGATTAATTGACGTTTATAAAAATATGGTTTTAAACATGTTCAGAATATTTTGTTGAAGCCTTTTATTTCGGTATGTTCTACGTAACAAAATTAGTAGAAAAATTCTGGTGACAAGAGTCCCTATTTTCTTACACTAATCAGATTCAACATGAATTAGACACTCACGGGAAGGCATTTATAGCTGCCTACTTGACCATTTTCTAATTTCTAAAGAAGACTATTAAAATGAAGGAAAATACTTCGTATAGGTGATTTTTTATTCTCACACAAAATTTTTACAAAATCGAATAGGAATAATTCTTGTATAGAGAAATCACTTGTCAATATCTAGCACCATGCTAAAATAGAAGTCTTGAAAAGCCGGCGAGTTGTCAAATAAGGAAGGCATAAATAAATGTTCTGGAGCCAATGTTTTAGTGAAAAGGCTTTGTGTATACGTTCAATATACGAAATACCAGGCAGTGTGCTCTGTACTTTCACGAAAGGAATCCAGAATTAATTCTTATGGCATCCACAAGATAAGAATCCAATTCCTTTCTCTCCATTCTCACATGCGTCCTAGATTTTTCCATTTTCTCAACATCAAACTTTATTATTTTACTAACTATTCACATCAACTTGCTCATCGAGCCATTATTGTGGATACAAAAGAGTCACCTTTCATGAATAACTTTTGACATTCTAAACTATCCTACATGCGTTCGGATTTTCATCACTGAACATGGATTCGATGTTCCCATGGCCATTGTGGTAGTCTCCACAGTAGTGTTCTACACGATCGTAATGTATGTGCCTTGTTGATGATCTAACATATTCATATTCAGTGACATAAGGTGATGGGTTGTATGAGTTATAGCTCTGTGTGACATATACTGGTGGGGGTGGCTCCCGTAGATATACTGGGCTATTATGGTATCTGTCCCAGTGTCCGACATAGTTGTGACCAGAACCATATCTGCTTCCATAGTTTGGTAGTTGGTGGTGTATTACGTGAACCTCTGCTGTATCTTTTGTTCCTGGGGTGCTGTGTGACTGTTGGCTTGTATTTTCTGCAGGAATGGGTGATGGTGTTGCCTCATGTTCAGGTGGTGGGTTGCCTTTTGGTGGTTCTTCTTGGGTGGCGTTTTGAGCTGGTGGAGCTTCCGCTGGTGGTTCTTGTGTTGCACCAGGGCCCGGTGCATTTCCTTCAATGGCTTGATCTGTTGGCTGAGATGGAGGCTCTTCTGATTGAGATGGAGACCCCGTTGGCTCAATCTGAGAGCAAATGGTGGCAAACTTCCTTGTCTTCTTGATGGCTTTGTCAATTTCTTCTGGATCTGCCCACCCAATTATTGTTAATTTTTGTTGAGATAAATCAATATAGAGCTCATTTATACCTGCAAAAAAATTGAAAATAGATCAATTAGTTAGGGGATGGGGCAATTCATAGACATGTTTTAGGATCAAATGGAAGAGAAATCTTCTCATCATTCACACCATTGACGCCATTGAGTGCTTTCTTTATCTTCTGCACACACCCATTACAGTCTATTCGGACCCGTATCTCTATGACTCGAGGTTTCTGAATTAGATGGCACAATCGTTGTTAGAAGAAGTTATTGACATGTATACTTAAAATGATGAATATCATAACTGCATTGGCCTGGTATAAAGATATGGATGGATTTTGGGTGCCTTACCTGTAACTCTGGAACCATGGAGGTGTGGAATCAAAGAAACCAAGAGATGTGTATTGCATGAAGGCAGAGGATTATGTCTGAAGAATCAGTGAGTGGCATATATTTGTACACGGGCAGGGAATATTTTAAAGGCAACAGATGTGGGAAATGCAAGGAATCACTTTTGGGGGGGTAGAAAGAAATGGTATTGCTTCATTGGTCTATGGAAGCCGTAGTCTGAGCTTAATAAGATCTGACATGAGAGACGGGTGTCGGTTCAGGAAAGAGGTTTGGCGTTCCCTGAGTCTTTATAATACTGAGCCAAAGGGAATTTGCTTTACTATGGATGGCCATGTATTATTGAGGGATGTGTTTTGAGGTAAGGATATCCAAAGTCAACCACCATGGAAAGACTGAAAGGGAGGGTGGGAGGTAGATCATTGGTAATATATGGTTTCATTATTCAAAAGGTCCAAAGCAGCTTTCCTCCATGAAGAATATCCTCTACCCAGGAATCCTTGTGTTATAAAAAAGATCATTAATGTGATTTTATAGAAATTATTTTCTCCGTTACTGTAGTGCGCAAGTTGCCCCACTTGAAATTCTTCTTTACTTTGTTAAAGACAATACTACTTCTTGATTGTTTTTCTGAACTGTCTGTCTGTACAAATCTAGTCATCCTATCTTGATAGTTGCTGCCTCTAATGTCGATTCCCCAATTCAGTTTGCTTGATGCTCATGATTAAGGTTTGGGTAAAAGGCGGAAAAAACTTGCAGACCAAATAAAGCTGTATTCAAAGGGAATGTCACACACACACACACACACACACACATATATATATATATATAGAGAGAGAGAGAGAGAGAGAGAGAGAGAGAGAGAGAGAGAGAGAGAGAGAGAGAGACTTATATATAAGATACAATTAACTAAATTCAATGCTCTACCAAAAAAAAAAACTAAATTCAATAAAGCACCAATCATTTAATAGAAATGTTACTTTCAACCTATGAAAACTGTTAATTTTTATAGATTTTAAAGTTTATTATGTAAAGCGAGTATTGTTTAAGAATAAGAATATATGTATAAATGGAAACAATTATCATTCAAACCAATCAATTATATTCAGGAGAGGCTCTACAGAATTCTAAGTAACCCAAAAAGTTGACTTATTTAGTATTGGGGAATGAAAATTCTACAATACAATTCTCACTTAAAAGTTTATACTATTATGTGTACACTTTAAAATTTTTTAAGTCTCATAATTTAATTTGTAAGATTTAATTAAATTAACACTATAAATTTTATTATATGAAAATTAAATAAAAATAACATTGTGAGAATGACAAACTCTTTAATGTTAAGCTCATTATTTAATCTTAAATTATGAAACAATTATCATATTTCTACTTTTGTGACTGTTCAATTTTTGAATCAATTTTAAGATTATGGTGAACTAAAAGTCTTAAGTTTAATAAAAAAATAAAGAGCAATAATAGGATTATGCATGTTTATGTACTTTGAAACTACGTTACTTCCTTTCTCCTTCTTTTATGCTTTTTCTCTTTTACATAAAAAGTACTAACATATCTTTACCTTTTTCCAAAAATAAAAAAGGTGTATACGAGTACTAAAAACTTTGTGGTATGGTATCTTCTTTGTGCTTTTCTTTCATAAAGTGGTGGTTTCTTTCAGGGTTTGGAAGGTATAGATGTCATTTTATGCTCATTGAATACGTTTGCGTGCTATGCCATTGGTGATCAGCCCTGACACCTAACCTCTAATAAGCTTCTTTCATAGCCACAAAAAACCAATCTTTGCCTATACCAAAATGAAATGCATAGAAGAATTTCTGATGAACCATATCGTTGTTAGGTTAGTTCAAGGGGCCTTCACCCTCTTCTTTTTGGTTAAAATCGAGGAGCACTTCTGTAGAGAGAAGCGACATGATCTGAAGTTTATCATGCATGGGGAACATACAAGCTGGCTATGCATGCCTTAAATTGCTATGCTTTGTCTGATTTTCTTTGCATGGTATCCGACATCCAAAATGACAGAAGAATGAAGAAAAATCTCTAATGTTGACAAGCTTTATCTTTGATGGTCCCACCCACCATTCTCTGCTTTGAGGCAGAGGAAAAATATGCTAATTATGAATTATAACCCTCTTGTATGACAGGTGAATTGCCTGGCTGGTGTAAATTTATCAGTGGGATGAGCAAATTTGGTTCAGCTTAATATTGGTGAAAATTATTCTTGGGGTCACAAGGATGTGAGCTAGTTACTATATAATTGTTGATGTAGTACCACTTGAGTAGAAGGCTAGAGGACAGTGATTCAATTGTTCAATCCTTGTTATTACGAAAGCACAAATATCCCTTGATTTTTATACATGGTAAGGACTTATTATGGGGTTTTAGTTGCTTGCAATATTTCTAAATGTCCCAAATTTAGGGACCACACGTTATTTGATATTAGAATGAATTTGATATGTACACAATGATTTAGATATGAATGATACAGAATAACTAATAAATTATGCATAGGCTTCTGGGTTCCCCAGCAGGTAGGATTCCACAATTCTGTAGATTCCAATTGTGCTTTCCCTTCCTTCCTTTATTTCTGCCTCTTTGACTTCAAACTCTCCAATGGTGTTTTATTTGCTTGTCATTTTGCAGAGGCAACCTCCATCAGTAGTTGCCTCAAACTTCACCTGCAAAACATAAGAAAAAACCAGAAAAGAGTTTCTTCAAAGGAATACACGAAATAAAGAGTCAGTTCCGCTTTGTCTATGTTTTGTTGCTAACCTTCGGCGAAGTTAACTTGTTCAATACTTCCAGCTCCTCCATCTCCTTGGATTACGTTGACATCTTTTATGAACTGGGGTAAAAGTTTTGTATGAGTCTATGATCAAGGCCTTGAACATGTGTGATGGCGCAACTGGGCATGAATACTCCTGGGTAAAGATGGTGACTCCCATCCCATAATGATTTTGTATAATTGGCGTAATCTCAGGAAATCAGACTTGTGAAAGTTGGTTCTTGATGCAGAGCACTCGATGTTTTATGGGTCGAGTTCTACAGAGTGGTTTCACGGAAATGATCCTTTGATTAAAATAGAAAATTCTGGAAAGTTGGACTAAACAATGGACATTTTCTTTGGTATTTACCAATGAGATTTTTTTTGAAGACTTTCGATGTTAGGGCACCACACATGGGTGCCTACTGGTAGACTGGTCCTGATGTTACTTAATCAGGTCAGGTCATTTGCCAAAATTGTATACTCAGACTCGTACTAGCTAGAATAGTGTGTACCTAACCCAACTACGGTGTCTTATGATGGAACCAGCAAGTGTCATTCACCAAAAGTTGAATGATTTTGAGTAATTAGAACGGCCAATACAAAACCTGCCTCTGGTTGGACACAACAAAGCAATTGATCAGGAGAAAAGAGATGCTGAAGCTCCACACGGTTGTGTTAGGCATTAATATGACAGTCCCTCCGTACCTTTATTTTTTATACAATTTTCATAATATAGCATGTGCAAAGTCAAGTTTCCGGGCACTTTATTCCCATGAAGAAGTCTTATCTGGTTAGGAAAATTAAAAAAGAAGCACAATAAAGAAATAAAAGGAGAAATTATAAATTTACGTGCTTATTCTTACACAATCAGTTACGTTCTTTAATAAACATAGTCAAAATATATCATTTCATATTTATTTTTCAGTAAACATAACATTTACATAAGTGTAAGTGTATATATATAACAAAAATGCTTATTCTACATTCGTAGAACTACAATAAATGTGGGTGAATCTGAAAACTAAAGATAAAAAAAACAAAACCGAATCAATGATGAAAATGAAAAGAATTGACAAAGACGTAAAAAATACGTAGCTTTAAAAACAGATAAATAGCATCGCTCTTATATCATAGCTGTCTCTTTATGTGTAAAGTGAACATGCAAAAAGAGGACATATGAGTATCATTGCTTAAAATAAACCTACATTATAATCAGAGCCCAAACCAGCTACAGCATTTGAAACCAGTGGCTACACTATTACACTTGATCCGAAAGATCAATCCAAAAACATTACCTTAAAAGATAATGATTCAAGTGTACATATCAGGCTTTTGGAGGAGATAGGCTTCCACCATTTTGTGAATGGCCAAGGCCTTTTCCTTTCCTTCCCGAATCTCCTCTTCTTTGATCTTTATTTCACCTTTAGTACAGTACTTGCTTTTCACCTTATTTCTGCTACCACCATCAGGTGTTGCCTCAAACTTAACCTCAAATTCAATGAATTCAAACTTGTCTATCAATGCATCACCTTCAACCATGGTGTATTTGTATGTCAAATTCTCCTCGTTTGCCTCGTCAATCCGGTATTTATTGCTTTTCAGTTGGCTACATGCAGGAAAAGCAACCATTTTTTCTCTTTAAACTCACACTCAAGTTACCCCAAAAGAAATTGTATAACTAAAAATGCTGTATGCCATACATGCCTTCAGCAAAGTTAATCTGTTTTATGCTGCCAGCCCCTCCATTGCCTTGGATGAATTCAATGCTCTTCACAGTTTGAGGCATAATTTTGGGGACAAGGTTGTGAGAATCAAGAACCAAGGCTTTGAACAACCTTGCGGGGGACACTGGAGAAGGATGCTCGTCTGTGTAGATGAAAACACCCATCTGCGGTGAAATTAAGATACTACTGCCAATGAAATGGAGGTCTCAGAACTTGACAAACAGGGGATGTTGTTGGACTGCTATATATAGGTTTAAGTATAGAGTCTTTTACGTATGCCAAAAATTGAATAAAAAAAAAAAGTTCAGGTTTTTTGGTTTTTTTTTCTCCTCTGTCCAAAGGTGATGTCCTAACTACTTTGCATGGCATCAACAAGAGTACCCCGGACATTTTTTTCATGATTAGATTTTTATACCCAGTATTTTTTTCACATGTTCCATGCTTTAGGAATAAAGAATAGAGAACGACAAATATACAAACTTGCTAAGGTAAGGAAAAAGAAAATAAGAGATTTGAATCAAGTGAAATGCATTAAGAATGAAAAGTGAAAAGTTTTGATAGCAAAGGAAGATATCAAAAAAAGATAAAGGAGTTATTTTCACAAGTTTTTCAATGAGGAGTAAACAATAAGTATAAACATGGAAGGTTTAACTACTTGAGAGGAGAATCAAAACTTTATTTTTTATCGTAAAATTTGAAAAGTTGAGGTGAAGAAGACACTTAAAAAGATAGACAATAGCAAAGCTATAGGTTTTGATAACATATCTATTGAGATTTTGAGGTGTTTGGAAGAGAAAAGTATTCTTTAGCTTACCAAGTTGTTCAATGAGATATTAAGGTCTAAGAGGATGTCAAATGAATAAAGAAAGGTACATTGATACCCATTTACAATAATAAAGGAGATATTCAAAATTGTGAAAATTACCGGGGGATTAAACTCATAAGTCATACTATGAAACTTTGAGAAAGAATGATTAAATATAGATTAAGAAAAGAGATATATGTATCAAAGAACCAATTTGATTTTATACTAGAAAGATCAACTACGAAGGTTATATATCTTTTTGAGGTTTGATGGAACGGCACTAAAGTAAAGAGAAAGACTTGTATATGTTTTTCATTGACTTGGAAAGAGCATATAATAGAGTGCCAAAGGAAGTCCTATAGAAGGCATTAGAAAAAATTGTGTTTTTATTGTTTATATTCTTGCTATAAAGGGTATGTATGAGGGGATTACTACAAGTGTGAGGATTCAGGGAGAGGTAACAGAAGATTTCTCCATAAAAATTAGTTTGTATCAAGGGTCATTCTTAAATTTATATCTTTTCACTTTAGTGATAGATGTACTTATTAGATGCATCTAAGTTGCAATCCCAAAATGTTTGCTTTTTGTAGATGATATAATATTAGTAGAGGAGCCAAAAAAGGAGGTTAATTATAAATTGAAAATATAGAGAGAAGCTTTAGAATCAAATGGCCTCATTTAAGCAGAAGTAAAATAGAGTATATAGAGTGTAAATTTTGTAAGAGATAAGAAAATAATGATTTAGAGATAAAAATTAAAGAGCATAGTATACTACAAGTATTTAAGTTTCGGTATCTTAGGTTAATTTTACAAAGTAATAAAGAAATTAATAGAGATGTCACACACAGGATCCAAGATAGATGGATAAAATGAAGAAATGTCTCGAGGGTCATTTGTGATGGCAAAATATTTAGTAAGCTTAAAAAGAAGTTTTATCAAGCTTTTATCAAATCAACTATATTTTATAGTAGTGAGTGTTAAGCTCTGAAATGTCAATACAAAAAAAAATGAGGGTAACAGAAATAAGAATGTTAAGATGGATAAATGAACATATAATAAAAGATAAAATTCGGAATGATTACATTTAAAATAGAGTTGATGTGGCATCTATTGAGGAGAAAATGATGAAAACTCGGTTATGAAAATTTGGTTATGCATAAAGAAGACTGCAAGAGGCTCTTGTGAGAAAGATTGATCAAATAGTTTCTAACCCAATGAAAAGATATAGAGAAAAATCAAAAAAGATACTTGAGGAGGTTATTAAAAAAGACCTTTAATTGAATGGTATTTCTAAAAGTTTGATTTCGAATAGAACTCTATAACAACATTTAATTCATGTAACTGACCCCACTTAATGGGATAAAGTTCTATTTGTTATTATTATTACATTTTTTTCACTTATTCCTAAAAACATTTCTAAATTCTCCTTATATGAATTTTTACGTCCAAAACATCAAATCTAAAATTAATCTACTTCAAGTTTCTAGCAGACATCTCTTGGTAGGTAAGGCTTTTCTAACAATTCACTCATATATATATATATATATATATATATATGTATGGCATTTAGGGAGGATCTACTTATATTAAAATTTTAATTTGCATTCCTCAATTTAGAAAATTCTGATGTCATATACAGATTATGTAAGTAATAAATAAATAAATTATTCTTTATTCTTGGGGCCGCTGGTTCCTGATATATAAGAAGTTAATGGCACGAATAGACTGAGGGATTGCACTGCAGAGACTAACAATAATGTGAGAATCCTGAAGTAAAATAATAAAATGACCTTATGCATTTCAACAAGTGCGAACAGCTCAATCTCTGGTCTTAAAATTTGCTAAAAACAAGTCAGCTAGGCAACTGCAAATGAAAGAATTGAGCACAATCCATTTAATTGACTTCAAAATATTTAGAGAGCTGCCCGTCTCATCTTGAATTAAAAAAAAAAGCAAATAAATGCAGAACTTGTCCACATGTAGGCATGAAGGTGTGCCATCCTCCACAGTATTGTCACTTGTGCATCTCAGTGATACTGTCCTTTCCAACTTGAGTGTCCTCTTAATTTTTCTGCCTTCTTTACCTTTATGCGCCCTTTCATGTTATAAATACATGTTGTCTTACCATATTCTCAAAATTTACCTCATAAGTTACAGATTCAAGGCTTTCTTATCAAACAGAACATACAGCAGGAAGCATGGCTCACTCTCATCACTTGCACAAGAAAAAATTATAACTTTGATCACTTATAGTACCAAACTTCTTTTCGGGTTCAATGTCTAAGATCAGAACGGTATTAATTTCCTTATTCTCAAACAAAGCCAACCATCAAACAGACTCTTGATACTGATAGAAGAGCTAGCATTAAGCAGGGACTATTTAATGAATGATACAAGCATACGCATCAGGGTTTTGCAATTGCAGGAGATAGGCTTCCACAACTTTGCAAATTCCCAAGGCCTTCATCTTGCCAGATTCAAACTCAGTATAATACTATTAAATGTTCTAACTAGGCAAATGTATGAGCGTGAGCTAGCAAAATATTCCTTCAAAGATGTTGATCTGTTTAATGCTTCCACCCTGCAATTGCCTTGGATGAGGTCAATGCTCTTCACAGCCTGGGATGGAGCTGTGAGCATGATCAACCAAGGCTTTGAATAACCTTGATGGAAGATTGGAGAAGGGTACAAGTTTTAAAACCCATGCGAGGAAGTGAAATTAGGACAGCAGTGCCCAGGAAATTACTCTAAATGCATTGTGAACTCGGTTAGAATGAGGTGCTGATGATGGACTATACTTTATATGTTTTAAGTTAAGGGGCTCTTTTCTTGCTTCCCTTCGTCCCAAGGTGTTGTTCTCTAACTTGTATAAGATCAAGCAAGAAAGGACAGAGGGAGAGGACGTTATTTCAAGATTATATATGTTTCTTTAATTTATTTCTGTAAGATCAGAAAAAGGAGAACGAATTTTTCCCTCATTTTCTGGTAGGTTTTCATCTCTATCATAAGTTTATGGCTTAATTAAGAAAAGTGATCTTTCTATCAAAATATATGGAATTTCATAATTGATGGAATATTAACAGATGCCAGAACTTATAGTTTATGATGGCGATTCTTGATGTATCTCTATAGTTGACGCAAAATGGTAGTGACCTAATAAAGCAGCTCGAGAGAGTGCACTTCAGTGACTTTGCAATGATGCTAGAAACCTGAGGTTAAGGAATTCAGGGTTCTTATGCATTTGAACAATTGTGGAAATGTGAAATTCAGGGTCCGGAAATTTCTATAAAATGAATTAGGTTTATATTTCAAGATCCTTTAAGAACAGAATTCTGTTTCATATTACAATATTATATTGAGTACTATGTTTTCGTACATCAAGTCACGTGACAACTGTCTATAACGATCTTGGCAGTTTTAATAGAATTTTTTTATTTACGTACCAAATCGCTCAGCACTCTGCTAAAATCAGCAGATGTAAGAATCCATAAAGAAAACTTTGGGAACACCTAATTTCAGTGGAAATTTTACTTTCAAGCTTCGTCAACATAATTTATATATAATAAGCTTTATTATCAGCCACATCATCATATTTAGCTGCAGGGCATAGAAGATAGGCACAACTGGAAAAGTACACCATATAATGGTAAAGCGAAAGGGTGTCTCATAAGATTGGTTCAAGCATAGGCCTCTGGTTTCGCCATGAGAAATGCCTCCACAACCTTGAAGACAACCAAGGCTTTCTCCCTGCCAACCTTTGTATGCTTCTCTTTAATCTCAACCCCAGGTTTGGATGATACTTGCTAACATGCTTGCCTTTGCATCCTCCCTCCTGAGTGGGCTCAAGCTTGATCTCATATGACACTGATTCAATCCTTTCCAGTATGTCATCACCCTCAACAACTGCATACCTATATCTCAAATTCTCCTTGTCTATTGTATCAATTCTATGCTTCAAGTGTTTGATGTTAGCACCTGCATTAAAGGCAAACCAATAATTTCTGTGTCAGTCATTTTTGCTTGTTACCTATCATGAAGGGACACTATCATGCTAATTACTTATATAAAGTAATATGAAATATAAGATGGAACTAGCCTTCAATAATGGTCATCTTCCTGATGCTTCCGGGGCCTCCGTTGCCTTCGATGAGTTCAATGCTTTTAATAGCCTGGGGCATGAGCTTAGGGATGAGGTTGTCAGCATCTAGGATCAAAGCCTTGAACATCCGTTCAGCGGGGACAGGGCTACTGAACTCCTCGGTGAAAGTCTGGACGTCCTTGTTCTCCAGCTGAAAACTGTAGAGGAAAAAAGAAACAGAAGGCGATGGAATACTTGAATTGCAGTGGTGTGAGATAATAGAGAACAGTGGTGGTGGTATTTATAGTTCAAGATTGAAGAAGATCATAGGCAAGTAGTTGATGTTGCATTTGAAATATTGCTTCAAGCCTTCAACTACCAGTACCAAATTGCTATAACCATACCTGTGTACGTGCCTGCGCCCATTATTACAAAATGTACCGTCCTTGCATGCCACTCGACAAAGTGTAACCATGCAATCCTTGATCATATTACTCTTCAGTTTAGTAAGTGACACTATATATGAAAATAAGAAGCTTGTAATTATCAAGGCCAATCGACCCATTTTTCTTTTCCTTTCTGTTTTCTCTTTTTGGTACTTTGATGATAGCCATACATTGCTAGCTAGAGAGAAGAAAATTAATTAAAGTTATGTATCTCATCTTTGGTGAAGAAGACCCAGGCTACCATGGAAACAAAACTCAATTTGCAGTCATTTAAGGCTAATCAACCTCTAACTGATCCTCCCATGGCAGTATAAGGATTTTTATTTATTCATTTGGGATGGGCTACACATAAGTGCACCGCTAATTTAAGTGTGAGAGAATTGTACCTGAACTTAAATGAGGGGCTGGGATTTCCCTGTTATCATCTAACTAACTAGTTGAACTTGGGTTGGCTGCAACTCATTCACCGCTTCTTTATTGCCACTAAAGATCTTAGACGTCAACCACCAAGTTGAAAAAGAGCTATAACATAATATGTCAAGAACTAGTATTCTAATACTAGAACAATTTGCTATTAATTAATAGCATTATGCCATTATGCCCTTTGTTGCCAATTAGAATTCTCAAGTTTTTAAATCCCAATTAAGGTTTCCCATGCCCCTATAACTCTGCAGCATTTGTGCTTCTGCAGTATGGTTGTTAAATTTTGTATGCTTTTCTAGATGCTTTAATTACTTGTTAGAAATATAGAACCAAAAAGTTAAACGCTGTGTGCAAAAATAGGAGCATGGAGCTCGTCCTATTTAATGGCCGAAATATAAATTGTGGTTGTCTAATTTAAAGATGTAAGCTAGACGTCCCACAGCCTTGATTTCCACCTCAGACAATCAGGGCATCCTTTTTTACCCTACTTAATTTTTTTGTTCGATATTTTGGGATTATTATGAGTCACCAGCTAAAAGTATTCGTGTTACATCTTTAAGATTGACTTTTTTTTTTGTTTTTTACGTATAAGATTGACAATGATTTTGAAGATTAAAGGGTTATACAAGTTGACATCAATCCTTGGAAAAATAAATAATAAATTGATTTTTCTTACATTTACTCACATCAGTATACATATATATTATTTGGTATATCTGTAAGTAAAATTAATTTTAAATACATTTAGATAAAATTATTAAAAATATCTATATACATAGATATATGAGTCCACTTCATAAAAGAATTAAAAGAATTTTTTGTAGAAGAAATAATGTTATTATACACACCTTTTAATATTAGAATTAATTTTGAGTATGCAGATTAATTCTGAAAGGAATTCAATCGTACCCAAATATGAGCAAGTTAGGAGTGACATAACAATGCTTGCACTATCATCAAAAAATTGGAAAAATAATTAGCAACACATTCTATACACATGACATGACATTATTTAATTTTAAATAGACTTAGATACACTTTAATAAATTGATACTTAATACTTTATTGTATATTCTAAAGCCTCTAGATAAATAATGTATATTGCTTTCTTTGCAATATACAGATGACTTTAAAATAATACTTTTACAACTATTCATTTACAACCGTTACATAATATATAGAAGAAAGCACAGTAGAACAACACCTGCGGTACTGAAGTAGGTTAATGTTCAAAATGTCCAAGAATCCTGTAATGCTGCTTCTATCTCATGAATGTTTCTTGCTTGTTTCGCTGTTTTGAGGGTGTCTTCTAGTTCTTGCCACCCTGAGCTTCCTTAGTTGGAACTTTTCTGGGTGTGAAACTGGGCTATACGTTAACTATTTCCAGTTAATGATAAAAAGGTTATGCTGATATGTTAATGGTACAATGACATCTAATATTGTGTTAAAGTTTTTTCCTTTCAATACTTGGGTTCAAACTCAAAATTTTACGCATGTACATTTAAGTGATTTGGCACTCCATTAATCACCAAAAAAAAATGATAATGCGGTTATCTTGAATGAAAAATGAATCCTTTGCATGGCTTATATGTTTACAAATGGATAACATGACATCAATGCAAACTGCGACTGTGTGCTAAGAAATATGAAAACAACTGGAAATCACACACAACCTCAACACATTTATTGGCAAAAGCACAGACAAATTAACAGGAACTAATTAAAGAAAAGACTGGAAAAATGATTCTTCAACTTGGGCTGATTTAGTTATAATCGGGATTGGCAAGAAGGAAGCCTTCAATAGCCCTCAAGAACCCAGTAGACTTTTCTTTGCTAGCATTCAACTCTTCCTGTGAAATTTGCACATCGCCTCTGGTGAAGTACTTGGCATGGGCCTTGACGATGCAGCCAGCTCCATGAGGGGCAGCCACCAACTGGTATTCATAAGAAATCTTGTCTAATTTGTCTGAATCTGACAAGCCACTGCCTTCAATGGCAGTGTAGTGGAACATTTACTTCTCTGTGTCAACCACCTCTACCTTCTGCTTTACATAACCTACATGTCCATTCCACATATATAGACTATAGTCCATGAAATGAATATATAATAATGAAATAATAAATTGTTGTATGATTAAGAAATCAAACAAACCTTGAGGAAAAGTGAGATTCTTGATGGTTCCGGGCCCACCACCTCCTTCAATGTTTTCAGCACTCTTAAGGAACTGTGGTAAAGCTTTTGGGAAGACATTGCCAGAGTCGAGGACAAGGGCTTTGAAGAGTTTGGCTGGAGGGATGGGAGAGGCATTCTGGCTTTAATAAGTAAAACCACCCATGATTTTGCAAAAAACAAGACAGAAAAATGGGATATTAGCAATGTAAGATTGTAGAAACTGAAGGAGAGATAGCAGCACAGTAGGCTTGTAGCCGTGAGTGGAAATAACGAAATAGATATGGTATTTATAGACACTGGTGGGCTTTGGAGACTTGACTTACAAAATTGTATGGCTGGCCTTAACGTCTTATTAAGACCCTTGGGCCGTGGGAAGAAAAATCGGCAGTTCAAATATCCTAAGAGGTGGCGGCCTTCCCCTCCCACACGTCAATATTTCGAGACTTCTGGATGCCATAGATTCAGGTTTGTTAGGAACAAAAACGGTGCCCTTCTTACAGTAAATGGGCTGGTCCAACAAGTTGTGGTCATCTTTTGAGTAAAGGTTCCACTATTTTTTCTAAGTATTTTTATTAATTTTTAAGTAAACCTAAATATTTTATATGTTTACATATTTATCTTTTAATACATATATATATATATATAATAGACATGCTTAGTTAAAAAAATTGTTTTGGATAATTAAAAGAGATATGTTTTATTATTCTTTTTTCACTTGTTCATTACCTGATTTAACGTCCAAGCAAACAAGTCTCATTAATATATGCGTGTATCACACAAATTGATATTTGAGTAATATATGGATCGCTTCAAGTGATTTGGTCAAAGGTGGATGTGTCTTTAATTACAAAAATGTCTTTATTTCCTTCATAATAGTGATGGTTGTAACTTCTTCACAACTCTGTTGATTTCGTTATTTTTAAAATTTTATTTTTATTTATTTTTTAATATAATATTTAAATTATTAAATTTTATGAAATGTAATAAATTAATATATTATACTACTTAATTACAAAAAATATGTGAAAAATATAAAATTAGAATAATATTTTTTAAACTCTATTGGAATTAAATGAAGTGCCCTAGAGAATACTATTTACTGTATTTATAGCAATTTTGATTAATTCAAATGTATATCAATACATATATTTTTTATTTATATAAATAGCATTGGTTACTTGCAATTAACAAGAAATTGAAAACACAGGGAGGAATACAAACGACAGAATTAGTCAACCATAACCCCAAACCCAGACATTTATGGCGTAAGACAGAGGAGGGAAGCAGAAAAACAGTGAAATTTACGAGTTGAGTATTGTTTCAGCTGTAATCAGGATTGGCCAAAAGATAAGCCTCAATGGCCTTCACGAATCCAGTGGACTTCTCTTTGCCAGCATTCAATTCCTCAGGTGAGATCTGCGCATCGCCTTTGGTGAAGTACTTGACAGTGCTCTTGACGATGGTTCCTCCATCAGGGGTCGCCTCCAATTTGCTCTCATGACTTATTTTCTCCAGTTTATCTGTCAAAGCAACACCTTCGATCAAGCTGTAATGGTACACATAGTTGTGCTTGTCAACTGTGTCCACCTTGTGCTTTACGTATCCACCTGCGTGCCCATATAAATTAATTACACTAACCTTCAGCAAAAGTACTGAGCTTAGTTCCTAAATAATGGTTTTGATTAATTAATTAATTAGTTAAACTAACCTTCAACAAGAGTGAGCTTCCTAATGGTTCCAGGCCCTCCATCTCCTTCAACAGTTTCGGTACTCTTAATTGCCTGGGGTAAGGCCTTTGGGAAGACATTGCTAGAGTCTAGGACAAGGGCTTTGTAAAGTATAGCAGCAGGTACAGAAGAAACGTACTCGCTTTCATATGAGAAAACACCCATGATTCTCTAACTTGACACACAAATGGGATTCAAGCAAAATTAGATAGTATTCAATTAAATCGCTTTGTTGTGTGCTAGGGATTTGGGTTATGGGCATGGCATTTATTTATAGGCGATGATGGCATCAAGTGCCTAATGGGATTCTTATCCTCCATTTGGGATTATTTTTTAAGAATTTCTAAGTTTTCATGATCCCCTTAGAATTAGTGTAAAATAAGAGACTACTTGCATGCCCACTTATTTTAATAAACCAATTAATAGATTGATTACTTGTATAATCTAATATGAAAAAAAAAAACGAATTAATTAGGAGGTTGTATAAAACAAAAAATCAAACTAGGAACTAAAAATGGCTATATATCCACCAACACCGTGTTATTTATATAGATGGATAGATAGATATGGACAAATCAAAATGCATTAGATTTGAAGGTTCATACTATATTCTTAGGATTTCTTAGTTCTTAGTTGTCCTTTTTAGTTGATTTTGATCGCGCTAATTTTCTTTCTCAAAGATAATATTTTCACCAAATAAATATATAAGGAATCTTGTTTGACAAGCCCAAAAAAAAGGTATCCATCTAAGATTAATTAATAAATACGAACCCCTTCGATATTAAATTTAAACAAGCTTAATCAAAAGTGTGAATAGACAAAAATAAAAAAGAATTAAAGCAATGGACAATTGGAGAAATAGACTAATTAGATGGTCATCAATGTCAGGATATATGTCTATATAATTATATCATTAGTATACATGAGACTGTCAACATCCAAATTGGTAGATTATATGTGTATATATGCAAATTGTAAATAAATAGTTGCAAGTTAATGTATAATAAGTAATTGATATAAGCAATTACAAGACTATTTACTACTATTCAAAAAAATATATGAACAATGGAATAATGGGAGCCAAACATGGTGTCAAAATTATTGGTGACGTGATGATCAATAAAAACAAATTTTTTGCAGTACATTGCCAATGTCGGTGTTACATTTCAGTGCAAATTTTATAAGATGCCCTTTAGATTATACAAGTAATTAATCTACCTTGTTTAACAATTCAAGTTAAGCATTGGCTCTAAAATAAGCATGTTTGGAAAGTAAGCTTAAGTTTACTTTGACTAAGCCTATATAAAATTTATATATTTATATTTATATTTACATATTTTATAAATTTATATATAGTTATATATTTTGTGACATTATAGACTAGCAAGCCAAACCAAATCTTTTTATTTTTTTTATTATAGATTAGGTCATGATTTTTAATTTTCTAAAATAAAATAGGTTAAAACTAAAATTTAGTCTATATCAAAGTAATAGGTCCAATCCAAACTAAGAATATACTATGCAAGCCTAACTTAACCTAAGCTAGCCTATTTCTACCCGAATGCCCTTTATACTTTGGGTTTGTGCTTATGCAAGTTTTCTTGTAAAATTGGAATCCCCTCATTGTTGATATAGTAGAAGGCCCTAAAACTTGGTCTAAGGGTTGGGAAATAAAGGAAAAAGGTGGCATTAGAAATGAGAACTAATTAAATCAGTAATTCTGCTAATTAAAATGATTTATAATTATAAAAGAATGCCTTTTTTTATCAGAGATATTTTGAAGATAATTGAGAAAGAGATGTGATTGAAACTTGGAATTTTCTCCTATGAAAAATGAATCTCAACACCAAATGTGCTGTGTGTTGTGTCATTGTAGATATTCTTATAGGAAAGTAATATATTGTATTTAGGTTTGTGAATTTGAGCGGGTGAAATTGGATGGATAGCATAGTGTGATGTTGTTAGGATCAATGTGAAGAGATCCAAATCCACATTTTATGCTACTCAAAGTGCTATTTAAATGGCCTCTCAGTCATGAATTTCTTAATTGTTTGGTTTAAAATTTAGATAGCAAATTGATATATGATATCAATTGCAAGGGTTACTACCAAAGTAGCATTTCCAAGAAACTTATTTTCCTTGGGGTCACAGAAAAGACTAGTCTTCCACGGGGGGAACACCCATAAGGCCATAACTAGTCTCAACATTGGAAAGCACAGCAGGCTCCAGAGTCCAAAGTTCTTATTTAAACTCTACTTTCCCAATACTTAGAGTACAGTTAAAATATTTTTATAAATTAAATTTTATTAAATATTTATTTAAAAATTTTAAATTTATTAAATTTATAAATTAAGCTACAAAATCTTGAAGTTTAAAAGCTCAAATAAATTTTTATAAACTTCTAATTTCTTCCATGGAAGGACCTTTTTCCTATTTATTCAGCATATCTAATTGATTGCTGCTCAAATGCTCTTACTATCTAAGAAGAAATTTTGAATGCAAAGAATTTCGCAAACATACATTCTTTTCATTAATTTGCATCTTAATTATTACAGACAACTGATTTGCAAAGTAATACATGGATTGGAATATTTTAGCACTCAATATTTATCAGTCCTCAATCATTGAGTACCCAGCGATACAAATCAAGACAAAACAGATGGAACACTCACAAGCCACTCAAATTAACAAATTACTACGCATAACTTAAGGACTGACCCAGAGAAAACAGTCAGACCAACCTAACAAAGGGTCCAACTTAATTCGTTGCACATCAAAAGCAAGCCCTTTAATTTGTTACACATAGTATAAAATTATAAAGTATAAATCTAGTTGTAATCAGGATTTGCCAAACTATAACCCTCAATTGCTTTGAAAAGTGCAGCTCCCTTTGCCTTTCCATCCCTAAGCCCCTCCTCCGATGGGGACGATGACCTTGTCGACCGATCCACCGTCAGGGCCATTTACCGATTTGGTCTCGAATGAGACTTTCTCGAACTGTTCCTGCAATGCGTCCCCTCCCACTAAGCTGAAGCTTGAGGGTTCCAGGACCTCCATCTCCCTCAAGGATTTCAACACTCTGAATGGCCTCAACAACCTTTGGGATAAGGGCATCAGAATCCAATACCAGGGCTTTAAAGTTTAAACAGTTTAGCTGGAGCCACACTTGATGTGTTCTCGTCCTCGTTATGTGTACACCCCCATGATCGAATATGGTAAAGATAGATAGATACACAGAAAAGTACCAATTGTATGGAGGAGATGGTTTAGTCTGTGATGTGATTTATGAAAGAAAACTATATCATTGGATATGTGTACTGATGTGCCCCTTTACTTAGCTGCATGATTAAGTTCATTGAATTAAGCTGAGTGAGGCTGTAGATAAGTTTTTTTATTGGGATAATGATTTTCCTTTTTCATATTCTATTGGGGGCAACTCTATTTAATGGCATGATGAAAAAGACTTTCATATATAAAGAAAAGACCAAGACTTTGTCAAGGAAGGCGGATTTAAATATCTATTAGTCCAAAGTAATTATCAGCTTGCTACAACACTTTTGTAGGTGCAGGTTCCATCATTGCATTCCTATGTCATTAAAAATTTGCTCCATAATCTCGCCGGGTGCTCTCTGAGTGGCATATATTAATTTTCTATGGCGTGTAGATTAATTCTCCTGTTAAAAATTAACTATAAGGAGAACCATTTAAATTTAAATGCTTACATATAAACATGACAGCTCATATGCAAGTTGTGTACATAAAATTTTTTACTTGAAACAAAAATAGGAATTATGCTATTATTTTTTATAGGAAATATTACATCATGTTACATCATTTTCCTTTTTTACGAAGAATCAAGCCTCTTGTCATAGATACTCAACAAATAAATTTAAATCTTTTAAAATGAGAATTATATTTTAAAAAGTAAAATATAAATAAATTATTATTGATAAAAAAATTAATGTTATCTTAAATTTATGAATTATTATTTACTTATTTATATATATTAATAATTATAATTATTAATTTTTTCATCAATAATCATCTAATTAAATTTTACTCTATAAAATATATCTTACAATTTAAAAATTTTCAATTCTTCAACAAACGTAAGTGTGCCACCACTTTAGTCCAATCCAAAGAGACAAATACATAAATAATGAATTAATTTTGAAGTTTGCATAAAAAATATTTGAGAAATTTGACTGTATAACATTTGCAAATATAGCACTTCCACACAAATAACCCTCTAAACATGGGTGAATCAAATTAAGTTGACGTGACATCTTGAAACTATAACTTAGTCTTCCACTAATTGACCAAGAAATCGTTGCAATTTATTCAATTGTGTTCATATGTTGACCATGAAACCATTCATTCATTTGAATTACAAGTTTGTGATAGTCAATGCGATTTAATGGCAAATTCTCTTTCTTGCATGGAGGTATAATTTCAAGGGGGAAAAAAACACTAGTTCAGTTGACTGCAGTGATTGTCTGAACCGAAACATGTGGGGCGGTGATGCTTGGTGCTGAGAACGTGGCACACCATGATGAACCCATTTTATGAGTTGGGTTTTTGACATTTTCTGGTTAGTCGGATAACATGGTTCACGCACATTAAATAAGTTATATTAAATTTAATTTAAATTTTATATGTAAAAAGATTTATTCGTAAAAAATTTCTATTTAGTCACTTGATCATATTTTTAAAAAATTAATCTTTATTTATTAAATGAAGAATACTTAAAAGAAATTATAAAGAAAATGATAACACGGCTTTAATTCTAACATCATTTATAAATTATTAAACTGTGTTTGGATAAAATTTGTGGCCAAATAAAAAGGAAAAGGAAGAGGGAAAAAGAAATAAAGTTGGATGTACAATTGTTTAGCTTTGTAGGACGGCAATGCTTCAAAATTCGCTACCTAAATCCATCGCTTTCCCATTGAGTCATTGGCCAATTGCTTTCCCATCCATATAGCTCCCATTTCCACAAATTCATGTTTATACAAGAAAAAGTTGATCTCACGTAAGCGATAATAACCAAATTATCATAAATCAGCTTATTCTTTTAAATAAAAAAATTCATAAAATTCTATATATAAAAATAATATAACCGCAATATTCGCATCTGGGAACCTTACCCCCATATGTTGCTGGGAAAAGGAGATGAAAGTCCATTTCATAAAGACAGAGAGATATCCTTTGATTTGATTGATTTGTAAAGATGCAAGACACACCAAACCAAGCAGATCGTTTGCACTTCGTTATAACACTAATGTTTCAGTCGTGATCAACATTTGGCAAAACCTAACCCTTACCGCTCTCGAGGTGGCTCAAATGTACTAGTATAGTAATTGACTAGGGAACCTTAATTAAGTCAATTTTCCCGACAAGAAGTGCCGACAGTCTTTCACTAAAAAAAAGTCTTTGGATACAGACTTGTTACCGCAGAATTTGCGACCAGATTAGATCTAAAAGAGGAAAACAATTGAGCTTGACTTGGGCGAAACCAGAGACATCAAGGACGGCAGAGTTTCAGGAAGGAATAATGATTGGTATCCGTAAAATTTGGATGTTTTCACTTTTTTATATTATTTTAATATTTTAATATTTTTATAATTTACTATATAAAATTTATTTTTTATATTTTTTTTAATTTTATATTATCTCTCTTATATCATTCTACATTAATATAATGCCGTAACAGAGTCCGCGTCTCATCAGGAAGTTGCCACAATTAATGAACCTTATCGCTTGCCTTTCCGTCCATTGCTAGGCTCCAATATTTATCACAATTTAAAGAAAAGATCCATATACAAATTAAATTTATTTTATAAAAGTGACAAATAATTTTATATATATATATATACATAAATTTTAAATTTTAATTTTAAGTTTAATAAAAAAAATTATAAAATAATCAACTGATATCATTGTAGAAGTCATGACCATACTAATAAATTTAATAAATACATCTATGGTAGGACAACCATTTAATAATAAAATGATGAGTTGAGCATGATAGAGATGATATAATTTCTTCTGCAAATATCATTATGTTTGGACCCACATACAATACATTTATTATATCTTCCGTTCATTATGTCAGTGCTTGTCTCTATATGTCACTTTATTTGCGGATAACTATCTGATTGATGCCGGTAATATTCTTCTTGCTCCATAGCTTTCCAAGTGAACGTGCCGTTTGGAACACTGGGGAGCATAATTGATTTTAAATAAAACTATTAAAAAGCATATATGTTCAATTAAATAACATATTTTTCAATGGGATTGAGTAAAGATCTCAAGTTTTGAGAACTTGCACATCGATTAAACTAATAAAAAAATACAAATACAAAGATTGACTTAATATTCACCAAAATAAAAGATTGACTTAAAACACTAATCTTATTTTTACAAAAATTTTTTTACATAAATTTCACAAAATTCATTTATCACTATTAGATTTTAAATCTATCTATGAGACTCACCACATTAAATAGTGATGATTGTGTCTTATAAATTTTGAGTGAAAAATTTCGTGAAAAGAGTTTCCTAACTCAATCTTTAAGAATTGATTTAATTAGTTAAGTTATCTTGTGACTTTTGAAAAAATATAATTTGTCAAACTGAAATTTAAATTTCTTTAAATTTAAATGTCTGAAAATCAGTAATAGATATAATTTTATGAGTAAAAATTAATTTGATATGAAAATACCTTACGGAAAATAAAAGAAAAAAGAGTTTATCGGCTCCAAATGACTCCCTGTCATATCATTCATGCCAACAATGTAAAACTCCGAAAGTGCAAACACATCTTTTATCAAATATCAAGAAACTCTTGTACGTAGATGTATTATTATTTACCAAGTACATCAGCAATACACCAGCAAATACAAAAGGGGCATACATACTCATAACAAAGAAAGCAATCAAACCCTTAATCGGCAGCCAAAGCGTTGTAACCATGAAAACGAAGAAAGGAAAGCCATAGCCAGCAGACCCATGTGATCATGGACCCACTGGTTGATTTGCGATTTTAGTTATTACAAACGTAGCCAAAGCTTAATTGGGTAATATGCAGGGTGCTATATGATAATAGAGATTAGTTGTAATCGGGATTTGCCAAAACGTAACCCTCAATGGCCTTGAAAAGAGCATCGCCCTTGGCTTTGCCAACCTTGAGCTCTTCTTCACTTGGCTGAGCATCTCCTTTGGTGAAGTACTTGATAATCACCTTCCCAATGGATCCTCCATTAGGGCCTTCCACCAATTTACTCTCGAAACTGATTTTCTCCACCGTGTCTGGGAACGAGCTCCCTCCAACTATGCTGTAGTTGTATCCAAAGTTTGCCTCATCGATGGCATCAATTTTGTGCAACACATACTCCGTTTTGCCACCTGCATCCACATCAAATTCTTTCTTAACTCAATTATTCAAATTAATGAATTGTAACTACTGATTTTATATATATATATATATATATATATATATATATATATATATATAGATATGGATATGATTTTGTAGATAGAGCATATACTGATAGATCACTCACCTTCAACGAAAGTGAGCTTCTTGACAGAGCCAGGGCCACCATTTCCTTCAACGAGCTCAACACTCTGAATGGCCTCTACAGCCTTTGGGATTATGGTATCAGAATCATTCACCAAAGCCTTGTAAATCTTAGCAGGGGGCAAAGAGGAGGTGTTCTCGTTCTCGTAATTGAAGACACCCATGATGATGAACTAGGCAGATACAAAACCAAGACGGGGAGAGGGCTAACTAGGAAATCAATGCAATTATGAGAAGATGCTGGATGCGGTTTGTGAGCACAGAAGAAGATGCTATTTATGGCCACTGGAGCGTACTGGGTGGTCTGGCTTTGCTCATATGCCAACTGATGGTGTGAATGGAGGTTGTTGAAATTTTTTATTGTAATAATCTTTTGGTGGCAGATTTTCTGGGGAGGGACTTAAATGTTTAATAGCATTAGATGAAGACTAGGATGAAAAAGTATAAAGAAAGTTTAAGAAATGGTCAAAGAAGGCGGTGGTTTTAATATACATTCACAGATCAGCAGCTGGCCCGTCTTCCAGAAGGTGTACAAGGCTTTGAACGTTCCTGAACATCGGATAAATTGAATAGCCGAGGGAATCGCAGAGGTAATAAATTTGTTGAATTTTTGTTTTAATTTAGATTACATTGGATTCAATATATAATTAATATATTGATATCATATAATCACTTATTAATTATTATTATTATTTATCAAATATATAATAGGAATATTTGAGAAATAGAATTATTCAACTGTCTCTCATAAGAATTGGGGTAATCTCTTTTGGAAAATTGACCAAACATTGATTATATTGTGTATGTCATGTATATTATTAATTACTATTGGTTAATGTGACCAAAGAAATAAAGAAATTGAAGGCCCCAAAAAAACTATGGTTTTTGGTAGGAAAAGTTGCACACCTACAACAAACAAATTTCAAATTATTAATTTCAGATGACCATAATATTAATTTATACTTAATCATTTGTACAGGAAAGTTTGTATATACACTTATGACAGAAAAATTTATAATTTGGGTATCACTTTAAGGGTATGGATACTTAATGAAAAATTTAATAAAAAAAAATCAATGAGAGAATGTTAATGAGAAGAATTTTGGGTAGATCTCGACAATTTTTTAAAACAAAAAAGGTTAATGCACCGAAATGCATAGAGAACAGAATAATACCCAGCAAATCCGGCGCGTTTTCGCTATCCCCAAGAACTCGAAACGTGGGTTCATCCACGGCAATCATGCAACCAAAGGGTTGAATGTACCCACCTCTTTGAATTTTCAGAAGGTGTGCGGCAATTTGTTGTTCGGGAAAAGATTGGATCGAAGTTCTTCAGGACTGTGAGTAGTTAACAGTTTCACCAGGCTCGCCGGATTGCTCGAAAACGGCATGAAGGTGAGCATCTTCAGTATACTGAGCAATGGCTTTGCTGATGCACTCTGTGTGATGAGCTCTCAGATGGCTTGTGCCCGAATAGTGAAGTTGTGGTGTGGAGCGATTGGTTCCTTCGCTCTCCTCCTGTTTGGTTTCTGTGAAATCGAAATTGCTGGAGAGTAAATCTCTATGTGCAAGGTAAAGTCAATAATTTAGGATCAACGTCTTAATTTGGATGTCCCCTAATGGAGTAGAGTGATTTACACAATTTTAAAAGTGTATAATATTAATTGATGTAATTAAAATTGTAAAAGAAATTTTTGTATATGCATTAAAATATAGGAATATTGTCCTATATTTTTATAAACTTACACTTCTTTTGGTATGTAAGCTAACAAACTTCGCATAAAATGTAATTTAAAAAGTCCCTTCATATGGAGATTATGTCACTGAATCAGGTGATGATATAATACTAAAGTGTAATTGAGTGAGACATTGATATATATATATATATATATATATATATATATATATGTGTGTGTGTGTGTGTGTATAATTGTAAAAAAAAATATAAATTTGTGTGGAAAAGTATAGTATAAAATTAATGTGGCGTGCATGACCTAATAAGTGCTAACTGTATTTGCACGATGTTTTGAATCTGATGAATTCCAAATTTGACAAATTTATTGCGCGGGAAGAGTAAAAGGAACAACGACTAGCTAAGCTTGACTGACTCTGAATTCTGGAAAACGACTTTCGCTTATTTCTAGCCCTATCGCTTTCTCGTTGCTTTCACATCCATATACCGCTTATTTCTAAATTCCTTCGTACGTCTTCCCCAAAAGCAATTCATTCTCTTCAATTTTTTTTTTTTTTAAAGAAAGATTTGAAAAAGGATAAAATAGGTTATAATCATTAGAGTCGTCAATTTTAATTTAATCATGAACTTAGCTCAAAATTGAATTGAACAAATTAAGAATTTAATTTAAAATATTTGATTCAAACTAAATTTGTCCGGAATTGTATAATTCTTTTTTTAATTATCTTAATTATTTATATTAAAAAATTAGATGTATAGATAATGAATATATGGCCTAGTATAACCATTTAGCATTTAAAGTTATACTTTATTAATAATTAGATTAACATAACAATTAAATACATAATTTATTTTAAATTCAAGTTTAGATTTAAGACGTTCACATGATCAGCCCATCAGGTCAGGACCAGTTCGAACTTCTTATTTGTAAGTTGGGCTTATACCATTCATAACTTCTTCCTTCTTTTTTTTTTCGAGTCTTATGAATGGTATAAGACCAACTTATTATAATGGACAGATTGTCCTAGATGATACTGGGAACCAAATGTATGCAATTTTTAAATAGACGACACTTTGATTTGATCAAAATCGACAAAGCCACGCTTTTCTGTTAATGTTAATAAAGATGAAAACTCAAATACAGAACCTTATATATATATATATATATATATATATATATATATATATATATATATATATCAAACACTTGTATATCCAAATATAATCTCATTGCAAAAGTAACACACAGAAGTCACCAATTTCAAGGAAGCACGCATGCCATGACTTGCACTAAAATGAAGCACTCACTAAACAGCCAAAGCCACCTTATGCTTATAAAGGAACCTCACTCTCTAATCTGTTACTGCTTTCAGATTTCAGTTGTAACTAGGATTAGCCAAAACGTAACCCTCAATGGCCTTGAAAAGTAAAGTCCTTCGCCTTTCTCTACACGAAAAGCATAATTCACATCCATTACACACTAGGAGCTCTGAAATTTGACATTTGTTTCTAACTCGAATGACTTTTGGTTAATGTTGTCCTGTTGGGGTGCTACATGTGCGATGTCGACTCAGTTTTAATTTCTTACCTAGGGCTCTGCTAAAGCCCGCTGAAGCAGAGCAACACCGCTCAATCTTTAATGGCTAAATATAATCACAGAGAAACTTGTTTTTTGTTCAAAAATTTCTCTCTCCCTATGCAAGTGTTTCATGTATTCGATAACCCTGAGCTATATCAAATTTTGTCGGATTTTGATCCAACGCAGCATAGTCCACATCAGAAATGATAATTGTAAGTAATTTTCTTCTGTATTCATTTATTCAAAAAGAACAATTCAGGGACATCAAATTTCACCAGTCCGCTGCCAAACCGAAGGAAAAGACAACCTTAATTATTAGTTGCCGCAACATAACGCAGCCAAAGCACAAATTGGGAAACGTGCAACACTATCACCAAACTGTTCTATGATAGAGATTAGTTGTAATCAGGATTCGCCAAAACGTAACCCTCAATGGCCTTGAAAAGAGCATCGCCCTTGGCTTTGCCAGCCTTGAGCTCTTCTTCACTTGGCTGAGCATCTCCTTTGGTGAGGTACTTGATACTCACCTTCCCAATGGATCCTCCATTAGGGCCTTCCACCAATTTAGTCTCGAAACAGATTTTCTCCACCGTGTCTGGGAACGAGCTCCCTCCAACTACGCTGTAGTTGTATCCCAAATTTGTCTCATCAATAGCATCAACTTTGTGCAACACGTAGTCCGTTTTGTCACCTGCATCCATCATTCACAATAAATTCTTTCTTAACTCATTTATTCAAATTAATTAATTATAATAACTGCTGATTATATATATATATATATATATATATATATATGATTTTATATACATGAGTCACCTTCAACGAAAGTGACCTTCTTGACAGATCCAGCACCACCATTTCCTTCAACGATCTCAACACTCTGAACTGCCTCTATAGCCTTTGGGACGATAGCATCAGAATCTTTGACCAAAGCCTTGTAAAGCTTGGCAGGGGGCAGAGTGGAGGTGTTCTCGTTCTCGTAAGTGAAGACACCCATGATGATGAAGAAGGCAGATGCAAAATCAAGAGGAGGAGGGGGCTAAGGCTAACTAGGAACACAAAGCAAGTATGTGAAGATGTTGGATGTGGTTTTTGAGCTGAGTAGAAGCTGCTATTTATAGGCTCAGGCCGGTGTCATATCTATTGTAACCCAAGATGAAAGTTGCCCAAGAGGTTGTTGAGCCGTTTTCTCTTTTCTTTCGTTGGGATTTGCCCCTTCTTTTTATTTTTTTTCCCTTCCTCCACAAAGTTCAGTATGAACTATGAAAACAGAACACAACAACATTATTATTTAAATATTTTATGAAGTATTTCAAACATTAGAATCAGCTTTTTATTTTCGTTCTCTTTAAATTTTGGCTTAAAAATTTTAAATAATTAAATTTATTAAATTTTATAATTTAAACTGTAACATTAGATATTTATCAAATGCTTTAATGTATTTTTGTAAAATTTTTAAAAATTTTATTTTATAAAACTAACATTTTTTATTAGAGTAACCTTTAATGTCGGTCTTTTTTTTTTTTTTCTAAAAGTTTAGTCTTCTGGTCTGTAAAGTGGTTTTTGGGTTTAAAAACATGAAAATTCTTGCATGGTCAAACCAGGCGGATTGGAAATATTCAAAGGATTCAACCGTATTCAGAGAAGGTGTACTGGTGTGCCGTGTTCGCATGGTGAGGACTGCTTGTAATAATGATGCGGTGCCACCAATTAATGTGAACCAAAATGTTGATGCGCTGCCAGTGTGTGGGCAGCCCACATGCCATGCATGTTTTCTTTATACAAACTGTGACTGAAGGTTGATCTTTCTCATTTCTCTTCCCTAACTAAAATAAAAAAAATGTTGATGCGCTTCTAGAATACTATTCCCCAAAAATTTTGAAATTCAATTATTTAATGTATAAAATATCACCGCCGGGCAAAAAGCATCAAAAAATGCATAAAGTTTTCCAAAAAAAAATAAAACAAAGTAGATAAAAGTTCTTTGACAAGAAACTTTTAACAGTTTCATTTTCCTTTATAATAAGTGACGTACTGTTTTATTTTTGAAATTTAAAGATGAGATGCAAAATAAGAAAATATAATATAAAATAAAGAAAAAAATTAGTAAAAAAGCAAAAATTTATAAAATATATATAAATACAAAGAAATAATTAAAAATCCTAAAGGTAAAAAAATTAAAGATAAACTATTCAAATAGTGCACTGTTTTTGGGAAAGAGTGTTGTTGGGAAAAAAAATCAGACAGTTTTATCTTTTAAAATGAAATTAATCTTACACTTAAAGGGTGAAAAAATGTCTGTTGTATAAGTAAAAAATAAAATTAAAAAAATCTATAAATTAAATTTAAATATAAAATAAAAAAATTATGAAAAATATATCAAAATATAAAAAATAAGAAATATAGAAATTCAAGTCACTGCAAATTTGTTTAAGAAATTCAAACAAAAGTAGACAAAATAATATACATATATATAGGTAACATAATTAGCAATAACATCACAGATTTTCTAGGCTACCATGATTGAAGACCAACCCTTTTTTTGGTTAGGAGAAATGCCAAGAATTGCTTATAAAAAGTAATAAATGATTGGATTAGGTAGTTCATATATATATATATATATATATATATATATATATATATATATATATATATATATATATATATATACACACACACACTTTTTTTGAAAATATTAAGTGCACGTTTAAATTGTACACTAAATCTGTATAATCAAATTGTATAAAAAAAATGTGAAATATTATTATTATTTTTTTATTGCAAACGTGAAGAAAAAGTATTAACTTGAGACATGCATATATCATTATTCCTTTTTTTTTTTTTTATCCACCGCTAGATGAGAATTGTGTTCACGCATCTTATGATCTGATTTTTTCGTATTACTCATGTTTCACATAAAATATTAAGATTTCTTAAAAATATGTATTTAAAGTTAAAGTATAATAAGAAAGAGATAAAAATAAATTTTAAAAAATTAATGAAAAATAAAATTTATAATTTAGATTTAAATATAAAATAAAATATAAAAAACTTATCAAAAATAAAAAAATAAGAAATCCAACAATTCAAATCACTATAAAGTTGGTCAAGAAATTTAAACAAAAGTGAACAAAATCAAATAGGTAATATGATTAGCGTTAATATCACAGATTTTGTAGCGTACCATGATTGAAGACCAACCTTTTTTCGGGTTAAGACTAATGCTAAGAATTGTCTATAAAAAGTAATGATTGATACTGTATGTATATATATATATATATATATATATATATATATTCATACTTTTTTTTATCCGCCACTATATGAGAATTCGGTTCACACATCTTATGATATGATTTTCTCGTATTACTCATGTTTCACGGGAGTAGGATTCCTCAAAATTATGTGTTTAAAGTTAGGATATAGTAAGAAAAAAAAATTAAAAATGAAAAAAGTAATGAAAAGATAAAATTTACAAACTTATAAAAATGGGCTTCTACGAAAGTGGGTAACTGTTTATGCAGAATTTTTCTAATAAAATTTTATTTACAAAATTAATTTTAAAAATTATAAACTCCTGCCTTATTCATGTGATAGTAGTGTATGGTCTTCTTTTTGTTGCTATTTTCCAGTAGAAAGTTCTGGAGGACTTATCTTGCGTTAATCTATTACCTTTCTTCCTCAAAAAAAATAGAAAAGAGTTCCAGCTTCCCTCCCCTCCCCCATGTGTTTTGTCTTTGTTAGAGAGTGCCAGCAGGGTGTGTGCCCAGCACACACTCTAGCGGCGCTTACAAGCAGCGTGCTACGCGTCTGCACGTAGGCCGTGAAGTTCATCTCTGAAATAGTTATTTTATTTTAAAAAAGAGAGTCCCAAAAAAAATAACCATAGTTGAATTCAAAATTATTCTACTTAATTGAAGATTTTTTGAGGTCAAATTTGATAAAAGTAATGTAATCTAAATGTACCTTTTTGTATAATTTTTTTTATGAAAAGAAAATAAAATTCTTTCTTCAAAAATAATATAAATCTATAACTAAATTTAATATCCTTTTTACTTAATTATAAAATATCTGAAAATAACATTAATACGAGTTAAAAAAATAAGAATATTTTTTTTTTGAATCCTGCACCATATGTCTTTTTATTATCATATTTTTTGTAAAATAAAAAAATATTTGACAAAGGAAATTTCAAATTAATTTAGTAATTTTCATATATATATATATATAAACACTTTTAAAATTTTGTATCTAAACATAAAATTAAGTATTTATTAAAATATATATTTAAATATAAATTAATTTATTTTAAATTATATTTATATTAATAAAATTTGATTTAAAAATCCTTATTCCCTAGCTTGCCAAAAATGCCATTCTAACTTGCTAATTTTTTTTGTAAGTATTAAATATTTACTTAAAAATTTTAAATAATTAAATTTATTATATTTGTTCACTTTTGCTTGATCTTTTTGTATAGAGTTTTTGTAAACAATCAAACTAAATTTCATTGTATGTAAGGTTTATTAAATCAATCATATTATTTTTATAAATTAAATTTAATTAAACATTTATTTAAAATTTAAAATTATTATATTTATTAATCCTTACAAGCTTATATAAATTCCACAAAATCTTCCCGGCCCCGCTAATTTTACTATTTACCGTTCTGTAATATAGACAACTGTCGACTTCTAGAAAACAATTTTGTGGAGACCCCTGTATTTTGGACACAGAACTTGCCTACTGATGCTGTAGCATTTGTCACCATTCGTGCAAGAAAACTTACTTCTTTAAGACAAACCATAATTTTAGAGATCGAATTACCCTAGTCGTGCTGAAGCATTTGTTGACCTGAAGGAAAAAATGAACTTCAAAATATTCAGCAGAGAATTGAAATTTAGCAGTTTCTATTGAGCTGGAACTAATACATCGACTCAAAAGTAAACACACTAAAGATAAGGCCGAATTTGAGGAAGAAAGCCAAGTTAAGATAAGCGCAAATATGCTACTACTTACTAAATTTACTAGTAAATATCGTATGTAACACAATTAATGCTTCAAGGAGCAGCAAATTTGACGCCCATCATCCACACATATAACCATGATAATTTGGCTTGACACTCTGCACTCTGCACCCATGCTCCTCGTAACTAAATTTTATTCTGATTCTCTAGAAGCAACTAGCATAGAACACAAGCAAAATAATAAAGCTTCTTCCATCTTTGCATTATGCACATAACTCTAGATACATTAAGGATATACATCCCTTCGATCTAGCTACTGCCACCTCAATCTGCATAATCTCTCCCTCATGCTTACAGCTCCTGCTCCAAATACAATCAGGGCATATGAGCTACAATTTCATTCATAAGTTATCAGCAAGAATAGTTGACATCAACAGCCCTTGTACAAACTCAAACCTCCGAGCCCTCTCTACTTGTTCCTTGTCTGACAGTGGCAATTGTTGTGGTTTTCTGTAAACATACGCTAATGTCAGACTAGAATGAAAATGTTTTGTAAAGTTCTGAACAACATTTTAGATAGAGGGGGGAGGGGGACTGAATGGTCGTTCTACATAATATCTAGACCTTAAACCAAGGCATCACTCCTCACGACATTCATAAGATTCATCATTTACTTCAGCAAACAAGAAAAAATGCCACCAATCTAACCACGTGCAGAGTACAACATCTGCCCGTCCATCCAATTCCTAGGTAAAACAACCTACAGAATTTCTATCCATTTATCAAACCAATCAAAGCTTAACCAAACAATAATGCCGACATTCCTACCGTTCCAAGAAATCATTTTCTGAGGTTTCCTTTACAATGGTTGCTTCAACCGAAAGACAGGGCTGTGAACTCACGGATTCATCAGCAGCAACTGGATTATAAATAAATGATGAAAGTAGAGGATCAGGCTCAGAATTGGAGGATGTTATGTACGAAGAACCCGCAAAAAGGGACTGCAAGGTTCCTTCCCGCAACTCTCTTCTCAATATAGAAAATGTTGAATTAGAGCCTCCTCTCCTGAACCTCCTCCTGCGCTGCACGTAATTTCTGGTCAAGGAGCAACAGTGAAGACTCCTCCATCACAGTTATAGTACTAAACCAAGCAATCAAAGATATCTAGTACTTGAGCTTAGAATGATGTATTAGTGCGACACAATGTAAATGCAAAACAGGCTCACCTGAGACTGAGGTGTTTACTATGCATGTATTAAGAGAAAAGAAAAAGGACAGCAAATAATATATTTTTCCAAAGAAACAGGTTGACAAGGACTTTGAGTCAGCACAAAACATTGATTACGCAAAAAATTAATATAAAACAAATTCATGACGCAAATAACAACCAATCTTCTATCATATTAAGAAGCTAAGCAATTGTACAAAACGATGGACAGTAATGAATTTTTATCACAATATCAGACACTATTCTTCTTTTTTGTTAAGCCAGGGGGATAAGTATATTGAAGTTCCCATTTTCCTTACAAAAAAAAATGCCAAACATGGTGTATAACAATATATATGCATACAATTCTCTAAGTCCAAGAGGGTTCAGCAATTTCAAATACTTATTCTAAGTTATAGAACTTAAAATAGAATGATAGAAGTATCATAAAACCTTTTTCTACAATCCAGATTGATTAGTTGTCAAGGCCATATGAACATAGATCTAGAATAATCCAAAAGTTGCATGCATGACAACGATGGATCCATATTAAAACATTGAAAGTACACAACATTAAACGAAGTCAAAAAGGATATTTTCAAGAAGTTCCCATGTTGCATGGTAATATGGTTAACAAGATCCATTCCCACCTTCTTGCCACAAACTGGACACACCTGAAAATATAAAAAATTCAATAAACAATCATAAATTAGAAGACAAACTACCAAAAAAACCAAAGGCAATAATGCTTCAGATATCAAGATTTAAATACTCTCAAGCATATAAGGTAAATGAAGGAGAAGATTTCATCCTACTTAAACTTTTCTCAAAACAGCACCGCAACTTGAACAAGTTCCTATGATATCTTCCATGTTTCAAGTCTCCTAATCATACTCCTCACTGACACCACATTGTCCACTTCAAACTCATCTTGATTCTATAAAGGTGTGTATGTTACTAGATATTTCAAAATAAATAAATAAACCACTCTGCGCAGAAGATAATGAAGTGATTGTTACAGAACATTAACATCTCGTAAGCATATTTACAACAGCAATTTGCTTTATCTAAGTAAAATTACATTTGTGTTCAGCAGTAAACCAACAAAAACTACAGCCTTTTTATGTTTCTTTCTATCTAATAACTTGTAAACAGTTTAGACATAGGAAGCAACAATTTTCCAAGGGATACAACCACAATTTTGATTTTCTTGACTCCTTTCTGTTCCTAATCTTAAAACACCAACATTTTAATTCAGAGGAACAAACGTAAAGAAACTCAAAGAAGGTGAAAGGACTGAAATTCTAAAAACATGCCTTTGTCAAATCATAATCCTAAACAAAATTCATTGCTAATCGGGAAGTAAAGCGCCAAAGAAAAACATGTAATTATAAAATTCCAAACTTATAAGTAAAAGAGGGGGAAAAGGCGACAACTTAATAAAAGCGAGTAAACAGGTCAAAGTTAGAAATGAAAAGAAACGAAATAGCTACCCCATTCTTGGCTTCCACAGGATGCTCCTCATCAATGTGGCAGCAAAGCCCAACGACGTCATAATCCTCAGCACAGAAAGGACAAAGAAACTCCGCCCTCAAATCATCGTCCCCATCAGTCTCCTCATGCCCACCAAGAAACAGATCTGCATCAACACCAACTCCACTCCGATCATTCGATAGTCAACAAAATTAACATTCCCGTCAACTTTCACGCAGTTTCTCGGGAGACAAACAGGCAGGAATCAAGGAAATTCAAAAAATTCTCAGAGTATATCCAAAATTAAAACTAACCAGATCGAGAATGATGGCGGCGTGAAGAACTTGAGAGGCGTACAGAAATCCAGGAATCGGAGTCCATCATAAAGTGAATCAATCTGAAACGGAGAAGCCTGGAATGGTTTTAGCGGGGTATGATTGTAGCAGTTTGCTAGCTTAATATAGAAGTGAGGCCCGGAATAGAAGAGTGCGTCAACGATAAAACCCTAGGAGGAAGGAGGACAGGGGAAAGCAGATAGAGTAGACAGAGAGAGCAGAGAAAGGAAGGAGCCAACCAGAGATTACGAAGACCACAGGGGAGAGAGACACCCTCTGCCGACCTTGGGGCACAGGGTGTCGGGCCCTCTTTTAAGAGCGAACGCGTTGTCCAGGGTACTGCTGCCCACGTGTTTTATTGCTAAATTCCCAAAGTAACCTTAACTGCATGTTACATTACTGCTCTCACTCGCGCTGACACGCGGGAGGTTAACGGTTACGTTGACTTTGATAACGAGAGATCACGGATCGGCTTGCTCTCGTAGCTCAGTTGGTTAGAGCACCCGTTTAGTAAGCGGGAGGTCTTGAGTTCGACTCTCAACGAGAGCACCGTCTATTTTGCCATAGAAAGCAATTTTGGTTGTGCATTAAAAATCCACCATCTCATTTCTTGGCCATTTATGTGAACGCTAGTGTACTGCATGGCTTTCAGCCCTGAAGAGAAGCATAATGGTAGGAGTTGTGGTTTACAAAGATTATAACAGCAAAAGGCAACCAACAAATTTAGCCTGAACTACGAATTCAAGTCTCCATACTACAATAATTGGTTTTTATCTGAAAGTTCGCTTTCTAGAATCTAGATACACAAAAGAATGTAGTATACTAGCGACCAACCACACCAAATCCTCAATACATTGACACAATGTTGAATTCGGTGCACGATTCAGTATATAAAATAAAACTAATATTACTACATGTAATATAACAAGATGTTGCTAGCTTCTGCTCTTCTTGTTATTCACCTTCATTATGTCGGAGGCCCTAAAAGATCTTTCCAAAAGGTCGCTTACTGAAAGCTTGAGGTCAAGAGTCAACCTACCAAGCACTGCTGATAGCAAATTCACATCTGACATAGCCCTGTGATTACCTGCCGATGCAATTTTATAGTATTCACCAAGTGCTGACAGTGTCAGTTTCCGAGAACCCCTTGAGCCTGTACACTAATCATCAGCAACAAGAATAAGATGAAAGGGAAAGAAGTAGAGAAAGCCTACCTTTAATTTCATCGCCTCGCTAGCCAGAGGCAATGAGTCTACAAATAACCAGTCAGAAGGAATATCATACGAACAGCGACTGAATTCCTCGACCAAGAATGGCACATCGAAGACGCGGGCATTGTGGGCAACAAACAAAACATGCCCTTCAGGTATTTGGCGGCTCTTAATATACTTCAACAAAGTTGGAATCACCTCTGTCATCCTAAATGAAATAAAACTCAGCTCGTAGGTCTAACTAGAGAACTAACAATTTGTGTCAAATAACTTCGAATAGCTATCAACTTTATTCATAAAAATATTTCCTTGCATTCAATTTCTGTGCAGCAGTTCTTGTGATCATCATCTAATTCCAAAAAGTAACTTCTAATGTTTGTTATCAGCAAATGGCAGATTCATGCTAACAAGTATGAAGATTATCGACTTTAAAGGTCAACTTGTGCCATGTTTGTGTTAGAATCATCAATTAGATAATTCATTATGAAAGTTTATTTTCTCAACATAAATCTTCCCAGAAGTCGTAAGAATTTTGGCAATTCAATTCCCATCTGCACATCACAATCCATTATGAAATTGAATATTGCACTTCCATAGAAGGAAGCAAGGATGAGACTCCAAGCATCAGGAAGAAAACACAGTAAGCTACTTTGGTTAATTCTAAATTAGTAGTCTAATATATATGATACAATTCATAGGACCTATTCAGATGTCCAGATTTTGATAAAAAGATCATACTTTTCAGCCACGACATTACAACTTTTTGTACTTTCACTTCGTTAGAAACATGCCAAGAAGTGCAGTAAAACGAGAGAATTTCTAGATAGGCATAGCTACCAATGTTTAGTCCTTGCTAATTTTTTAACTTTTACTCTCCATTGAAGAGTAGATTATAATTGTTTGAAAAAACTTGGCTCAAAAAAAAAATTACAATTGCTCTTAATGTAAGTAATTTCTTTTATCATAATATCCAGTCACTAAAAATTTTGAAATCCTAGTGTATAAAAACATATATGAATTTCATCCAAACAAATAAAAATAATCAAAATCTATCAACCAAAGGTAACAACAAAAAGCTTAAGCATATATATACTATTTATCAATTCATGCATCAACTTAAGACTCTTAATTTTGTTGATCTAGAGCAAGAAAATTATTAATTTAATAACAGCCTATAATTAATATGTGTCAAGGAAGTTCTTGAAAGTTTTCAATGCTCGCTTAATGCTTAAATAATTGGGTGTAAGTTTTTAAACCAGTTAAGTTTTATAGATTAATTAGTAAAATTTAGTTAATTTAATAATTTAATTTTATTAAATAAAGATTGTGTGAAATAAAAATATGAAAAAATAAAAAAAAATTAATTTTTTTAATATTTTTTAAAAAATATTTAAATGTGTTTTCAAATAGAAAAAAAGTTATATGACAGAAACAGAAGACAAGCAATATCAAAATAATTTAGTCATAATTATTTACTAAAACTTTTTCATGTAAAATGCACTGGGCAATAACAATGAATAAATACGATTATTTCACTAAAAGAAGCTTATAATTTTAATAAAGCACAATTAAATAATATTCATATATATATATATATATATATATATATAGATCAGGAATGGATTCTTTAACTGTGTTTTATATAATAATTAAATGCAATTGAGTAGTATTAAGATAGACCAGAAATGGATCGCCCAAGCAGAGATGAGATTCAAAGTTGAGGTCATCTTTGAAAGCTGCGTGTGTTGATTGAATTATGTAATATTTAGCAAGTGGCGATGCAGATTCAGAAACTGACTGGACCTACTACTCCCTTGCAAGTCTGCAACCCCTACCCTTTTGGGTCCAAACTCGACTGAATTAGTTCCTCCAGTTACGTCCACGGATAGCTACATGAATGTACACGAATAATTGGCTTTGGCTAAATTGTATTTTCTGGAGGAAAATCGGGCAAAACATAAAGAAAATTAAAATTTACAGAAAAAATAATTAAATATTTACTGTTTATGTAATATATAAATAATTATTCAATGGGTTCACATAGAAACAACGTTTCTGGATGTGAAAACGTGGTGATTGGGATGTACATGAGAAGCGCACGTACGTGAGGAGTGGGGGCCCACGCCAAAACTCCTTTCCGCGTTGATACCACCCTTTCAGTGTGAGTGCTTCTATTTTTACACACCGTTTTTTATACGTTTAATATGTTAATTATTTTTTTTTTAAATATAAAAAATTAATAATTAAAATTACTTTTTATTTTTTAAAAAAAATAATATAAAAAACTAAAACGGAAGAAACGTATTAAAAATTCGACGTAAACCTAACATTTCCTTTCAGCGACAGATGCTGCTCGCTTCTGCAGTGATCGGGGGCCCACATATGCATCCGGGACACCACCACGTGTCACCTTGGATTCCAGCCCCGAGATCGTTTAACACGTCACGTCCGCTGCTGATGTGGACAGCTTCAGTCTGGGTCCCATCTTTCCAACAGTGGACTTGGCCACCTCACCTCGCTCCTTTCATCTCATGTCACGGTTGTAAAACGGCTGGATCGCGGTGTAAATTTAGCCATACAAATTTTTCTTCTTTCTTTTCTAAATGACGCAATTGACCCCCACTTTCTTTTCTTTTTTTCTTTCGATTTATTGCATTTTCATGTGCTGGTTATAAAAATAATTTGTAACAAAAGCAACGATTAAATGGTCATTACGGACAAGAGCAATATAAGCCAAGGAGATCTTATCCGAAGAGAACGGCACCCGTTGTCTTCTCCATTCTTGCGTCCGGGTGCTTCAGCTGGAATCCGTTGAATTTTCAACTCACTGCATAATTTCGTTCCCAGTTATGTGAATCACTGTTCTGGCCTGTTCCGTTCCGTTTCATGCTTTGTCTGTGTGTGTTGCTGTTCTGTTCTTTGGATCTCTGAAGCATGAACCTGAGCAACAGCAAGGGATCCATGTCGACGGCTAGTCCCTGTGCTGCCGGGAAACCCGGCGACTTTGTCTCCGATCTGTTCCCGGCGGGTCTGCGGGTGCTGGTTGTGGACGATGATCCCACATGTCTTATGATCCTTGAGAAGATGCTTCGCACTTGCCTCTACGAAGGTTCTCTATCACCTCTTCTTCAATTGAAATTCACTCCTTCTATGTCTCTCTTTTGGTATCTTAAATATCGTTTTACTGATTTCAAAGATAAATTTTTGTAATAAACACAACTTTATCTTCATTTCAACGTTTCTCTGCATTTGAATACTTGTTGGCGATCGAATCATGTGTTTTATTTAATTGTTCTAGGTTGAAATCTCTTGTTTACGAGAGTATTGCACAAACCCGTTTATCTTTGCCGGCAGTAATTTCATTTCCTTGGACCCATGATTCTTTTCTAGTTTCTTGACTTGGTTTTACATATCATGAATCGCATCAACTTCTGTGTTTTAGGTGCTGTTGCTCCTTACCCAGACTTGTCAGATTCGATTATGTGTTGAATTTACGGAACTTTCTATTTAGTGCTAAATTTTGGGTGGGACTCGATTTTAGATTTGTTTTGTTTCTAGGATTTTTAAACTGGTTCGAAGTATTGAGAAGTGATTGTGTTTGCTTGTTGGGTCTATTTCAGTTACGAAATGCAATCGAGCAGAGCTTGCATTGTCATTACTGAGGGAGAACAAAAATGGGTTTGACATTGTTATAAGCGATGTACATATGCCAGACATGGATGGCTTTAAACTTTTAGAACACATTGGGTTGGAGATGGACCTTCCAGTAATTAGTAAGTATCCTGTCTGCTCAGTTTGGATCTATTGAAAGACTACAATGATGTGGAGACTTACACGTTGTGTATCACTATGATATTTGCAGTGATGTCAGCGGATGATGGGAAAAATGTTGTTATGAAAGGTGTGACACATGGTGCTTGTGATTACCTAATAAAGCCAGTTCGCATTGAGGCTTTGAAGAATATATGGCAGCATGTGGTGAGAAAAAGAAAGAATGAGTGGAAGGATTTGGAGCAATCAGGTGGTGCAGAAGAAGGAGATCGCCAACAAAAGCCTTCTGATGAGGCCGATTACTCATCCTCCGCAAATGAAGATGGCTGGAGAAACACAAAGAAGAGGAGGGATGACGAAGAAGATCCTGAGGAGAGGGATGATACATCTACATTGAAGAGTAGATTATAATTGTATGAAAAATCATGAGGATTTAATAAAAGATAGTAATAATACAATCTTAGTTAGAATAGAATAGTTTACCTTGGGACTTCTGGTTGTTTCAACTTCTCAGTTCTTATACCATGGATATCAGAATTTAGAACATCCTGTTCATGGTTAACCAGGGTGTGGAAACAACTGTTCATGCCACCTTGAAGATCCCGAATTGCAATTTCAATTATACGTCCTCTCTTTCTGCAGATTCCGGTGGTTTCAACATCAATCACAAACACTTTCAAATCGTGCTTTAGGTTTTGATTTGCCAAAATATCTTCTCTAGCACAAGATTATGTTATGCTTCTATATTGGTTAGGGATTAAACTAGTCATGGCGAATGGCATATTAGTCGAACAAAAGAAGCATAACATACTCTTGTGCCAAGCGCACACACACCATAGCGTACGAATAGACTTTCTGAGAAGGATAGGCCTTACTGCATCCACAACGTTAACCCTTAGGGCTGCCTAGACAGTAGGAGGAGGGCTTTTTCTTGCGTATGGACTGCGTGTATTTGGGTGAAAATAATCTTGGATTAAGCTCCTTCGAAAGTGTTCCCTCTTGGGTGGCTGCAAATAGAACTTGGACCGTTGGTTTGGGAACCATAACAATCCTAAGGCAGTGGGTTTTACTGGATTGGGCTTATTAAAGTACCCATCCGTTAATGCTCTTCCATGTGTCAGTCGGATCAATAAGGTTTCTGTCCAATTAGGGACCGGGCTATTTTTTGTTAAGGTAAAAACTTTAAAAAAAATTTTACATATTAAATTATAAAAATAAAAATGTCCCTAAAGTAAAATAAAAAAAATCCAAATTTAACTGCTAAGACATCATTCATAAAATCAACTTACCTACATAATATAATAGTCCTAAATAACTAGGAAGAAATAACTTAGTTAAATAGAGCTGTTACTCAATTTGTAAATATCAAATTTGAACTTAGATACTCTTATCTTAAAAAGACTTAGTTTCCAACCCAAAGATAAGAGGATGTCCTAAAAAAATCTAAAGAAAAAAGTAGAGTTGTTACTTATACTTGTAAGACCAGTAGGTAAACAACAACGGTTGCAATGGATTCGGATATTTAACTGGTCACTTATGTTAGAGGTGTTGTTAGTATGGGATATGGATCCTTTGCGTGCAATATGGATCCTCTTGTCTAGAGGCAGAGAAGTATAAGTGAGATATAAAAATAAATTTTAATAAAAAAATAAGATTTATATAATAAATTTTTAAAAAAATTTTTAAAAAAAGTTATAAAAATTAAAAAAATAAAAAAATAAATTTTGTTAGTAGGAGAGATAAATAATTTTAAAGAAATAAAAAATTTAAAAAAAAAATGAGTGTAACCCACAACTGAATTATACGTACCATTGTCAGCAGTTGTGATTAAGAAAACACAGCACCCAACATGAGTCGCGGGACTACAACTACTGAATCCATGGACGAGTAACTGGTGATGAGATCTGGAGTGCAGCTGCTTCTGTGTGATTGTGATAATATAATGTCAACAATAATGGGTGGGTCTTCGTTTAAAGTACAGGGCCTTCACAGTTTTCCTGCACGACGCCACCCAATTATTGTGCCTTGCTTTTCTTTTTTGGCTACAAAATGAAATTGCAACAGGGTTTTGACTTTTAGCAATCATACTGTTTGACGTTATGATGAGGGCAAACGATGATTGATCCAACTGGATTCACACACGCACAGCGAAACACAGAGGGAAAGTGCGTAGAGTGCCATTTCAAAGTCCATCTTCTCTCTTTCTCGATCTCATTCTTTTTTTATATATTCTAATAAAGAAAAAAGAAAAAGAGAACCAAGCCAGGTGTTGTTTATATTTGCAGCATGTGCATTTAATGCGTATGTACGTAAAACGCAAACAAATTGCTGCAACTTCACTTGATCAGGATAATTCTTTGCATGGCTCAACCCTACTTGGCTTGCCCACAATATTTATTGGCTATTTATTATGGATGATGGGCTTGAAGCCTGACATTGAAATATAATGGAGTCACAGAGCCCCACCTTTTTTTGCATCAAATTTTAGATCCTACGAACAAAAAAAAAATGCCCCCAACTTGGTCACTTCAAGGTGATTGCTTACCAGGAAAGCTAGAAAAGTGATGAGCACACCCTTCCATTAACCCCACAACTTTGTCGGTGGTCTATAAAAAGTATATATGCCCAGCTAGCTGGCCAGACTTTGTGAAAGAAATAGCAATTTGTGATTGAATTACAACAGTGTTTTGCGTGTAAAAATCAGGATTTTGTGTTTTTGGTTTGCCTAAATATATCCAAAATGGTTTCTCGGATTTCCGAGGCTAGCTGAAAAAAGGAATCTGAGATGTTGAAAGGAGGAGTGTGGATGGACAACTTTAGAGTGTTTGTTGAATAATTGATTACGGATTATTCGTACAAGATGAAAAGTTGGAAGAGAACAGGAAGGAATCATGACCTTATAATGACTCTCTTTGTTGACATGGAAACCCCCTCAACCTCCTTCTTTGCACTAACAATGTTAGGGTTATGTTTTGAGTAGTGAATTGGCCATGGAAACATAGCCATTGTCTCCCCCAAAAAAGAAAAGCAGACTATAGACACAGAATCATACAGTTACAGTTGAGATTCTTAAGGTTATGTCATGTGAGGAGAAGAATAAAATTATCTGTAATGCATATGGAAGCGGCGTGGCACATGACAGCCAGTGTTGCCTTCACAATGTATGTGCTTCAAACTTCCAAGTTGCCAACTTGAACATTTTTATTGCACAGATTCTGCAGTCTTCCCTAATTCTAATGCAAACTTTATAGTGAATATCATTAACAATATCAACTCTAAACACCCAATTTGGACCTGTCTGTGATAGAGCATGCATGCTTGGTGCCTCTTTTATTATTTGTTTTCTTTCCTTTCAATATTTTTCTTCCATAATTTCATCCAGATGAGGCATGGCATTTCTAGGTTTAAGTTTAACTTAGTTATATTTCTACTATTCATAATCTAAAATAATTTACTTTTTCATTTTCCCGGTCAATAATTGTTGAGTAAATTACTTTCATATCTCTTGTGTTTTGCTATTATTGCACAAATTTTTTCTTTATTTTTTTTTTTAAAAAAACTTTGCTCAAAAAAGAAAAATTACAATTGCTCTTAATGTAAGTAATTTCTTTTATTATAATATCAAGTCACTAAAAATTTTGTAATCCTAATGTATAAAAACATATATGAATTTCATCCAAACAATTAAAAATAATCAAAATCTATGAACCAAAGGTAACAACAAAAAGCTTAAGTATATATATACTATTTATCAATTCATGCATCAACTTAAGACTCTTAATTTTGTTGATCTAGAGCAAAAAAATTATTAATTTAATAACAACCTATAATTAATATGTGTCAAGGAAGTTGTTGAAAGTTTTCAATGCTCGCTTAATGCTTAAATCATTAAGTGTAAGTTTTTGAATCAGTTAAGTTTTATAGATTAATTAGTAAAATTTAATAATTTAAATTTTATTAAATGAGAATTGTGTGAAAATAAAAGTATAAAAAAATAAAAAAGTTAATTTTTTTAATATTTTTAAAAAATATTTAAATGTGTTTTCAAATAGAAAAATAATTATATGACAGAAACAGAAGACAAGCAATATCAAAATAATTTAGCCATAATTATTTAGTAAAACTTTTTCAAGTAAAATGACTGGGCAATAACAATGAATAAATACGATTATTTCACTAAAAGAAGCTTACAATTTTAATAAAGCACAATTAAATAATATTCATATATATATATATATATATATAGATCAGGAATGGATTCTTGAACTGTTTTATATAATAATTAAATGCAATTGAGTAGTATTAAGATAGACCAGAAATGGATCGCCCAAGCAAAGATGAGATTCAAAGTTGAGGTAATCTTTGAAAGCTGCGCGTGTTGATTGAATTATGTAATATTTAGCAAGTGGCGATGCAGATTCAGAAACTGACTGGACCTACTACTGCCTTGCAAGTCTGCAACCCCTACCCCTTTGGGTCCCAAACTCAACTGAATTAGTTCCTCCAGTTACGTCCACGGATAGCTACATGAATACACACTAATAATTGGCTTTGGCTAAATTGTATTTTCTGGTGGAAAATCGGGCAAAATATAAAAGAAAAATAAAATTTACAGAAAAAATAATTAAATATTCACTGTTTATATAATATATAAATAATTATGCAGTGGGTTCACATAGAAACAACGTTTCTGGATGCGAAAATGTGACGATAGGGACGTATATGAGAAGCGCACGTACGTGAGGAGTGGGGGCCCACTTATTTATTTGCGATGACAGAGGGGGGCCCACGCCAAAACTGCTTTCCGCGTTGGTCCAACCCTTTCAGTGCCAGATGCTACCCGCTTCTACAGTGACCCGGGGCCCACGTATGCATCCGGGACACCACCACGTGTCACCTTGGATTCCAGCCCCGAGGTCGTTTAACACGTCACATCCGCTGCTGATGCGGACAGCTTCAGTCTGGGTCCTATCTTTCCAACAGTCGACTTGGCCACCTCACCTCGCCCCTTTCATCTCATGTCACGGTTGCAAAACGGCTGGATCGCGGTGTAAATTTAGCTATACAATTTTTTTTTCTTTCTTTTCTAAAATGACGCAATTGACCCCCACTTTCTTTTCTTTAGGGATTAGGGAAGGATTGAGATTTTTTTTATTTTTATAATTTATTTTTATATTTTACTATTTTATAGTATTTTATTTATCTGTAATGTGATTTAATTATAAAATTTTAATGATGTTTTACTTCTTTTTATTGTATAATTTTTTTACTTATATATGAATTTAATTGTAAAATAATAAGAAATAAAAGTATTAAAATTAAGAAAAATAAATAAAGGAGGGATCCGTACCCACGGGAATAAACCATTTTTGTGATTAGTCCAAGATGTACCTGCGGCGGTGAATTTGCATGGCATTTTGGCAAATGATGAAGCAGTGTATCGTCAAATGAATCATTGCCCCAATGACGTCCACTTTACTTTTCTAGTGGATAGGTTTCATTGCCCCCTCATGATAATTATAATAGAAAGAACAAGAATAGCATCTGAAGCAAAAAGACAAAGAAAACTTAATAAAAGAAAGCAAAGAAAGAAAAAAGTGATAAATGACAAGTTTAGTTAGGATGTGCACAAATTAGATTTGAATTTAATTGGCATAAAAAAAATGGGTCAATCAGATAAAATGAGTTCGAATAAAATTATTCTAAATTTAACTAATTATATGTGTCAATTTATGAGGCTTCTTAGTAAAATTTGTGCCATTTTAATCATATTCAGTAAAAATATAATTGATCATTAACCAATATAAATATGAATCAGTTACATGTGAGGATAGGCGACTATATCTATTTAATATTTAATCAAAGTGATTGTGTAATGTTATACAGTTGTTGTTTTGGAGTTTTATTTCATAACATTCAATTTCATGGACCTATATTTATTCTCTAGCGAAGCATTATTAGAACATAAAAATCATGGAATTCAAATAGAATAAATAAGACTTGATAATCACTTTTAATATCAAATGAATTGAGAAAGAGAGGGTAAATGTTACAAGAATAAGCACAGCAGCAGCTTTGAATTATTAAAAAAAATAAGGGAGAAAATATTTAATTAGGATATTATAAAAATATTTAGAGTGAGGTGTTGGTGGAGACTGGGGTATGGGTCTCATCATTTTAAGGGGCACAGGATGCATAATGCATGATTATGCAAAGACAGGGAAAGTTAGCAAAACTTGGTTGGACTTTTCTTCTACTTCCATGCGCCGCCACGTGGCACAACTCAAAACCTGGAAGTCACCACCACCCAGCCCACAGGGGCACGGTAACACACATAAGAAGCAAATAAATAAATGGGCGCGTGAAAATTTGGGGGGAGTCCCATAAATATTCGATTTCCCTTAAAAGCATATACAACCTGTTTTGTTCGCGGCTCTCTAACTCCCACCCCATAAAAAGCGAAAACCCAGAAAACAATAAACAAAGTCACGAATAATTATTAAATGATGAACTTTAAAGATTTATCTCTGTTGGGAAAAGCCAAAGCTAAAGCTTTTTAAGGGCCAAGGGGAGTGGGCACTGGGCAGTGACAGTTTCAAGCTTCAATTTGAGCCTTTCTGCTTCTGCTCCTTATTTAAACGCAATAGGCCCTTCCACTTTTTCACTGCCAAACTCAAAAGCCTTTCTTGGCTGTGTGACTATGACTGTGACTCTGAGAGAGAGAGAGAGAGAGTGAGAGAGAGCGTGCCTTCTCTATCTTTATTCATTCATATTCATCGTAAGAGAAAAAAGGTTGCCAAGCGAATATACGTTTGCAGAATCCTTGCTTTTTGCTTATGCTTCGCTGCTTTTCTTGCAGTCGTAAAAAGAAATTATAATATTCAATTGCGTGCCTTGCTTATACTTACTTAACCAATTCTCTTTCCTTTTCGTCACTTTCATTTTGTTGTTGCAAATTTATTTATTTTTTATTACAAATTTTGAGGAAATTTGGTTGTAAAACATTGAGGAGCAAACGTCAGTGGAGAACGAAAGAGCAATATAAGCCAAGGAGATCTTATCCGAAGAGGACGGCACCCATTGACACGTGTCCGTTGGGGGAGGCAACAGTTGGATGAGTGGCCAATCAAAAAATTGTGAAAAAATAGAATTGAATAAAAAAGAGTGAGTCAGAGTGCAGAGACGGAGCTTAAAACCGATGAAGGGATTAGCACGAAGTAGCTTCAAAAGCAGAGCTTCCGGTCTTCCCAAACCAAAAAGGTGTTCAACGGAAAACCCACTTTAAACTCCGTTCCTCAACCCATTCTTTGCCCGGAATCCGTACCGTTTTTCTTTCCTTTTTTTTTTCTCATTTTTGTGGGGTGATTTTCTTGAAGCTTTTGAGACCAAGATAGGATGGAAAATTTTAAATTTTTTATTAAATACTTATAAAGAATTTAATAATTTTAAAATAAATTTAATAAAATACAGTTTATAAGAATAATAAATTTGAGATAGCATGAAAAGTAACGGAAAGCTTTTTAGAAGGCTTAAAGAAGGGAGAAATAGCGTACTAGGAAAAATATGGGATGGCCACTCGGGCTACATCAAAGTGGAAAACAAAATCACCCCACAATAGAAGTGGTTGTTGCCATGCCAACATTGCTTGCAAATGAAAACATTACTATATTAGCTACATCAATTTGGATTCATCAGTCACCAACACTATTCTATCTTTTTGTTTTTAATTTTATTTTTATTTACTTAAACTAATCATTGAGGAAAAAAAAAAGGTTGGGTGCGTTTTGAACTTGTTTTGAATGGGAAAGTTGGCAAATTGCTCAAGAGCTTGCTTGGTTACGTTTTGATGGTGTGTACATGTCAAGGTGCATCCATCCAATTAAGTACTTAGGGGTCATTTTTAGGTCAAATCGATGAACTGGCTTGGAGCATCATGTATTGAAGAAATTGACCCAAACCAACAAACTCTAGCCATTTAGGCATTTATTTAAGGCTTCACAACGTGAGACCCACCATGGATAGTACTTCCTTGATAATTCTACATTCATGCACTAAAACATATCAGAAAAAAAGTAGGCAATATTAGAAATATCATTTTCAAAGATAAAGAGAGGGAATACGGTGCGTTAATTTCGGATTTAAATCACTTAAGTATTATTTTTTTAAATTTTAATAACTTTTTTATTTTTTATTTAAATTTATAAATTCTAATTTTACATTAATTTTTTCTCTTAATTTTATTCTTTTTATTTTACTGCACACTATAATTTCCATATAAAATGTTATCTAATCCCATTCGATTAAATTTAAATGTGAATTTGAAATGGTTGTAATTACTATGAAATAGGAAAAATAAGTTAACACCGAAGGTGCATAAAATACAAAAAAAAAAAAAATGAAAGGTAATATGTTAATTTTATTTATCATTATTGGATTTTAATGATGCAATTATATATTTCTTTCTATATAACCTATAAATAACTTTACTATTTAATATGAAATTAAAATTGTTGCATTTTTATCCTTCTTTTCCACATTTTGCTTCTTTACTTCCATGGCACATGCAGCCTTATATATTTCATTTTAATATATTACCTAATTGCTTAGCAATTAATACACCTAATTATGATAATTGATTTCATATTAATAAAAATGCTCTCACACAATTTTAAAAGCGCCATTTATTGCCAAGTTTGATACTAAATATAATTAATCTTGACATATAAATTGCCAACATGCATGCATTCTATTTCCGGAAAATGAGTCCTTTTGGTCTGCAATTAATGGGTGACAATTGAAAAAGAAACATGCCCCCTTCATGCCGCTACATTTGATTCCTTTATTGCTGATTGCCACAAATTACGAAATAAAAGAACAAATTTTGAAATATAAAATAAAGTAATTCAGCACAAAATTTCTTTGGAATATTTACGGTGTTAGATTGTGGGATTTGATTTTCCGTTGCGGTAAATGGGAATTCACAGTGGTAATGTCTGGAAACCGATTTACTGTTGGAGTGCTGTTTGAAACATGGGAGATGGAGTTAGATTTGAGGGTGTGTTAGATAATCTGAATGAGCTGGATCCACTCTTTCAGGAGTCATTCGACTTTAGATTATAAAATTTATAAAATAGAAAAAATAATTTAATTAATGGTTAAAAGGGGACTAATTTACCAGAAAAATTCAGCGCTGAGACAAGCCAAAGACTTAAACTTGACACCCGAACAAATCGAATTCTCTTTTCATTGTCTTCTCCATTCTTGCGTCCGCGTGCTTCAGCTGGAATCCGTTGAATTTTCAACTCACTGCATAATTTCGTTCCCAGTTATGTGAATCACTGTTCTGGCCTGTTCCGTTCCGTTTCATGCTTTGTCTGTGTGTGTTGCTGTTCAGTTCTTTGGATCTCTGAAGCATGAACCTGAGCAACAGCAAGGGATCCATGTCGACGGCTAGTCCCTGTGCTGCCTGGAAACCCGGCGACCTTGTCTCCGAGCAGTTCCCGGCGGGTCTGCGGGTGCTGGTTGTGGACGATGATCCTACATGTCTTATGATCCTTGAGAAGATGCTTCGTACTTGCCTCTACGAAGGTACTCTATCACTCTTCTTCAATTGAAATTCACTCCTTCTATGTCTCTCTTTTGGTATCTTCAATATATTTTTACGGATTTCAAAGATAAATTTTTGTAATAAACACAACTTTATATTCGTTTCAACGTTTCTCTGCATTTGAATACTAGTCGGCGATCGAATCATGTGTTTTATTTTAGTGTTCTAGGTTGAAATCTCTTGTTTGCGAGAGTATTGCACAAACCCGTTTATCTTTGCCGGCAGTAATTTCATTTCCTTGGACCCATGATTCTTTTCTAGTTTCTTGACCTGGTTTTACATATCATGAATCGCATCAACTTCTTGTGTTTTAGGTGCTGTTGCTCCTTACCCAGACTTGTCAGATTCGATTATGTGTTGAATTTACGGAACTTTCTATTTAGTGCTAAATTTTGGGTGGGACTCGATTTTAGATTTGTTTTGTTTCTAGGATTTTTAAACTGGTTCGAAGTATTGAGAAGTGATTGTGCTTGCTTGTTGGGTCTATTTCAGTTACGAAATGCAATCGAGCAGAGCTTGCATTGTCATTACTGAGGGGGAACAAAAATGGGTTTGACATTGTTATAAGCGATGTACATATGCCAGACATGGATGGCTTTAAACTTTTAGAACACATTGGGTTGGAGATGGACCTTCCAGTAATTAGTAAGTATCCTGTCTGCTCAGTTTGGATCTACTGAAAGACTACAATGATGTGGAGACTTACACGTTGTGTATCACTATGATATTTGCAGTGATGTCAGCGGATGATGGGAAACATGTTGTTATGAAAGGTGTGACACATGGTGCTTGTGATTACCTAATAAAGCCAGTTCGCATTGAGGCTTTGAAGAACATATGGCAGCATGTGGTGAGAAAAAGAAAGAATGAGTGGAAGGATTTGGAGCAATCAGGTAGTGCAGAAGAAGGAGATCGCCAACAAAAGCCTTCTGATGAGGCCGATTACTCATCCTCCGCAAATGAAGGTAGCTGGAGAAACACAAAGAAGAGGAGGGATGACGAAGAAGATCCTGAGGAGAGGGATGATACATCTACATTAAAGAAGCCGCGGGTTGTTTGGTCTGTTGAACTCCATCAACAGTTTGTGGCAGCTGTTAATCAACTGGGAATTGACAGTATGTGTTCTTCACCTACATCTTTGAATGAATTTTCTCTTCCATCGTTTTTGCTTTTCCGTGGAGACCTATCCAACCGAACAAAGCAATGCCACACAGTATTTTTCGAGCATAATCCTTGAATCTATGTGTATTGTTGTATCGTCATACAAGAGTCATGAAATCCTCAAAACAAGACTTTTACAAGTAGGGTCTTGGGTCTTTAGTGCAATATGCTGTGTCATCCCATCAAGGTTATTCTTATTATATGCTTGTACAAAAGTCAGTCTTCAAAGTATACTAGTCAGTAGTTCTAAACAATTTAGATATCAATTTGGCTTTGGCATCATAAATTTGTTTTATCTTTAAAATTAGTTTTCCTTCCCCAAATATTTACTTCAATATTTAATGTATGAAGAATTATGGTGTTCCCTCCTTGATTGATATATTGAATGACTTATTTTCAAATTTGATATTTATATACAGAGGCTGTTCCTAAAAAAATTCTGGAATTGATGAATGTTCCTGGGCTCACTAGAGAAAACGTTGCTAGCCACCTCCAGGTATGTTATTATATACTATTATGCCATTTGTATTTTGCGAAGGACTCAAGAACTATAGTAAACCATAGTTCCCCTTTTATAGTGCTCATCTATGCTATGAAATGATTACTTGAAGAAGGTAATTCATTCTTCCTGTATGGGTTTGGGTACAGAAATACCGTTTGTATCTTAGAAGGCTTAGTGGAGTTTCTCAGCACCAGAGTAACTTGAACAACTCTTTCATTAGCCCACAAGAGGCCCCATTTGGGACAATTTCTTCACTTAATGGAATTGATCTTCAAACAATTCCTGTTGCTGGCCATCTCCCAGCTCAAAGTCTAGCAACACTTCAAGCAGCAGGTCTTGGTAGATCAACCACAAAAGTGGGTGTACCCATGCCTCTTGTTGATCAAAGGAATGTTTTCAGTTTTGAAAACCCAAGAATAAGATTTGGAGATGGGCAACAGCAACATGTGAGCAGTAATAAACCTATGAACTTACTTCATGGGATCCCTACCAACATGGAGCCAAAGCAGCTTGCCAATTTGCATCAATCTACACAATCCCTAGGCAGCTTGAATATGCGAGTCAATGCTTCCACTGCTCAGAGTAGTCCCTTATTGATGCAGATGGCTCAGTCCCAACCAAGAGGCCAGATGCTAAGTGAAAATACTGGTTCTCATGTTCCCAGACTTCCATCACCTATGGGGCAGACTACCGTACCAAATGCAATTTCAAATGGGGTTCTTGGCAGAAATGGGATTGCTAATGGTAATAGATCTACATACAATCCAGTTTCACAAACCTCTTCAATGTTGAGTTTTCCCATGAACCAAACCACAGATATGCCTGTTGGTAGTTACCCTCTTGGAGGCACTCCAGGTATATCCAGTATGACCTCAAAAGGCACATTTCAGGATGATGTTACTTCAGGAATTAAAGGATCTGGTGGATTTGTTCCAAGTTATGATATTTTTAATGAACTGAACCAGCAGAAGTCCCATGATTGGGAGTTACAAAACATGGGCCTGACATATGATGCTTCTCAACATGCAAATCCTTTACAAGGTAACGTTGATGTCTCACCATCAGTTTTAGTCCATCAGGGGTTTTCTTCTACCCAACAGGCTGGACAGAATAGAGATGCTACTTCGATTGGAAAAGTCATGTTCTCCCTTGCGGAAGGCTTGGAACAAGGTAATCTCCAAAATATTGGTCAGAACCTGAATTCATTTCTTGTTGACAATTCTATAAGGGTTAAGGCTGAAAGAATTCCTGATGCAAGCTCCCAGACTAACCTCTTCCCAGAGCATTATGGGCAGGATGATCTTATGAGTGCACTTCTTAAACAGGTTGGCTTTTCTTACCTTCCTCTGACTCTAAATATAATATATATATATATATGCTTACAAGTAGTTTTCTGAAACTAACAATTTTTTCGGTCTTTCTAGCAGCAAGAAAGCATTGGAGCAGCTGAGAATGAGTTTGAATTAGATGGATGTTCAATGGACAATATTCCTGTCTAGAACAGACCCTGCTGGTTATGTTTCTGATTGCAGTTGCCAATGTAAATAGTTGCTGTTACATATCAACTTTATAATTCTGCAATTAGCTAGGTTGGAACTGATTTTATTCTTCAAGGAACGGAATTTGGTTGATATTACAAAATCAGACTTCTGGGAGTAGCGTTCAATAATGGTTGTTTAGTCTGGATTGTCAAGTTCATTTAAATTATTGAGATGAATCGATTATGTACTACAGCTGCATGTATGCAAAAGGCATATGTGCGATTTTTGACTGCTTGTGATAGCAAGGTTCCTAGCAAGCTTCTAATTTTAGGGTGTTCATGAAGGTACGATGGCTTAAGGCAGGATTGCAGACACAAGGTTTTGATAGATCTGTGGACTCTTAGGAGCATTTCTAACTTTAATAACAAGTCAAGGAAATTTTGTCCTTTGTTCCTTTTTTCTGGTTTATTTTCTTCAAAATTGAAGCAAAAGACTGCTGTAAACATGTACATACTCCATTTGGTTGCTCAAGACACTCGGTCTGGCTATTCTTTTCCGGATGTTTCTGTTCTTAGATATATGGCTTGTTCTATGTTTCAGCTTCTGCTGATTTGCTGCGTTCATTACTGTTATATACTCTTATGAACATAACTCAGGTTGGCATTAATGGCCACATGCATGCAATACAGTGATTATGAGTCTTAATATGTGGTGCAATTTGTTCTCTCTTCCTCTCCTACAAGAAGCCCCCGCCTCACTCCGATCTGTAAATCTACACAATGATAAGAGATTTTGTGATCAGCATTAAGTGCTGCTCACGGGGCGCACGAGGTGAAGTCAGTAGTATTTGGTTATTTGCCAGTGGACTTTATGATGGAAGAAATTGGGTATGGATCTTTTGTCTTTGGAAGATACAGAGAAATAGGAAAATAAGAAGAAAATAGATATAAAATTAAGGAAAAAAGTTAGTTAGAGAAAAAAATAAAATTTATAAAGTATATTTTAATATAAATTAGAGATAGATAAAAAATAATTAAAGTCAAAAAATAATAAAGACAGAATTTAAATATGAAAAAACTAAATAGCTATTCAATTCTGATTAAACATATGGCAAAATGTTGGATAGAGATTTTCTGTTTTATCTTTCTTCTTACAGAAGTGAAGAAAAGATCAAGAAAAACCTAGCAAAGATTTAAAAAAAAATTTGTCTTCTGGAAGAGGAAGGCTCTCTCCTTTTCCTTCAGAAAAGACGCACCCCTTTCCATATAATGTTGTCGCAAGAGTTCAAGAATTCTAAACTTTCGATTAACGTTTAAGAAGGCTTGAATCGTGGTAAAAATGGGACCCCATATCAGCATTGAAATCTTTTGGAAAATTTTACATTGTAAGTACAAAAGAATCTAATAAAATTAATTTTTCAATGAAATCTTTTGGCATTAACTTTGTTCTTAAACTCCTATAACATAAGTATTACAATAAGATATAAATTTGATAACAATCACCAACTAATATCAAATTGTTTAGGTACTAAAATACATTAGTAGTTCGGAGATTAGCTTACCTAATTGACTTTTCATTCAAAATAATTACATGATTTAAGTTTAAATTAAGAATTTTTGTTGATAAATGATCTATAATTTTATTATAAGTTTTGGTCGAAATTAATGATTTATCCTGATTTTAAAATAGAAATTTTTTTCTTTATTCTAAACTTTCTATGACCAAAAAAATACCTTAATAGCAAATAAGTTTTTAATTTATTTTTTGCATTAAAAGTATTCTATAAATTCAATTCTTTAGCAAAATAATAGTACAATGTTCTCTTATCTTCAATTTAGTACAGTTCTTGCACTGTGAATAGTATTTATTTAAATGTAAAACTTTATAGCTAATAACAACATACTTACAAAAACTTCTTACATTTTTGAATAAGTAGTATACGGTGATGAGAGACTAAAATTATAATTTTATGAATAAATAATAAACAAGCTGTTTATAAATGTAACTAAATCAGTATACCTTATTTAAACTTCTTTACTTATTAACTGAGTTTTAAATTTCTTCAAGAAATTATTTGATGTTTACAGCTTTGTTAAATAAGTAGGCATAAAATAACTGTATTTCATTATGATATTTATTTTAAGCATAATTATTAGTATGTGATTATTTTATAGAAAAATTAAAAAGAAGAATCATCTCAGGTGCCAGGCGTACCTCATGAGAATACACCGTATGTATAGCACCTATAATTGGTTGCCCACTTTTTCATTCATATCCATTGTATATTTCTTATTCGGCTTTTATAGATCAGTGGTGAAACTTGGCAACTTAATTCAAATAGTAAACTAATGTTTGTGGAGCAAATTACTTTCACATCATGGCAACAATAAGAATATATACTCAATGAAGAATTTACTGTGACATTACATGAGGTGAATGCGGCAACCTAGCTAGCAATTATAAAATATTGCTACTCCTGCCGCATCAAGTTGAATAACAAGAGTGTTAGGAACATAGGAGTCGCCAGAGAAAGTTTGTTCCTGAAACCACTGCTTGGATATACTGAGGGAAGAGAGCATTCCTCCCCATTGAAGAAGACTTTAGTGGGAAACCCATCTCCACTAGCCACATTGATGCCAGGAGTAGTTTTCTTTGTAAAAGAGATTACTGACTGTTGTTTACCGGGCACCCTAGGATCTCTCAGGGGGTCAGCTCCATCTGTTTCTGCAACAAGGAAGTTCAATCCTGGTAAACCTTGCATGAATATTGTATTATTCACGCCATCTAAGGTGCTTGCGTTGAATGAATACATTTTCTCAAAACCTGCAGCTGCTTTGTCCATTTGTACAGCAGCAAACCAATCTGCAAAATTAGTCTCGCCCCAGTTGAAAAGTGTGACCCTTGCACTCCATCCTCGGCTGTAGTCCGTGTATACATGCCAGTTGATGGTCACACCGCAGTTATCACCGCAGGGCATTGGTTTTGGCACTTTTAGATGTTTCAGACCAGCCCAAGCAATAGCCTTGGCACTCCGATTCTCAAAAGGAACAAGAAGTGCCTCTGGTGGAAGAAACATCGCTGGTGCAACAGTACTACATGTTCTGCCAAAGTTACGGGGGCATCCACATGCACATGTCTTGCAAGGAATAACAGAATCGTTGTAATATGCAGAAAATGAGACACAGCATTTACGTGCTGTGCTCTGGGCCTTTGTTATATTGCACACGACTTGCCAGCTGGCCATTGCAGATTTGTTTGATGGTAAGCCTGTTGGATCAGGGGATTCACTAGGACTCACCCGGACGGGAGGGCCACATTTGTAGTCAGGATTGAGTGTACCACTTATCTTCCAGTTCTGTGGTGGTGTAAGCTGAGAGCGATTAACATCAGGTGGCATTTTGAAGACCTGCATTTGGAATCTTGAAGCTGACAAGCTTGGATCCATTTCTGGTGGCAAGATAGTACCATTCCGGCAGCAATAAGGAATTTTCCCAAAGTCTGAGTCATTAACCTTTGTGGGCGGGAGATCAATTATCGTTGGCCTTCTTTCACAATTCAACACATTTGCAAAGTCCAGTTCCTTGTAGAATGTCCCTTGTGAGCCAAAGATACAGTCAGAAGAATCCACAACCGATGGATAAGCCCCCTTCATTGCGTAAATAAACTCATTCTTCATCCAGTCCCAACTCAATCTCCAGTTGTCAAGACGGCCAAGGGGGTTATGGTTTGAGATAGTAACCTCTGCCCAGTAATTGGAATCATAAGTTCTAATCACATCATACATTATTGTAAGATCACCATTCTGGCGGGGTAAAAATTCTTCATCTGTAGTGACATTTGATTTGATCTTCGGATCTTTTGTGCAACAGACTTGAGTCTGATTCTTTCCTGAAAGCGAAGGTATGTTGGTCAGAACTTAGTTCTAATGCCAAAAGCATACTCTTTCAATGAAGTGTGTCTCATGGCACCCAGTTAATTGATTTTAGATCACACAGGAAAATAACTTTTTGCATAATGAATACCCCTCCAGACCCACGGGTAAACCATTGAGGCTAATCACAGAACATCCAACAATGTAGCCTGACATCTAATAGACATGGAAGTTGGCTTCCTAAGTTTCAGAACGATAGTTTTCAGCTTAAGTAAATAATCGAACATACCACTGGGTATGAAATGTCACAAAATAAACCATTTACAATTCAATCATATGTAATAATTCTAACAAGCATAAATCTATATATCCAATGATCCTTCTGAGGACTATAAATGCTGGATACGGACACGCCACAATTTAATTTTGCAAAAGCTGGTCCTATTCTTTACAAACGATAGGGAATAAAACACAGCCACAGAAGGACCCTCAAGAGACAAGTTACAAGGGAACAAATCAATGACCACTGAACCTCAAACAAAAGCATCTCAAACTCCGTTCGGTGACAAAACCAAATATATTAAAGGCTTACATTCTTGATCAAATGAAGCAAGTGAGATAATACCTTGACCAGTGGGCTTGCGACAGATGAATCCATCATTAGCGAGGGTGATGTTTGAGGGCATCGGGACTTTAGGCGGCGCCACGCCGAACAGTGTACCCACCAAATCGATCTGAACCTGCGTCTGGGTCAAGTCCCCTGCAGTCTCCACCGCCGTCTTGAGGTCGGTCATGGGGTACCCCGCAAAAACGGTTCCGTTGCCAACTCTGGCAGGGAGGCTAGTACCATCGGCAATTACTGCATTCGGTGCAGAGACCAAGATCTCGTCGTGCTGAAACCCCACAAAAACCTTCCATGACTTGAGCTCGTCAAGGCCGTTGTTGAGCACAGTGAGTGTGGACTCGAATCGGTAGGGCTGTTCCGCCGGATCGGAGACATTAGGTGGCAGGCGTGCTCCGCCGGTGTAGGCGTAGGACAAGAATACGCCATTGCAGGAATCGGCGGCGTTTTGCGCCAAAGAAATCAATGGGGTTGCGACCAAGAAGATGAGGAAGACGGCGAAGTTGATGAAGCAGCAGCTACGGTAATCCGAAGGCATGTTAGACTTCGCTCAAAATTCGAAATTTGAACAAGAAATAAGTAGTAGTTTAAGTGAGTGTATTTCAAAAAGAAAAGGAGAATGGCAAATCGCGGAGGACAAAGGGGCCTTCCCCTTACACGGATACACCTAGACCTTACAAGAATCTGTATACTCGACAACGTAAAGTGAAGGCATTCACTCTTTCTTCCTAATCTTTTGAAGGTTTTTGTTTTTCTTATATCGTTTTGGTGCCGTCTTTGAGAGATTCAAAAGGACAGAGCATGTTTGCTGGGTTGCAAATGCAATTATACGCCTTTCCATTTCCACTCTGATGCCCTATTAAATTTAATATTTTGTTATTAATTTAAGGGCAAAAATAAAAGGATATTCTTTACAAAAAAGGGTTTTCTATTCTACTTTCTGAGATTGAAACCTCTTCTTGCATGAAAGGCAGTCAAACAGCTCTGCCTTTGCCTGCTTTTGAATTGGAGTGATTGAAGTGGAATGTGAATTTTGTTTACAGGTTGAGGTTGAGTTGGTATTGTGTTGAAGTGGTGGAGGCAGCCAAAGATCCTAACTCACACAGACAAGCGTGGAAAGCACTTGTATTGTTGTTAAGGTCCAAAATCCGCGGCTTGTGTTGCGGCCACTTCGTGTCATGTCACCTCCCTGTTGTTTCGGTTCACTGTCTCTATTTGCTGCACTAATTTAGTTTCATTCAACCTATCATATCATTTCACATGTTGACGTATTAAGTATAGCATTCATTGATGTATTGCTTGTGTTTCATGTGATTTGTTATTTTTATAATTTTATTTTATTTAATATTTAATATAGAATTTAAGTTATAAAATTATTTAATTTAAAATATAAAAATTAATTATTTATGAATTATTAGTGTCTTTATAATCTTAATAGATTGAAGAGTAGTATTTTTCATTCCCACACTGCACATCAGAGATAGAAAATATTAAAAAATAAAAGGCCTGAACCTGAGGGAGCAGGATGATCCAAAAGGCTATTAAGACGAGTTCACATTGGGGGGACACAGCCCATACCACAGCAGGCTTGGAAGTTTTAGTTATGGGCCCATGGCAAATGGCCTACTCATAGTCAGAGCAGGGTCAGATGGGGAATCAACGCATGTGAATGGCCGCGTCTATAATTTATTGAAATGTAAAAATAACCAAACAAAGAGGAAATAAGGAATGTGAAGAACGTGTCCATATTGGACATAATTATATTTTGGCCCACCCAATGTAAGAATAAATCATGATGGGGAGGCAGTGTGTGAACAGCCCTACCTTGGTTCCAATGCCCACTTTCATTTAAATACACCGTCGCAATAATGTCCGTATACATTTACATATATACAGTGAAATGAATAGCGAACATGATATGGAATTTTGTAAGCAAGCTAACTATATATATATATATATATATATATATTCAATGATTTTTTAAAGCATCAATCATTGCTAAGTGGCAGCTAGATTATTTAAGCTAGCACTAAGTTTGGTCACTTTGTTTCCTTACACATATCATCCACAGGTGGAATGAGATCCAATCTAGCCAGCTTTGACTTGGTTTTACAAGGAATTGAAATCTGGAGAATGTCTTCTCACTAATAAATTTTTAAAAATTCTTATAAAAAATATTGTAAAGTGTTAAGTTTATTAAGTTCTATTAAGAGCATGTACAAACTAAGTATGGGTCAGGTTATGTAAATTTCAGTTTCAAAATCCTGACTTAAACCTAAGTAATTATATTTCCAGGCTGAATTTACACAAATTAATAGTTTGATCGGTTTTAATTATTTTTTGCAAAATTATATATATGAACTGCCACCTGCTTATATTTGTATATAGATTACAATTTTTTGTACATTCCTAAATTTATAATTTAATAAATTTAATAATTTATTTTTTTAATAATATTTTTATAAAATTTAATTCATAAAAATAAAACTACAGTTCAAATCTTGACCTAATTCCATTCTCCTTTATCCAACAATGTCCACCTTGAACGATGCCTACTCTGAACCCTGATAATACGCTCCATATTCTCTTTTACACACCGTAAACATGAAAAAGAAACATAACATTGCAATTCTCAAGTTATTATTCTCAGCTCATCACAATAATTCGTGCTATTCTCACATTTGAAGCGATCTCGTGAACCAACACTCCCATGTCCCATCCTGTTTGGATTGTAATTAACCAATCATCAATCTATGATCGAAGTCCATTAACAGAAAACGACTACAAATTACATGATTCTGGTTTGACCCACATCCACATGCCATACCCCACACACACATGCAACCTGAGTTCAAATTCTGATCATCATTAGTTTGGTTAAAATTTCGACCACAAAAAATCAATGAAACCAAACAAAATTGATAGTCATATGTGGCCCACGTATAAATTTATTAAATTTCTTTCAAAAAAATAAAAATAATAAAAATATAAAAGAGTATGCAAAGAAAATATAAAATTAATATCTAAACAAAACCTATGAACATTCCTGCTGGAGGAACAATGTTGTCATAAAAGTGTAATCTTATTTTTATTTAGATTTTGTGTGTAAGAATTAGATTTATTTATATTTTATGAAAATGATTACTAATTTTTATAAAATTGATGATTAATTTTTATTAATTTTATAACTTAAGAAATTTACAATTTTATAAAAATACAAAATAAATATAATCTTTATGCACAGAATATGTTTACCAATTAGAAACAACGCTTAAAAAGTCATTGAGTATATTTCGAAAATTAGAATTAAGCTCCCTGGGAGAACCAAAAGAAAGGAGGAAAAAGCAAGCGACAGAATGAGAAAAAGTCACCGCAATATCCCATTCATTATCGTACCTTTTTCTTCGCTTTCTTTTTTTTTGGTTTCCTCCTTTTCAGATTACTCATAACAAAATCAATCAGCTCGCTTTTATACCGTGGTTAAAACCATAGTTACCGCTGTAAAATATATATTATAGCAGAAAGATTTAACCAAAAACTGTGATTAGGTTAGCTCAGCTTTTTGACTTGAAACTTTCTGTTAAACGCCTCGTCTACTGAGTTGGTGGTGGAGGCCAGCGGCGGAGGCGGATTGGCGAGTGGCATGCTTTATAATTAGACCAAAACAGCCTGGAAAGGTTGCGTGGACGGCCATTGGCGGTGCAAAATTGGCTTTATTCCATCTTTTGCCGTTGACAAAATAGTAACACAACAATTATAGTTACCAGAATCCAACTTTAATCTGGGATTTATGTATCTACCGCTTTCGGTTTCAGTGGTGCTTTTTGCCTGTTCCTCACTATCTGGTTGTCATATGAAAGGGGTTCCTATCGCTCTAACTCTTATGGCTTACTAACTCACTGTTTGTTTGTTTGACAAGCAAACTTTACATTATAACTCCCACATCAATTTAATAAATAATTGTAAATTGATATTTAAATTTAAAAAATTTTCTCACTTAACCAACCCATATTTTAAATTGAACTCTAACTTTTATAGGCCTTTATTAGGTTAGAGGATTTATGTGAATAATTTAGAATAAGATGACCCTTTAAGTAAACATATACAGAAGAACCAATTTTAATGGCAACAGATGAAATGCATTTTGATGGCAACCCGGCAGCCCGGAACTAACGAACAAGGAAAACCAAATGTGCACCTTGGCCCTTGGTACAGAGAATCCATACACCGTATCTCTTTAACGGCGAAACCCACCCCCCACTCCCCGCCCCACGTGGATCTTGCGTCTTCTTTACGTCTACGCTTCTCTCCGCCACGTCACCCTAGAAACTACGGTGAATCTTCCATCCAAGCGTCCACATATCAACCCATCGTTAAAATAATAAAAAAAAAAAGCACACATGCTTACGATCTAAATTTTTTTACTTTCATATTTTTTATTTTAATAATTTTTAATTTTTATTTAAATTTAATTTATGAATATAATTTTTATTAGATTTTTCTTCTCAAATTAATTTTTATTTTTTTATTGCATTGGCTCATTCTCATCACACACGAATGTAAATTTCCTACCGTTTCTAGTGTGTAGTTATAAATAAAGTTAAAAAAAGTAAAATTTACGGATTATAAAATAAAAGACAAAGGTAAATTATCAAAGTTTAAAAAAAATTAAGACATTCAAATTTCATCTCGGTAGACGTTCCTAAAACATATTGAAATCTCTTCATTTTCTTTCTCTTGAATTTAATAATTTTTTCTATTTTAATTTATATTTAAATTTAATAAATAAATTTTATTTTTAATTATATATTTATTTTTTTAATATATACTCTAATTTTATTTAAAAGAAGTTAGGCTATTCCAGTCTTCGCGCCCCTAACTAAGCTAACTTCCGTAGTTACATGCAACAATCCACACGTAACACTGTACCAAAGGAGTGGTAAAATGGTAAAACCAAAACCTCATTTCAACTGAAAAAATGATGAGGTTACAAATACGGTGTCACTCCTATAAATATGGTCTAATTTTAAATTTTTAAAAATTTAAAAAAAATAAATAAAAATTATAAATATAAAAATATTAATATAAAAACATTAATTCATGCGTTGGGCAACTTTGGTAGCCCAAGTAATTAAGGAGCCTCTTCGACCCTGCTCAAACATGGCTACTTCCTGTCAAAATAATACGTGTCGGTCTCATTCTTTCGCAAACTCATCCATTCCCTTATCTCTCTTGTCTTTTTTTTTTTTTTTTCACCTTTCTTTCTTTTTCTATATTTTTCATTAATGAAGGGTGCATCAATAAAAAGCTCAAATGCAGCTTCAAACATAGCTCACGCTGCTTCTCCACTCCCCATTTAAGATCCCTCCCTTCCGTCCCATACTTTCTCCCTGCTTTCTTCCTCATTCTAATTAACTCCCCATTCTTGCATTTCTCATTCTGCTGCATACTCATTTTTGGTGCTCACCACAGAAATGGCTACTATTCACACTATCACTCTGTGTTTAGTGGCTTTCTTCCTCACTGTAGCAATGGCAGATCACCTCAAAGCCACTTCCAAGGAGCAGATCCAGTGCACAATGTGCTCTTCTTGTGAAAAGCCCTGCAACCCAGTAGCATCACCGCCGCCCCCCTCTCCACCTCCCCCGTCGCCGCTGCCTTCTCCTCCGGCTCACACTAATGGTTGCCCTCCTCCTCCTTCTCCCCCTAGCTCCGGCGGCGGCGGTACTTACTATTACTACCCGCCACCACCCTCCCAGTACACCTACTCGTCGCCACCTCCACCTGCTTTCACCGGCGGAAACGGAGGAGGAATTGGCGGGACTTATAATTACCCGCCGCCCAAGAACAGAAACTACCCAACGCCGCCGCCACCCAACCCAATTGTGCCTTACTTCCCGTTCTACTATTATAGCCCTCCGCCACCATCAATAGCCGCTCCTTCGCCGTTGATGGCTTCGTCAGTCTACGCAATTTCTTTGCTTTCCTTTTTGCTCTTTTTGCTTTGATAGAAAGCAAAATGAGAACAAAAAAAAACTGAAAGAACAAAATGGTGGGAATAACTGCACAGATTGGCAGATCTGGAAATTCGCAGGGAATTGAGAGTGCGGGGTGGCATGATCTCCCGTGTAATGATAAAGCTGGAAGCTGGGAACGCGACTGAATTTCCCAATTCAACCTTCTCTCAGGTAGGGACTCCGTCGAGAGCAAAGCTATCAGTTACTGTCCAAGGGAAAGTGAAGTCTATGAGCTGCAAAGTAGTATGCCTGCCTCGGTTTTTTTCTCGTGTTTCTCTCCGAATTTCTAATGACAATGTAGAATGATCTGCAATTTGTTGACAATTTGTATGTAACTTTATCATTCTCGTTAATATCATGAGTCAATTATATGAAAAATAAGATGCTTTAGCCATCTTTTTTCAGTAATTGAGCTCAAATTTGAATTTTTAGGCAGTAATTGAGGCAACCCAATGCCTGTAACCATGCTAACAAAGTTGTTAATTTTGATGTGGTTGATGAAGATAGAAGGGGAACATGGGTTGGGATTTGATTCCCAAGTTTTGAATAGTGCCACCCACATCAACATCTGATGCCTACTTTTTCACGGAATGAATTATTTAATGAACCAAGACATCCTTCATCATCCAACCCTTTCTGGGCCCTTTCAATTTTAATTAAAAATGATATTTTTAATGATTTATTTTTGAATTATCAAATAGTTTATTTAAATAAATATATTTACATATAAATTGCATACAATCTTTTGGCTTTGGTTGGTTTGATCGTTGGCCTTGTGCCGTGTGATGATAGCCGGAAAAACATACGGGAAATGGATTTACAGGAGTTTCATGATCAGCTACTCCAAGGACTACAATAAGAAATGTTTTCATCCAATGAGGATGCTCGGGTGAGTGTCAGAATGATCGGGAAGGTCCGATTTCTGACACAAAGGATTCCAGTGGGCTCTCTGGCCAATCAAACTTTTAGGATCGTCGACCTAGCAACACTTTCATGGCTTATACCATCAAAATCCCTATTTTTTTTTCGGTGGTTGGGACGGGCAAGATGGTAAGGTGGCTTTTAACATTATTGGTAGTAAGATCGTAGCGTGGCACCAAAACACTTTATTCTCCTTTTTGCACTGTGAAGTCTTGGCTGTGCTGTATGAAAACTTTGCCTCGGAGCTTTTCTCGTCCCCACCCAGCCACACTCTGACAAGAGAGTGTCGCATTGCATGCTTTGATGCCTTTTTGTGTTTGTAATTATTCTATTCAAGAAAAAAAAACATTTTTACACTCTTAATCTCACTTACTTATTCTTGCAAGGGTTTTTGTTGTGCTATTAATTCCATGCCTATTTATTTCAAAAAAAAAAAAAAATGGGGTTTGTAGTTTCTACACCTTCATCCGATCAAATTTCCTACCCAAAAAGCACATGGGGCAAGACATCATTGGTAGGATAAGGAATCAAGGTGGGTGTGAGTTTAGTTGGGGTGGTGCATGTTTGGGTTGGAAGAAAAAACGAAAGGAAAATAATGGATTGGAAGGATTAGGTGGAAGGCATGTTAAGACGATGATGATGATGATGGTGAACCGTGAATGGGGCCTACTCAACTTGGCGTTGGCATCCAAAGCACCCCGAATGCTTGGTTCCTTAGTTTGTATGCCAGAAAAAACAAAAAAAAAAAAAATAAAAAAGAGTAATTTGGGCATGAATAGTAGAATTGCATAAATTGATTTGATGAGTTAGATTTCAGTCCATTGATGTTTACTTCTTATCTATACATTGCAGACTTGCAAGCTTCAAAAATATTATCCTATCGTTGAACAGATGTCCATATGCGGAACCAATGGTGTATCATTCTTCTTTGTACACGGTGATTTTAAAAAGAGATAAACACAGGTTTAAGATAAATGAAAACGAAGAAAATAAGCCTGTAATTAAATATCACTTTTAAACATAAAATATAACTAAAATCAACAATATTACAGACTTTCAACAACAAATGATTTAAATCCGTATACTGGGAAGAAAGTTGGTGATGGAAAACATGTCTTCCACTCACACTCTCAGTCTGTGCTTTGAATCCAGAGCAAAAGTTTGGGACCCCATATGAGATGTCAAGAATTATAATAGTTCTGTCGTCAAGTCGTAAGGACTAAAATAAAATTGATGGACCACATCCGCAACATTGCTCTATTTACATTTATTTTGATTTAAATTTTATATGATAAAAATAAAATTATAAAATAATAAAATTCATACAAAAATATTAAATTTAATTCTCTAAAATAAAAGTTACACTTTATATAATAAAATTTTAGTGAATAATTATTTATTATAAAATTAATAATAAAAATTATTATAAAATATAAATAAATGATAATTAATATATATAAAATAATTTATATTGTTAATTTTTTTATTAATAATATTTTATTTTATAAAATTTGTTAAAAGAATTTCAATAAAAAATATTTTAAAAGTTTATTTTTTTACATTTACATTTAAAAATCTATCTTGAAATTTTCATACAATAGAGCACCCGTGAAAAACACGGTTTTTGGTAAAATATAATTAAGTTAAACTTTTGCATGTGTGTTTTGTCAGCCGAGCAATAGCATGCAATTGTTTATAAAAGGTTTACAAAGCACATATATCTGCCTGTGATATTTTCATACTTCAAGTTTACACACATGCATTATATAATATTTAATAATATTAATTATAAAACAACATTATTTATAAATGAGCACCTAATTTAAATTTATAATAAAGAATTATTTAATTCACATAAAAATAAGACATTATTTAATAAATTTAAAGTGATTTCAAGTTTAAGTTTTTAATACAGTATTATAAAATTTATTAAATAGTTAGACTCAATAGATTTAATTGTCTAAATTTTTTTAAATAAAAATTTTATAAAATTTAATTTGTAAAGATAAAAGAACCATGTTTTTTAAATATGACTAGCCCTCAAACACATGCAACTTGAAAAGTTGATTATAAAATAACATACATTTTTTAGAAAAACTAATTGATGCTATATCAAATATTTAATAAAAAGGATAAATAATATAAAGATAAAATAGAGCAAGAGTTTGATTTTCAAAGTTTAATTTTTTTACATTGTAGAGTTTAATTTTAATAATACAAGTGTTTTTAATGAAGATCATTAACATTAAATTAAATACTTACTAAAATAATAAATATTAAATAATTATAAAAATTGAGTTTATTTTTAATAAGAAAATATGTATCATGAAAATAAAAGCACTCTTTTATAAAATTGAAGTTCAATTTTTACTAGAAATATTTTTAAACTATAAACAATTTCAATTTATAATAAAATAATATTTTAATAAATAAAAATTAGAACAACATTTGCCCAAGAAAATTTTCTAACTTCGACTTTGTCATTTTCAATAACATTATTAATTGCTACTTAGAAGTCCAAGCAGAGGTCGGTTTTGAGGCGGCAGGCCATAAATGCTGCAAGCCTGCAACACTTCCTTCTTCTCTGGCTTTCTTTTGTTGTTTGTCTTAACTTGGGCCATAAAACCGAGTCCGACCTCCACTTGTTTTGGGCCCATGAAATATTCGTCTATGATTGGAAAATGGTTTGTGGTATTACTCGGTAAATAGAAACAGTTAAAATTAAACAATGAGCGTAAAAGGGTTCTGGCATTGGCTCCGCTGTTTGGTTGACAGAAAAGGTTGAAAACACGCTGTTCTCTTCATTTCCAGCTTACTTGAATGTTTGTTCTCAGTTGTACCAATCACATGCTTTCTTTTTCAACCTAACCATGGCGCCCAATTTTCCGCATGAAATAAAATATTCTTTTTTTTTCTTGAATATCTCTGCAAGGTACTCTTGCTTGTGTCTAACAAGAACTGAGTTTAAGACTCAAATTCGTACATATTTATACTGAATCATTTTAGATCACAATCTACTACTACAATATCAAAACCTCATCAGTTGAAATGTAATATTCAGCCCAAACTATTTCCCCCCCGTTATTTGGGCTCCAATTGTTGTCACATTCAATGAAGCAGTAGACTTGTCCCCAACCTGCCCCGCCCATATGTCATATCATAAATGTTGGATTTAAATTTTTAAAAGTGTAAAATATATTTAAAAAAATATAAATAAATAATTATTAATAAAAATAATAATTATAATTATTTTAAATTTATTAATTATAATATATTTATTTATAAATAATTATAATTATAATTATTAATTTTTATATTAATAATTATTTATTTATATTTTACTTCTTAAAATATATCCTATGCCAATTCATTAATGCCTATTTCTGAGCAACTGGGCATATTATTCATTTAAAACAGTTCCCATCAAACGTCAGATTTCTTCTAGAATCAACTTTTTTAGCACTAATTCTTTCAACATCAATTTTATTCCGAATTAATTCAACTCAGTTCATTCAAAAAGGCAGATTAGTTCCGCAGAGCTGAGGTCACAATGTGCAACTTTGATTCAAAGCTGGTATTGCATTCCTTCATGTGCACCTGCGCTGAGATGAGTAAGTACTAAGTAGAGAATCGACTAGGATCTGATCTGTAATGGAAAGATGACTAAAAAAGTGGGCGGTCATTTCTCCTTGACCCTTGAGCAAGCCCCACTCATTTGGGAATTGCAGGTAGTTCAGTACATAATCATGGAGAAATGAGATGCCCAAAAAACTGCTTTTCAAGTGGGGGCAACCATGCTTCAAAAAGATGCTATCAAAGCACACTTCCTTCGCCAGCACCTTAACATAGCACCTCAACACAGATACCTTCCTTTCCATCTCTTGTTTCGTTACTTATGCTATGAAGCACAGAGACACAGACACAGATAGTTGAAGCAAAATTTGGCAACAAAGTTAGATGCTAAACGTGTGCTTTTGTGGCCGGTAAGACTCTACCAAACCACACCAATGCCGAGTTTCCTGCAATAATGGACTGTTAAAGGTGGCTCCTCGTGACCATTTATTGTTTCAGATATGTGTCTCTCCGGCCAACTCTGATGCGGGACAGACAGCAGAAGTAAGGCCAATACCAACATCAATTATTGCTTTGCGTACTATAGTTTGAGAACAAGAGGAGAAAAAAGGCACTTCCCTATTAAATATTCATTGCCTCATATTATACATATCCCTGCCATTATATTATATAATATTTGTTTATAACTTTTTTTTTTTTAGGATGGGTTTTAAGGGCTTTTTTGGTGAGTATGTTAAGTACCATTTTGATCTTGGGAAAAGGTAATTTTATAAAATAAATAGATAATTAAATTGCCATTAACCAAATTTAATTATTGATATGTTAGATTTTATTATTTAATTTATAAAATTTAATAATTTACATTTTTACATATAAATTTAAAAAATTTCATTTATAAAAATAACAAAACAGTTTAATCATTATGATTATTAACTTGGAATGTGGGATAACACACATGGATTTACTCATAAGAATATTGTTGGATAGATGAGGATTAAGTTCATTTTGTCGGACAAATACAGTGAGAATTGTAATATAAATAGATAGAGTAAGGATATTTTTTTGTCTCTTTTTCATTTGAAAGTAGAATTCAATCTCTATTTTTTAAATTATACAAATTAATTTTTTAAAAAATTTAATATAATATTAAAATTTATCAAAGTGTAGAGATTAATTGTTCTAATTGAAAGTGAAAAAAAAATTTTATAACAAGATAAAAGTATAAAGGATTATTTATGTTTTAGCTTAAATTTTTTAATTAATTAATTAATTTAAATTAAAAAAAGACTAAATTATACTTAAAAGAAAAACGAAGGGCTTAAAACAGCCTTATTCCGGAAACAAATTATAATTACTAAATTTTCTAATCATACGTGCCTTATCATTTTTGAATGTTTTGCCAAGTTGTCTTTCTTTGTTATTGGTCTAATTTGCCATTTTAACTATGCTATTTGAGGTCATTAGTCAACAATGATTTGCTCTGACTTTGGAGTGCTGCCTGTGTTTCTCAGTTTATACATCATGTTGAAATCATTGTACTATTGATTTTGAGTTATGATATTTATATGCGAAAATTTTTTACAAGGTTTTTTTATATGTGAAGTTAATATAATTTATACATTAAAAACAAAGAAAGTGAATATTAATAAAGTGTTAGTGTAGTAAATATTAGTTATATTTTAAGTTAAGATTTAGGTTAAATATAAATTTTAATTTTAAAAATTATATTTATTAAAAAGTAAAATTATTTAATTTTAAATTTGGACAAGATTTAAATAATTGTGTGTGTCAAATTTATTTAAAGAAAAACTAATAAAAAATTAAAGGTAAGAAGAGAATCAATTGTATTGACTGAGCCGCCAAATTTAGTCAAGGAAAGTGATGACAAATGAGACACCATTTCATAGATTCATGAACAAAAAGCTCAATCGAGAATTACAGTTCTTTCTTTTCCTAATTGGGCTGCGTTGTGTGATGGCATCCCCAATATTGATTATGACACCTGAATTAAACATTCTCAAAGCTGACCCACCAAGACATAATTTTATTCTAATTTTAAGGTGGTAAAACTTACACTTTCTAAGGACAAAAAAAACCTTACACTTTCTGTAAACTATTCAAAATTTTTACGATGACAAATACAAGTTATGTTTATGGCTTTGTGCCCTCAATTTTCTAGTTAGAAAATAGGAAAAAAAAAAAAAAGTTCCTGATGGGTGCCCTTGTTTAACTGACACAAACCATGCAAATCATCGACTTTTGTATTTTTTGAAATTTAAACGCTCGGGTGTAATAAAAGGAAAATAAATATAAAATTAAAAAATATAAGATTTATAAAATATATTTAAACAAAAATAAAAAAATAGAGCACAAAGGCAAAACCATAGTGAGTAAAAGTCTTGAATGACCTTTGTTGGTATTCAAAGAGTCCAACTAGCGGGAGCTATGAAATTGGCGTTCCCTCGTCTTCCTAAATTTGCCCTCTTCCTTTTCAATTGAACTTTTTCAATTCAATTTTTGTTCACATTCAATTTGCCGCAATTCCTTCAAACAGAAAATGAGTTACTAATCTTTGCTACCAAACTTGAGGTTCCAATGTCACCATCTTACATTTGAGTCATCCAAATTCTTGCTCTTTACTTGTAGTGGAGCCCTTGCTTTTAAAGTCTTATCCATCACCCTCGGCATTCTTGTTGATCAACCTTTTATCCCTTGACTTGGTTATTTTTGAGAGTTTTGGAGAAGAAATAAGGTAGCTTATAATAAAAAACAATGAAACGAAACAATATTTACTTCTCAATTGTTTCAACTTTGAATGTTCAATGAAGAATGAAAGACAATCCATACTAATATAGGATTCAGATACTCTTGATTTTAGTGCTCAAAATTTTAATTACACTAATAAAGAGACAAATAAAATTAAAAAAATAAAAATTAATAAGAAAACTTAAGAAAAAAAAGGGGACAAATAAAGCAATATATATTACCAAAATTGGAATTTTAATAATTTCTTACAATTCTTGATAACACTCACTCACGACACCAACAACAGTCAGTAGGACTAAAAAGGGCTAAGCTACAAGTAGTACCTAATCTGATGACTAAGGGAAAATTCACTAGAAACCAAGAAGACATTGAAGATACAATTGGATGGTTAGGGGTGCATCCTAAAAGCTTCTTGCTATTATTCTAAGAGGGGCCTTCAAGCATAAACGGAGCCATAAGAAAGAGCCATCAATAGCACTGCCGCTTGTTCCTCTTCTCCTAGCTTCTTCCTCTGCCTCTCCACCGTTGATCTCTGCATCAATACCTCTCTCCCCAGAGCCAGTAGTCTCTGCTTCAAACTATCCCCAAGCTTGTTGCTGCCACTGTTGCTTCTTTTCCCCTTCTTGTCTTCCGTGCTTCCCTTGCTTACCCCCAAGATTGCTCTTTTCTTCTTCCTGCTTCTGATCCCACAGGCGTTGCACAGTGACTGCAAATCAAAGTGAACAAAAGGGGACGAATCAAAATCAGATCAAAGCTTAACATGGACTGATCAAATCCTAATCGCTGAGAACAAATGGTTATGCTCGAACCAATCACCTTAGGGCCAGCTGGACCACCCCTCCAAAGAGGGGTCTTGCTTGTGCCACAATCGGCGCAGGTCTTCTTCTGCTCGCTCATTGGGCTCTCTTCCGATGAAGTTCCACTAGTATTTCTGTTATTGACGTCCTCAGCTTCTGATCCCTGCATCAGAGCACAAAATCAGTTCGATCAGCGATCCCTATCCCCAAATCAAACCCAGCAGAGAAGAAATCTTCGATGGAAGGCCATGATCACTCACTTTTCCACTCGGATCGACCATTTCGGCGAGCTATTTGGAAGATCTAAGCAGAACCAAGATGAAAGGAAGTGATGGTGGGAACTGGGTATTTGCCTATTGGTGAATGGCGCTCTTGATTGAGTCCCCAGCTGCCGAGAAGGTGAAACCAGGTTACCAGTAACACCTAATCAACTCAAAGGGAAAAGCAGAATCGACTGAAACCCAGAGAAAACAATCAGACAGAAAGCGATCTGCAAGAATTTATAGGTGAGATCAAAGTAGCAAAGTGCTGCGGAGAAGATCAGGGACAGAGCAGAAGAGAGGCGAAGATTCCTTAATCAGAGGCGAAGAGAATGGCTACTGAAGCATCAAATGGAAGGCATTGGAATTCGGCGGAGCCCTAAAATAAGAAACCAACATGCAGTGGAGGAGTATGTGTGCTGCGTGCAGCGCGAAAGAGAGAGAGAGGGAGAAGACAGAGAAAGATAAAGGAATCGAACCGACACACGCGCACCAGCCGCAGCAGATCTAAAAGACCAGCCTTATATCAACGGGACGCGAAACCCTAACTCCGCGGCATTGAAATGACGGGATTGCCCTTGGACCAACCCCGCTGAGCCAGCACATCACCCGCCAAAAGGTCCTGAAACGAACAAAAAGGGCGTCAGTTGAGAGCCACGATGCGTTGGATATTTTAGGTTGAAGCAAAGGTAGTTTTAATTTCTTAATTTTTTTATTAAAAAGTAATTTAATTTTTTAATTTTTAAATTAAATAATTTAATTATTTTATAATTATAATTGATGTGATTTAATTTTTTATTTATTAATTTTTTTAAAAAATAATATAATTTATTGATAATTATTTAAATTTAATTTTTTATTATGATGTAAAATAATTATTATATAAATTTTTTAATTAAAAAAATTATAAAGATGTATAAAATTAAAATTTAAAATTTAATAAAAATAAATAATTTATATTAAAAATTAGTGTTAAAATTTTTATAATAAAAATAAAATTTACATTATTATTAATTAATTATATAAAAAATTTAATAAATAAAATATTAAATTATTATAATTATATTTATAAAAAATTAAATTATTTAAATGACATTTATGTAAAATTAAATTATCTTAATTATAATTATAAAATAAATAAATATATCTAACTGAAAAATTAAAAAATTTAATTACTCTTTAAAAAAAAAACTAAAAATATCTTTATTACTTTTTTTTTTGCTTTGATGTTTAATACCTATAATGATGCAAACAATAATGAATAAATCTGTTGTCCTGTGATGTGTCACACTTGAATGGTTTTGGTGCGGTGTGGTGCAGACAGGAATACTATGATATTATGAGTGACCTACATACTACATTTCCCTTTGTAAAGTCAGATTCAGATATGTTGCAGCTATGCCTCCGTACCTTTTTATAGGTCAACCAATTTGCCACTTTAGCGTTTCAACCACTCTTTCTCATTTGGTCGCCATTTCTTTCCCTTTCAATTTTTAAAACTCATTTTGCATCCCATATTTGTGGCAATAATCTATATTATAAAAAATTATATATATATATATATATATCATTAATCATATAACTTATGTGGTCCAAATACCCTGAATTACATCACCCTTAAACCGTGTGAGAATAAAATTGAATAATCATTATTTTATTACTATGTATAATTAATCTCTATGGAAATCAAAACACATTTTATTATAATTTGTTTCATTAATTTAATATCTGGTACAATGAATTAGAGTATAATACATTCAGTTGTAAAAAATGGATCAATAAAGAAACAAATCAAGAGTTAACTTGCAAGTATTGATGATTTTTGCCTTCCCAAAATTTAAGAAAAAATATAATTGTCATTCTATACTTTCTTTATATGGACATATGAAATATGTCATGCAAAAATAACATATGAATTCATATGAAGTAGTTTTTAATATGTTTTAATAAATGCAATAAAAAACCCCAAAAGATAATATAAAACTTTCCTTTCCAAAATTTAATCAAACAAATTATGAAAGGTAAGAGAGAAAGGACGTTGCTTTTTTCAAATAACTACATTCCAATCAATTTAGGGAAGAGCATTATTCAAATAAGATGGTTTTAATTACAAATGTATTTGAGACGTGTAGCAAAAACATAATTAGAGAGACAAATTTGTTTCCCGTTTAAGATAATATAAAAATATAAATATACTATTATTATGTTAAAGTATTTTACACAAATCTCACAAAATTACAAGTGGTTGTAGTTTTTAAAATATGATGATATAAAGTTAAAAATTTTTAATATTCTTCAAACTGTACTTTATCAATTTGAACATAAAGCTATTATAATATATTTTCTTATTATTTGAAAAGTATTTAAACATCTAATTTTCAACGTGTATAAAGTTTGTTTTGAAAATATATGATGCCTTAATTTGTGAGCAAAGGTTTAATGATTGACAATCATATTATAGTTGGAAAAATATCATTTATATCAATTGTTTTGAATTGATAAAACCCCATTCATTTTGTTTTTAGTATTACACAAATGTTTGTCATATTTATTTTGTTTATAATGGGAGATTTATAACCTAATAAACAAGATAATAGGAAAATTAATAAATTTCTTTGTAGTAGGGGAAAGGGGAAAAAACAGCACATGACAAATCTCAGTAAATTGGTTGGGGCTTACAAATATTGGCAAAATAAATGTCTTTTTAAAGGTGGCATTCACAATATTTCTATATGCGACGATAAGAAAATAAACTAGAAACCATCTAATATTGTAAAAAAAAATGGTGATATGTTTATGTCTTGATACATATCAAGAGGAGATTTGGATTTTTTATTTTGGGATTCAAAGATAGAAAATGTAATAAGAAACACATATAAAATTAAGAAAAAAATAAAAATGGTAATTATGGTACTAAAACTTTTTTTGTCATTCTAATAATCAAATCCAAGTTGTTGTTCTCAATTTAATACAATGTTAATTATGGTACTAAAACTTTTTTTGTCTTTTGTAGTGGAGTCTAATATGTCTTTTTGTTCTAGAGTCTTGTTAGGATTGTAGTGGATGGTAGTTTTGGGGTTAGGTTATATATGGTGTTTTAGGGTTGAGATACAATGGTTTTGTATTGTTGAAGTGGGATCTTTGTTATATAGTGTCGACCCAGGAAAATTTTATGTTTTTGTGATTTGTGAAGTCGCCACCGACCTAAGTTATTTAAGGTGAGATCGGACACCTAATTAAAAATGGTCTTCGTTTAACAAATTGAGTTCGGGGGTTGGTTACGTGTTAGAGAAGGTGTTAGCACCCTAAACGCCCTTTCGGTACCAAGAATGATCTTATTAATTCACTTGATTTAATTAATGTTGGTTTTAAATGAATATTTTCAAAAAATCGCAATTCTTACCCATTCCGGGTTAGAAAAAGAATATTTCTGAAAAGATAATTCTTACCCATTCCGGGTTAGAATATTTAATTAATCACTTCATGCAAATCCCCTTTCTATTCCAGTTTGGGGTTTGAAAATGATTTCTGAAAAATTCCATCTCTATTCCAGATCAGGATTTTAAAAATATAATTCTGAAAAATCCCATCTCTATTCCAGATCAGGGTTTTTAAAAATATTTTTTAAAACAAATCCCTTTTCTATTCCAGATCAGGGTAAAATAATTTTTGATAAAATTTCTCTTTCTATTCCAGATCAAGATTTTTGAATAATAATGTAAAATAAGATAGAAATATTAACCTTCCATACAATTATTTATTTTAATCTATTTTTTTTAAAAAAATGTTATTTTACAAAATTTACTGGTGAAAACCCAACGCCTTTTTTTTAAAAAAAGGAAAATCTCCTTCCTATTTTATTCTTCTTAAAGTATCAATTATTTAAATCAAAACAAAAAAAAAATTATTTTCACGTAATATTACGCCAAAAATGAATTAAGGCATACGTGAACTCATCAAAGCTTTCTGCATGTATTCCAGAAAGCATACCACCGCACGATTTCTATGGATGTGTATACGTGAGCCCGAGACGCAAGCGGAACTTCACGGAGGCAATGCGCGACTGTGCGACGACAGTGGACTAGGATTCCTCCGGTGATGATGACGTCTCTCCGGTAGTGATGAAGACGAGTGTGGCGTGACGAGAACCGAAGGTAGTGGTGCAACTGTCGGGCCTTCTGATGGTCCAGCAACGACACAATGGCAGTGAACAAGCTGAATTGAGACGGGCAGTGACAGGGAACGTTGGTGAGGGCGAATGAAGGTCTTTGTTTGCTGAAGGAGATTGAGCGTCGTCATTCTCGGGCGAGGATATGTAGTGTACAGAGCGCGATCCTGATCTTTGAAGGTGTTGCAGTGGGACCACAAGTTTGCCTATGGTCTTCACGTTCTTCATCTGCTAGCAGAGAGCCCGACTAAGGCGCAACAAGGCATATCGTAATTCCTTGGGAATGAAGAGTGCTGGACCAAGACTTCTCTAGAGTGCTGCGACCTCTTTGGCCGGTGCTTGTGAGTGAAGCCGCGAGCAAGTGGTCAGGTGGAATGAGCCGTAGTGTTTGAACGGCAGTGAGTGAGTCGTTCCCCAGAGGTGTAACAGCTCGGCTTATGTCATTCTAGAAGGTGACGTGACATCTATTACAGTAGCTGCATGCTGGATCCTTCACGACGATGGAGAGTTGCAGAGGCTTGGTAGCGAGACTGAATGGCTGTAAAGCAGAGCAAGCTGGTGGCAACTTCTGATGGCGCGATGGCTGATGCTTCGTTTTTTGGCTGTGGAAGGTATTTGCTGTTTTTTTATTTGATCTCACATATGAACAATAGAGAAAGGGTGATTGAAATGGCAAGACTCATGGTTGGGCAACCGGTGAGGATGTTGGATTTATTCAGAGCTAAAGGTGCAGTGGAGAGGTGAAGGCTGTTTTTTCTTGGGTGTGAGTGCAGTAACGAAGTGATCTATGACCAGGGATGGCACGGTAGGCAGGCTTTGACGTTGGCTCTGTTTTGAGTATCCAGAAGCGACACCAAAAGAGGGTGAAGGTACCTATTTCCAGTTACCAGTTGATCCAAGGTGGTGAAGATGTGCAATGGGTTCCTATCCTTTCAGCTGAAAGGCCATTTTTGGGTTCAAAACTAGAGCCTTGTTTTTGGTTCAAAGACTCCTCCCTTTTCCCAGAAAAGGATGCCGGCACTGTGAGGTAATGATCGTGTAATTAGAGTCCGTTTCAGTCCTTGAAGAAGATGGTTTTGGTCGGATTATTAAGGCTTTTTTTTCCAGGTGAACATAGGTTCAAAGACTTTGCTGAGTGTCCTCTTTCAAAGTCAAGATATTCGGCCCCTTTTTTCTTCCTTGGCTGCTTGCCGACAACTCTTCTTGACTAACATCACCCACCAATCTTGCTTCCTCCTCTTCTTCTTACCTAATTTCCTTTTTTTTCTCTTTTCTTTTTTTTAACCCTTGTATCTGAAGTCCTCCTCCTTTCTTTTTAATGCTCACCCCTTTCAAAATATTCCTTGATTCACGGCTCTCTTCTTTTTTTTTTTATCATTTTCTTCACTTCTCCATCATTTTCTTCTCTTCTTCATTTTCTTCTCTTTTTTCCACATTTTCCTACCATCTTCATGTCCTTCTTTTGACATTCACTCATTATTTTCCTTCCTTCTTTGTCTTATATTCATAATTTTCTTGTTCTCTTTGTCCTTTGTTCATTATTTTCTTTGTCCTTCAATCATTCACTCATTTTTTATTTTTCTGATTTTTGTTTTGTTTTGTTTTTTGCTTTTTTCTGATTTTTTTGTTTGTTTTTCATTTTTGGGTTTGTTTTGTTTTAAGCTTTTGGTTTTTGATTTTTTTGATTTTTGATTTTTGATTTTTTTTATTTTTTTGAATTTTGGAATTCGGACAAAATTAGGTGTCTACATATAGGGGTTTTAGAATGAATTCATTGAGGCAAATGACAAGTAAATGACAATAAATTATTTCCAAGGGGAAGAGACCATAAATGTATATCTCTAAGTTTAGTTGGGAACATTTGGGTTGATTGATCTTGTAGTCGAATAGCCTTGAAGTGCACAAAACCTTTAATTTAGAGGCCTAAACATGGAGTAAATGCCATTAACTTAAGCAAGAATTTATTTCTTTTCCAATTATATCATTGGATTGAGGCTGATGCAAGGTGCTTTGCTAAGAACATTCTAATTCTCAAAGACATCAATGGAGATGAACAATCTTCTGAGGTCTAACTCTACACCTCTCCTTTTTGGGATAAGTTCATGATCTGCCCTTAAAACATAGAAACAAAGGAACTGCAATGGCTTTAACGTCATCAATGGGGGAGTTCTTGGAGTGGGATGATATACTAGAGAGGAGACATGGGTCTTTCTTAAGATTTAGAGTGAAGCTAGACATATGTAAACTCGTTAAAAGAGGGATTTAAACCACTGGAGCATGAGGAAAGACAATGATAGTTTTTATAAAGTATGAAAGGCTCCTAAACTTTTGTTATGAGTGTGGACGACTAGGGAACATATTGAAGGATTGTGATAGCATAAGGTTTGGTGATTTAGAGCAAGGAAATGAGGAAGTTACACTCCCTTATGGTCCATGGATATATACCTCACTTTTGAAGGCTATTAGTGGAGGTTTGTTTGATAAATAAGGGGGAACTAGTAGCCAAAAGTTGGTACTTAAGGAGGAGGATAAATCAATGCTTGACAATAGTGCCATTACTTATAGATAACAAATAAGCTCACAAGGGGTGGATAATGGAGGTATGGAGGGCGATATTGAGTTTGTCATTGAATGTCTCTTGGGGTGCAATCTTGAAAAGAAATGAGAAAGAAGTATGGCGACTAAGGGTACGTTGAGAAAAGTACAAGCAATCCATGTGAGGGGAACAACTTAATGTTGGTGCATGTGATTGAAGCTATGTGTTTGGAAGTAATATAGATTTCAGAGTGTGATAATAGAAAGAGTACCACGCCCTCTACAGACAAAGGTGGGATAGGTGCATTAAAAAAGAAAGCAAAAGGAAGTAGGAAGTGGGTGAGCGTACAAGTTAAAGGTGAGTGAGTAGAGATAAATGTAAGTAGACAATGAGGAATCTGGGGAGTGTACAACAATTAGAAGGGACAAAGAAAGTAAAAAAATGAAGGATTCCACATTGCTATTGGCAAATGTTGGTCAATAGTCCCACCAAGAGCCATAATCATTTTAAGTTGGAACTGTTATGGGCTTGGGAACCCACGCACAATTTGAGCTTTGAAAAAACTCATTCAAAATGAAGGCTCCAACCTTGTTTTCTTAATGGAGACAAGGCGTCTTGGCAGAAAGATAAAATGTTTTCGTCATTGGGTGGCTTTTCAAATTTAATAATAGTGGATTGTATTAGTAGTGTTAGAGATAGAGCAGGAGGTGTGGCATACATGTGGAAGTCAAAAGCCCACAATGTGATCAACATTGGTAGGCCACCAATATCTATGGTTATTGTGAATAGGATTGTAAAGACTAAACATGGAGACTCATTAATCAACTTAGTGGTGATTCAAGGCACCTATGGTTAGTTTTTGGTGATTTTAATACGATTCTTTAGGCGGAAGAAAAAATTGGAGGTAACCAAGTTCCTCTATAAGGCTTCACAAATTCATTACAATTGGTTGGTTTATAGGATTTGTGATTTCATGGGTACCCATTTGCAAGGTCAAATGGTAGAGGTAGGTCTCATAATATCTAGGAGTGACTTGATTATGTTATGATAAATAATTATTGGTTTATAATTTTCACTACAATAATGTTAGTCATTTAGCAAAATACAAGTAAGATTACTCTCCTAAACTGATTTCATTGGCCATAGTAAGAAAATTCGTAAGAGATGACAAAACATTTTTTGCTTTAAGGGGTAATGTTATCTAATGAGTTGGTTTCTCACTCTTGGTGTGCCAATGTTGATTCTTTGACTAGTAGGATTGATAATTGTATGGGAAGCTTGGAGAGTTGGGGTCTTATGCTATTTAGGGATTTATCCCAACACATTAGGAAGATTAAAAAGAATTAGAAATTGTCAAGAACAAGATCTCAATTTATGTAATTTAGATAAACAAAAAGGAGGTTAAATTAGAATTGGATGAGTTGGAGTGCTTAGAAGAAATTATATGGTGCTAGAGGTCCAAGGCAAACTAGTTAGCCCATTTCAAATGACAGAAATTGGTTGAGTCAAATTATGGATGATAATAGGGTGAGTTACTATGAGGAGGAAGAGATTACTAGAGTAATGACAAGCTTCTTTGAAAATTTATTTAGTGATTTTCCAATTTCAAATGTGGAATAGGTCACTTCTATGGTTAATGGGGTCACTGATGATCATAGAGGGATTTTACAAAGAGAATTCACAAGGGAAGAAGTTGTAATGACCCTTAAACAACTACACCAAACAAAGGCGATGGGTCCTGAAGGCTTATTAGCAATGCTTTTCTTAGAAATTCTAGCACATTGTGGGATACTCGGTCATAAAGACTATTCTTAGTATTCCTAACAATTGGTGGATCTATTTAACCAAAACTAGGGTGAACATCAATTTGGGTTAGTCAGTTTTAAGACCAAACCTCACCTAAAACTATTATACTATTTTCTTCAAAATTTTAACTAATATCAACCAATTATTTTGCAAAAATCTAAACCATTAACAATTGTTTTTAGCAATCTAGTTTGATTGGTTTCATCCTTCACATGTAGAGTTGGAAAAAGAAGAGAAGCAACTTAGTAGGACCTATAGCTGGCTGATTATGAGAGGCAACATTATAGGGATAAGAACAATTTGAACAAAATAGAAGCATAACTCATAAAAATGCCACCCAAAAGCTTCAAATCTTGAGGGCTTCTCTTTTATTTCTTCGTATCCAATGTAGGCCTCTTTAACTCTCATAATTTTTTTGGCCAAGTTTTCAAGTCTGGCATATGCTTAGTAGCCATACCTTGCCATTTTTCTTTGGTGGACTAGTGCTAAGCCTTGCCCACTTTTGGCTTCAAGAGTCACTTCTTTCATCAAGCCTTTTGAGACACAAAATATGAATGAGTTGGACAAAAGTTCTACAATGAGACTATGCAAGGAGAGAAGGAAGAAGAGGAAGAAAAGTGTGTTTAAGAAAAGTGATAGAGAGTTAATGAGTTTGAACACATCTGTAGAAGATGAGAATGGGAGAAAAATAAAAGGAAGAAGAGAGGAGAGAAAAGAAAAGAAAAGAAAAGAGAGTCTATAGAAGAAAGAATGGGGAAAAATAAAAGGGGTAAAAAAGAGTGACATGGGAACAAGTAAGAAGGGAGTGAAGAGATACATTACTAGGATTCGAGTTGGGAAGCCTTCATAAATTAGGATGAGTAAAGACTACTACTCCAACATGTACATTATATGAAAATTTTGCATCATATGATATATTTGGTTTGGTTTAGCTGACCTAAAAAAATTGTTCCAAATAGACAATTGAATTAAGCTGATCAATTCAATTAAAATATAAACTGATCTAACTTGAACAAAGGTCAATTTTGATTTGTTTGGGTTTGATTGGTTTTAATTAATTGATTTTGTGTAGCATTAACCTGAATCACACTTTTATTTGTCTAATCCCTAAATTGAAGAGGTCAAAGTATATAAAAGAATTTAAGCCTATTAGCTTATGCAATGTTGTTTTCAAATTAGTGACCAAATGTGTTGCTAATAGGCTTAAATTAATTCTACCATCAATTGTGAGTAGGTATCAAAGTGCTTTTGTCCCTAAAAGACTCATCACATATAATGCATTGGTCCTTGAGAAACCCATCACAAAGGGTCACATGGCATTGATACTTGATATGGCCAAAGCATATGACAAAGTAGGATGACCTTGCTTGGAATTTATTTTAAATCATATGGGTTTTCTATTGCATTCGATGAATTTGATTATGAAGTGTGTTTAGACTTTCTCTTTTTTTGTGTTGCCTAATGGACAAACTCAATAGAAATTCTCACACAAAGTGGTCTCAGATAGGGTGATCTTTTCTCTCCTTATCTTTTTATTTTATATGCTAAAGTTTTTTCTGCTTTGTTGACAAAAGAACATGATGCCAAAACCATACATGGGACCAAAATTGCTCATACTACTATTTCACAATTATTTTTTGCAAATGATAGCATCCTATTTGTAGGAGTAATTGAAAATGAAGTATCTTATATTCAACTTGTTCTTCATGGTTACTAGGTAGCTTCTGGACGATATATTAATATGGACAAATCGGACTTCTACTTTAGTCGAAACGTGCCATTAGATAGTAGAAATTTGGTTTAAAATTTGATGGGTGTAAAGGTAGTGGAGAGTCATTCCAAGTATTTGGGCATATCTACATTTGTGAGGCAATCCAAAAAGCATGCGCTTGATTTTATTCAAGACAAGGTCTGCAAGAAGTTAAAAGGTTGGAAGGAGAAGACATTATCCGGTGCTATAAAGGAGGTACTAATCAAATCTGTAACCTAGTCAATTCTAACTTATATCATGGGCTGTTTGAAGTTACCTCAATTCTTGTGTAAACAAATTGAATCTATAATAAGCAAATTTTGGTGGGGTGCAAAGCATCAAGAAAGGAAGATCTATTGGATCAGTTGGAAGAAAATATGTAGATAAAAAAAGTCTCGTGGAATGGATTTAGAAATTTTTCAACTTTTAACAATGCTCCACTTGTCAAACAGGGATGGAAAATTATTAATTTCTCAAATTCATTAATGGCTAGAGTAATCAGAAGTCACAAATTTTCAACTCTTAGTTCGTAAAAGCCCCTGTGAGTTTCCGACCAAGTTATACTTGGCGTAACATATGAGGTGCGAAGTGGATCATTGAAAAAGATTGTTACTGGATTGTAAGAGATGGGTCAACAATCAATATTTAGGAAAAACAAGTAGTTACCCAAACAAAATGACCCCCCGCCGCGATCAAGTCACCAATATTCGGATATGACAGATGGAGTTAACAGGCGCTAGAACCGTCTAAGTCATCAAACCCCATTTTTCTTTCCTTTGAGTCGGAGCAGAAACTGGATCTGCCACTTACACGAATCAGAAAAACTACACTTCAACCCCTAGAACTTCAATGGTTAAACATTATTCTCACACATTAATTAAATTTATTACATTTTATAAATTAAACAATAAAATTCAACAAACTTATAATTTAAAATTTCACATGTGAAAACAAAATATGTGAACATTTTCTGCAGACGTTATAATCCAATCAGCAGAAGCAATAAATTGCTGCGCATATCAATGACAAGCCATTGTCGTCCTCAGAACTGGAGACTTTTGGCTTCATGCCCGAAGCCTATGAACTCGTGTACCGGTTTCAATCACTGGCCAAGACTAGCAAAAGCTAAATTGCGCATTTAGATGCTGCCTAATTGAGCCTCGGAAATTAGTGGAAGCAAAATCTTAAAAACAACCAATGGCAAATCCACGCACAAGAATAGCACTACTAATTCTTTCATTGGAATACACCATAAAACTGGTTTTTTACTGCTATATTCACCCAAATCAAATTCTGACTCAGAAGTAACCAGTACAAGTACGACTCAAGAATAAATAAGACTCAGCCGCATTCAATATAAAATCCTCCCAAACCCATAATCCGGGTCCTGCTACTGCAATATATAACCTCCTGAACACCTTTTCCCCAGCATATATAGAGTTGATACAACAAACACCGCTGACAAGGCTATTATGCTGCTGTTGAACCCACCAGCCCTCTTCTTATTTGGACATGGTAGTGTAAACTGACCCACCCTGCACCCCGGTAACCACAAAGGACACTAGACCAGACTGAAACCAGACACCATGAGGTGCGAGACCGACCCTGACTTGACCCCAACAGCCACCCCAACATCAACCCGTGCTCCATCCATCCAAGTCCCTACAGTAGTTCAAACCAAACAATTTAGACATTAATGCTGATATTTTAATATAGATGATTAAATAAAGATTATCACAGTTAAGAAAAACATTCAGACGAGTGATGCATTTACCGTCTCAACAAAAGGTCTTCAACTGAAGTTAAATCCACCAGATGGGACTTGAAGCTCATTGCTTCCAAAATTGAAACCAGGTTGAGCACCATCACCTGAAGCCAGCGTCTCCTCCTCTTCCTCTAACCAGTATGTTTCAAGAATTTTAACAGCCTTCTCATATATTTCGTTGTTGTCATGACTTTGCAGGTTTTCAATCTTCTCCAATCCCTCAGCATCATCTATCATTTGAGCATACAGGTTGACATCTCCACTGTTACCCAGGTTCTTCTCAGCTTCCCCAACCTTCAGAATATTCTCTAGGCCTTCTAAACAAACAGTGACAATTCTTGGGTCGGGGCAAACAAGCAGATCACAGAGAGGCTTTATGCAACCTTGACTCACCAAGTACCTTATAAACACATAGCAGAAGTCAATATCATAAAATCACAAATGTCAGCAGTATAGCGCACAATGAATGAATAAAAAAATAACATACTTGATCTGCTCGTGAGTACCACCAGAAGTAGCATTTGAGATTGCCCATGCAGCTTCTTTCTTGATATCAAACTCAGCATTTTGAAGAAGATTCACAAGTGGAGCAATCAGACCAGCTTCAATAATAGCCTACATTACATTTAAAATGCATAAACTCCAGAAAGCTTATCAACATGTAAACCAAATTCCTAATTCTTTATAATCATATATCAACAAAATCTCATTCAAGATATGAAAAAAAAGATTTAATTATTTATAATATGCTGTTACAACAAGACAGATTTCAGTATTGTTGTGCTTGGAACATATTGGATACTGCAACATTGATTATGTGAGACTAATGCTTAAATTTGATCCACTTTGCCTAATTAGGCAAATTAACACAATTTCACGGGCTTGTTATTGCAACGTCTCACTTTAACATAAAACAAAAATGCAAAACCAAAGGTAACTGGGTGAAGCTTAACATGATTCCTAACATAGATTTTTTTGGGAGGGTATCAGATTGGCTTCTCAGGGCGTACATCTCCACGCCATCTAGTGGTTGAGCCCCATACATACATTGACCAAAGCCACAACAACAATATTCTATCATAGGTTTAACAACTAAAAACCCTCATAACTTATTCTATTTCTTCTTTGAGAAATTCAATTAGACATGCAAATGACTACCAAATCATTAAACTTTCCAAAAGGTACATCTAGGAAGAACACAAACAGAGTAGTTTATTAGACATGTGATTTAACATCAATTGATTATCAATTAATTGGGATCCACTGGCTTACCTGTATTTGTTCTCTGTTTCCTGCTGTAATGTTTGATATGGTCCAGCAAGCTTCTTTCTTGATGCTTTTTTTATGATTATGTGTCAACAGACTCAAAAGGCAAGGGAGTGCACCATGATTGATGATACACTGATAACCAAAAAGATATAATAACAAATCAAAATTAGGAAATTTTTAGAATAGTTATGCATGCACAAAAAACAGAAGGAAAAGAGACAAGAAAATCATGGGGATGGATAATAGTGTCCATTAACTGTCCAGAGTGCGTTAAAGCACTAATACATTACAGACAATGAATTCAAATTCTTTTTATGTATGTAATGACTACCATTGATGACTTCACAACTCTTCCAGCACCTCCCCCTTTTTTCCTGATAAAGCACCTATTCCTTTCTTTTTTCCACCAAAAAGATCTGAGCATACTCTATTGCAATTAGACATGACATCAAATGTCATCTGCAACAGACCTAAATCAGCCACCTTAACATATATATATAATCCAAAACTTGTACAGGCCTTCCACTTCAATCCTCATATTATGGGAACAGCATTTTTGCAACTTAATCATAAGATACACAAAAGCATATGTTTCAACATTTTATAGACATGATAGAAATGAAATAACTAAACCCAGCTTAAAATTGTAGATTTAACACCATAAACCACACATATCCTAACATTCCACATTCAGACAGATCTCAAAAATATTCTCAATCCTCAAAGAAATAGCAATTGCCACCAGTTGTTTTTGTTTCCCATATACCCTCAGATTTTATTTTTACTCATAATAAAGCCTAACATCATAAGTTAATTTGATGCCAGTATAATATAGATATGCCCTGCTGCCATATGTTTAAACCATATTCGCAGCTACACAACATTTATACTAAAAAAAGCAATTCGATTTACAGAATATATAAACTAGGTAATTATTACTATTGACAAGCCTTTACCTGAGTTTGAATATCATCTCCAGTAACAATATTTCCCACAGTGCGAAGGGCAGGAATGAGCACTGAAGGAGATGGATGCCTGAATTAACATGCATACAACTTAAGTGATAAGACAAAAAAAGGATCAATTGAATCCTTGTTGAATATGTGTAGTAGAATTTATACTCACAGGAGAAGCCGCACCAGTTGAGCACATACACCTGCCTCGATAACTGCTTGGATTTTGTCATTTGTTCCATCAGAAAGATATGACAGTGCCCAACATGCGTCGGTCAGGACTTCTTCATCATTAGAGAAAACTAAACGCTCAAGAGCTGGAAGTGCTGGCCTCACCTGTCCACCAAATGTCAGCGATTATTTCAAAAGAACATTCCATCAGAAGTCCGATTCGTGTCATCAATAGCAAGAAAATGGCGTTACTTGTTCAAATGGAGGCTGTGGCTTTCCCCTGCAAAAATTTGATAGTGTCCATGTGGCATTTCTCAGCATTGAAAGTTTTGCATGCTCATTCAACTGAGCTAATAGTGGGATCAGCGCACCATGGCTCAGAACAAGATCTCGGCACCTAGGGGAGTCACCAGCAACATTTCCCAATGCCCACACCGCCTACAATGGTGGATATTATATATGTAGGAGAGATCATCAAAAAATACAGAAAGATATTGCTTGTACTTTCACATTTTAATATCACTATACCTGCTCCCGAACATCATCACTTGGAGAACTAAGTAGCTTAACAAATATTGGGACTGCTCCGTGATCAATTACCACCTTGGTGTTCTCAGAAGTTCCTGATGCTATGTTTGTGAGAGCCCATGCAGCCTCAAACTAAAATAAATAACAGGTAGTATCAATAATTAATAAATATAACAAATAACAATTATATACTAAATGAGGGTGCAAAAGGAGAACTGATGAGATATTCAATTACATGAAGAAATTCCAACCTGAAGTTGAGGGAAGTCCTCCCTAACGAGAAACTCAACAAAACGCGGCACAACCCCAGATTGAATAACTTCCTCAATTGGTGGGCTCCGCTCTGTAGCAGAAATATAGTCGCTTAGTGACAGCTTTGACGCATAGTACAAGGCAAGATAGCAATAGTGATACAGAATGAAATCAAAAGTTACCAATTGAAAGCAGCTTCCGAAATTGTGTCGTCGCTTCCAGTTGCAGACTACTATCATCCGACCAAACACCAGCAACCATTGAAGGAAGACTCTCTAACTGAAAAAAAAAAATACATAAATGAATAACCGTCAAAATCATAGCAGTAATTAAGAGCGAAAAACCCTAATAAACCACCATTTATGCACGATCCGACCAAATAAAGAAAGAAATGGCACAACGTCAATCATAACCAAGTGATCAGACTTTAGAATCGTCGAATCTTTGTACCTACACGAATCACGATGGAACCCTAATTTTTATCTAATGACAAAAAGGGCTAGAATGCATATACTGTGGAATAACAGAAAGATTCGAAATTGACACCTTTTTCTCAACTGTGGAAGTCTGAACAGTAGTGGCAAACTGCTGCTGAGCTTGCAGACCTTCGCGACGCTTCTTCAGCAAGCTCTCTTCACGCTTGCTCTTACGGATCTCGACCATATTGTCCTCTCTTCTACGGCGGCCCTCATCGGCGTCGACGGCCACCTTGTAGCGGTTGCGGCGAACCTCGGTTCTAGAATTTGGTCTGAGGGACATGGTTTGGTTAAGAAGCTCGATAAAGAACCCTAATAGCAATCGCTGTATATACAGGAGACAGGAGTGCAAATGAAATTCGAAAATCGAATATTGACTGTGAAGAAAAACCCTAAATATTAGATTGAGATTTAATGGGAGAGCAGTCACCGACTTGCGGAGGCAGAAAAAGCGAGAGAGAGAGAGAGAGAAAGACTCTGGGCACAGTCTCCGATTTCCGGAGGAGATTTAAATGCAAAGTACCCCTTCGGGTTGTATGGTTTGGATGGATATCGGATCCTCGAAAGGATTCAATGATCCATTCGGGGGATATGAATACGTGTTTACTTGGGTTGGACTCGTTTAACTAGCAGGTGGTGTACTGGATCTCACCAGGTGATACGGGTTACGGTTCCATGACATCAAATTATGACCATCTCCCACCGAATAGTTTACCGTTACTTGTTGAATTTGTACTCGATCCAACTTCAAAACCGTATTATTCATATTTACAATAATACAGTTACTTTGTTTCGTAAATTAAATTTTATAAAAATATATTTAAAAAATTATATTGTTATAATCTTATTATTTTTTAAATTTTTAAATTTCATAAATTAATTTATGAATCTACAATTATTTAAAAATTAATAACTCTAATTTATTGAGATTTTATTTCTTTTAAATTTATTAGAGTCAACGGACACAACACCCTTAAGTTCATTCTTTTAATATTTTAGTTAATCCCATTTTATGGGGCTCACATTTTCTTTATAACTAATAATGATCCTGCATTTGCATCAATGGCGGCAACTATACTAAATGAAGATCACACATTCAAACATTTCAGACTCCTTTTTTATATATGTAGAGTATGAGCCTAACACTAAGTATGTTTGTGCGTTTTATGTGTTCATTTATTTTTCTTTGATGATGCCTTTGACTGATCAATGGCAATGGAAAATTAACATGCGGCTGCTCAAAACGATCTATACTTTCAAAAAATATGAGCATCCCAGATGGAAAACTAGAAAGTTGGAGCAATACGAAGACCATGTCTCCGCCCAGATATCAGGAACGACAGCACCATATCCAGCCCCTGCCACAGTTGCCTCTAAAGTCATCGTCAGAACTCAGCTTGTGCCAGCCCTCGGGGGCATCGTGGATTGGGTTCTTGGACCCCTTGTTCCTTATCCAATCTCGTTCCTACGTTTTAATGTTGTTTTGCTTTTTGTAATCTAGTGGTTCAGATAAAAATCAGTAATGAAAGTTCCTTGTGAAATTTTGAGGAAAAGTGGCAGATATCTTTCATACCACAGGAGCAAAGAATATCTTCTGCTCGGTAAAGCACTCCATATATCCAAGGCTTTATTTGTGGTGTGTACATACATGTTTAGCCGAATGTGCTAAAGAACACCACGTATCAGAATTCACAATCAATATTTTGTTACTCCACCAAAGACTCTTAATACGGTTAAGGTTATTCTACATTAATTATAAATACAAGCGAGTGTTAATTAATGGTTATGAGAAAAAGTTTTGTCTCATGAGTTAGATTATAAGATTGAAAAAACCAAAAATACACCCAACATTATTATCAGAGCCTAATTACAAAAGGACCGGGAGCTATAAAACTTATCTTATTATTTTTGTCTTAGAAAATAATCAAACTGTAATAAGGATTGAAAACTTGAAATTGCCCACATTCCGTGTGCCAATTCTCATCAAGCAAAAGTCAGTTTACCTTTAAATTATTTACAAAATCCAACGAAGTAATCATCTACTTTCCTTGCAACCCAGTCCCTGTGCCTTTCAGCTTAGCTAAAGGCTAATAAAAAAAATACTTTCCGTAGTTTAGAGTTACACTAAGTTGACGCTTTTGGTAAATGGAGTAGGGAATACAAACAGATGATGCTGATTCTGAGTGTGTGTGGTTGTGGGGTTCTCCCTGTCAACGGTTGTGATGTGTGCTTGAGGTGATCTTGGTGGAGAAGCATAGAGGGTAGAGGTCTCAAACACCTCTCGTCGAACATCTTCTAGCTCTTGGGATATTCTTTGCGCACGAAGTGCTGTTAAGTATAAACCAGCAGCGAGGAAGACTGTGGTTAAAGCAAACACCCCAGCAGCCGAGAATAGACCTTCTCTGATGATCAGGCAACTGGGTCGTGGCTTTGACCAATTTTTCAGATGTCCTGATTCCACACTCAATCCTGCCAACAACAGAACCTCCCCAATTGCAAAACATATCCTGCAAACACACACCAACGGTTGAATTAGCAGTTCACGTGTTGAATGATGTTTCCTGCTGAGAAACTGAAGATCGTGTCCGCAGCGCTAATGAAAGTCGTTTAGGGGGTTAATTCTTACAGCATAAAGCTGATTGGATTAGCACTGGCAATACCTTTCAATTCTAATTTCGACGACCTTTTTGAATTATCTTGGCCAAAAATGAATATGCAAATTGGTTAACTGAAATTAATGAACAATAAGGCAACAAAAGTCTTTCACTTACCAAGCTGTGATGAAGAAAAACCCAGCTTGCCATGTTAGAGATTTAGCAAAAGGAGAATCAGGATCCCAGGAAACTAAAGCCGGTGCAGATTTAGTAACTGCAATTAACATGTAAGTATGCCCCATAACCATGGCAATTGCTAGTCCAGCAAAAGCACAAGCAGCACATAGCAATGGCACTTTTCCATTACCACTGTAAACACATTCGGCTTTGGCTCCATTTTCTTTGTCATCTGCGCTCATCCATGTTGCCTGCCATAATATTTCCACCAAATTGCAATAAACTTCATGACAAGTTCGATATTTTCGGTGATTGGTCGATAAGTAAATTGCAAACGTATTGAAATTGTATTTGTACCTCAGAACGCGTAGCTTCCGCTATGAGACACAGAATGAAACAAAAGAGGCCTAATAGGATTGTCAAGACCATCAGGAAAGCACCTGTTTTGCTATTCAAATCTGTTTTTCTCCGGCTGGGTTCAAGATCAGCATGTGTGACTGCCATTCTTTGTGGCATTTTTTGAGGTCAAGACTCAAGAGAGATGGAAATCATACACAAGAGTAAAAGAATAGGACTTGGGGTTTTAAGTTCTATGCGGAATAATGGAGAAAGAGGGAGGAGTTAGCAGAATTACTTGGAGCCAAGGTTGCTTAAAGACCAAAGATTCTCAGGTTCTAGGATTTGATACTAAGCATTCACACAAGGGCAATTGCTATAGAACCAAAAGTTTGGTTTTGAAGGTACACTGAGTGATAAAGATAAACCTAGTGCTCATGACACAGCAAACACGTGTACTCAATACAATTTGCTCTCTCCCCGCCAAAGTGTGTTCTGCCTTTCTGTTAAACTGATTCGGGTATGCAATTGTTAAAGAAAGTGAGGAAGCAAACCTTTGTATTTAAATTCTTCTATCAGCAGTCTTTTAGTGGGTAATTTATAAATATTGCTGTAAGTTTTTATTGAATTTTCTGAGATACTCGTAACTTCCAAAAACAATAACTTCCCCTCTTCTTTATCCTTTTCAACTTAAAAAAAAAAAAAAAAACCATGACTTTTGTAGACAGTACAACTACATGTGATGTAGTGGTGGGAAACTCAGATTGAATTGCCAAAAGTAATTACAAAGAAGGAACCCCTTTGGTGGCTTCCATTAAAAAAGAAAACAATCTTCAAGTAGATTATATAAGTGTAGCCTTTTTCTGACGATGATTTTCTTCTGATTCTCCCAAAATGAAAAATAGATAGGAAAAGGAAAAGAAAATAAGGTTGAACCTTATGGAGTGTAAAACTTTGTGTGATCAATTCTTTATCAGGAAAGGACAAGGGAAAGGAAGCTTCAAATTCTGTTTGACAGAAAAAACGAATGAATTCTCTGCTTGTATTTGGGGTAAAGCTAATATAAAATGAAATGGACGGGTAATAATATTCTTCTCCAGAGCTTTGATATTCTTGGTTTAAGCACTAAAAAGTGGAATTGTGGAAAGTGCTGGGTATAACAACAAAGTTCCAACAAGTGCTTTTTTGAGGTGGAAAATGCAGATAAGAGACATATTATATTGCTACAACAGACCAAATTAGTGAATTGACCGATGGAACTATGAGGTTGGTCTCAATGGTGGTGCTTGAAGAATAATTTGATGGATGTCGGTCTGTTGTGCTGAAAGAATTAAAACATTCTTATTGTATAATATTTTTCAGCTATATTTAGTGCATGCTAATTTTTTAATATATTTTTTTAGTGATTTAAAATTTAGTATAAGAAGAGATTATTTTATTTTATAATCATGCCATATCACATGACCCAATCAAAATTTAGAGTGGTCTTTACAAATCAAAAATAAAAAAATTGTTAACAAAAAAAATTTACACTTAAATTTTATCAAAGAAATACTTAAATTTTTTCAATTAAACTAAATTCCTTGACCTAACTTTACAATATGTGATCATTATTATTTGGTTAAAACATATAAAATTTTTTTACACTTTTATCTTATTGTAAAAAAAATTTTCTATTTTCAATTATAACAATAAACACATTAAACTTTAAAATTATAATTAATTATTCCTTTTGTTAAAGAATCATTTAATCTTAACAAAATACATGACTCTTTGTTGAAAATTAAAATTCTTTTATCTATTTTTGCTAATAAAATAAAATTTTTAAGAATCACTTCCCAAATTTGCAATCAAGTAAAAGTTTTTGTAATAAAATTTTATTTACAGTTACACAATTTAGACACTTACAACAGTTAAAAAAAATTACTTTTATAGATAATATATCTAATTTTGTCTAATGAGAGGGTTTCTATGGTAGGGCATCTAATTTTTAGTAAAGAATCGTGTTTACCATTAAGATTTAAATGATTCTTAAATAAAATGAGTAAATTATTATAATTTAAAAATATAATGTGTTTTTTATTTTAATTAAAAGTGTAAATTTTTTTTAAATAAAATGAAAGTATAAGAGATTTCATATATTTTAGCCTTATTATTTTAATGTATCAGATTTTAAATTATAATATAATTTCAAATAAATTTTAACAACATCCGCAATACAAACCACTTTCTTTTAAAAAAGATTTTAATCTCTGTGCGATTTCAAAATTCCATTCGTAATTGTTCCAACATATGGGATTGGTCATTCAAAATTTCAAATGGAAAATGCGTTCCGTCTCATCATACTGTGTCCAAAAAAATGCTTAATGCACCCATGTAATTTATTGAATTTTTAATGCTTCCAACTTTATGTAGTACATACAAGTAAAAGTTAATTTGGATGAAAAGATATTGTTGATCTCAGCAAGTGTATTGTAGGACAAAGACCATTAAGGCCAGGGAAACTAAGCAATTTTTTTGTAGAAACCCCCAATTACTGCTATTACTACCACCAGAGAATACTTTCTATTTTTATTTAGACTTATTTTTATTGAAATCAATTTTTTTTTAAAAAATTTTAAATTATAAAAAATATGTTAAACTTGTATTAGTCCAAATCTATTTTCAGAAAATAAAAATAATGAAAATATATTTGATTGAGAATTTAAGATTTAAGATTTAGAGTTTAAATTTTAAGTTTGAGAATTAGGGTTTTAAAGTTTGGGATTTAAAATTTTATAATTTTGTGATTTGAGATTTAAAATTTGAGATTTGAGATTTTGAGTCGAGAGTTAGTGATTTAAAATTTTGAGATTTATGATTTTAAAATTTAAAATTTATATAATAATTTTAAAATCGTCACCATATTTTCAATTTGTGCTTTTTAATTTTAAAATTTTACATAAAAATGGTACAAAATTTTTTAATTGTTTTAAAATTTATCTTATTTTAAAAAGTATTTTTATTTTTATAAATAAATATATTTTTACTATCATTTTTTGTGTTTACTAAAAATGAAAATAAAAAACAATGAAAACCAATGCATCCACTGTTTTCTGTTTTTATTTTCAATAAAAATAGAAACTAATTGTAAAAACGTATTTGATTATAAAAGAAGTGAACATATTTTTTAAAATAAGATAAATTTTGAAAATAACTTAAACAAGTTTTTATTATTTCTTGTATAAAACTTTAAAAACAGAAAATATAAATTAAAAATATAATAAAAATTTTGAAATTATTATATAAATTATAAATGTTTAATTTTAAATTTTAAAATTTCAAACTCTAAAATCAAAATCCTAAACTTTTAACCCTAAATTTAAAGAAGAAAATTTTAAACTTTAAATTTTAAATTCTAAAATTTTAAACTCTAAATCTCAAATCATAAAACTCTTAACCCTAAATCATAAATTATAAATCTTAAAATTTTAAAATTTAGAGTTTAAATTCTAAACTAGATACATTTTTATTATTTTCATTCTCTGAAAACACATACATTAAATATATTTTCTGTTATTAAAAAATTTTTAAAAGAAATTTATGTTTAATAGAAATAAATATAAATGAAAATAAAAATATTTTAATAAATCAAATGCTACATGTTCTCTAAAACTGAAAATTTCATTGATACGGAAAAACTGTAAAGTTTACACTCTGCAAAAATACACAGGAACAATATGCCAATCCCGCGGGAAGGAATATGTGCAGAATGAATTTCTGAAACTAGAGGAAGAAATCACGCTCCCTAATAAGCAACTTTTCTTTTCTCCTATAACACTGGATGACTTTTTTGGACTTTTGGAATTCTCAAATCGAGGGCATTCTCTTGCCTTAGCAATGAAAATCTAGTCGTAATTCCACTAGCAGACTTGTTAGGACTTGAGCGTATCCTTTGATTTTTCCTTCTGTTTCCTGCTGTAGTCAATGAGGGGAAAATATAAACGCACGTCAATTGGCAATACATGGAGTGTACTAACAGAGAAAAGGGTTTGGATGAAACGGTGCGTGTCCTGCCAATGGACGTGTGTATCATAACTCGTAAATGAGTGCGCACTTTGAAGTGAAGGACAACGTAAGGTTCTTGGCAGAGGAGTACAATAAAATGGTGCGTTTTGGTTGTGTTAAAAAATGTTAGTTTTTTAAGGTTTGAAATTTTGAGAGTTAGAAACCAAATTAATTGAAATTTGCTCAGTTTCCTTCAGACGCTTGTCTATTCTGCCCTCTTGTGCCATAAGAGGAGCTTCAACATCATCCACAGATACTTTCTCTGATCTAGAGATTATTGTAGTGATAAAAGAGTCATACGCAGCAGGTAGTCCCTCAAAAATGGCTTCAATATGTTCCGATTCTGCGATTGGACTTCCAATGGAAGCTAATGAATCCAGTGATCCCTTGATCCTTAGCAGGTAATCATTAATTGACTGGCCACCTTTCTTGGAGTGTTGGAGTTGCAGGAGCAATTGTCTTGTTTTTGCCTCGGTATGAGAGGCAAAATACAATTGAGTCCTTTCCTGAACTTGACAAGAGAATTCACATCCCACCATTCTAGTCAAGATCGACTCCGCCATTAATGACAACAACTAGGAGAGAAGGAGCTGATCTTGCTGCTCCCAGTCTAGATGTTCTGTCCTCACATTGCCATTTAGTTTATCCGCTTCTGTATATATGAGGATTTGGGAGTTGATGGTTGAAGTAGATGAGTTATGATTCATTGCCATTGATGAGGCTTTGATACCATGTAAGCTTTCAGTAGTCACCGAGAGGAAGAGAGGAAGAGAGGAAGAGAGAGATGAAATGAAATTCGAGTCTTATTTCATTGAATGAAAGTGTACAGAAACCAGGCTTATATATAGACTCTTGCACAGACTTGCAGCACGTGGAAGTGCTGACTCATACTAACTAACTAACCACAACAAACTGACAGTTTGTACAATTAGCTGACTGCTGACTCATCACACACTCTAACACAGCCATTCAGACGATGGGTTGTATCAAAAACCACAGCATCGCCTAGTGCCTCACGATTGAATAGATGAGGCATAGGACAATGCAATATGCTCTAGCCTGTTATTAACTTACTACTATTTATCTTGAATTCATGCTTGAAGTTGTGATTTTCATCGTTTAGCCTCCTGCACATGGCAATAAGATCAATAGCATCATTATTATCTCTATCAACATTTCCGAAAGACTGCAACAAGTTTCTTACATCTACCTCTGTAAAAGGTAAGCAACCAAGTTTGATGCCTTTCTTTAGCTCCATCAATCTTAACATTTGCCTCACTGACATTCCAGCTTTAGCAAACATGCATATACGACTCTTGTCATCCGGAGATATTGCACGGTATGCTGGAAGAAGACGCACCTCATTCACTTTTAACAACTCATATTGTGAATCTTGCTGAAGCCAGTAACACGCCATACAGGGACATCAAAATCTGCCCTTTTGACAATACCCATGTATGCTTGACAACCGCAGCGAGGAGATTTGCAATTCCTTTGCTTCTTTCCATCTTCAGATGGCTTAATCTGGGGATATCCACTGTGATGGCAAGTAAAATCCCTTCTTGTAACTCCTCGGCCAACCCCATCTTTCCCTCAAGGACGGTGTCATCTGAAGCCACACTGTTTTGCAAAACTGCAATAAAATTCATAAGCTGCTTCCTGAGAAACAAACCTTCGACCAATAAAAGGAACAAGGTTCACAGAAGTTTGTCGTGACAAAATTGTCCGTTCTGGTGTTTCCTCAATGGTGCCAATATTATGTTGGGATAAATCTGTGCCATTTTCAGATGATTCCAGCACCAATCTCGTTCCTTCTGACATGCTGTCCTCAGGAATAACAGCAGGATTGATTTGCAGATGTTACAACCTGCAAGCCAGGCAAATGAGAAAGATATCAGCTTAATTAGTTAATTATGATCTCAGAATGGACAGGTGCATGCCAGAATGCCACTCAAGTTTCTCTCATTGCCAAGGTACGAAAGACAATTAAAATAGAATATAGTACATAAAATCGCATTTCTTGTCTCTTTTTTCAAAAGTAGTATTATTTACTTGATGACTATAAGAGGCAAAGCTAAAGATGGAACTCGTATCCAAAAAAAAAAAAAAAGATAAAGATGGAATGACCAAGCAGATAAGCCTACTACCTAGTCTATTCTTCTTCTTACATTTCATATTTCTTTATCATTGGGAGGTGGCTAAACCCTTGGATTTGAAAGCACAACCTTATACAGGAGAAGGACCTCCACCCTCCCCTCAAGTATCATCTTCTTCCCCAGCAACCATGGAGGTGGGGAAGACTGTAATATAAACTTTGAAACAGAAAGACAATGGACTAAAGAAGACACAGTCATTTAGCTGATACACCTGTCAATATAGCTGGATTAAACACTCAACTTATATCCTTCCCAGTACAGCTTTGGGGATAATACAATAGAGGAACAAATGGAAAATGGGGTAAAACCAGGCTAGCGCAGATACTAGAAGATAAACAGAAACTCTAAAAAGATACAATGCTTCTACAAATGAGTAACATTCTCAAACCTGCTAATTACGTACATACTCATACTCATATTCCAGTAGAAGTAACAAGTGAGTATTACTTCCGATTCCTAGGCAGAGTTCATACTCATATATTTAACTTATTTATTAAATTAAATAAAGTACAGTATGACTATCATGAAATCGTGGACACCTCATGTAACTTACCTACAAAGGCGAGTTTCTCACTATACCTTCAGTTCCCAGCAGGACTGATTTCCTCAATGACCGAGAATCTCATGTGGGTCCCTACGAAAATAAGCCACATCCCCAAAATTCACAATCTCCTAAAACATGAACTCATTCTTAGCTCTCACAGATCCAAACCGTATGATATACGCAAACTCATTTCACCTCGACCCCATCGAGATACTGGAACACAGAAGAATTTAAAAAAAAAATTAAGTAAAAACATATCAAAATTGTGAATTCAAATCCCACGCAATGAGAGTGAGAATGTTCGAAAGCCAAAGGGATTATAGGAAAATCAGAGTAACCAAAAAGAAAAGGAGCAGTTTTCAATCTTAAACCGTTTGAAATTTCAACCGGAAATTCGGATGCTGAAAAACACAGCAGGTAGGATCGTGGGCACAGAAAGGTTTTGCTCAACGGTCAAGAACGAACTGCAAATGGGAACAAAGAAAAAATTAAAAAAAAAAATGAAAATGACGAGGGGCGGAGGTTACGTAGGTAGGAGTACAGCGCATCCCACCCAGAACGTCGTACAAGGTTATCCTGCACATAAACTGATCTCTGGCGGTTGGATCAAAAACACTGGCGAAATGCGTCCAGTTGGTCCGTGAACTATAGAAATGAATTGAGGACACGTTTTTGCGCGTGCAGGAGGTGCAGGAAATCGACGGTTTGCACGATGAACACAGTTTTTCCCTCGGGCTCGGGCATCCTTGTTGGTCGCCAACGTTTGGGTTTGTGGGCTTCGCGCCTAGTCTGGTAACTTTGAAAAAGCGCATTTAGGTAATCCGTGTTCCTTTCAGTTGGCCCAGAAAAGATTAGTGGATCTGCAACGGAGTAAATGAATTTTAGGTAATTTTTTAAAGAATAATTTAGTTTATAAATAATTTAATTTTTTATAAATATAATTAAAATAATTTAATTTTTTATTTATTAAATTTTTTTTAGTTATACCATAATATTTTTGACTATGACATAAATTTTATTTTTTTATTATAATATAACATAGTAATTATATAAATTTTTTTATTTAAAAGAATTATTAAAATATATAAAATCATGATTAAAAAAATAGAAGATGATTTCATGTTAAATGAATATGCTCAAATTTTCATAGCAAAAAGAAACTTTAGTTATTATTTATGAGTCATGTCATATTAAAAAAATTATATTAATTATATTTATAAAAAATTATATTATTTTATATAAAAATTAAGAAATTAAATTATTATTTAAAAAAAAAATCAAAAGCATCTTACTCCACGATAAAAAGTCTTTCAACAAGACTTTTAAAATCAAACCAAACGAACATTTTCATGTTAATTTAAAAAACAGAAAAACTTGTTTAGAGAAATTATATTTGGTAATTTCAAACAATTGTTGTTTTGATAACAAAAAAAATCAATTATAACTAATCTTTCAAGCGCAAAGTGTGAAACAATTGTTATTTTAAAATGCAATGTGTGTTTTATATAATAAAATGCAAAACAAATTATTATTGCTCAAAATTTTATGATATAGAGTATTATAAAATATAAATAAGTTAATAATAATTTATAAATTTAAGATAATTTATTTTTTAAATTTTTTATTAATTTCTCACTTATATTATTTTAATTTTTAAAGTGCATTCTACACTTTAAAAAGTTAAATTTAATTCAATACGAAATAATTAAAAGACATTTCCTTATCTAAAAAATTTTAACAAAATTGGACATGCCAATCAAGATAATGAAGAAAATAAAAGAAGTGTTTTGTAAAATGAGAAATGAGTTATCATACATGCATGTTAATTTCTTGATTATAATAACCGCAACACCACAAATTTATTTTGAAATCATATACCAATGAGTCAAAGGCTCTTGGCACATTCAATGCATATCTGATTCTCTGTACATGTGACAAGTTTGACATCAATGTATGTAATTTTAATATTACAATGTACAAGTGATATATAATATTATCACATGAATCGTCCGAAAAATATATGATGTTTTTTTTTTTCAATTTTATTATTTTTATAAATTAAATTAAATTCAATATTTATTTAAAAAAATTTAAATCATCAAATCTTTTAATCTCATATCTAAATTATAAGATCTAAAAATTTAATTAATTATTATGTACCCGTTTTATAACAGTTTAATACTCCCACGCTTTATTCTTCTCTCTTATCACATTGTCCCGTTGACCATATATTGTTCTTATGTTTTAGCTATGTTAGTTCTGCCTCCCAACAAACCTTCAGTGTATTAAGTCCTGCACTTTTTTTGTTATCTTTTTCTTCAATTCCTAGTTCAAATTGTTGCCAGAATCATTTTTCAAAGCTTCTGATCTGCAGAACATGAGACTCAAATTTGGCTTTGGTATTGTGGGTGCCACTTACTGCCTTACCCCCGGTTGCTGCCTATGTTATTCATTATATATATGCTTCGGAGTCATATTAGATTCACGTTAAATTTTCATATAATATCTGTATAACCTTTTAATAGACGCCAATTACTATATAAATTAGCTATAACGCATTAATAACAATTTATCTGTATTTATACATATTATAAATATTATATAAAAATTTAACCTGTAATCCGCAATTTTTATATATTCAGTAGCAGTGTTATGTCAGTTGCTGGCAAGTCATGCCACTAGCTAGTCCCGTTTATTAATTACTTTGGAGTTTCTACCACGAATGTATTCTCTATGCCTCAACCTTCGTTTTCAACTGAAAGTGCTGATGACTCCTTAGGCAACACACACACAAATAGTAATGGAAGCAAAGTGCTTTACTCTCTTTCTAAAACATAATTATGAATGATATATGCAGCAGTGAAGAGTTGACATTGCTGTAAAATTTAACAAACTTTACTGCTCAACTTTTTATAAAATCTGAATCTCATCAATCGAAAAAGTATATTTCACGTTTAATTACAAATAAGTATTAGTAAAATAAACAGTTTTGAATTATCATGAAATATTAGGAATGAGATATGTATGATGCAAAATTTTAATCTAACGGTCGATTAAGTAAAATTCTTACCATAAAAAGTTATTCATAGGTGTAATTAAGATTAAATTTAATTTATACGGAGGCCAAATAATTTATACTTTTATATATATTATTGAAATTGTTTTTGGGTCTTCCTCACTACCCGCATAAGGTGTACTTTTTGCTTTGAGATGAGAGCTATTGATAGTGTATTCTTCTCTTAATATGGGTTTCTTCAAAATTTAAATTCGTACATATTGGTATCAAGTTTTCTTGAGACACAATCACTTTCTATTGACTCAACACTTTATTGATTAATCTTTTTTCACTTTATTTTTAAATAAAAATAAGACTAAAACTCTATTTTAATTCTTCATAAATTAATAAATTTTTATTTTAATTTTTCACTATTAAATTCTTTTAATTAAGTCATTCATAGATCAACATATTTTTATTTTGATTATTTATTGTTAAATTTTTTTAATTAAATTCTCTAAAAATTAAAATTAATATCAATTAAGTCTTTTTATTCATTATCATATGATGATGTTAACATATCTGAAGGAATTTAATTTATATCAATTTTAATTTTTTGAAAGCTTAATTAGAAGGATTTTACAGTGAGAGATTAAAGTAGAAGTTGTTAATCTATGAAGGACTTCATTAAAAAATTTTGACAGTAAAAAATTAAAATAAAAGTTTGTTTATCTGTGGAGGTTCAAAATAGAATTTTTGTCTATAAGTAATGATAAGACTGTACAATTTATTTATAATCTTTTCATATATTCATTTCAATCACAAAATAAAAACTATGCTCACGCATCTCATAATAAGAGTTCTTCATATTATTCACATCTTATATAGACTAAACTCAACTATTATTCTTTTAATAATAAGCGGTTTGGTAGAGTAATATTAAGGTTGCACACTTAGATATATATCTATATTTTTTTTTCATAGCCTTTTGTTGACTATTGAATACTAATTGACCAACACATTTTATAATCTAAATTATTAATATTAAAATTATTAACACCTTGTCCACAATGTGTGGGAGGAGTATTTTGTTGAAAGTTCTGATACATGAGTTGTGGAAAGAGTTGGGCATTTAGCTTATTAAGTACAAAAGAAAGTCTCATTTCATGAAGTAGCTTTCAAGTCAAGAAGGCTCAAGACTCACCCAATATTTATCTCCGAAGCAAGTTCCAACATCTCTATTAGGTCTCCGAAATAATCCTACTTGAACCTGATATATGCCGGGTCTTTATGTGAATGAATGGAGAGATTTGAGAGATTATTAAGAATTATCCCACATTAACTGTGGAGGTATTTTCTTTGTCAGCTCAACTTTATGCCTAAATATGCTCCTGTCACATGTGGCGCTAAAAAGCCAAATAGTGTTCCCCATAATTGACAAAGAAATCCCATCAGCTCAACAGTATACTTCATTAAAGTTGTGAAAGAATTCATGTGCAAAGATCGATGTACATGGATAGAGGATGTGGAGCACCAAAGTGATGTCTCCATAAAAGACATAATCTGGTATATGTAATGTTGGGCGACATCGTCTTGATAGATTTAATGTAATAATGTCCTCTCCACTTTTAATAAGCATCGCTGAATTGAAACATGTTATTGGTTGTCACTGTGTTTTACATATCCCCGGCAATTACGCTTTCCCCCCTCTATTGGCTGTCTGGATTGGCGAAAAAGACAAAGATTAATGACAAGATTATTATTATTATTATTATTATTATTATTATTTCTCTCTACTATTTAATTAGTTCGGCCTTACTATTCAAAATCTAAAATGCTAATCCCAACATTTTTGAATAGAGAAAGGAGAAAAGGAAGAAGAGGAGGAGGGAGAGTGGGGACGCAAGGCCCTTATTAGACACAAGCTCTCCTAAGAGATTCGTGGAGTTGAAGAAGATAGCGCACCACTATTGGACAAATTAAATTAGTGAGTATCATGATTCCATGAACTATAAGCTAGCTTTTGTTTGATGTAAAAAGTATGCGCAATTTTAAATTTATAGTTTAAGATATGTTGTAAGAATATTTGTCTTCAAAAATTATTTTGTCGCCTTCTAATTATATGCAATGATATTTTATGTGGCAATCCTTTAGAGTTTAATAGACTTTTCCAATTGTATATATTTACAATCAAAAAACAAATAAACAGAATTAGTATATTGATATATGAGAGCAGTAATCCAACAAAAAAGGAAAGAATTAGTTATAACACAATATGACTTTTTCTTCAACACAAATTTTTCTCCATCTCTAGCACCATATGTCCATGATCCTTATAGATAAAAAATAATAATAATAACCATTGCTAGTAATTATTTGGGGTGTCAAACGGGTTACTAGCTCTGCCCTGCATTGACCCACAATTAAAACGAGGTGAACAGAACAGGGTAGGCTATTTTTTCTTAAGTCAAGAAAATATATATCCATTTTGATTTTGGGTAAGGTGGGCTAGCATGTGAGTTAATGTATTTTTTTCATGTTAAAATGCGAGTCGACTTATTTTATCTTATTGTAATCTACAAATTAAATAGGACAAGATAGATTAACTATATTTTCATAAGTCCAAAAAATACATACCCATCTTGTGCCCTATGTGGGGCAGGACAGGACGGGACATGCTTGTTTTAACAGCTCTGATAGTTATTAATCAAAAGAAATGTTAATAGTTATAAATGAAAAGGATATTGATAGTTATAAATAAGAAGATACTTTGTTAGTAGTAAATCAAAAAGAATGTTGGTAGTTCTAAAAGAAAAGGCACGTAGATAGTTATAAATAAAGAAAAAAAAAGAATATTTGCCAATTAGTAGCTATTCAAGACAAATAAAAAGATCTTTTATAAATATTTTTATGAAATACAAAATTGTTTACCCGTAACTTTGGCCCCTTGACAGGCTGACATTAATTAGAACTAACACAAGTTTAGTAGTCATTTTCTGGCGTACCATCCCCTGACATTTATAGAGTAATAATTTTTCATATTTATACTTATATGTTAATATCACCATTTTATGTGTGTCTGATTTTCACTTGTTGTACTGAACAAAGAACTTGGTAGGCACTTCGAGTGGCTTATTGCTGCTAAAACGAGAGAGAAGTAGAGACTAAATGAGTTGCACATTTTTTTTTTCTGATATCTCTTATTATTGTATGTGCTAATTTATAGGATATATCTTCTTAACTATTTTGGTTACAGATAGTGCTTCCGCTACAATTATATTGGGTCCGACTTGATACAAGTTGTTATCCCTAACTACCACCAGCTCACTTTCCTATCTTGATGTTGATGCCCCTGCCCTGCGCTTGCGTTTTGTTCTTAATGGTCCCCCATCATTCCCCACGCCTTCAAAAACGACCTTGCCCTCAAGATCGACTTTTGGAGAAGTCCACTTGTCTTGCCACCGGGGTCAAAGGCTTGGTTGTCATTACAAGTATCCATCTCACCATCCAGGATACATTTGCAATACCCCAAATCAGATGCAACTTCTAATAAGAAATCAAACCATTGAGTGAAACAATGTTGTATGTAGATATAGTTCAAGAATTTCCCTAACACTAATATACTGACGTTTTAATACCTTTATTTGAGTTGCTATTGATACCTCAGTTGCTCATTTCTTATTGATTTTCATTTTACTTTGAATGAGGCATGTGATGCATAATTGATTAATTTTGAGGATATATATGTATTAGAGAGGGATCACATTAGTTTTTGGCTATTGATACTTATGAAGTCAGTTTATAACATTATAATATGTCGTTTGCATTAGTAGGGCTGTTAAATGTTAAAATAAGTTAAACCTGTCCCATTTTGCATAAAAGATGGGACATGTATATATTTTTTTGACTTACAAAAAATGTAGCCTATCTTACCCTACTAAATTTAATTTGTGGATCACGGTAGGATGAATGGTAAGGTAGGCTAGTTTATATTTTTATATATAAAACATATATTAACTAACAAGTTAAGGGCAATGCTAGTATGTATTTCCTTAACTTGCAACAAATGTGATCCACCTCATTAAATTACGAGACAAGACAAGCAGCTCATATTGACAGCCCTATGTGTTAGCATGATAACCTCAATAATAAGCTTAACAAGCATTTCCTTGTCTATTTTCTTCTCTTTTTCTTTTTTATTGTGACACATTTTTATGTTATTTTTTCACCTTCTTCTCTAACTTAGCATATATCTTTATGTCTTATTTTCTTCATTTTTCTCTTTACACAAACCAATTCAATAAATGGCTAATTTTTTAATGTAGCACATTTCAAATCAAATAGTTCAAAAGAAATCACTATACCTTAAATATCAATATCCTTATTAAATAGGAAGCATACCTTAGTTCCATCACACTCCTTGCACTCTGAGCCATAACATTCCTAAATACGACAAGAACATATAAGTCAGATTCCATCATTGCTTTACAAAATGTCTTCTTTTAGCTTACATTCGTCCTTCCTACACATTTATTCTTTTTAATCACCTCCATTTCGTATCTGGTTTGTCGGCAAGATTCATTTGTTTTCTTCCCCACAAATCACTAAAGGATATATGTGAGTGATAACCATGATTACGCACAAGTCTGTTCTTGACCAACACCAAGCTCATCTATGTTTAATAGGTGCCATCGTTTCATAAAAGGATTAATCAATCATACTTTTTTTTTTTATATCTCATCAATCACGCTTATTTTTATTTATCATTATACTATTTTCACAAACAAATTTTTTATTTAAAAATTTAACTATTAAATATATTGAATTGTATAAACCGAATTATAATGCTAACAGATCTAACAAATATGATTTGAGTTATAATAATTTAATTCTAAACTATGAGACTAAATTTTTCGTTTTATTTATAACTGTATATATAACATCTATTTCTAGTTGAATGGGCTCAGCACCACTTGAGTCTATAATTAATAAGAATTAGTGGCTAACTTAACTTTGTAATAAGAGCACTGTTATTGTTAGCTAAATTTTGTGGCACATAAGTGTCACAAAATCTTTATAAATTGTGTGATGAGGTGAGATTCATGTTCTAATCCATTTGATGATTTGCAAATTTTCTATGACACTTTCATACAATAAAAATTCTGTAGACAATCTTCTCCCTTATGGTAAAGTCTATTAATCAAGTTTGGAAGTAATTATATATGAAAGATTTTGTTTCATTATACATCCATGTTTCTGCATCATTTCTTTTAGGAACATGCCTCATGGTGGTTCTTACATGAGAAAAGGGCGACCCCCACATGCCCATCTAGTTTTTCTTGTAAGTGGTATTACGTCCTTTCAACTTACAAGCTACCAATATTTCCATTATTATAATCTAGTACACTTGTCATAGCTATAGATGGGAGAGCACATCCTCAGGGCTCTAATTGACCTTTTGTCGTTATTCACTTCTGTGGAAACATTGCAATATTCTCCCAAAAGACAATATCACCATTAAGTGGCACTTTCGCCCATGTCAATTCAATCTCGTCCCTTGCCTCAGAGCATTAGATTTTTTTGCAGCTCACTAGATCTTGAAATGACGTAAAGAGCATTGTTAAACTGGATAGAACTCTCTTAATTTTATTGATAAATGTTTTAAATTTTTATAAGGTATCTTTTCATTTTTACTAATGTGCACTTGTTCTGCTATGCTTCAAAATATAGTAATATAGCCCTTAATTAAACTTCTATTAACATGTTATTGACTGCATAAGATTTAAAATATAAAATTATAAGTCTTTAAATTTTTAAATTGTAAAATTTTAAATTTAAATTTTAAAATTTTAAATATATATATTTTAATTCTTTTACACTATATTTTTATGTTTCTACTGAGTATGAGATTAATTTATTTTCCAACAAAAATGACTCCCAAGCTCAAACCTAAGTCTTCTACATCAAGCCTCTCAACTTAGAGAGCAGGCAACAACCACTTCACTAATGCCTTGTTGGTAAAACTTTACATTTTAAAACTATAACAAAATATCCTAAACCATAAAAGTGATATATATGACATTGAATTCTAAATTATAAGATGCATTCTCATGTTTAAAGTATAAAAAGAAGGCTTTATAGCATATTTAGTGTCTTAGCTTTAATAAATAAAGCAATTGGGTCCCTGAATTATCAATCATAGCAATTGAGTCCAAAACTTTTAAAATTGGAGCAATTAGGTCCAAACTCCTAACAGCCATTAGGATCTTGCTAACATGGCACTTTTTAAATGAGATGATAACCTATGTGTGGACATAGAATTTAACATGATACATTATATAATATTGTTGAGTACTAATGTGGCAATAATATATTTTTTTACTTACTAACCTGGCAAAAATAATATTAAAATTATAAAATATATTACACAAACCCTAAACCACATACCTTATGTTTAAACCCTAAAATAAAAAAGAGATAATTACATGTGAGTCCTTGTGTTTTCATAAATGTAACAATTAAGTCCCTCAATTTTCATAAATGCTGACGTAGTGATACCCTTAATCCTAATTTTAAAATCATAACATCTCAAAATCCTAAACTATAAACCTTATAACCTTAAATTTTAAAATACTAAAATCTCAAAATCCTCAATGACATCATATTAAAGGTTCAACATTTAAGATTTTGGATTTTAAAATTTAGAATTTAAGATTTTAAAGTTTAAGATTTAACCAGCACTAAAAAATGCTCAGTTATTGATGGATTTTTATGAATAGATTTAGTGTCAATAAAATGGAAAAAGAATCCTTTAGTAAAATAAGAATTTTATTGACAATTTTTGTGATCCCTCTATAAATCCGATACAATATTTTGCGTTAATAAGCGCAAAAAATTGTGCATCAAATTTACTGAGGAATTTTTCGACAAATAATTAGACATTCAAATTGTTGCAAAAGAGAAAAAACCTTTTTGAATAGAATTACTAAGGGATTTATCTCTTGGTAAAAATATAACATTTTAACAAGAGATTAATCTCTCAATGAATCTGTCAAATAGCTAAAATTATACTTTTTTCTCATTTTGATTGTTCAAAAGTTATATCCATTGGTAAATTACATGAGTATTAAAAATAATTTCTTGTGAAACTTTTAATGAAATCCTATAGGGTTATTGACAGATTTGTTAGATTTGTCGATAAACGTCAATTAACATGATCATTGTAGGGAATCTTCTATGATTCCTTGCAAGATTACCAACAAATCTACTAGATCCGTTGGTAATTCTTATCACTTTGACATGACAACACAACTTTTTGTTGAGATTTGCAGGAAATGTAGCATTTTTCCAACAAATCTCAGGATTCATCAATAAAACACAACATTAAATGCAGGCAAATTTTAATTTTTTTGAAAATTTTCATTGTTACCAAAGGATATATTCGTCGATAATGTTTGAAATAATCAAAACATTGTCATTGCTTTAATGTTACCAATGGATTGACATCCGCTAATAATACTCTTTATTTAAAGAGGGCCAGGATCACCACCCTTGCCTCTCATTCCCTCGTTTCTCCTATTTCTCCTATCTTCCCTTATTCTTTGGTGGTTCTCTCGGCTTTAGGCCCTTTTGTAATATTTTCCCACAAATCATTGGTGATTTTGTGCTTCTTGTAGGTAGTTTCACATATCTCTTTCAATGTATTTGTTGTTTTATTACAAATCATTGGTGGTTTTGTGGTTTATGTGTTATTTTTCTTCTCCTTCTAATATTTCTTTTTTGTTTTGATTTTAAGCTATTGTGAAAGGGATTGTGGTCGATTACATACTCTCTTTTTTGTTGTTTTCAACTTCCTTCAAGGCCAATACTTTGTGAGAGTTATTTCTTTTCTACTTTTGAGTATATACAATAGTCTTTCTAATATTAGATTGTTTGCACTTGGTTTTAACCTTTGTGAGGGTTGTTTGATTTAATTTCTACTATCTCTGTCCAAGGTTAGTATTTTTCATTTTTTAAAAATTATTTTAAAGTTATTGCACTATCTTTGTGTTCTACTATCTCTATGTTCATTTGTTATGTTCTGCTTCTGAGTATGTGGATTATGTTGATTGTTGTGACTTGATTTTTATCTTAATCAATAGATGTACCATTATATTCTTGTGATTGATTTTATGTATATTATTATGACTAGGTTTATATTGTTATAGATGAATTTTTATCTAGTGTTATAGCTAATTTTGTGTACAATGTTATGGCTAATTTTTTTTTTAAAAAAATACTTTTACCAACTAGTAAAATACGAAATTAAATTTTACCTAGGGATAAATCACTTGGTAAAGTAAAAAAAAAACCTTGGTAAAATGAATTGATTTACAAAAATATTGTATTTTATGGAGGGAATTTTTTATTTTTATCTAGGGAATCCATCATTAATTTTGCAAGGGATTGAAAAATCCTTTGGTAAAAATTTTTGAGGTCACTTTTATCATGGGATCATATCCCTTGGTAAATCTGTTGGTAAAACATTTTAACGATAGATTTTCTATTTCTACCAATAGAAAAATCCATTAGTAATAGGCAATTTTCTAGTAGTGAACATTTAAAATTTTGAATTTTAAGATTTTGAGTTTCAGATTTTAGGATATTGAGGTTTAAGGTTTAGGATTTTGAGATTTTATAATTTATTTTTTAGGGTAAGTGTTTAGGGATTTAAGGTTTTAAAGTTACTGTTTAAGATTTAAGATTTTAAGATTTAAGTTTATAGTTTATAATTTAAGATTTAAGGTTTTAAAAATTAAAGTTTAAAATTTTATACTTTTAATATTATGTTTTTGCCACATTAGCAAGAAAAAAATGTATTATCACTACATCAGCACTCAACAATATTACATGAGTTGTAATAGACTTATGCCTTTAGGCATAACTCTCTTCTACAACCAAAAACAAAATAATGGGAGCAACACACCATTTCACCCACTATTTCTTTTTGGTTGTAGGAATTGGTACACCCAAGTGTGTGGGTGTATAATTTATCATATTATATAATGTGCCAATTTCTTATATTATATTACATGCCATATTAGTTTCTATATTCATATAAGCTGCTACCTCATTTAAAAGTTGGCATGACAACAAGTTTCCATCTATGCCATGTCAAAAAATGTGTTCATGTCAACAAGTCTATTGGTCCACTAATGGTTGTTAGGGGCTTGGATCAAATTGCTCTAATTTTGAAAGTTTTGAATGCAATTATTGCGATTGATAATTCAAGGACCTAATTGTTTCATTTATCAAAGTTGAAAGATCAAATTTGCAATAAAGTCTAAATAGAATTTAATACATATTAATAAAAATTGAAGGTACTTAATTTTATGTATTTTAACAAAAAAATTGTATTGATAATGAAACTCTACACGTTAAAGCTTCTTCCAAGACTGAAAGAGGTCACACTTCACCTAAAAATTAACCCTAAAGATTGCAATATATCACTAACTATACTGTTAGTTTTCCAAGAGAAAATAGATTCCATTTTCATGCATTTTTTTTTACACTATATTGGTTCCGTATAATTTTAGATACAACTGACAAAAGCACTATAAAGTTACCATACTATAAATGATGGAGCGACGAGGATTTAGGCCACGAAGGATCCTAGTAAATCATTGTGTATCATAACTTATAATGCCCTATATGATGACCTGCCACTCCTTTGTGTGGCATGCTTTGACACAGATTGATGGCAAGGGATTGTGAATGAATGTATATGTTAAATTTATATCTTCTATAGATTTTCTGGCTTTTTTCGAGAAAGTACCAAAAGAGGAATTGAAATGGACTGAACTTGGATGGGGGGGAGGGACAAGTTTAGAAAGCTGGCGTGTATGTAGCATGTAGTAGTGTAGAACATAGAATAATATAGCCTAGTGATTTCCATAAGTTTCTAATGCTTTCACTGACATCTAGAAAGCTATATATATCTAGGGATTAGGTAATCATATTTTGGGTGTAGAAAAAGTAGCAAGTTTTGAAAAATTAAAAGTTACACTCCACCACCTCATGGAATTGACAGAATTTTTCTAACACCTTGGATGACGCGAACTCCAGCTAGGCTACAACCAAGGGGTTCTCTGCAGGGAACCTGCACTACTCCTTAGACACTTGCTTTCACTTAGAATAAAGTCAATTTGAGAGGGGAAAAAAGTTTTCTTAATTTGTGAGGATGAAGAAAGGAAGCAAAAAGAATTAATGATTTTGGAAACATATTGCAGTTTTGTTTGGCTTTTACACAAGTTTCTCCTAATAATTTCTTTATTTTTATATAATTTTTATTTTACAAAACTTAAATCAATAAATTTATTAAATTATATAAATTAAATTATAAAACTCACAAAAATCAACAATTTACAGATTACACTAGATATGAAGAATATATTATTCCCCAAATAACAAGAGCAACATTTCCCTTCTCCCAAATTAGTGTGAAAGTGGAAAGATATATATGTTCAAATTAAAATTAGTTATTTTATATTTTGAATTAAATCAGACTTTTCTTATTTAATTCTTTCATATAAATTTAACTAACATACACACACACACACACACACATATCAATAAGGGGGTGAAAAGTTACATTATATTTTTCTGGATCTCTCATATATAATTTGTTCTTAAACAAAAAGTTAGAATTTGTAATTAAAAATGAAAAATTGTTTTTTGTCATGTTGATATTTGAGAAAAAGTTAAAAAAGCTATTGCTAACCTTTGTACAAATAGAAATGATATTTATTTTAAGCATTTTCTGTTAATTATCTTTCTACAAAAGGTAGTTCTATATTACAACTGACACCATTTCTATTATACATATTTAAAATGATCTTTCTGTATTACATACGGCCTCTTTCTCTTTTTATTTGTGATGCAACACATCTGGATATTTCTTTTATGATTAAAGAACAGATTTCATAAACGTATTTGACCACCAAAAATTAACCCCCCCCCCAAAAAAAAACCTAAAATCAATGTTCGTTTTCGTATATAGAAGTCCTCTTTACCTTTTTCTTTTCCACTGTCATTGGATAGGCAAAGCTAGGCGAGCGGTACAAAGGACATTGCAAGAAGAGGCTTTCAATGCCATTGGTAAAGATGGAATTGATTTCAGGAAACAGTACTAGTTGCGAGGTTTCCTGTCTAAGGTTTTTTGTTCTCAATTATTTAGGTTTCAGATATGCACAAATTCAATTTTTTTTTTAGTATAAATGCGACAGATAAGATTCAAATTTAAATTCTTTTGTAATATGTATTACGAAAATTTTTTATCACTAAATTAAACTTAATTTGAAATTACACACAAAAAAAAACAAAAAGTTGCATAGTCTGGATATAGTTGGAATTTTAACCAGAGGATGTTGAAGCTTCTTTCCGTTTGATGATGAAGTTTACATGGTAGATACCTGCTATATTGACACGTGTCTTTCTATGGTCTCATTGCAATGATTGATGTATCAATATAAATGTGCATATAGTCAGAAATAGATAGCTCCCACAAAGAAGCACTTAGCATTTGTAGACAAGCGGAAAGGAAAAAAGTAGCTAGCAATCAGCATGAGTGCATCAAAAAACCCTATTTTTCGTAACTCTGAGCGGAACTCTTCCTCCTCGGCCTTGAAGCTATTTGGTTTCCCTTTAACCACCGGCGCCGCCTGCAACGACTTGCCGTTCAAGGCCATTTCTTCTGGCTCTAGTGAGGACAAGAGATTCAAATGCCATTTCTGCCACCGAAAATTCGCCAATTCTCAGGCTTTGGGAGGCCATCAAAATGCGCATAAGAAAGAACGGCAACAGGCCACGCTAGCCCAGTTCGAATTGCTTCCCAATCTTCCTCCTCATCAACATCATCGACGGCTTACAGCAGCTGCCCACATCATGGCTGCACAAGGATCAGGGCCGTCCATTTATCCGGGTGGGTCACCAACTACCAGTACCGCTGGTGGTGCAGCAGCAGCAACCTGGTTCCTGAGTGCATGGGCATCACCAGCTTTGTCGTCTACGGCTGATGATCATGAGCGACATGGCTATTGCTGCTATGACACCTCAAAAGCGCCTCCCATTGAAGAAGTACAGAAACATGATGATGATGATGATGATGTCGATCTTAACTTGAGTCTAGCTAGCATACCTCCATCTGCAAGGAGAAGGACAGGCACTACCGCGGCATCTGAAATGTAATTTAAACCTCGTCCATGCCCTTTAATTTAGTTTTACTTTTGGATTGATCCCCGGATAAAGGGTTTTGGAATTGCTTCATGTCAAATGTTAATTGCACGGTAAACTTTTTGAGAGTAAAGTTTACATGCACGTACGGTATACTTTTTTCTCACAACATATGTGTTTTTCTTGAGAATTAATGATTTGTGTTGTACAAATCAAGCACACCTTCAAATTATAGTTGATGGACATGAGATTTTATAGGTCTCCAGTTCCTTTCTATTTACATGAACGCTATATGTGGCACACACAGCAATAGAGAGAACACATGCACACCAGTTCATACCAAATCTTTGTACTTGATAGGCTTTAACATCTAAAAGAATTGAAGTTTCCATTTGAATACTTTTAGACTTTAGGGTTTTACATTTTGAAATTTAAAGTTTAAAATTTTAAAATTTTTGAGTTCAAAAATAGAAGGTAGATCAATGGTTTCATGAGTGAATTAACTCTATTGATTTTTATTGCAAATAACACACCTTAACATGATATATGAACGTGGGTTTTGAATTTGGATCTACATAAGATATCTTTTCAACAGTTAATAACAAAAGAAACGGTACTCATTGAACTATATATTAGCCAACTCAAAATTAACATATTGGGTATTATTCCTGAATAAGCTAATTAATTTGAGATGCAATAGTAGTGAAACAAACTCTTTTTTTTTTGACAATTAGATAGTGGATAAAGAAAGGATTATATTATATATATGGAGCAGGGGTTTTATACCAATTGTAATTAATCATGTACACCAAAAGCAACTACAATTACAATGATTACTTAACCTTTCTATTTATTAAAATCTTTGTTTCTCAATAATTCAAATTTCAAAAAAAAATTAATTAACCATTAAGAGGTTGGCTCAAGTGATTATGGGCGTGGACTGACTTTGACTGAGACATGGTATATGATCGCCAACCTCTCACATCCTTGTGTGGGGTTAAAGAAAAATCAATGAAAATATAGATATATTACATACAAATTAAGTTAATATTTATCAAATTAAGCTTTGATTGGAAATTTTTATCTCTGTTTGTCTCCCTTCTCTCTTCTACTACATTTAATTGAAATTTTAGACATGAACCACCCACTGATATTTGAAACAACTATAAAAGGTAGGCTAGCTCTACAATGCACATTGTCGGTACAACACCCTGTATATACAAAATAACAACCCAACCCAATTTTGAAAATCTAAAAATAGTTAATTTTGGGGCTATGCAAAAAAAAAAAAATATTGCTAATTTCAAAATTAATATAGTAATACATATTATGTATAATTGCATACGCTCTTAAAACTTGGATGTGTAAAACTGGCCTTCAAATTAATATAAATATGCAGAACAGACCTTATAACTCAACAATATTCATGAGTGGTTATAGATCTATATTGTATACATCATACTTTTATTTTAGTTTTGTTAATGCGTACATTCTTAAAGGCATAAATTTTATATATTTTATTATATATTTATTTTTTTATTTTATTTTTATATGTGTATATATACTATATAAAATTATGTATATATATAATTTTTCCTTTTACTCAAATAGTAACAATTGGCAAGCAGTCAATCACAATTTTGTTTAGGAAGAAAGCCGAGAAAGGAATAGGAAAGGGAAGAATTAAACTCTTCCAATAATGGCGCAATGGATGAATCACAAGTAAAGCCCAGCAGTCAAAAAGCCTAGAGGTCTGCCCTCGTCCATTTGTCCCCCAAATTCTATAATTTTTTATTTTCTATAAATTTTTTGGTAAAACTAATATTTCGTCAATCAATATTCGTAGGGTACTATGAAAAGCACTGGAAAGATTAAGTACAATAAAAAGATTTTTTTAATAAGAGGAGGGACAGATTACATCATTAAATAAAGTTTTAAATTTAAATTTTAAAAATTAAATAATAATAAATATTATTATATTAATTAAAAATTGACAAAATTGACAATATTTATTATTTCCTTTTTACAGTTTACTAATTAATTTATTTCTTTCATAATTTTATAATTTTCCTTTTTTAATAAAATAAAAAATTAATAAAAAACATATTTTTACATTTTTTAGTTCTACAAATTTTTTGAACCAGTTAAATTTTAACCTTTAATATATAAAATTTAATAAATTAACTAAAATAATTCTCCTGTAAATAAAAATACTTTTAATAAAAAAAACTTAGTTATTTTTAATTTTAATAATATACTTTCAAAACTGAGCTACATACCTTCCCTCTGTAAAACGCTAAATGAAACCCCAAATCTAATTCTATGTATCATTCTAATTTTATCGGATGTCCCGAGGAACAATCCCAAATCTTATTCCGAAACCCAAAATCTCATCCTGGAACCCCAACATTCAAATCCCCCTTCAAAATACCATCCTCCATCTACCCCAAAGCAAACTGCCTGAAGCATCACTGTCCCCACCACAAAGGTTGCTGCCGACGATCGCACAAGCATCAATGGATTAAGGGCAAGAAAATCTCCTGTGGACGGTAAACTCCCATAAAAATGTTTGAGGTATGCATATTTACCTGAACAAGAGATTCTACTCTTCCAAAATTCTTTGAAACTTAACCACAAAATTGGTTTTTCGAAAAATCAAGCAAGCTAGCCCAGAACTAGCATATCGACGAGATTGACTGGAATTTGCCCTCTAAGCTGGTTGTAGCTAAGGTTTAAGGCCATAATTAAGAGCTTATGCTGTGTGGGATTTGGTGTAAATATGTAACTGAAGGTTGTCACAACGTCATTTGGTGCCAAACCCACCTTCTGAATATAGAATTACGATCATTTATCAATTGGGTTTTAACTTGTTATACGAATTCCAGGAAGGGTTGGGCTTTCGTTTTTTCTATTCTCATCACTCAACTGTTACACCGTTCACTTCTTGCTGCTCGCGAGAGACTCCACCTCTTGCTTTTTCTACAAGAGCTTATGCCATATGGGATTTATCCTTTGAGAGAGTTAGGGAAGAGGACGAGCTTGTAAAGATTACCACAGTCGCATAAGATATCTGGAATTTTCCCTGAAAGGTTATTATTGGTGGAAAGGTGCCAAAGATGGACTTGGATGTTTTGATTTTATTAATTTTTTATTTTAGTTATTTTGTATTTATTTATTTTTAATTTATATTAAAATATATTTTATAATTTTTTATTAATTTTTTTAATTTTATATTCATTTCTTTTATATTTTTTGCCTTTGCATTCATCAAAGACAAAGAATCCCTTCTTGCCAAACTGTGAAGTTGAAATTGGCTGTGGTGAAATAGAGGAATAGGTTTAGGGATGAGATTTGGGGTTTGAAAATGATATGCGGGGGACATGAATTTTCTATTTTTGAAAAATTTAAAGGTAGAAAAAAGTAAAACAAAAATAAATATAAAATTAAAAAATTAATAAAAAAATGAGATATATAATATATATTTTAATATAAATTAGAAAAGTTAATAAAAATTTACCAAAATTAAAAATTATAAATGCAGTGATCCAAATCGATATTTAGGTATCTGTCAATCTGGTAAGTGTTTTAACGGCAATATTGAGGGAAGAGGCACATTGTTCATTTCTACCAGGGAAACATAGTAAAAATTAAAAATAGGGAAGAGTTTTTTTTAAAATGATTAAGTATAAGAGAACTATTTATATTTTAACTTATTAAATTTAGTAATTTATATTTTATTAAATAAAAATCATATAAAAATAAAAATATTAAAATATTATATGTAACAGAGGAACCGAAAAATATTTTCTCACCTACTTTTTACCGAACATAGATCACATGACATTTCATTAAAAAAGTCAATTTAACATTTTTTTTTACAATCAAATAATTTTTAAAAATTATTTTTAAAAAATTGTTTAAGAAAGACACAAATTTATGAAAAAAAAATAAATTAACTTTCTTCCTAAAAAGTCATGTGCTCCTTGTCTACCTTCAAATATATTCTATTACAATTCTGCAAACATTACTTTTGATAAATTTCTACTTCATTCTTATAAATTAAATTTTATATTATAAATTAAATTGATAAATTTATTAAATTATACATATTAAATTATAAATTTTAAAATATTTAATAATTTATCTTAAGTTTTATAAATTTTATTAATTTATACTCGTGATTTTTTTCCTTTCCCAAAAATACATTTGGATGTAATTTGAATATGATATTACTCGTTTTTTAATTTTCTTCTCTGTGAATATTTACTTGCTTCAATGTTCACTAATGGTTATATACTTTGAGATAGGTGACAAACATATTAATAATAAATGGATCAAAAGTTTTAGGAAGGAATTAGATTTCTTTAAAGTATAGAATATACCTTAAAAAATAATATGTAAAAATTAATGATTATAATTGTTATTAAATATAAATAAGTGAATCATAATTTATAAATTTGAAATAATTATAATTATTAAATTTTTTTATTAATAGTCATATACTTATATTTTATTTTTTAAAATATATCAAACACTTTAGAGGATCTAAATTAAAAAAAAATTTATAATACTCAGATTAAATTTTTAAATAATTAAATTTAAAAATAATTATGAAATAAATATCAGGCACATATTTATTTAAATTAATTTCATAAATGTTTTATTTAAATAGGCATTTATTTATAAAATTATATTAATAAATAAAATTATTTAAAAGTTTATCTATTTTCTATTTAAATATATTACTCCAAATACATATCCTGGTACTAAAAAAATTAGCCAAAGCTTTATAAGATAATACGAATTTTGAGAGTGAGAAAAATAAGCTGTCCCAAAAAAAGTGGGAGAGATCATTTTTTTTTGGGTTCAGAGAGATAAAAAATTTAACATATGGACTTGATGAACTCGATTTCTATTACTTTTCGATTTTAGTAAATTTTGAATTATGTATCTTTAATTTATAATAAAATATATTTTATAAAATTTATCTTTTTTTGTTACTAATTTTTTTAATTTTATATTTATATCTTTCTTATATCTTTTTACTTTAAATATCTCAAAACAGAGAGGATGGAGACTTGATAGACTTTAGACCATATTTGTTTTGCTATTTAATATTAAGGGACCATAATTTGGATTAAGGAATTAGATTTGATTTCCTTTCTTTTAATTTTAGTATTTTTATTTTTATTTCTTTATAATTTAATACATAAATTTTATTTTTTATTACTTTTTTAAATTATGTATATTTTCCTATTTCATTTTTTTACCTTAGAAATAAAAAAATTTCAATATAAAAAAATACTATTAGTAATAAAAAATTCTTTCTCACACCTTAAATTTATATAATATTTATATTTTTTAATATTTTAATTAATAAAATTTTATATTATAAACTTTATATTAAAAAAATTAAATAAAAATAAAACTACGATATCCTTAATATTATATCTTTTTTTTAAACAGACCTTAAGATTTATCTATTTGCTAATTTGGAGGATGAACACAAAATTGACCGTACTACACGTGTCAGTCAAAAGCAAGCGCGTGCATCCTCTAAATGCATCGTTGTGTAGCTTTATCAAAGTCCTTCGATCACTTTTCTTCATTTGGAATTTGAAATCTCATCCCTCTCTAAAGAGACGTTATGAACTCTACCCATTTTTGTAATTATAATTATAATGGTTTATCTTTCAAAAAAATGGTTTTTAATATAATTTCATTATTTGGTATTTACACAAATTCATTTTCATTTCTGTCTCCATTTAATGCTATTAACTGCGTCCGCCGCAACTATCTACTGGTCAGCCCAGCTCCGCGGTTACCGACCTAGCTCCCCCTTCTTTCCCTCTCACTCCTTCCTAAAAATTTTCCCAATTCCTATTCTCTTCTAAATCTCTCTGCCAATATCACTTCCTTCAACATTTTCTTCTTCCATGGTGAAAATCTCAATGCTTTGTGGAAGCTGCGTTTATTGCTCTGAAAGGAAGACACAAAAGCTTAGCTGATCTATTTCAGTGTTTCCCAGTAAGTTTCGTCTTGAATGCCACTGTAAGGTTTCCTTTTTTATCCATTTTCTTTCATGGGTCCTTTCCGCTGGCCTCTGGCTTTAAAGTTTGCGTTTGATTTTGGTTATTGTTCTGTTAGGTGCTTAGTCAGTGAATAGACTTTCCGATCACCGAATAGTTTTGTTGTGTTGATTGGGTTTCCGTTCTTGAATGTTGGGTGGCCTTGATTTGGTATCTTGGAATTTGTAATTTGTGTTCAGCTGATGAGGTTTTGGAAGCTGAAGAGGATTACTTCTTCATAGATGGGAACTAGTTTTTAACCGGATTGGGAAAGATAAGTAATGCCTGTATATGAACATATTTTGTACACATTATTTTTCCCTTTCACTATATTGAGTCATTCGAATCAAGATAGACTGCAAAAGATGTGAAATGTCTTAGATACTTAGAAGCTTCAAAATTAACCCTTCTATTCACATTACGTTCTGGCTTTATACATATGAATTGATATGTACGTGACATCAAGCTCAACTTTATATTAGAGACCTTCAGGCGTTGCTACCTAGTTAGCTGAATCAGATAATGTATATTTTCTCAATCTGATTTTGAAGGCATGTGTTGTATTAGCAATTGAGTAAGATAAAAAAAAATTGTGAGATTTTCTTGTTTGCGGGGAAGGCAATCATGGTTTTGTCTAGTAAAACAAAATGAACCCCGAACTATACTATGCACTGTTTCCACTTTGACATTAAATGGGTTTTTACATTGAATTCAGTCATTGAGTGCTAAATGCTCTGATCAGTAGTGTGCTAAATGCTCCGGTCAGTAGTCTCATTTTTAGGACTTCGTGGAAACCCTGGACAGATGGTAGTGGTTGCTAAGAAATGTTGAAAACTGAAATGTTCTAGATTATTATTAGATAGTAAAAATTTCACTTATGTACATGTTTCAAAGAAACCTAATTGATTTGCTTCTGATTTTGTATCCTGACATAGGGCAATTCTAAAATGCTGCTGGTATGTTGAATCTGCTCAAAAGTAGCATTGGATGTTTGTGGCAATAATAATGTTGTTGGCAAGAGTACCGATTAGTGTAATCATTCATCATATTAAGTTTACTTGAAACTTCAATTGCATCAGGACCAGGTGCTTAATTAGAAGGATAAAAGAAAGGCTTATTGCAAATATTTTGGCAAGAATATAACTTAGTGTAGTTATCTATAAAATGAATTCTAACGAGGGTGTTTGTATTGGTCCACTCATTTGTTTCCTTTCCACTAGATTTAAAATGCAGGTAAACAATAGAGTGCTTCCATCCATTGACATGTAAATATAACAGTGTAAAGGAGATCAAAAGATGCGGGGAAACATTTTATAAACATTTTGGTGATAGTTTGCAATGTTTAGAGTTAGATTGCATTAGTCCATAATTGATGAAATCTTTTGTTCCCTGGTATGTTGGACCTTTGACAACTCTTGAACAGCGCACTTCCTCTGCATTTGGTGTGAGTTACATATATATGCTTTGAACTATGATGTCCAGTCCAGTCCATGATATTATATTTATATTATAATTATTCAAACATTTGGGGAACTAGTTTGAGATCAGAAGCTCAGATTTACTATGGTTTAAATTATGTTTTCCTTTTCAGGTTAATAAATTCAAGCTGAACTATGATTTTAGCCTGACTGACAGTTTTCATCTTGCTATTTCTTAAACTGATATATCTTGAAGGTATATTGAAAACTGCCTTGAAAATGGGAGTTGGGAAAGAAGGGACCAAAAATGGAGTAGGATATGTTGGTGGACTTTTCCAGTTGTTCGACTGGACTTCAAAATCTCGGAAGAAATTATTTGCAGCCAAGTCAGATTTACCAGGTACATGTACCGTTGCATAGTTGCAATGGGTTCTGTTTATCTCTCTTGCCAATATCATATCATTACTTATATGAAGGTTTTATTGATCTAGTCATTATGGGTTTTGATTTTTGGTTTCTATTCTCTTCATTTGCAGAGTCTTCGAAACAGGATAAAAAAGTTGATGGCATCTTGGTAATGAGACGGTCTTATGTGGTCCGAACATCATTATGCTTTGCTCTCTGAAGTGCTATTTTTTTTTTTTTTTTTATGTTTTCTTAAAAAAGTTAGATAGTTACTTTTTTTTCTTCTTCCAGGTGGATGAAGACGAAATTGAAGTGGGGGAAAGTATTAGAGGAAGTAATGATCATAGTTATGCTTCATCAGTGACTGATGACGAAGTGTGTGGAACAAGGGTCCCTAGTGTAGTTGCCAGGCTAATGGGATTAGATTCCTTGCCCCCTTCCAGTTTTCTTGAACCCTATTCTACCCCTTATTTTGATACGCGATCTTTTCAAGATGCACAATACTTGAGGAAAAACCTCAGTTATCAGCGTGGCCATCAGATTGTTTATTCTGGAAATTTGCTTGAAAAGGATGTGAGCTCCTCTAAAAACTTAATGGAGCCAAAACCAAAAAAGACCCTTAGCAAGCCAATTGAAAAGTTCCAAACAGAAGTTTTGCCTCCGAAATCGGCTAAATCAATTCCTGTTACACACCATAAACTTTTGTCCCCTATCAAGAGTCCTGGCTTTGTTCCTGCAAATGATGCAGCTTATATAATGGAGGCTGCGGCAAGAATTATTGAGCCTGAACCTCAAGCTACAGCAAAGGCTAAAACACCTGTGATATCATCTTCTACTGTATCATTAAAGGTTAGAGATCTCAAAGAAAAAGTGGAGGCTGCACGAAGAGGAAGTCTAATAGGTTCATCTTCAATGACATCTAGAGCTCGAGATATAAAGGAGAAAAGGGAGGTTTCCCATAGAACAACCAGGCTTTCTGAACCTTCTCGGAGGTCAGTTGAGTCAAATGCTGCCAGGTATCTCAAGGGACAATCTTTGAACAAAAGTTGGAATGGATCTGTTGATACATCCATCAGATCTTCCACTGACACGGAAGAAGATTCTTCTTTAAGGACTAAAGGGAAGTCTGTTTCACTGGCAATCCAAGCAAAAGTGAATGTTCAAAGAAGGGAAGGTTTTAGTTCAAATGGTGGAGGAAATTTGTTGGGCCAAAAAGAGCATCATGAAGTTAAACCCAAACAGCCAATAAAGACTAATGTTCAAAAGAGTTTGCATAAGAAATCTTCTGGTCAAAATACTAGTGTTCTCAGGCAGAATAATCAGAAACAGAATTGTTCAATTGATTGGGACAAATTACCATCAAAGCCATTGGTATCCAATTCACATGGTAGGAAAATTCTGTCTGGGGATTCCCCTTATGGCCGTCATAGAAGCTCTAATAGTAAATCTATTGCAAAATCGAGAGTTGGATCCAGGAAGTCAGGCTTGGAGGAGACAGATAGTGAAAAGGAAGTTTTGTACGCCAGTACAATCAATTTCCCTAGAAAGAAAAGGTCCACAGACAGGAATTGGAATGACAGGGTAGTCGATAATTTGTTCGTTAACAAAACTCAGAAGTCTGTTCAGTCTAATCTAGTAAGTAATGACTACTGTAGCTGGGCTGAAGAAGTAAAAAAGAAAGACACGGATGTAGTTTCCTTCACATTCACAACACCACTGACAAAAAACAATCTTGGTTTTGAGACGTCCAGACAAGTTGACCGGAAGAGTAATGCTCTTTCCCTGAATCATTGCATTAACAGAGTCTTGCTTGATTCAGACAGTACACGGTTGCCAGTAGGGTACAATGTTATAGGTGGTGATGCGTTAGGTATTCTTTTGGAACAGAAATTGAAGGAATTGACAAATGTAGTGGAGACTTCTTCTCATGGCTCTTCTAAAGCAAGGCCTCCTTCCAGTGTTGCATCAAACTCAGATATATCCTCCCTTAATTCAGTTAAACTCATGCCAAGAGTGAAACAGAAGAACGACCAAGATGTTCTATTTACAGAGAAATCATGCAGCAGACATGATCCTGACATCTTCTCCCGGGGTGTTTCTGTAGTAACATCCAAACACAAGCCATGGGTACGTAACAAATTTTGTATTCTTGTGGGTAGCTTATTTATTATCTCTTTGAAGCACGTATATGACCAGTTAGGCTTGAATGTGTAGATCAATAAATGAAAAAATTAATTAAAAAAAGATTGCTCACTCCCTTCCCCAGGAAAAATAAATACAAAGATTGCATGGCTACTAGTATATAATAGGTAAAGATGGGTCAGCCCTGTTGATATTGTTACCTGTTTGTGCCGATAATTTTATCTGTAGATTAGGAGCAAGTAAATTCAACTTCAAGAATGCAATAATTATTTTTTCTTGAGAAAAGGTAGTACATTAATCAGCAATTTTCTTTAATCTTTGATCTAGCTGTAGTTCTTGGTTGCTTGCAACTTGCTGTCTAAAGTGGTCTTTGTCGATATATCCAGATACTTGGCAGATTTATGTTTTATTGGTGGCATTCCTTATTTATCCCACTGAGTAGCTATTAACAATCTGATATTTGCAGGTTATTGATGAGATGGAGGAGAGTAGGAGCGATCATGTGGAAGCACGGTTACAGAATTGCTGGCACCCAAGTCCAATATCTGTTCTTGAACCCACTTTTTCAACTGAAAGTTGTGAATCTTCAGTCAGCACAGATGCTACTAATAGTACAGAAGGTAAAATTAATACTACTTCTACAGTTGCATGAATAAACTCAATAAAGGCAATCAATTACTTCTGTTGCATTTCATTATGTTATGACTCAGGAGTGTTAAATTTTGCTATATCTACTTTCAGGAAGCAAGTTGTTCTCATCTGTCCAAGCTCAGGAAGTCCTTCGCTTGAATTCAAGGAAGTTCTATCCTGCAGAAGCTGATGCAGAATTATTAGATTCGGCTTCTTCAACATTAACTAGGACCATGTTAACAAAGCGCACAAGCACATTTTCTACCATGAAGATTGAACTATCAAGTACATGGGAGTTGGATTATGTGAAGGAAATATTGTGTAACGTGGAATTGATGTATATGGACTTTGCCCTTGGTCAAGCGCGTCAGATTGTAAACCCTCATCTATTCAATCAGTTAGAAATTTTGAAAGGAGGGTTTGTGAGTGACGGGATTGAGTATAGGATGAGAAGGAAAGTTCTATTTGATTGTGTGAGTGAATGTTTGGACTCAAGATGCAGGCGTTATGTTGGTGGGGGATACAAAATTTGGGCTAAAGGGGTTGCAATGGTGAGAAGAAATGAAGGGTTGGCAGAAGAAGTGCACGAGGAGATTTCTGCCTGGGGAGGCATGGGAGATTCAATGGTAGATGAGCTTGTAGATAAGGACATGAGCAGGCAATATGGAAGATGGCTAGATTTCGATGTTGATGCTTTTGAACTTGGAGCTGAGGTTGAGGATCAAATTCTTAATTCTTTGGTTGATGATGTTGTAGCTGAAATCTTGCGTTTATAGCAGCTTGTCCTCCTATTCTTTGGGATTGTCCGACGGATTCACCTTATGTAGTGTTGGGCTAAATGCTCCCTCTAATCAATTGATCAATGATTATATATACTAGTTTTTTTTTAATTTTTCTGATTGCTTTCAAAAAAATAAATTGACTATTGAAATTTAAATTGTCAAATTTAAAAGAAAAAAGTAGAGTAATTATTTGTTATTTATAAGTATTAAATGTGGCATATATATTAAAATTTTTAAAGATAATACTCCATCCAATTTAAATCAACTGTTCTATTAAAGTTTTTTTTAATTATTACTTTGAAAATTAAGATTGTATTAATTTTATTTTTCAATTTTATTCTATTTATTTTATATAGCTTTATTAAATGTTTAGTTAAATAAAGATTTTATTTTCTTTTTCTTTTATGTAAAGGATATTTTAATAAAAATTTGTTAATTTCAAAATTATTTAATAATTTTTTTAATTTAGGTACACATTTCTTCAAAGATAAATATTTTAAAATAAAGGAAAAAACACATTTCAAGTAAAGATTTAATTTTAAATAAATTTGATGATAAATTATTAAATTTTTATGTATTTATTTATTTATTTGTGAGAAAAACGAGCCAAACTTAAAAATATACACAATTTATTCATTATTCACACATAAGATTTTCCTCTATTATTTAGTTAAGCAATTATTCCTTATGAAGTACAGGACTGTCATTATGTCTATTAACACGAGACATGTTAAAAACTACAGCTATGTTAGATCACAAACTGAGATTCACGTGACTGTTATGTTTATTAAGAGTATGAAAGTAATATTTTGTAAAATGATACATTTTATGTTTTAATTATTTCTAAAATTTACTTCACTTGCAAAATGTAATTAAAAATAGTTTTAAACTGTACATAGGATTTTGGTGTGATAGTTAATGGCTTGTCATCTGAGCTGTTACTTGTTAGATGATCTAAAAATAAAGGAACTTAGCTTAATGGGGTGCAACTAATAAAGAAGTATAGGAATCAAATTATGAAAGCTACTGATGGCTATCAAAACAATGCCAGGCTGCCCAAGAAGATCCATATACTCTCCTAGCAACTCCCTCAACATCGTTGATATAAACTGAATATAGATAAGGCTAAGAAGTCGATGAGGAAAGTGGATATGAAGGTCTTCTTAGAGATGATGTTGTAAATGCATTATTGGTTTTTACAAGTCTGTAGAAGGGCCTCAGTCTTCGAGTTAGAATGCTGGGGAATATTTCTGGGTCTTCAGTAAACTTTGGACAAGGGCGCTACTCATCTTGAAGTGGAGTCTAATTCTCAAGCTTTGGTTCATGCAGTGGAGAACAATGTTCTCTCCATCAGCCCAGCACTTCGAGCCATTAAAATCCTTCTTAACAAATTCTACTAAATTCGTCTTTCTCATATATATTGAGAACAGAATTAATATACAGATCATTTAGCAATAAAAGAAATTTTTGCTTCTCCAAGAATACATTATCTTTTCTCTCCCTCTTATGAGCTGTTTTCTTGATTGTTGGTGAACATCATACAGGTATCTTACTCTAAAACTATGACTGTGTAATTTTTCTACTGATGACTTAACCCTCATCTTTCACTACTATATATATATATATTTTTTAAGAACATAAAAGTAATATTTTTTTTAAAACTATGACCGCACACGTAGTCGCAAGGAAAAAATTAATCTTATAAAATTTTGTATACTAAGTATTTATTAAAATTGTTGTGATATATTAATTAATTAATTTTTATAATTTAATTTAACAGTATCTAATAAATATAATAATTAAATATTTAATAAATCTCAATTTATAAGAATAATATTACTAAAATTATAAAATTAAATTTTATAATTCGTCTAATTCTTTTACATAAATAATCTTATTATTTTTATGATTTTATTTTTATTTAATTTTATTATATAAAATTAAAATTATTAAATATATTATATTTTACAAATTAAATTATAAAATATAATAAATTGACGTATTATATAATCCATTTATGAGGGAAATGTGATGATAATAGTATTCTTCTTCACATCAATAACCTACAAAACTTGATCATAAGGCTTTTGTGAGTGATATTTTAAATTTCTAGGGACACGCCAAAGACGCCAAGAGGCAAGTCAGCAGTCGTACGAACCACAACAAATGGGCGTGTCTTTCGGATAGTTAATTTCATAATAAAGAAGGCTCCAACGGACATAACCATGGGTCCTACTCAAAGCTATGGTCGCTATCATACACACTGGGTGATGAATTAACCTCATGACAAGAACCGCTAAGGGAGAAAGGCCAGAGCAAAGAAAAATAAAAATATAATTTTCTTTCCTCTTTCGAAAGCATACGTGTGTAAACTTTATGCCCTTTATCAAGATAAGTTTCGACAACTTTTTGGGAACATGTTATTCAAATAAAATCTTCCTTTCCTACACTCACAGAAACATGAAGCAAGCCACCCAATCTGATGAAGCAAGTAAAATGAAATTACATTATTACTATAGGCAACTTAATTCATTCATTTCCTTCAGCTCCACGCAACTCAGTGAAAGTCATGCATTTCTCCAATGTCTGAACCCCACAAACAATTCACCGTTTGGTCTTCTTCTTCAGATGGGTCCCATTGATTATGGGATTGGACACTGCCTGTCAAATCCCAATCAGCCCATTGATCATAATCATAGACAGAATTCACTGATGAACAGTTAGTATACCATTCCCCACTCTCCGCGTTGGATGAGCTCCACACACCACTCTTGCTCTCCTCACTTTCTCCCATTGTCTGCTTACCCAGCATTCCACATTCTCTTCCCAGCTCCTCCTCGTAAGTTACATTCTCACTTGGGTTTACGAATACCCCATTCTCAAACATGTAACTAAGTTTCAGAATTTCATCGTCTAGCCATTGATAAGGTCCCAAAGGTCCTACTTCTCCATTCATGCTGGGGCATGATGCAACTGCTCCATTAGCATTGTCCCTCATATCACAATAAGCATCAAAACCAATGCCTGTTCTGCAGGCCTCCTCTTGCTGGTTCAGACTCCAAGACCCATAACCCATTGCTGAAATTTCTTCGGTTTCTTGCGCATTGCAACTTTGTGGATTTGTTTGGTTGCTCTCAAAGTAAGAGTTCTGGGTCAAAGGCATGTTCTTGTCCTCCTGCATGGCTGCACGCTGGCTTGTACTACCTCGACCCCCTCTTCTCTTGGATGCAGCAGCTAAGTTTACAGCAGCCATGTCAATGGATGGCAGGGACTCATTTAAAGATCTCATGAAGCAGTAAATTTTTCTCCTCAAATGAGAGTTCCAATAGTTTTTTATCTCATTATCTGTTCGTCCTGGTAAATGTCCAGCTATTACAGACCACCTACAACCAAAGAACAACAAATTTCACGTGAGATTCATTGGCCTTTCATTTATTAACATTATAATTCTTACACTATAAATAATGGGAATGAAAGAAAAGCAGAGCAATTAATATTAAAAGGCTCTATGGGGCATTATATTGCTTAGGTGGTTATTTCAGGACTATTAGATTGAATACAAGTTGCACCATATATATATATATATATATATATATATATATATATATATATATATATATATATATATTAACATGATTTTGGCTATTTCACAAGACTACTTTTACAGTATTGTCATGCACAATAAATAAAAATTAATCTTTATTCATTATTGTAAAAAATAATAAATAAAAATCTTTATTTATTTATTATGCGTAACAACAACATATATAGAAATAATTTTATGAGAGTAACATTTTACCATTTAACAACAAGCTAGCTAGCTGGTTTACATGCACCTTCCTTTCATATTAATTTAAGAACTAGGAGACCATGAGTCAGTAAGTAATGGGGCCGTTATGTTGGAGGCATATAAACCCCACGGAATAGGGTATGTATTGGTTGAAGCACCAAATGCCTCTCTGCTCAGCTGGTCCAACATAGTCAGTCCTATGTGTAAGAATTCTTGCAAACGTAAAGTGGTTTGCAACTTACCACTTGACTTTTTTGAGAGTATGTCATGATGAGACGTACTTATATAAGAAAGTCATTTTTGTTTTGCAGAACCATATATATTTCAGTTAATCTAAGTAAATCAAGATGAAACATAATCACCAAAAAAAATCAAGATGAAACATTGATGATAGATGATAAAGATTAATTCTATAAAATTGCAGACAAATGAAAATGAGAAGTTGTTCTTGTCGGCATTCGAACTTACTTTGTAGCAACCTCTATAGCTTCTCTCTTGCCTAGGAAAGCTCCAACCCAGCAGCCTCATAAATGCTGCTTTGTGAACTTTCTTCTTCCTCCATAATTTTATTAGTTTTCTCTCATGGCCCTCATCTTCTTCCAATAACTTCGGCCATAATGTTTTGTTTAATTTAGATTCGTAATGGGAAGTGTGAACTACATATCATGTTGAAATAGGTGCAATGTCGTCATGGATGGTAACCTGATTACCTTTTATTTATCATCAAAAAAGAGAAAGGAAACTACTTTTTTTTTTTTAAACAAAATGAATGACAAACAACTTAATAAATACATAAAATTTCAGGTTGAATATAAAATTCTCAAAAAAATAACTCAAAGCAATAAATAGATATCATTGTACCATTAAGCATACTGAAAAAGAAGAGTAGCTATTTGTTGGAGTAGGTTACCTACACTTCTCCTAGTAATTTTATGTTCAAAATACTTTAATCATGATTAATTATCATAAGCATTACATATGGAAAATTAAAGAGTTAGGTAACTTGCATTGCACTCTCGGTATTTTGTAGTATGATGGTTGGTGAGGAAGGAGGCACGTAGTCAACCACCGTCCCAAGTTTTTATAATCGTATTCTGTATTAAGTTTTTGTGGGACTAGATTTGGATATATACTTTGCATTTGGTACTTAATGATATTAGTGATGAAGCTTAAGATAACATCAAAGTTTAATTAAAAACTAATTTGGTAAACAAATATTTCTAAAAATAAAAATATCAAATTTGAACAATAAGATATTTGGTCAACTTTAAAATAATTTAAATTTATAATTAAAAATATTTTAATAAACAACTTTGTAAAAAAACGTATTTGGGTACTACTATAAATTAAGAGAAATGCTTCAAATATAGATATAGCTTGTGGGTGGAAAAAGGCCTCCCAAGACTTAATTAGTCGCAGTTGTTTCATCCCATTCCTTGTGTGTGAAACCATTCCCAGCATCCACTGCTTTGATTCTAGACTCCAGGGTTACCATTCATTTCATTAGTTTAGAAATATTAAGTTCAAACTTCATGTACAGTCTATATAAGACTAATCAACACAGATTTTGAATCAGCATGAATGTATATGTAAGACCGTAAGAAATAACTATTTTAATCAATTAATAGGATAAACACATATGAAGCAAATTAAAGGCTTGTAATTGTAATTCAAAAAACAGCCGCACCTATTGCCGAGAACAGCATGCAATTTGACGATGATCTCTTCTTCTTGTGGAGTGATGTTGCCTCTCTTCACGTCTGCTCTCAAGTAATTTATCCATCTCAGTCTGCAACTCTTCCCACACCGTAACAGTCCTTCAATTCATTATAATTCACAAATAAACCAAATTAATCATATATAACACCTTAGCAATCATATATATATATATATATGAGAAAATTACAAAATTCCAAGAATAACACACATACATACCTGCATTCTTGGGCAAGGACCTCCAAGAGCCTTCACCGTTTTCTTGGATGTACTGGGTCAAGATCTTATCCTCTTCAGCAGTCCATCTCCCTTTCTTCAACCCCACTTTCTCACAGCAAGGTGCTCTTCCCATTGACGCTTCCCTTTCCCAATTATATCTTTTGGTTGCGGTAGTTGTGGCACTACAGATTCTTGAATGAAATTGCCTTGCATTGCCTAGCTGCAACTTCACTGTAGCTATATATATACAGGGGGAGCGGGGTACAGCGATGTAGACAGTGGGCGTACTGTAAATTGATCACTCTCTGGTAACTAATGAGTTACTTTGTCAGAGAAAAAGTTGCATTTTGCAGGTTAAAGTACGATCTTTTTAACCTGCACGGGTTAATAGGCCCGCAGTTCAGACGCTTTCTCACCACAAGATCAACTTACAAAACCATATTCGTTAAGGTTACTGGATTACTCTTACTCCTTCGGCCCTGCTTTCTGTCAGAGTAATAAATATTTGTTTTCACAACGTAAAATTTGTCAAGGTTACTGGATTTTATAATGTTGTTCCGTCGGCCCTGCTTTCTGTCAGAGTGATAAATAGCTAGGGTTTTGTTTTCACAACATAAAACCTACTATCATTTACTTCCATTCGTTTCATCTATATCTACATATCGCCTCACACAAGCCATTTTTTTTTTTTTTTGTTTTATCATCATGCATATTTGATATCATGACCCAACAAGAATGATGCAGCTGTATTTTATTTATTTCTTTATTTTACTTTCAGGCAGTTCAAAACTGAAATTTCACAGGATGAAGGGAAGGAGTGTAACCTAACAGTGAACTTGCTTGCTGAAGAAGGTTATACTATACAATCACTTGTTTGTTCAACTCTTCCACCTAAACCTAAAACTTGTCAACATGACCCACAAGGCAGGTAACGGAATTGTTACGATTGACAAAGAAATGGCAGAGATTCTTAGCCAAGAGAAACTTAAGGAGAAAAAATAATACCGAAAATAGCCAGACTTCTTGTAGTTAAAAAAAATTTGTGGACAGAAAGGTTTCCAATTTTCCTTTATCGCAGGGAAATGAAATGACCAAACTTAATGCTTCTCTTTTCACTTCTCATTCTCAGTTTTTTTTTTTTTTAACTAACTATTGTCTACTCAGTTGCACAACAAGATATCACTGCAGACGAAGATGCAGTGATGGCTGATGGAAGCTTGGCGAAGGACATACAGTAATCACTGATAAAGCTGCAAAAGGTACTGAGCATATATGACCCCTTTTTTGATCTTTTCTTCTTTTATGTGCATAGTTACAGATATCTGCCTTTATGATCTCATCCAACTTTACGTCTATGATTTATTATGCAGATATACATACTACATCTAAGCATGCAACACGGGCATAAATAATGTCTAACTAAGAACTTGTATAACTTTCTCAATTTAGTTCCACTAGCTCATTGACGTACACAAATTCAACACGACCAACCACTTATTGCATCATAATTACCTATTTTTGTTAAAAATAAAAGATGATTGATACGTAGAATTCTAAAACTTTTAGATAATTCTTAAATATATGCTCCATAATTATTAGATTTTATTAGGTGTGAGATACTGAGAATTTATCCTATGTTTATATTAACAAATATTACATATGTGTGATCACTTTATGCACGTCATAAAAATACATAATATTTCGAAAAGAAACATACACATAATTTGATTAGGATTTCCTAACTTTTAAAATTGGAAGTTAAAGTGACTTAATTACTTTGAGATAGAAATAAAATTAAGATAAAAAAAAGTTAATGGAAAAAATGAAATCCACGACCTAAATATTTATGTAAAACATACAAATATAAAGAATATCACCAAAATAAAAAAAAAAAGAAGTTAAGAAATCCAATTTCACACATAACCATGCTGCGTTCAAGTAGTATTGAAGCAGACTAATAACATAAGCAAAAGGGGAATGAGATCTCTGCTTTTTTAAAAAAGTTAGAGTTTGTATTAAGAGAAAAATAAATATAAAATTAATAATTAATAATAAAAAATATCCACATATTAAATTATAAACATGTAAAGATGTTTGGATTTCCTCTCCTCATGAAATCCGTTAAATATCTTTCACTCAGCAAAAGTCAAGTCGGCTCTCGTATCTCCAAAAAAACATAGATATATATATATATATATATATATATATATATATATATGTGTGTGTGTGTGTGTGTGTGTGTGTGTGTGTGTGTGTATAGAAAGAACCAAGTAACGATTGTGATGGTGGAATGTAAATTTGACCCAAGTGGTAAATGATTAGGTTAGTTGTGAAAATGTCAACATCAATAACATATGGTTCTGGGAAAATATTTAATTGGGGCACATGCATGGTAGAAGAATCCGAGCCTGCAGTGTGAAGCTATAAGGTGAGAGACATGGCTGTGCTACAAGCCAAAAACGTCTAAGCTAAGTGTATAGAATATCAGAGTGTAGAACCGTTCTTGATTTGAGCAGGCATTCATTGATCGTACCTGTTCAATAAAAGAATTAAATAAGAGAGTGCGGCCTGTACCCACAAGCTTCAATGCATAGTAACACTTGTCGCAGTAAGTAATTGCCAAGCCAAACGGGACATGATCTTGGGTATGAACAAAGGCAGATACTGCGGATGATTAATTTTTGGTAACAACCACACAAGTGGGTGTGTAGTAGGAAACAACCAGCAATTTGCTGCTTGACTGGTTTGATTTAGTGGCCAACAAGTAACAAGAGGACAACCAAGCGAGGAGAGGTTGGAATGAAAAATCAAGAGGGAAATAATAAGATGACAGGCATTGGGCTACGTGGATTTTGAATTTTTTTTTATTTTTATAATTTAAAAATAACTTTATCACATTTATTAAATTTTATATATCTAACAATACATTATTAAGTGTGAATTTTTTTATAACAAAGTAATTGTAAGATTAATATTTTGTGAGTGATGCTATTTTTCTATGTGGGATCTATCCTGCGGCAAAAATAAAAAGTTGGTTGGCTCTTCAAACGAGGAAAAACAAAACGAACAAAATTAAAAAATTATTTGGTTGACTAGCTCGTCTAAAAGACTTCGAGGGAGGACGCAGGTTTTTGGGTGCAGACGTGTTAAATTTACGCGCTTTGTTTACGTTGCAGATTCACGTTCAATACGTGGTTAATGAATTTGTAATATTATTTTTTAAAACGCACAGTTCCATTCATAAATTACACTTGTGCATATGTCAAATGTAAACAAAAAGATGTAAGGATATCTTTCCCCTTTTCGGTGTTGTGGGGGTCCCAGTTTTCTACATTAACGCGCTGCAGTTGTTTAAACTTTGAACGAAAAGTATTAGAGTAAATTATATTCATTTTTTAAGTATCTGATTTTATATTTCATTTATTTTTATTTAAATGTTAAATTCTATTCTATTGATTTAATTAATAAATATATACAAATATTAATAAAATATTCACAATAAAAATATTAAATAAATATTGTATTCAAATTTTATTTAAAAATTTATTTCTTAAAATTCAAATAACTATTTAAATAACTAAAATATTAATAATATATTTTTTAATCAAATCATTACATTTACAACAACGTGTATAATTATGCAAAAAATTAGTGTAAACATAAAAACATCTTTGTGTAAGTTCAATGAAATATGTTATTGTGAAAATATTCATTATATTTTTTGTTTTATTTTAATTTAAAACCTAATTTTAACTACTAAAATTGTATTTAACATGAAAAATTTTGCTCATATTAAAATTAAAGAATCAACAATCTTATCAGAATTAAATGTAAGAATAAAAAAATTTTTAGTTGACATTATTATTATTACTATACAATAAAATTTAAAACACAATTATAACCTTAAAATTTACACAAACTATTGTTTAACTATAATTTAATTATTTGCTGCTAATTAAACATTTCGATAACATCTTAGTATATTTTATTAATCAAGTCACTTTTTAAGTGAAAATTTAACAAAGTTTAATATTCGAACACCTCAAATATAATTTACTCAAATAATAATTTCCATTAATGTGTTAGAAACATGTTGATGGTTCTTATATAGCACGAAATAATTCTTTCATTTCCCTAAACCCTCCACTCTAAGGCCAAACTCAAATTCAATTTTTTATCTAATTGCAGAAAACTTTTTCATTTCACCTTACCTCACAAGTCATCCATTTTGTTGATTTCAATGTATCAATAAGAATAGTAATATTAAAAGTAAACATAAATCAGCCCCCGCATTTTTACCCAATTTTTTTGCCATATTATGTGATGAGTGACATTCAAGTCAATTAGTTACATTTCTCATATTTTCAACTATAAATATTCTCAACCATAGTTACAATATCATCCTTCCTCTCACAGTTTCACCACGCATCGACAATTGGTATTTTCTATGTCAATTTCTAAATATATGCTCAAAATGGTAGAGAGATAAGAACGTGTGCAGTAGATCAATGTACTTGTTTTATCTCTGAAGAGATGCATCTCAGAAACCCAACACTCCCGAGAAATCATCTCTCTCGAAGGTCAACAACATCAAACTTCAAGTTAGGGTTCATATAGACGTGAGAGCAGTGCTCATAAATTGGGCTTCCGTCAGAAGGCTCCTCGTGGGGATGAAACCCGCGTTGTTGACAATTCCGAATGATAGACACACCACCTGGGTCAGACAGATGAAATATGCCATGTGGACTGCAGTGCCACAGTAAATGCATAAAAAGCTCAAATTAGAGACAGAAAGTAAAATAAATAATTGAAAAGCTACATTTTTGGTTCTCCAAAAAATTCTCAAACTAATAAATACATACTTGAGAAACATCAAACTTTCCATGTTTTCAAATTATAAAGCCAACCCAAGCAGATACATACAACACAAAATGGCTCCATATGGGACAACTGATAAGCTGAATCTTAGTCAGTAGGTCCACATGCTCAAGCCTCAATACTTTTTAGAATAAGACAATCATAGCAAAACCAATTCCTAGGTTGGAAAAATATTTCTAGACATTCCGCTATCTGTTCACAATTACACTTGATATTTAGATACTAACCTCACGATCGATTAGTTGCTGAGAAAGGGGATTTTGTGAATCACAATAGAACCAATTAAACACAAAGGGTTTAGCTCGGCCAGCAGGGGTAAAAATTTGGTTTGAAAAATGCTGTTTGCACACTACAAATGTGCACACCACCTTTATACCTGAGTAGATTTTAGCTTTTGATTAGTGTTTGTATATATGGGGTCAGCTGCACACAAATCACACCTGTACAAGTACAAAGGTGCTGTGCATATTCCAGCATGAAATTAAGCATCAATCCAAGCTCTAAAATTTAACCTAAACAACCCATTCTGTAATCTTCCATCAAGATTAATGAAACGCTAGATATAGTTTAGTTAGTTATGCTCATTTTCTTTAATCTCTCCAACCTTCCTCATCCCCAACACCATGGGCTTTGCCCAAAAATCACTAGCAGACCATTGTCTAATCCAATTTCTGATCAAGTCGTCAGCTGTAAAGGTCTAAATGCAATATAGGACAATAACGGGCCAGAGTGGAATAATATTAGCCCTTAGAAGTGCCATTTGTACAGGACAAGACAGTGAGGGGGGCATGTTTTCTTATATTCTCTGCCATCAATGTTCAGCGACATATCATGAACATATCAACTGCCAATTTGGGTAGCCAAAATTGGCTGGCAAGTAATTTCTGTGTATCAAGCTAGATTGGAAGGGAGAATAAAATTAAATAATTAAAAAAAAAGAAAAAGTACCTTGTTTTATCTGTAGGGGCCATGACAATTGCAATTGCCTCAGGTAACATGATCTAAAATGAAGCCAAAATGGACTATTTCAGCAAGGTACAATAACAATGATTTATACAAATGCTACATGCAGTTCCTGATTGACGACATAGGTTACACAGATGTAGTTTTGTCTTAGGTTTAATTGTTTTCCTTTTAAGTTGTGTCATGATTTACTATATCTTTCATTTTCCTTACTATATAATTCATTTCACTACAAATTTTCATACAAGAATGTTGAAAACCATGTCACTTTACAACTCCCCTTCAAATTCTTAACTATCTGTAATGATATAATGTAAGCAATTCATTGGGTGAAACTATATGTTAACCAAGAAAATACCCTTGTCTGAAAATCGAGAATCCAATTCATTTATCAAACAAAAACCTAGTAGAAGGGAAGATGAAATAAAAATTGGATTCAGAAACTGAATTGAATGGTTCAATAAAAGGAAAAAAAACTTAAATAAGTACTTATTAGTCATTAGCAAATTTAATTGCGGAAAGCCCAAACTTTATTTAAGTCTGAAATGAGAAAATCCAGGACAATTAAAATCACATTGCCATCAATTACCTGGTAAGAGTAATGCGTATGAAGATCTACTGATGACATGAAACAAGTCTGTGATGGGTGTGTCTAAAAATCAAAATGAAAATAATTAGGTAAGACAGAAAAGAAGACAATTAAATCTTCATAACCAGCATGGATGAAATAAGGAGGCAAAAGAAGAAGAGAACCATGTAATATACAGTGTGCTCGCAATCAAAGTTTGCTTTTTCAACAGTATCTATCTATGGGGTAAAAATGAATGATGCATGTTAAGAGATCTCAGGCAATAATCAACAATCAAATTCATACATAGGAAGGCAGGCATGTTCATCCTTGAGTTAAGATGAAAAGACCTTGGAGCAAGTGGCACCAAAAACAAAGAAGAAAGAAATCTTATGAGGAGAGGATTACATATTGATAGTAATGAGTAAGTACATGTTTTTCAAATTTCTTTCTTTTTTATTGGGGTTTGGAAGAGGAAGGGGGGGGGGGGGGGGGAGGTAAGATGTGTTATCTCATATGTTCTAATGCCCCAAGAAAAAAAGGGGTTAAAACGTGAAACATCGTTTTATTTTAATCTTCTTCCTTTTTATCATAACTAGAGCTCATATCTGCTGCCATTCATGCTCTTCAATATACTTCTCTATTTTTTGGATTGTTCTAGGATATACTCCCAGCCAGTAGCCAAGAGATTAATCCCTTAAGAAACGAAGATCGTTGAAGTGGGCAATCCTCTCCCAAATGAACCTTCTCTATATACATAGCTTGAATTAAATTTAGGACAGCATGTTTAAGGAACCCGAGCATCTGCCACCCATGCCAACTCATGTTAGTATAAACTTCTCTATTTAGCTCAAAGCAGTATTAGCATTATTGGTTCAGAACGTAAATTATTTGCTACAAGACAAATTCTAGTGTAAACAGTCAGATTCATAAAACTATATTCATGATTATAAAAGAAACTAGTTGACAATTAATGAGCAATCTTCACCATTATAAACAAGAAAAGAAAACACAAATTCAGGACTTCTGAAAGCAGAAAAATCAATAATAAAAATAATAAAGTTATTGGAGCCGCCCAAGGGATAGAAGAATAAAATATTCCTGAATAGAATTAAATAGTAAAACGAATAAAATATTACTGAGGCTAAGTAAGCACTTACGTGAATCCAGCCTAGAGGAAAAAGTGATAAACTGTCTTGAACTTCAAATATTTCTTCTTCATTCAATGTTTGACACTATACAATAAAAGCTATTATAAGTATCCCTGTTAAATGGAAAAATAACTTGGGAAATAAAAACCTGGAAGACACAAATTTAGAAACAAACAAACAAATGAACCATAAACAAATTAGAATCCTTCCAATCTTCCACTTCTAATAAGCTATTGATGCTATTTTCGTTTGCAATAATGGACTTCAAACAAAAATGGACAAAAGCATCTATTAGGCCTCAGAAAATGAGTTTGAATGACTCTCTAATATGATCTACAGTAGCAACTGAAGTTAAAGCACCACAAGATATAAAAGTGTCACCCACCACAAGACTTCACCTAATCTGAACATTACAAATCCAATACAGTATTAAATTATTTATTCTTCACCAGATTGGTTCTAACTGGACTAAACCTATACATGAAAAAGGCAGATTCTCATGTATGGAACAATAGAGGATTATGCCACACTAAAGTAGACGGAGACTTACACCTTATATAATTATTTAACATGGAATATTGAAAAGCATGGACTAAAATATTGCTTACCGAGTCTGAAGTTGACTCCTGCTTTGGGATTATAAGTGTGGTGATGTGGAAAACCCTGTTTTTCTTCAGCCCCACAAATTCCAAGCACAAGAAACTGTAATATTAGCATTCAAGACATTTCCTAGAAGTAAACAGTCTACTTAATTTTAGACTGCTCTTACCAGGGACCCTGCAAGAACACCACAAGTCTCCAAGTTCTTCCGTGTATTGTCCAGAGCCAATCTCAAAAAATCTTCCATCATTTTGACTGGCTACAAGATAAAGTTACAAAAGATTAAAATAACTTTTTCCCCATATAAGAACCAACTGAACCTAACCACAAGTCAAGTGTTACATAATAAAAGACCCAGAAGCACTGTAAAATATGCACACTTATCAGAAAAACTTATAGGCTTACAAGATGTAGGTGTTGATATGTATCTGGACCAAGTGCAGAATCCTGAGAAGATTTAGCTGGTCCTGGTCTTGGATCTGCAACTTTTGAAGGAGGAATTGGAGCATATTCCTGATGCACCTGAGCAAGAACAGGAGGAGGAGAAGGTTGCTTGATGTTGAGTGACTGGAAAGGATCCTCCCTTAACTCATTTACTACAGGCGAGCGGGACTCCTCAGCAAAATGAGACCATCTTCCATCATCCAAGGAGAGGACTGACTCCATCGTGGATGTGACTGCTCCTGGATCATGATCTTTGACTGCCACAAGATCATATTGTCCAGCCTGATTCAGGCTATCAGCATGAAAGTAAAAAATAGAAAGTGTCACAGGCAACCATCTTTCAGAGCAACGAAGCTGAATAAAACATATTAGATGATATTTGACCTCCAGATTTCAGCATATTCGCATAATGAGACCACTTAATAATCACAAACAACATACAAAGAGAAGGAGGAAAATGCTATCATAAAGAAGTGCTCTTTGTAATGGAGAGAGGAAAAAAGCACCATAAGAATCCAAAATACCAAAAAGTAGGAATAATTACAAAGATGCAAACATAAATATATAAAGCAGGAAAAGGGTACTAGTTTCAATATTCAAAAAGAATAGATGAGCCTAACCTTGAATCTTCAGCAGGTCCCAAATCACTACTGCTTGGATATTGAACCTATTACATCAAAATTACAAAAGTAATACCCATATTTTATCAAAAGTATAGACTATTTAAATTTGAACAAAACTAGACAGCTGCATCGTAAATTTACCTTTATTTCTGTTGTAGGTCCAAGCCACTGGCCCTGCAGACCATTTGGTCCTAAAAATGAGTGTCTGGACAAAGTCTCCTTCTTTGGAAGTGGTAGACTAAGAGATCTGCACATTCAAAGCACAGTTATCAAATCCTATTCTAAAACATAAGCGCCATCTTTTCACTTGGCAAGTATATCTTAAAGAAAGAAGATGCAACCTTCTTGAATCACAAGGATAATACAAAATATTCAACCTGCTGAAAAACAAAGGGGATAAGCAAACTAAAGGTGCTTACAATGAAATGAGTTTAGGGGTTACAAGAGTATATAAACAACCAAAACACCAACTAAGGCACTAGTATTTAAACAAATAATTCACAGAAGCTGCAGTAAGTATACCGACTTTTGCATGACTGGAGAAACAACATTAAGATATACCCCCCTCCCCAACTTTTGTATCTTCTCTCATCCATCTATTCTTATTATTTTTTTTTTCCCTGGTAGGGTGATAATGGGAGAGGAAAACATAAAGAAATATCAACGATTAAACATGCAACATTTGATGCATTTAGGCATAAAAAATAAGAAAAAAAGCTTAACTTAAAGACAAAATGGGGAGTCCAAACAAAGATAACAAGCCATCCCAATCAAAAATTTGATAGGCAAAGCAATTATCTAATAGAATGGCCAAAACCCAGAAGTTGCCACATCTAAGTATAACATTGCAGTTCCTCTTATTTGCAGCCCTCATATTTAAATGCACTAAAGGAATAGCTCATGATTAGGATAAGAAACTTACAGTTTCTGAAACTGCTTGTCAATAGGCAAGGAATTTGAAGATAAACTATGAGCATAATTATTATTATAGTTCCATGAAGGCTGCTGACCCAATCCGTCAGGCTGAACCTATGTCAGGAAAGTTTAAAAACAAAAAGAGCAAATTTAATAACAAGCCCTAAACAACAACGGCTCAACCCAAAAACAAAAAATCTAAACCACAAGGAAGCAAATCAAGCAGAAAGTTTTAAGGCTTGTGAACGTAAACAACTCTAATGATAATAAGAAAGAAGAAATATAAAAACTCAAATGAAATCTTTCTAAGCACAATGAATTGTATCTTGATAAAACAATATGGCAGGAAAGTGAAAATAATGACAGTTTACACCAATCCAGTAGCTGATATCATAAAGCATTGCCAAAGCTTCACCTTTTTAAAATCACTGCTCATGTAAGAACTTCTATTGACAGCAGGCCATTCCAATGAAGTCACTGAACCGTGCAAAGTTTTACTAGAGTTGTGATCTTCACGCAACTGATTTCTCATATGCAAATCATTCAATTCATTCACCTGACGTTTGAACTCTGGCTTCAAAGATTCAAGCTCATCTAATACAATGAGCAATCTCTGTAGTGCTAAAATGACAACTAATTAACAATGTTACCATAAATTGAGATGGAAAAGAGTAAATAGAAAAAACAGATCCACCATACAAAGCAGCAAAAGTAGCAGTCTCTCACCTTCTTATATATTACTCTTTCCCTATGAAGTGAAACGTGGTAATCTCGATGAAATGGTATAGTCTCAGAAACCAAACTTGAAAAGACAAAATAGGTAGTCAGAACTTGAAACATTAAAAAAAAGGTTACATTCAATTTAACTGCAATCTTATCCCTTCAATATAGATTTGATTCTTTACCTTGAAAATCTAAGAAGTATGATATACAAGTCAATTACATTATTCTCCTCCCGGTAGATACTTGCCTGAATAGAAGATAAAAAGCAATCACTCAAGTGAAATCAACAAGGAAAATGGCGAACAACCAAAAGCAAACACCACATTTATCCATCAAAGTTTCAAAATGCCTTATCAAGCACGATAGCATAATAAGTTTAGCACAGATCCTACAAGCGAGATGCAGAGTTGCATATCAGGGCACCAACACTTGAACAAAATTCTTACTTCTAGTTCTTGGCATGTGTCCTCATACATCAGAATAAAGTTTAGAAGACAATATTAGCATTTTTTTTATATTTTATACTAGCATCTAGATTTATAACAGGTACAAACACGCTTAAAAATAAACAGGTTTTGTTTACATAACATACACCTTAATATGTAATTATGTATATGAATGACAGATAAATGGAGGTAATTATCTAAGATGTCATCTACCATCACCCTCACTACTGTTTGCTATTTATAATATTGCTACTTAAAGATTACCTATTACTGAGTATGTTGCTTCAGTTTTCATATTGGTGTACATGTTTCTCACTTGCAAAATTTCAATTCAGTACGTATGGCATGTCATGTCATGCATGTCTGTATCTTGTTTCCATATCCATTATTCTTAATTGGACAATAACTAGAGCTAACCGGCTAAAAAATAAGCTAATTAGTCCATCTTAGTTCCTGAAACTGGTTATCATAGATAAGCATATTTTTAGGGCGATCATCATATATAGCTTAGCATTCCGAGAGTGATTGAGCCAAGCGCTGGGACTTCTTCATTGACTTTCCAAACCTAGAAAGCCGGAAGAGGTAATCCGGACAACACACTCAATTTCCGTCCCTTGTACTGTCAAAACAGTAAAGTAGCCATAAGCAATGCAGGAAAAGCTTAGTTCTTTAACACATTAAGTAATTGTACATATCTACAAACTAAGAAAAGATAGGTTCCAGCTTCGAGAACATTGAACATAATCTTATAGAGTAAAGAGAATTAAAAACCCTAAGATGAACTCGAATTAACAATGAAGTATGCACCATTAAAAAAAAAAAAAACCATAATTGCAAAAAAATCCAGAAAAATCAGATAGAATGAATAGGAAATCAAATAAAGGCAAGAGGAGAAGATTGAAAGTGACCTGTTTGAGGACGTTATCGGCAATCCGATAGTAATAATGGAGAGGAATACGATTATCGACTTCGACTTTGCGAGCGATCGAGTTAACGTTGATCTTCATCTTCTCCGGCGAGGAATGCTGCAAAGCTCCGATTGACGTTCCGGCAAGCCACAATTAAAACCCCCTCCCTCTCTTAAACCAGCACCGTTTTGATTCGACGACGGAAGGATCAAAACAAAGTGTGGAACTGAGCGTGCAAGACAAGTTAGAACTCGCCGTTTCGAAGAAGAAAGCTACGCTTTGATGTCGAAGATGCACGACATAATGAGGTAACAAAACTAGCAACATTCAAAAAGGTTCTAGTCCTGCACATTTTTGTGGAAAAAAAAGGTGCCTCAATTTGTAAATAGACCATTTTAATTATAAAATATAAATTTTATTTTAAAATTTTAATTATAAAATATAAATTTTATTTTAAAATTTTTATTATAATATTTTATAGAAAAATAAAATTGATAAAAATACTTCTTATCTATGGGTTTTTTTCATTTAGGCAGATTTACAATAACTTTACATCTTATTTTTGTAGATTTACAGTTATTTTATACTTAAAAGTTAAAAATAAGATATAATTACAGATACAAGAAATAAAGATGTTTTTATGTATTTTATTTTTATAAAGAATAAAAGATATTTTATTTTATTTTTGTGTGTAAACTTTTAAATTACTTAAATTTTATAATTAAATATATATAATATAATAAAAATAAATTTAATAATCTAATTTGATAAAATTAACGATTTAACCTCTAAATATGTACATGAATTACTGCTAACAATGGAGAGTAACATTTTTAAAAAGAAAAAAAAAACTATGGAATAAAATTGATTCCTTGTTCTTGGTTCTCTTAGGTGTGTGAAGTAATGTTTACAGCAAGTGAAGGCACCTAGATAATTCTTTACAAGGGTGATGGAAACCCACGGAGTTTGGTGCGTTAAAAGTCAATACCGACGTTGCATACCGCCAACATGCTCCTGGCGGTACAGGGGGAGTAATCAGGGACCATAATGGGTCGATGATCGCAGCTGGGTGTGAGACAATTCAACCCACAGTGGACGTTAAAACCGCGGAAGCATGGCAGTTATTGCACTGCATGCTCTGGATTCTTCCAACTCTCTCTCTTCCTCGACCAATCTCAGGCATAATTCTTGAATTCTCACCTCCAAGTCTCATGATTCTTTATTGGTAAATGGTGAGAGATTTGTAAGATAAATGGTAGCGATAAAAGATTCTTCATATAAACGGTAAAATGTAAATGGACTTTATTGAAGTTGTAATTAATTACTGCAAGCAAGCATTCAGGATGGAATGGTAATGTACATTAGATCGTGGACATAATAATATAAGACTTGTAACATAAAATTGGAGGACCAACTCCTTCGAACTCTTCTTAAATCTACTCTCCCTGCAACGTATACAGTACACCAAGCAATTAAGTTATAATAAATATATAATTGAGTATAATAAATTAGTTAGGAGATGCATTATATTAGATTGCATTTACTCACAAGAGCATCTGGACCAGACGTACATGTGGGTCTTCTTGGCGGAAGTTGTTGGTGAGGTGTTCTCTGTCAATATTAAACGAATTCTTACAAATAGATTTCTTAAAATGTGGAGATTTATAAATAAATTTAATAGTTTATAATTTTTAAATAATATTTAATTTATAAAAATAATATAATTAATTAATTCTCATTTAATTAAAACAGTGGTATTAAAGTACTAATATTGTTTACCTGCAGTTTGGGTCGCAAGGTCTCTACTACTGCACTAGATTTTGGATTCGCTCCGGCAGCACCTTGCTGTTTAGAATTCCACTCAGTATAATTAATAATTAGAAAAATGCAAATTTTTGGTATTATTTAAATGCTTTTATAATCACATAAATGTGTTACTAGCCTACCACAATGCATTTAATTTCATTAATTTGGCTTATATATCAGCAAGAACAAGTACCTTGCATAATGCCCAGTCTGCTGAATCAAAGAATGCTCGTTCATTATCCTACATACGCATATGTACATATTATTAAAAAAATAAATAAACAGAATTATATAAAATATATATATGTTTTTGTTCTGGTCAGAAATGTAATAATGATCAACAATGTGTTGGCCCATGAAATAAGATTGAATGCCTGTTTTGGGCTTACTTTAGATATCAAGGGCTTCTTCTTAGGAGCAAGCCCACCGTATTTCTTACCCGGCGACGTTTCCTGATACCAAACCCAGCAAGAAAACAACGGTACGTTAGAAAACTCAAGGGATTGGGCCTCTGCCCACTTTCCCTCACCTAATTAAATAAATTACTCATGTAAATGTAATACTATATATACACAATTTTTTTACAACTTATATACAAATTATCAGTTATTGTATCAATCAATTAGCTTTGCTTGAAATAAATTTTAATAAAATTAATTAAATTTAAAAATTTCTAAACTGAAATTTTAATAAAATCAATTGGCGGCAAGTTGACTAAAAGACTTGGTCAATAATCAATATTTGAATTAAGACCAGGTGAGGATGTTGTAGACATAGACAAAACTCTATTTTGAACGACTTTAAGAAACGCTCCGAAGTAAAGAGCATTTGACTAATTCTATGTTAACATAAACCTAACAAATCTGTTGCCATTAGCTGACTAAAATAGAAACAGTCATATCATGCGTATAAAATCTATCAAAGAGATAAAAAAAAAAAAAAAAAAGAAGTAGAGAGAATATTCTGGGGCATCATAATCACAATTTGCTTGTTAATTAATGTTGGCCTTAGACTAGGGATGGGTTAAATTTTTAAACCTTAGCAGACTCACACCAACTCAAATCTATTTGATAATTTATACTTTCTTATATTGATTGATGATAAATTATATATTTTTTTTAAAATTAGTTGATTAAAATATACTTAAAATTTACTAAATTGACTGAACACCATCAACCTAAGTTTAGCTTGTGCATATAATAAGTTAGGCGCATATTAAAGATTCCAAACCTAATTTTACAACCAAATCTTTACATCAATCAAACCTATACAAACCCTAACTTTGACAGCACATTTTCTTGAAAAAACTAAGTCCACATGATTTGCTTGACAGCCTAACAACCAATTTGGCTTATTCCCTCATCAGCTTTGACACTGTCAAATGCGTCGCTGAGCTCTCACGAGACAACATCATATAAGTTAACTTCAAGTCTTCAGCTATGTTCTTTTGAACAGACATGTTACAGGAGTAAAAAACAGAAACTGCGCCAAAAAAAAGCACAAACTAGAAGTCAAATGTGTCATGGTACTAGCCGTTTCATGTGGGGACCGCTAAAAGCCTAATTTCTAGTTCTCCTATCTGCACGAATGGCAACAATGGGCGGAGGCGGCGAGTGGCCCCTCTTCTCCCACCTCACTGCAAAAAATTCTCCGTCTCTAACATTAATAGAGAAAAATTTTTCCAAACGTCTCAATTTTCGTGGGAGAATGGATACCGACAGAGGTTGGAAATTTTTGAAAATTCTTAAATGTTTTAGTGCCATCTAATAATATAATATATTTTATTTTTTATCAAATTATTTCATATTATATATTAATTTTAATATAATTTTTTTTATAATATCCTATTTTAGAGATTTTTTCAGGGACTTAAATCTTTGTCCACATCCTCGAATCACTGAAGAGGAAAACTTTTTCCCTGGTTCTTGGGGAGAAAAATGAGAAAATTCTCGTAAATTTTAATTAAACTAAAGACGATTGTCATCCCGAACTTACTGATATTAATAAAATAGTTGAAAATTCTAATTTTAATTAAAAACGAAGTTTCAACAATCAAAACAACGAAAACTGGGCCCTAAGAATGACAGAAAGTTCGAAGAACATGGCACCGCGATGACTCAAATAAAAAAAAAGAAAAAGAAAAAAGGCAGTGTTATTTAATAACATCAGTTCCTAATACTAAACACAAAATCTTAGTAATTGACTAAATTCTTACTTGTTGTATTTACTAAGTTCCGTATGATCCAACAGAATTATCATACGAAAGAATTAATGATTGTGAGTCTGTTTGTGACATTTTAATAAACCTCGTTGCCTGCGAATGCAGTATTCTTTGATTAAATGCATTAATAATAGAGATATTTGAAGTGTGGTACCTAACATTGTTGACGGGTAGCTGACAAAATCCTTACCAGAAAAGAAAAGGGCAGGAAGGTGGGAGTTGGAGTTGGGTACCTGATCAAGGTTCTGGGTGGCGAAATAGTCTTCTCTTTTGCAGTCTGCCATGGCAGTTTACCTGTTCGACCATAGACAACAAATGAACAGCCATGATCAAAAGGTGATTAGAAATTGAACTTCAAGTTTAGAATAGAATATAAAAGAGGAAACCTTCAATTTGGGTCCAAGGATAAAAGACAATCGCAGAAGCAGAGAGAGAGAGAGAGAGAGAGGCAGGGACCTCCCTATCAAGCAATGAACATCAATCAGCAACTCATGGTTAAAGAGATACCCCAAATTATAAAGGCAGTGAAGTCACACACAAAAGTAGATTTAAAAAAAAGAAGAAAAAGCAAAAGAGAAGACATTGGTATTTACCTTGTAGTAAGAGGAAGGAAGAGATGCAGGGGAGGGGAGACAGAGAAAGTCGAACATAAAAAGGAGAGAGAACGAGGTAAAGAGGGTTGAGGGAGAGGGTTAGATAAGAATAGCTTGTACACATTCTGGAAGAGATTACATTTATACGATGGAGAGGGCAATATAGAAGCCATCAACAGTAAGTAACGAAAATTGGATACCAAACCAAAATATCCTATTCCAAACGTTTTTGCTTTTGGGATTCTAAAGTAGGGCTGAATAGATATAAAATGGAGAGAACGAAAGAGTTAATAAAAAAAATATAAATTATTTAAAATAAATAAATGAATATTAAAATAATAAAGTTAGAAAATGTAAATTTCTTTTTATAAGAGAAAAGAACGGATACTTCCACTAAGTTGTGTGCAAGATTTTGATTGGTAAGCAGAATTTTCTTTCTCTTTTTTCTCCCAATGTCTTGCTTTTTCTTTTTCAAATAAGTAGACAAAGACAATAGACTATTATGACCCAACAAAACATCACATTCAATAATAATTATTATTATTATTATCTTTATATGAAATTTAAAGAATAAAAAAGACTAAAACACTATTGGGTGATATAGTTCAAGTCTTGAAGACGTTAGGATATCAGCATCGGTTGGTCCATCTCATAACCACACCCATATATTTTCTCACATGCCAATCATCCACGTTACCGACACTTCTTTACTCCACCCCACCGAAGCATTACCGCGCCAGTTCAGGCAATATATAATTTTTATAAATATTTGTCCTTTGTTTCTCACTGTAACCTTTTGTTTTTCAAATTTTTTTGAAAGTTTCTCATACTTTTAGATATATATATATATATATATATATATATATATTTATAAGGAGCTGCTCTCTGCAACACGTGTACCTCGCTGATTTTGCGCAAAGATGAAGTTATGGAATGATTTAGTTTATTTAGTCAATCAACTATTTTACTTTTTTCATTTGGTTAAATTAGGTATTTTTTTTATTTACACAAAATTATATGTAAATTATAAACACATATAATCAGTAATGAGTAAAATTATATGTAATTGTGAAAATTTTATAAATTCATAAGATTGGGTAAATTTTTTTATATCAAGGTTAGGTCATTTTTTTTTTTTTTTATGTCAAGATTAGGTAGTTGTTGTTGAAAAGATTCTATCTGAGTTTCATAAAGTGGAGCAGAGCTAGCGACTTGCATAATCTGGCAAAAAATATTTATTAAGTTTATCATGAATGAAGCTACTATTCACTCATTTATTTCACACTATTCCGTAAATAAATGTTTTGCATGTAATTTAAATAATTAATCATAAAATAACATATATTTTCATAAATATGTTATATCAAATATTTAGTAAAAAATTAAATACTAAAAAAGTTATAAAATAAGTTCACCTCAAAAAAAAGTTATAAAATAAAATTTTATTTTTTGGAGAATATATATTTCATTAAAATTACATTTTAATAACCACAAACACCGTAATAATATTATACAAATACAATCGTCTTTAGCTTACTTCAACAAGAACAAAACATATGTTCATAGATGATATTGATCTTTCCATACTTGGCAATGAAATTATTTAAAAAACACAGCATTGAGAAAAAAATAATGACATATCAATATCTTATACCAATGTTTCTTTTATGTTTAGTGACGTGGACGAGAGAGAGATAAGAAGAGAGTGAATTTTTTTTAAAAAATTAAGATTACCTTATGAACGTGAATAAGACATGAATAAAATAATATGAATATAATATTACTATTGAGAAAATAGGTACCAAGTGCAATTCAGAAACTAATTTGGTTGTGTACAATGTTATGAATTTAATCTCCAAATCATAAGAAATATATAGAAGGACCTTGGGCATGTTGATTTTACATAAGTCAATATTGAATTGCCACATAAATACCAGCCAAAAAAAATTCGAGCAAGAACGAACTAAGTATGCCTCTTCCAACTCAATTAAATACACAAGAATAATGAGATATTGGAAATCAGATTAATTCAATAATAATAATAATAATAATAAAATAACACCCTATTTGATGAATAAAATGCAATTGTTCCATCAGCAAGCAACACAAGAAACAATCCAGAAGGACAAGAAGCATTAACTTTCAAGAGATGTGACCTCTTTGCAGCCAAATTAAAATGAAGGCAGTGTTGTATAGAGAGGTCTCGTATTCTTCCTCCCTTGTCGCTTGCAACACAAAAGCCCATTTTTAGATTCACAACACACGTGAGTATGATGAATGATATTGTTACTTTCAATATCTTGTTTGGTAGAAACTTAGTAAAATTTATAGTTAAGAAGAAGACTAAATTAATGTACAATGTTAAAGTCAATAGAATTTGTAATTAAAAGCGAAACCAAAGTAATTTTCAAGTAAATGGAGACTAAATTAATTTACAATTCTAAATTCAGTAGAATTTATAATTAAGAAAAAACAAAATTAATTTAAGTAAATTCTAAAATATAAAACTATTATTAAAAATTAAATTGAAGAGTATATTAGACAAAAAAAATTTGCTGCCCATTTTTATTTTTTATATAGTATAGATATAGATATAAATTAAGCCTATGAAACACATACATTACGGGCAAATTCGAAAAATTAATCATAGAATTATGAAATAACATAATTTTTTTTTAAAAATTAATTATGTCATATCAAATATTATTAGAAAAAAGTAATTGTTAAAAAGTTATAAAATAGAATTTGATTTGTACAGTTTTTGTTATATATTTTTTTACAAAATTTTCTAGTGAAAATATTAATATTATATCAAATACCTAATAAAATAATAAATATAAAAAATATAAAAATTGAGTTTATAATGAGGATAACAACAATTGTTTATGAAAATTGAGTTCAATTCTTAAAATTATTCTTTAAAAATTTTAAGTTGATAAATAAAATGGATGAAAATAGTATTTTAGGCAGAAAAAAGAACTCTTCCTTCCACGTATTTATATATAATATAGATTTTATTTATGCAATTTAGTTGGGAATTGGTTATAAGTTAGCCTGAGGGAGGGTAAATCACAATCATGGCGATTGTTATCATAGGTAGAAAGTTAGATGTCTAGGAATAAGGGAGCAAGCGAAGAACAACAAAACCAAACCCTTGTTATTTTGTTTGGTTTGAGAGAAAAGAGCATATATGCCAATCACTTTTGTGTGGACCAATGGAATGGGAATATATGAAAACCTGAACTTGGTTCAATATTTAAAAATTTACAACAAAGAAAGAAAAGAACCAATACAGTAATTACTTGCACTATAATTTGGCTTACAAATATGTCACCCAAATTCTCTACTTTACATTTGCAGTAAATAGCACGCTTGGTTTCCCTATATCATTGACTTATAAATTGTCACCCTATTCCCTATTTTACAATTGCAGTCACTTGATGACTTATTTTTTTTCTATTTCACATTTGGAAATGGAATTGAATAATTGTTGTGGTTTAAACTTGGGTGTATCTGTCCAAACTTGTTTTGTGGACAGTTAATGATGCTTTTTAAGACTTGATTTCTCTGAGAGCTTGGACAGAAATAGAATGCTTGAGATTGTCACCAATGTGAAGTTCATGTTCGCCCATTGGAATTCTTCGAACCCCAAACTCATCCACAACGCTGAGGTGCTTGCAAACATGAACACCCACCTGGACTCGTTGCTTTGAGCCTGCAGATATGTGGACTTTGTGGAACCCCACCAACTGTTTGATTGCAGACCATTTTCCAGAAGGTGGCTTTGAGAATACCAGAAGGGTGTGAGTGCCGTCCATTGTGCCTTCGTTCTTCACATCAACCTGCAATCCCACTTCCAGTGCTGCGCAATTGGCGTGGCTCACCTTCATTGCCTTGGTTGCCATGGATGAGTTCGTGAGGGCATGAAGGCTTGCAAACGGCACTGACACTTCCTTGGGAGCAACTGCTAGACTGTGAGTGAATCTGGAGTAGCTAAGACCATGTCCAAACGGGAACACCACTGGGCCCTTGTAGAATCGGTAGGTTCTACCTGGGTACCCTCTTGCTGGGTTGGGTCTCATGTCCATGTCAGTCATTGGCACCTTAGCCAGATACTCCTGTGGGTACCATGTCATTGGTAGCTTCGCTCCTGCAACCAAAGCCCAATCAAAAAAATCAATTATAACCTAGGTAGGTATTGTAAAATTTAACCCCTGCATTCTCAGGTACTAAACTAATTTAGTAAATCTATTTTAATGAGACTTTTTCTCTTTAAAACTGATGCAGTATATGTTGTTCACGGTACCTGGGTTAGTTGTGCCAAACAGGACATCTGCTATGGCAGTTCCTCCGGCTTGGCCAGGATAACCCACCCACAAAATGGCACTAATTTTAGGATCATCTTTCGCGAATGAGACATCAACAGGCCCACCACTCATGATTACCAAAGTAACTGGGCCTCTGGCAGTCTGGGCCACTCTAGACACAAGCTCTTGTTGGAGGCCCGGTAAGAGCAGCCCAACCCTGTCCCTGAACTCTGCTTCTATGGACTGGTCAAGGCCCATTACCAAGACCGTGGCGTCAGCATGCCTAGCCGCAATCTCTGCGAGTCCAAATAGCTGGTTTCCACCGCAAGCTACGTCTCTGCATCCCGCTTGATGAACGGTCTTCGCATACCTCGCGATCCCTTGCAACGGTGTCGTATAACCACATGCAACGCCTGAAAAAGAGGTCATTTAAAATAAGTAATAAATTAGGGATTGATTAGGAAAGTGAATCATGGGTTAATGTGTAAATGCCTTGCTCACCAGCGTAGTTTCCTATCATTGTAACGGTGACGTCAGCATTGGGTCCAATCACTGCTACGGTGCGATGACGAGCAGGGGATAGAGGCAGAGCGTTCCCCTTATTTTGTAGGAGAACTATTCCCTGTCGAGCTGCTTCAAGGGCCAGTTGTTGATGGGCGGGGGTGCACACATCTCCTGGGCCCAGGTTCCCATATGGCTGGGCAGATGGATCACCATCGAACATGCCCAACCTCATTTGGACCGTAAGAAGATTTGTCAAGGCAAGGTTCACATCATTCTCAGATAGTAGGCCCTTCCTTACGGCTCCTTCTGTGTGGATTGCCAGGAATGGGCCACAATCTAAATCCAGGCCAGCTCGAACGGCGTCTGCGGCTGCCTCCTCAGGTGTCCTAGTGTAGTGTTGGTTGTCATACATAACCCCAACAGAATCACAATCTGACACTATGTACCTATTTGCAAAACAATGATATATCAGAATAATTATACTAATCTTATATAAGAATTGTATATGATAAGAATTAAGGGTATGAAAGGGATCCGTCATTTAGTAGAAACAAGTCGAGTCAACCCAATCAATCGGCATATTTTTATATTTAAATACGTGGCACATCCAATGAAGAGAATGAAATGGACTGACCCATTGAGGCCCCATTGACCACGGATGGTGTTGCGAAGGAGATCAGGATCAGCACATGTGGGCTTGCCATTGACCTGATTGTAGGAGCACATAACGCTGGCCACTTTGCCTTCCACCACACAGGCTTTGAAGGGCACGTCGTAGGTGTCCGCCAAGTCTTGCTTGCTTACCTGCACAATTTGTCTCTTTCATTTCATATTTGTGCTACCAATCACAGCTATCCAAATTTGTAATACAGTTGCAGTTGTATGCAAATCAATCTTGAGGAAATGCCATTCCAACTTGTCCATCCAACTCCCCAATGGGACATCATAAATAATAACTTTGGTAGTTTGATTGCAATCACTTATCATTTATTGGAACTACTCGCAAGTGGCAGCAAGTCCTTGTCATCTTCCCAACAACTTGCATCATTTCCATATAATGTTTACTTTTTTGCTACGAAAAGGAAAATGATTATGCCACAAAAGGAGCTCTTTTATATATATATATATATATATATATATATATATATATATATATATATATATATATATATGTCTACGTGCTAATTTAAACAAAGAATCACCAAAAAATGGCTACAAAAATGGTACACCCACATTTAATGTGGTCGATTAAATATAATAAATTTTATAATTTAATATATAAAATTTAAAAAATTTAATAATTCATATATACTTTTAAGTAAATATAAAATAAAGTTTTATTTATAGAAATAGTAGTATTTGAATAATTATCTGTACTATATGCTAAAAGGAAAAATTATTTAGATTGTCTTAGTAATGATAAGCTTTGATAATTTGCATAAGAAAAATAATGTCTCTATATAATCATTCATTCACAATTTGTGTATAAATTCACTTAAACAAGCTCATTTCACCGAACAATCAATTAATTATTTTTCACTTTTTTACATTATTAAATCAACTATTCTTTTTCTCATTTTTAATCTATGCAAGTTATGAATAAATTAATAATTATAAAAATATCATTACTCTTTGTATAATGTCTAAATCAGGAACTCTTGCTATAAAAGACATATAATTCACATTTCACATAAAATAATATTAAAATAAAAAGGAATATACATTTTCTTAAAACATGCATATGCATGTGTGCATATATATATATATATAAACTAATTAAGAAAAATAATAACATTAAGAGTAAGGATTTATTTATTTTGCTAAACATATAATGTTGGCCAACGTATGAGGTAATATAAATTTGTCCATATATACATACCCTAGCATTGAAATGGAACCGGTCCATGCCGTTCCAATTATCAAGATCATAGGCAGTGTAGTGTTTGCAACAGGCAGCAACCTTGAGCCGGTTACCTGCCCCGTCGCCTTGGAGTCCTCGCACATAGCTGGCGGCATACTTTCCGGCCAAAACAGGGTCTTCGCCGGGAGTCTCCTGCCCTCGCCCCCACCGTGGGTCCCGGAAAATGTTCACATTGGGGCTCCAATATGTCAAACCGGCCATTCCTCCGTTGTACATTGCTCGCGCTTCATCAGACACCACCTGCCTTCATCCCATCCATTAGTTAAATGGAAACCTTTCTTTTTTTCTTCTTTTCTTTGTCATTTGTCTCAACAACCAAAAAAACTAAGAATCACTTACTTTTGTCAGCACAAATTTTCTTTTCTGAAATCTAAACGTCAAGTTTTCTTATTAATGCCTCCTAAAAATTTTAGGGTTTCCAAAATGAAGTATGTTAAGAAAAGGACTTGGATTGGCCAATAATATGTCATCAATCTACATGGCAAAGGTGATTAGGTTACATTGATCCAATAGTTTTCAATATAAGAAAAACTTTTAGTCCTCCGGGAATAGATTTTGAATACGTCTTTATTTGAGCGTAAGAAAAACTTACTCTAAAGGGCTAATAATTTTTTCCTCAATATCATGGTTATAGCAAAAGCAAGTAAATGACCATTAAAGCACCAAACAACTGTAGCCCCCAAGAGTCATAAAAGAAGCCGAAATGAAGAAGTGCACGCAAATTTTTGCAAGTTGAGCCATGGGTGGGCAGCATCAAAGACCTTTATGTAGTAGTGTCACTTTCTGATCCAGTTAGAGTGTTACGCCAGAAAATAACGTGTACATATTTTCTAAAATTATTTATCCATGATATAGACGACATGGTATATACAGACAAAAATTCATATTAAAGAAGTGTTTAAGAAACAGTAAGAAAAGTTTGATGAGAGAACCTTGTCTGTATTGCCTATTCTTTTATATAAAGACAATAAATTAAGATAGCTGTGTAATTAATTAAGTGCCACCAAAAGCCTAATTATTTCAATCTTAATATGGGTTAGTTAATTAATGATATTAAGAGAGACTAAATGACAACTAAAGCTACCATTTGATGATGCTGTTTTCTTTCTAGATGAATGATATTTAATGGGGTGCCGGGCAGATGTTACAATTTTGAAATCCACAGCCACACGAAGGACATGATTTTTCTTTTTTAAAATATGAAAAAAAATTATATTATGAGAATCAAATTTAAAATAAGAAGAATGATAAAATTAAATTCGATCACTTGAATCAAATTCAAATCTCGAGACATGATTTTTTAACATATCATTGTCCTTTTCTTAGTAATAAAGTAACATAATTGTCAGAATTCATGCATCCTAATGGTTAATGCAAAGGCACATGCCACACACTATAAGTAAAATAAGTAATGATATTTAATTTTACAATCTCTCTATTTACTGCTACAAATTTTATTTAAAAAATTAGATTATTAAAATTTATTAATAAACTGATCCAATGAATCTATCACCTATTATAATGATTTAATTAAGACAAAAATCTTATTTTAGTCCTGTATAAATCAATAAATTTTTATTTTTATTCTCTATTGTTAAATTATTTTAATTAAGTCATTCACAGATTAATAAATTTTTATTTTAATCTCTCATTATTAAATTTTTTTAATTAAGTTTTCTAAATATTAAAATTGATATCAATTAAATCTTTTCAGATATGTTAATATCGTTATGTAATAATGAATGAATGGATTTGATTGATATAAATTTTAATCTTTGAATGATTTAATTAAAAAAATTTAATAGTGAATGATCAAAATAAAAATTTATTAATCTATGAAAAATTTAATTAAAAAATTTAATAATAAATGACTAAAATAAAAATTTATTAATATGTGAAGCATTTAAATAAAGTTTTAGTCTTTAATTAATTGACTTTACTGAAAATAAAATTTCTCATAATTTTATTTATAATTTATGCATAAGGTAGCTCTAGCTAAAATCAATTTTAATAAGACTAATTACATTCAAATATTATCACATAATTATTTTGTATAAATATATAAAAATTATATACTTATTATTATCTAAATATAAGTCATTACCAATCACCACAATATCTTCGGTCAGAATATTATCTTAGTTTTACTTGTTTAGTCAAGAATCGTACAAAGAAAGCAGTAAAAGTTGAATTTTTGCTCACATGGTTGCACAGTAGAAAATAGAAATTAATTGAATAATAATAATTGTAACCTCTCTAAATTTATTTATTTATTTTTTTACACACTATATAGTGGTGTAGTAAATTTTGATTTCGGTCAATACCAAAAAATTTGATTTCGGTATGTCATATATACCTTAATAAAAATTAATTAAAATTACGAATGGAGGAGAAGAAGATATGGAATTGAAAATGAATGAATCAATCTCACCTGTCCGATTTCCTGCCAGAGGGACTGATTGAATGAAGCAGCGGTGGTGATGACTTGAGGGAAGCTGGTGGCGCCGGGGAAGGCCCCACCGAACTTGGTGCCGGGCCCCACATTGGAAACACCATGAAGGGCCTCGGACCACCACTCATAGCCCTGGATGCCTAGCCTGGGCAGGGCGATGGCATTGTTGACCAGCAACCGTATTTTCTCCTGTAATGTGAGGCGTGCGATGAGGTCCTGCACCCTGACGTGGATGGGGACGTTCGTCCTGCAGAACTTGAACCCCCTCGTCAACCCGTTGTGTGGGTCACATGCAAAGGGTACCCTCCCTTGGCCAACCCCAAATGAGAGGGCGCAGAGAAGAGTGAAGCTAAGCAGCAAGTGGAACAAGAAGGAATAATATTGGCAGGTGCTTCTGTTGCCATTGCTAGCAGCCATAGCATTGAATAGAATAGGAGAAATGAACTATATTGGAATAACGCGGTTTGGGTTTCACGGTTTGGAATGCGTGTGAAGAGCAATGATAGGCATGTAGGAGTATATATACAGAGAGGAAGGGAGTTGCGTCTTGTAAAGGGTTTGGGGATGGGTGTTTGGGTAACGATTTCATGATTGGATTTCCACGTCGATCGAAGTTGGAGCTTATACCAACTCAGAACTGAACTCTTATCTCACTCTCAACTCTCACCGTAACAGATATTACTTTAGAGTTCAGACACAGAGAGAGAAAGAGAGCGAGCGAGACTCAGACAGATTAGTGAGTCAGTGTAACACGCAGTTAGGCTCAGTGGGTAGGGTGGGCGCGTCAGTCTTTGCCACTTTATAAAAATCAATAAAAATATATTAATTATATGCCATAACTTTGGAAGATAAACTAAAAAAAGAAAAAGGGTGTGTGAAGATTTTTATTAATCTTTGATTTTATGAAAACTAATAAATTATATTATATGCTATAACTTTTAGGAAGATAAATTAAAAAAAAAGGGTATGGGAAGATATTTATTAATTTCTGATTTTATAAAAATTAATAAAACTATATTATATGCCATGACTTTTTGGGAGATAGCCAAAAAGACGGCAAAAACAGAAACGGTGTGTGAAGATCTGCATTAATTTTCTAATTCTAGGCTTTCATCTTTTGAGGAAGTAAATTTGTAGTTTTGTTGAGGGATGAGAGAATCTCTCCCTTTCTCACATTGAATCGCAGGCTCATGTCATATGCATGTTTTGCATATTCTTGATTAGGAATTCAACAGAGCTGCTTTGTTTTGACATTAAACTGATTAATCACTCCACTCCAAAGACCATAGACATATTTGTAGTTAATTAGTCTCTTCTTCCTCATTACTAATAAACAAAAGGTTTACTTCTGGGGGGGAAGGGGAAGTAATTGGCAGAGAGGCGTAGAAGGTCAATATTTGACAGCATGCATATGAAGGTTTCTCAATCTCCCCACACCAAATTCAGAGACTTTTCTTGCACAATGTACACAAGTTTATTGTTCTTTTGGCTGTCTGCCAAAGACCAAAAATGTAAAATGTCGTCCCCGTGATGCAACTGCAATTGACCCAAGCACTAAAACAGACCCATTTGCGGAGAATATATTCTCTTTTACTGGTTCCTGCTGCTTGGTTCTTCCTCCCGTGAAAGTTCTGAATAGTCACCACAAATGTTTTTCCTTCTTTTCCCTCTCACAAAATATCATTGGTCAATTCCTCACGTACGACACAGAAGAATATAAGCCACCTCATGTTTTTGTATGTATTCAAATGCATGCATCTTAAAATTTAAAAAATCGTATTTTTATAATATAAAATTTTAATTATTAAATTTATTAAATTGTACAAAACAAACTATAAAATTTAATTAATTAAGATCATATATTATTCGATTATAAAAAAAAAAATTGTGTCAAAAATATTGTTGGAGTAGCATTTTTTTTTTTTTTTTGGTTTAAAAACCGTTTGCCTGGTTGTAAAGGTTCCACAGGCTCTAATCAAGACAGGCATAGTATGTGATTGGATGAGGGGAGTAGACATATGATATCCATTTAGAATATCTTGTCAAGTGGAATCAGAGTAATTGACAATAAGGATTAATTAAAGAATGCCTCCTTCATAATTAATTAAAGGGTATCATATACTCATATCATTGACCACAAAATTGTAAACTATAGAGGGTAGCTTACTTTTCTGTGTATAGACTATGGCATGTGAGGTCCACAACCAGGGCTCTCACATGCAAGCTAGCTACCAAAACCCAATTGAATTAGAATACTTGTATTTTCACACTCAAACTTTGACCCAAAATTTTTATATTTATATTCATAATTTATACATCAATAATTATAGATATAAGTGTAAAGATTTTGTACCAAATTTTAAATATAAAAATAGCACGATTCATTAAATTAACTAATGAATCATAATATTAAACAAAATTTCTCTTTTATCATAACTAAATTTTTTTAAATAATTAATCATGAGGATTTGTTTCTTGTAAAATTTAGGTAATAAAGATAGACAGATATTGCAAACAATTAATGATAAAGTAAATTGTTTGAGGAATAATCATGCATGTATGTGAAAACAAAATATTATGTTGGCATAAAAAATTAAGTAAATCATTTGAAGAATAATGGTGCATGTATGTGGTAAAGCAAGCGTCTTTTCAGGAAAAAAAGTCAGGAGTGTACCTCATGGTTTGGTTTCTGATTTTTCAGTAATAGTGTTTGGCCATAAACCTTATCAAGAGTGAAGACCAAAGTAATGACTTTATGCATGAAATAGTTTGGTATCATAATCAGTGATAAGTTATTTAATAAAAATAAAAAATATATTTAAGTTATTAACTTAAGATTTTATAAGAAAAATAAAATAATAATAATAAATGCTACTGCACTCTATATTAATAGTAATGGTGTTTAATATATGTTAAAAGATAATAATTATTCTTTAATTTTTACTAAATATTTTAAATTTTTTAAATAATTAATTTTTGACGTGATATTAGAACTTGTATAACTATATGGTCAAGAGGTACTGTTCTTATTTTTTAAATTAAAACTAAATTTTAATATAAGATTTAGTAAATATATATTTATCTACACTTTAAATTAAAAATTTTTTACATGAAGGATATATTAAAATTATAAAATTATTTTTAAATTTTCACTTAATACTTTAAGTTTTTAAGAGAACTAATTCTTAACAATTCGTTCATTTAATTCTTTGGTAATTGCCTTGTGCGAATCTATACTATAATATACATGCCTTATATAAATATGCAATACAATTTAGAATGATTGCTTCTATAAACAATTATTAATTTATAAATCATATAAAATGTAACTGGCAAATTTTGATTAATTTTTTATTTTAGAATGTTATGGTAATTTTGTATCTATTTATTTTATTTTTTCATATATAAAGGGTTCACATATTAATTTCTAATGAGTGAAAGGAAAAAAAATGATAAATAAATACAAAATTCAAACTCAGACGACTCAAATTCGCCAATTCTATATTGGTGGTGATTCTTAAGCTACAACACTATAATACAAAAAGATCACAGCCCTAATATATAATTGAATCCATAAAGAATTCATGAAATATACACCGTAACCTCTATAATTTTATTTAATAAAAGAGCATGAATGGTCTTGTTTTCAATGATTAACAATACTTGGGGGTGACATAATTACAAGTTCGAGTATATATTTGAATTAGATGGATACAAGTTTTGTTTCTTTCTTTTGATCATTTTCTTGATTTAAATATACCAAATCATTTCTCTTCTTGATATGGCATCTGGTATTGTTATCTTTATAGGCGCAATACTATGGGGTTTTTCTAAAATGGATACTCTTTCCTCTTCATTTCTAGTGAAACACTGGTCATAAAATTTGCAGGTAAATGAAGACAAAAGTGGATAAAAGGGAAGGGCTACCAAACACTTGTTAGGACAAGCTTCATCTTCAAGCATTGCATTAGCATTTATAGGATAGAAGCTCTATATGGTTAAAAATTTGTTGTGAGATGTTTCGGCCAACCATCATGTTGCATCACCTTTCACAAGTACGTCACTTTCATTGATATTGATCCTACCCAACCAAAAAGGCAGAAACACAAAATAAAAAATAAAATTAAGGAAAAATCCAAAAAAAATATTGTATATAGCTATTGCTATATAGTACGTGTGGTAGTTGCTACATAAGATGGGGATTAATTTGAAACTGTTACAAATATGCCAGCACTTTGATTTGAGTACACTTAAAAGTATGAACTAGTGAGAAGAAATTTGAGTAATTTGTGTAACAAGCTTTAAGTTCAAACTTATTCACATTACTATCTACTATAATTGACCTTTTTTTATAAGAGAAGTGATATGTCACTTAATATATATATGCAATACCAATAAAATATTAGTGTAGTTATTGTTACTTATATTTTATGTTGCGCTACTTAAAGTTAAAAATATGAGTCTAAACTTTGGAATTGTACTAGTTGGAAGAGATTATTAGCAACTAACTTCAAATGTGAATTAGTTTTATACTCAATAATAATGCAAGAATGTCATGTAAAAAAATAAAAAAATTAATATATACTTATAAAATTTTAAGTTCAAACTCCAAATTTTAAAAGAAAAAAATCTTAAAAATAATAACTCTCTAACACTAAAAATACCTGTCTACCATAAAGCATTTGAATACAAGACAATTTAGATACTTCTAAGTTTGTAAAAGATGTCTACTAACAATATGCTAATAATATATTCACAAAAAAGAAAAAGCGAGGAACATGCATAAATAGAAATTTCCAACCCGTCAAGATCCAATCTAAACATGCACTTTGGGTACACCTGTCAATATGTATTATGTATACATATGTTCTAAATAAATAATTTTATAATTAGATATTAAAGTTGTTTTTTGGTGCCATCAAATGTGGGCTTTTCGCATTAATGTTTTAACAATTTTCAATTCTTATAAGAAATATATATTTTGGGGGAATTCAATATTTTTGTGTAACTCATTTTATACAATTAACCTCTAAAAAAAAACCAGCGAAATTAAATTTTATTAGCTAATCAAACAGTTCGATGTTTTTTGTTTTGATTGAAGAAACAGTAGAGTGCTATTGAGTGTGCATGAGATTCATCATGGGTCACCTTTTTACATGATGTCTGTGTGTGGGACCTTATGGGGTTTAACAGAATTAACAGAGACAGTATAACAGAACATGTGTGGATTGAATTAGACATCATCACCAACGGAAACACACAACCACAACAGACCGATGTTCCAATTCATGTGATTCCATTGGTCACTTGAAGGAAGCTTCCCCCCAACCCCAACAAAGATTAGAAATATGAAGCAAGGCTGTTAGATCTCTCTCGGATCTCAATCATTTTATCAATGATTCAAATATAAGCAATGGGATGTTCTCTGGATGCCTCCTTGCTTTAAATATTCTGGTTTTTTTTTTTAAAACAAAGTAAGAAATCACTTAATATACATATAAAGTTTTAAACTTAAATTTAAAAATATAAAAAAAAAGTTCTAAAAATCAATTAAGTGTTATTACATCATTAAAAATGCTCGCATAAATCTACTGTTATATTGGAGACGTCTCCTTATCTGAATTTACTTGCTCAACCTACTTGATATTTTGGGTGATATTTATATGGACGGGACTTGAACAAATAAAAGTAATAACTTGGAAGTAAAGAAGGAAGCTTGGTGAAGGAAACCAGCTTATTAGACTATTGATCAATTTGGTATTATGTTTGGTATCAGCATTTGGGGGGGAAAAAAAAGAAATAAAACAATGTATTTAGACCATCGGGTAACCGCATCAATTGGTTGCTTAACCTCTCAAACCTATTTTAGTCAAAGCAAAAAGCAATATCATCCAAATTGTGAATCCAATTGTTGTAGGTAAGAGAAGAAAACCAAGAATAGTTACTTCTTTTATTGAGAAAGTCAGCAAGTGGTGTTATGCTTCAGATTTGCCAAATTTAATAGAATTATTTGAAAGAAAAACCAATCTGAGGTAAGTAGAAATACAGATAGGTTTGATTCTATAGAGAACGTATGGTTTGTATATGTGCTTTCTTGTGGGCATGGCCAAGCTGTAGCCTATCCACTTTGACCATCAAATGACTTTCATGGCTGCCATACTTTGTTTGGGTGCCTTCAAGAGGGAGATAGAATGTTGAGTTGGCCAAGCCTCAGGCCAACAGATCCAAGTGGATGATAAATAAGATGGACCCACAAATCCTATCCCTTGAGAATTTTGACAAGGTGTGGATGAGATCAATACGCATTAATGAAATCAGCCAAGCTTTTGGGTGGCTACTTGGCTAAAGACAGATAGGTGAGAACAACCTCAGCGGATGATAAAAACTGCTATGAGCTGCGAACAGTGGCATGGTATCTGCATGTTGTGCCGTTGATCATTGTCTGGTTGCATCTACGTACCATTCTTATCCTTAAACGTCGGTGAGTCGCTGACGTGAGGAGATAGCTTTGCCAACTAATCAACCATTATTGGAACTCCCCTTTATATTTTCTTAATTGCTTCTTTAGAAAGATTTTAGTACTTCTATTTTTATAAATTAAAATTTGTAAAACTTTTATTAAAAAATTAAACTATAATTCATCAAGCCAAAAATAAAAAATTATAGAACTTACATACAATTAATTTTGTAAAATTTTCATCAATCCACTTACGTAAGTGTAACTTTCCCCGTCCCCTTTACATGCTTTCTGTTAAGTAGTTTGTTTTAAGTGATCATAATATCTCTTAAAGAAATTTTTTAAATTTATTACGTTACATAATTTAATTAATAAAATTAATATAATATAATAATTTATATTTTTAAATAAACATTTAATAAAATTGAATTTCTAAAAGTAACACGACTGTAATATTCTCATGGATTGCAGTCATTAAACGCACCTAATATCAAAGGAATATTAGTTTGCTTTTAAGTCCAAATAAAATTAGCAGGGTTCTTCTTGATGGACAAATGAAACTAGTTAGTCTTAAGACAATAGCGTAAGGAACATCTTTGAGAGCGTCAATCAAATCACAGTAGTTAATATATTGAAATTCTTGCATGACTTATTGGCAAGAACCTCTGCACTGGCCATTTAGTTTGATTCTCTCTTACGCCACCTTAAAAAAACCTCGGAGCATCTAGATGCTACACGTCATTGCTCAGATCACCATCCAACAGAAAAAATGATTTCTTGGCTTTTCTCCTTAAGATAAAACTTTTCCAGTATACAAGGAGTCGCTCTTTGCTTCAACATGATCCTGATCCTCCTGAAGCAATGGACTTCAAGTTAGTGTGTTACGGCCAAACTTATGTTTAGATAGGAACAAGTATCTGTGTGCATATAAAATTATTAACGCCAAAGTACAAGCAGATAGGAACAAGTGCAACCTTTTGCCAAAGATAAGGATTTCAGGTAGAGAGAGACTACTGCTTATGGGCATTTCCATTGAGCTTACACTTAGCTCAATAAAGTGTATAGTAACCATATAAGATGGCCCACATTTCAATTCCGTCCTAACTGAGCAATAACTTATAGGGCCCAACTTTGTGTCTATTAACACTAAACAAAGGTGCACGGAACTTTAGATAAGGCCTAAAAGCCAAACATTTCATTAGAGATAAGAAGGTTAAGTACTACTCTAATCAAGCATTGCAACAATGTCTTCCCTGTGACTGTAATGCGTTTACAACTTGCTCATCTTGGCAGGTCCCATCTCTTTAGCCTTGGCTCTCAGCAAATGCTTCCGTAACCTCCGAGCAGATGTCTTCGTTTAACGGACGTATAACCCAAAGTAATGCTCTGTAACTCATCCTATGGAGGTTTCCATGCAAATTACAATTAAAATTGGAGGCATATAATTTTTGCTTTTCTCAGACCAGACTTTCAAAGCTTTCTCTGCTAAGGAAAGGAGTTGGTTCACCGTTACAACTGCTTCTGATGAATGATCAAGAAGAAAATGAGGTTTTCCTTAAGGGCTGGAATGTTAGATGTAATGACTGCTATCTGTGACAGTATCACAAAATCACTTTAGCGGTGAAAACTCTAATACAACATAAAAATAATATCAATGCCAGTTGATAACAGAACACAATGAAAATTGAAGCTCCTGTAGTTTTAAATAATATCTTTCACCAAATTATGATAAACAGTTGCATGTAAAACACTGCAGAAATCTCTGTCTCTGTGCCTCCCTAGCTGCTTGCATCTTAGCGTGTCAAGTTTATAATAAAAAGTTTCAAAACTTAAACCACTGGCATGATTTAACTCTGTACTTGCAGTTGTAGCAGAGTGGCATAGAAGCACCTGAACAATCTAAGTTTTCTTGATTGATTGTAGCAGATGCCAATGGTGAATGGCAAAGAACACAAACAATGAGATATTAATGTTTCATATGCCTGGTTAAAATGTGACTATAAATATGCATGACAAACATTTAAAAGACACGGATGTCTACAGTTGCCGGTAAATCTCCAATATGAAACACAAAAAGTGGTGCTATTCCAAAAGACTAAAACACCCTAGTTAAATGTAGAATCCGATTCATCCTCACACAGAAATAAACTGGCGAGCATTACTTTGAGATGGTGATGTATTTTTATCTATGACTTGCTGAAAGCTATCTTATCTCTATTTATGTACTTTTTCCTTCCTCTACCATTACAGAACTTATTCTACTGTTATAAGAAGTAAAAGAGAGAAAATTGAAAATACATTAAATGCATGGACACAACAATAATTCGTCAGAAAGATGGTTGGGAAATTGGAAATCTAATCTAGTTCACATCCATGCACAAAAGATGCATGGGAAAAAAAAAGAAAATAAAAGGAAAAGTTCAGGCAATCTAACAAGCTTGCAGAACACAGATTTGGGCCTAAAGCAAATATTGCTTGTCTTTATTAAGCTTAATAATGATTAATTATCCTATCCAGAGGACACCCCAGATCAGACCCAATTCATGAACTGCATTGGAATCAAACTGCTTAGATGTAACTCTATTAGAGTCAAACAATCAATGTTAGTAACATAATGGAAACATCAAGCAATCATAGCAAGGAAGTAATTTACATGGCACAGAGAACATGACAAGGATGTTATTCTATACCATGATCACTGAATTTTGTTTTTTTCAAAGTCACATTCATCGGAGAGTGATGCAAGATTTTATTTCCTCAGCAGAATGAGGTGCTTCTCTAACCTTCTATCATCTATTACTTCATTTCTGAACCCTTTAACTTTCCTTTTCAACCTTGAACCCTTCACATATGCAGCAGATTTGTGCATAGTACAGTTATGCACAGTGAACCTCATTATTTTGGACAGCTGCAGGTGGTGGTTTATTTTCAGAAGCATTACCATCTTCACTTTCCTTCCCTACATCTTCAGAAGACCCAATTCTAACCCAAGTACCAATCCTTAGCTTCTTGTAATTGGTGTATTTCATCCATTCCTCATCATATACACCTTTGGAAGTTAAGTTAGACAAGGTTCATTTTCATCAATTTTCAAACCAAACTCCTTAAGAATTTTACAGTTTATCAATTTGTCATCTCATATGGCAAGTGGGAATCAGCTTTCATCAAGGACTTCAAATGCTAGATCACAATACGAGCTAAGTTGATTTTCTTCCCATTTTGTGCACACCGCATCAGAAAAATTTGAATAAAATTCAGCTTACTTTGTGAGCAACACTTAAGTAGAACAAAACTATTCAAAAAGTGATGCAAAATTGTTTAATCTACAGATATCAAATCACCAGCACCAAAACTTTCGCTTGGATGTTTCTTAGTAAAATCCATTATGGCATGGCATCAACAGTATCAAATCCATCATACTTCGCCATAGCATTAGAAGTTGAGAACAGCATACATAATAACCAGAATTATTTCTAAAATCCATATTCCTACATAGAGTCTCCACATTCAGCATAATGGACTTTACCAAAGCACAAGTGTCAATCAAAGAGATTTTTCCATTTTCAACCATATTAGCATAAAAGAATTTTACCATCCAGAATACACTTTATAGTCCACTTTACCAAGGGATCCAACGCCATAGAAATTATCCAATCAAAAGTTTGGAGAGACTCACCATTAAAAAATTTCAGGTTCACAGTCCAGGGCATGGCAAGGGGTCGATTTTCATAAGAGGAGAGTCAAGTTGCCTAGCTTCCTTGTTTCTGAACACCTTGTTATCTTCAATAGAGAGATACCCAGCTTTCAATTTCTTTCCTTTACTGTTCTCACGCCCCTCTCTGGTGCTTGACTCTTAGAAACCCCTTTTGCTATAGTAGTGGAAGCTACCCCTTCGTTTTTCACATGACCCTTCTATGACACCTCAGTGTCCTGAGATTCTGTCGGAGTTCCACTGAAGCACTAGCAAATGTTAAGAGAAAGCAGGGTAGGTGAAACTTGGTGTTTCGAAGATTACTCAAACGGGAAGAACCAAAACCCCTAAAAAATGAATTGCATTAATTACATAAAAGCTCAGACATAGTTATAATTGAACAACACGAGTAACAAACCAATTTGAACGTTATAATTGAACGGAAGGCGTTATAATTATAAGTTTGGCTAAAGTTATAATCAAACTACAATAGTTATAAATAAATTTTGATAAAATTAAAATTAATTTGCAAAAATAACAAATAAATTCAAATAATGTTAAAATTAACTTGCAAGAGTTACAATAAAAATTGGTTACAAGAAAACTATATCAAAATTACAAACAAATTATAATTTTAATTAGGACAAGTTAAAAGTATATGTAATAAAATATAAAAATAACAAAAAATAGAATTTTCGCTGGAGCCCAACATGTGGCTTCGCCACTGTGTGTGAATAATGGCATCTGGTTTTTCTTGATGTTATTTTCTTTCTATCTCTTAGCTCAATGCCTCCGTTAATTGGCTGCTATGACCGACTTTGCCAAATGCATTTTATGAATTTTATCAGCAGTGATTCATTATTGAAGTGCCAAGGAACTTGCCCTTTCATGGAAAGGATTATGGGGGCGGAAGTTCTTTCTTGCTGTAAAGGTCGATTAACAATTATATATCTTATCAACTTTTTTTTTTTTAACAAGAAAGAACATTTTCCCATTTGATGCCGATTTTAGTTCTGTTGATTTGCTCAAATAGGAAGTGAACATGAGATAAAGACCAAGGGTTCAGAGATGATAATACTTGAACAGAATGTAACCAATAATCCTCATTTTTTTTTGGGATACTTGCGCAGAACATTGACTACTATTGACATACTCCTATTTTATTTTACGCAAAAGAGGTCACAAGTGTCAAATCTCAGTGCAAATAGAAAAAAAGCTGGGCGCCGCTAAATCCATACCTTCACTGCCTTCAGTGCCTTGCTAAAATGCTTTGGGAAGGGATAACCATGTGCAAAACACCAAAATCTGTGTGTACAAACTTAAAGTGCGACCGTTTGCCAAAGAAAAGGATCTACGGGAGAGTAAAAGGATACCACTGACGTGCAATTTCAACGAGCTTCCGCCGAACTTAGAAAAGTATATGGAACTATATAATTACGACCCATATTTCAATTCCGTCCAACCAAGCAACAAATTATAGGGCACAACGTTCGTAGCTATAAACAACTATAAAAGGAGAACAGAATTTTACATCAGGTATCAAGGTTGATGCTAAAATGCTCAGAAGTTAAAACCTTAATGGAGATAATAATGTTCAAGTACAAGCCTAATCAACCATTGCAACAAGCAGCAGCCTTTATCGGTGTTGTCACTGTAACGTGTTCATAACTTGCTCATGTTGACAGGTCCCATCTCTTTAGCCTTGGCTCTCAGCAAATGCTTCTGTATCTTCCCAGTAGCTGTCTTGGGTAACGGTCCAAAGACTACAGATTTTGGGACCCAATAAGCAGGCATCTTTGACCGGCAGAACTTGATTATATCTTCAGCTAGAAGCTGTTCATTAGAACTATCCACTTCCGGCTTCAGTGTCACAAATGCACAGGGAGACTCACCCCATTTCTCATCTGGCCTTGCAACCACTGATGCCTCCAGTATTGCAGGGTGCAAGTAAAGACTATTCTCAATTTCAACACTGCTAATATTTTCGGCCCCAGAGATGATAATGTCCTTTGATCTATCTTTAATTTCTATGTATCCATCCGGATGCTTAACAGCAAGATCCCCAGAATGAAACCATCCATTGGCAAAGGTTTCTTCATTTGCTTTTGGGTTCTTTAAGTAGCCTTTCATCACAGCATTACCCCGCATCACAATCTCACCGATGGTTGTTCCATCAGCAGGAACGGGTTGCATGGTTTTTGGGTTCACAACATCTAAGCCTTCCAGGGCAATGTACCGCACCCCTTGCCTTGCATTGAGCCGGGCTTGGGTTTCTGGAGGTAATGATTCCCACTCAGGCTTCCAGGCACATACAGTGGAGGGGCCATAGGTTTCTGAGAGGCCATAAGTGTGAGTGACACGAAATCCTCGTTGAGACATGGCAAAAAGGACAGACGGAGGAGGAGCTGCCCCAGCTGTGTTGACATGTACAACATGGGGAAGGGGAAGGATGGTTTCCTCCGGTGAGGCATTAACTATTGTATTGAGCACCACTGGCGCAGCACAAAAATGAGTCACTTTATACCTGGCAATGGCTGCATATACTGCCTTAGCTGTAACCTGCTCAAATGCAAAAGCAGAGATGAAGAAGAATAAATATCTATAGCAATCAACTAGCAACTGGTTACAGAAAATAAATCTTAACAATGCATATAACAATATAAGGAAAGTGGTGTAGTTAAATGGTTTCACCTCAAGCAGCACAGAACAGAAAAGTTGTCATTCAAAATTTAATTTACATATGGTATGTTTAAACTTAGCAAGTTTCTATAGTTAACAACATCCCAAAATACTCTAAAAAGATAACTGTCAAGAAGCAGAATTATGTAATCCTAGTTGAAGAATTTAGGTTCAATATAATCTTATATAAGCATGCCACCATTTCTATAGAAGGCTCGTCAATCATACACACTCAATATAGCATTCATTTGCTTGAACTACTAATTCTGATTGCATCAACATTTTACTCAACAACAATTTGTGTCAATCGCCACATTAAACACAGCACCAACCATAGTTTACCTGGCGAAGGCATATGTTTGTCCCACAAACAGCTGCGAGTGTCCAAGTGAAGCACCAACCATTGCAATGAAACATGGGCAGCGTCCACAGATATACAGCTCCCTCATTCATCCCCCAAATCAGAGCCCCACTAAGAGACATGACATATGCCCCTCGATGGTGTAAAACAACACCCTTAGGACTAGCAGTTGTACCAGATGTATAACCCAAAGAAATGCTCTGCCACTCATCTTCTGGAGGTTTCCATGCAAATTCAGGGTTGCCACTTTCAAGAAATTTTTCATATTCAATGGCTCCTTTGGCCAAAGCATATCTGAGTGTCTTAGGATCACAGTTTTCGTCACCAATGACAATCAAAATTGGAGGCTTAAAATCTTTGCTTTTCTCAGACCAAATTTTTAGAGCTTCCTCTGCCAAGGTAAAGAACTCTTGGTCCACCATTACAACTGCTGCGGACGAATGACCAAGAAGAAAAGCTATTGTAGATGCATTAAGCCTAATATTAACAGGATTTAATGCAGCTCCTGCCATTGGAATTCCAAAATGAGCTTCATAAAGGGCTGGAATGTTGGGTGCAATGACTGCTACCTGTTGGAAATAGCAGAAAACTACTTTAGCTGTGAAAACATTCTAATACAACAGAAAACAGTATCACCGCTAGCTGATAAAAGTTTATGCAGCGGAAAGACCGGGAAATAATGCCCCTAAGGTTTAATTAACGCCAATGTTGAATGACAAAGGTCATAAATAATAAGATAATCGCTTTCTTTTCTTGGTGAAAAAGAATATCAGTAAGAATGACAAAAATGAAAAAGACATAAGGGGCTAAGAGTTCCTAGAAAATCTCCAACATCAATAGCATAAAATGGATTTAAACAAATAATCCCCTAGTTAAATGTAGAATCTGATTCATGCATACACTGAAATAACTTCAGGTGGGCACTTACTCTGAGACTGTAATTTGTCGCTTGTCAATGTTATATTAAAAAATATCTTATCTTTGCTTTTAGTCATAATAAGCCTTAACAACATAAAAGGCCAAGGGATGCTTGGACACACCATTCATCAGAAAAATGTTGGGAAAGCTAATCCAGTTCACATTAATGAACATACATGAACAAAAGAAGTCTGGTAAAAACAAGGTGCCGGCCAATCTTACAAGCTTAAAGAATATACATTTGGGCGGTAAAACAAGTCTTGCTCAATTCTATTACGCTCAATAAAATTTATCTTAACCACAGAACACGCTAGATTAGACCCTTCTAATGAACAAGATATTGAACTCCCCAAATGTAACTCTATTACAAAGTCACACAATGTCAGTCAAATGACGGAAACACCAAGCAATCATAGTGAGGCCGTATTTTACATGGTGTGGAGACCATAACAAGGAAGCTACTTGTATACAATTGTCACTTAACTCTGTTTTCACTTAAGTCATATCCATCATTGAGGGAAGCAAAACTTTTAAGTCAGATATGTCTATCTTTAGTGATGTATGCATCAAGTGGCCGCAGGTGATTATCAGCTATACTTAAAATTGTAATTTATCATACTAGAGGCATTATCTGCACAATCCTGACTTTTAAGCCATGAAGTAGAGGACCAAACTTGGGTTGGCCTGGTTCAATACAGACTGATATCATATGAAGACCATACCCATTGTAAGCATATTATTTAATGAAAGATCCTATGAACTTTTGATGCAAACGAAATGATCAACTTTTTGTGGCATTAACCAAAAGTTCCTAAAAGCCCACCTCAACTGAGTTTGATCAATTATTTCCTGTTCTTATCTGTGTAGTGTTTGCCTGTCTAATCAAATTAAAAGTCAACTTGCAGAATTCAGTAGAGTTTGCAGAATATTACTCTTCAAAGCTAAAGATATATCTCTCCTCTTTGGATGCGGTCTCCACGATTTGGATATCTACCACTATTATTTTCTTATTTTGATAATTGTTTATTTTTAATTTATATTTAAATATAATTTACGAGTCTTTTAATCTTATATCTATATGTCTTATTCCTACTTTTACATGACCACCGGAGGTAGAGGATCCAGCCTATGCCATATGATCTGGATCCCCTTCCTATGGGATCCAAAGACAGGGATATAATAAAAAGAGGGAAAGATTCATAATAAAGAAAGAAAAAAATTTTAAAAATAAAATTCAAAATATATTTAAATATAAATTAAAATAAAAGAAAGTCGCTGAAGGATAACATACTGTACATTCACCTTATGCAACTTGATAAATTAAAATGAAATAAAAACACTTAATTCAGCTACGCGTAAATTCTTAGTAACTGGATTTTTTTTGTCTCTCTGTTCTGTAACTCCTGTTTCTTTATTTCATTTCTATCTGCTCAGGACAAGGAGGATGAGAGAATAAGAGAATTACAGTGCGTCCAAGACCGATGGAGTAATTGGAAAGTGCGGAGGCCAATCGACGGCAACGCTGGTAAGTCTGGTGCCACGTGTAATGACGGGATCCATGAACCACCGATTTTCTTGTGGGGTGCACCTGAGCAGCTCTTTCCAGGAACCAGAGAGGCGTCAAGGCAGTGTAGTTGGCGGCGTTCTTCGGCAAATCGTCTATGTCGCGCCCCACCGCCATCGCAGCAGCTCCACCACCTCTGTCTCTCTCAACTGACTTTCGGCAAGTAAAACCAACAAGCCAGGAATGCTTCCTCCCAAAATGGGAAGCTAGTTATTATAATTTATATGTATAAAAATTGTCTCAAGGATGCGGCTGCTTGATCCAACGGCTGTAAAAGGTTGAAATTGATGATGACGTCTAAAACAGCATGCTATCTTTATATATTCTTATTAAATGTTTATTTAAAAAATTAAATTATTAAAATGTTCACTTTAAATCATAAATCTAATATTTTATTCATACATTTATAAATAAAGTTCTTTAAATATTTTTTTTAAAAGTTCACAAATGCACTAAATTATATTTAGGGTTTTATTATTTTTTATTATTTTATTTTTATTTAATGTTTATATTTTATAATTTAAATTATTAAATTTAATAAATCTTATAAATTTCACAAATCACACTATTATATATAAATTTTTATAATAAAAATAATATAAATATAATATTCATCATATATTTATAAATAAAATAGGTGAAGTCAAATTAATAAAAAATTTGAAATATAAAAATAAATCAAATAAAATTATTACCCTTTAATAAATTTTTATGAAAAAATGTTGTGCGGCTGCGTTTAACCACACTAGTTCAGAAAATGCTGCTGCCGTTTTCTTTCTATTATTTGTGCCAGGCTGATCTGTTGTTTTGGAAACCCCTTCTCAGAACGTTCCCAAAATAACCTCAACCTGTTTTTCGGATATGCCACTCGGCTTCCTCATTCAAGGCCCTTGTTGAGTTCCGCGCTTTTCAATCTGTTAGTGTTTATCTCATTTATGTACAACTTACTTATTCCTCCAAATCCCTTAGAAGGTACAAAGAAATTCATTTGATAAAAAGACAATCTTTTTTCTCCTCAAAGAGATAAACATTGAAAAGATCAATGGTTTAATTTAATTAAGAATAATGTGCATTATATTTTTACAATAAGTCAATATTATATGAACGGATTTACCTATCCAAAAATTATGAGTAAAAATAATTAATTCTTTTGTCATTTCTTACCATTTTAGTTCCTATAAAAAAATTATTAGTAAAATTGATTAAAAGATAATAATATGAAATCAATGTACTCTGCCTAATTCATAAGAGTAGCCAAACAATCATTAAGGATACGGTTGTTTAAGACCTGGTGTTTTATTGTTAAGGCAGAGAATTATAAATAAAAAATAATGAGATAAAAAAATTTATATATTAAATTATAAAAAATAAAAAAAAGTCATTAAAATTAAAAAATACTCAAAAATTTAAATCCAATTATTTAACACAGATTGAATTAGGTGATTTTTATTTTAAAAATTAAAATAATAAAAAAATTAATAAAAATTAAGATATAATTAAATAAAAAAATATCAAAATAAAAAATATAAATTAACTTATGCGATTCCGTCTAACACTGAGTTACGAATGAGATACACGCGCTACGACATACGCCTGTGGCTGCATGCATTGTGACTTTGCGAGACAGGTCACATTAGCCATTGCCTGATTGTAGAGCAGGCTAAAAAGTCAGAAGACATAATCACGTATTTTTTTTTTTTTGGTAATTAATCACGTATTTACAATAAGACAATCAGAGCACGTTTTGCGAGATCTTTACGTTTTTAAGGTAAATGCATGTTCATTAAAAATTCATGAGTTACGTGCGGCCGACGTGTTTAGGCTTATAAATCTCCAATGTTTTCGAAGACATAAATATAAAATAATATATTTTATATTTTATTTATACTATTTTATATTTTATCTTTTTTTAAACATAAATAAATTATAAATTTAAATACATAGACTTAAAAAAATTTAAAAATTATTTATTAGTTCTAGAATTGATAATATTTTATTTTTTATTAAAATATTTATTATAAAATAAAAAAATTTAATGAGTAATAAAATAAATAGGGAAAAAATTAAAAAAATAAAGCTAATGCAATTTTATTTTAAAAACCAATAATAAAAAAATAAACAATCTTAAAACAACCGTTCTAAAAAATATTAATTATCTCATTCTAATTTATTTTTAATTTTGTTGATACGAACAAATTTTTGTTGACATGTAACACCCCATTTGATTTTTTTTTTGAACAAAAAACTAGCAAGGGCATGATTGTAATTTCACCAGAAGAATTTTTATTTTTCCCTTCTTCCCCCTTCTCTCTCCTCTCCGCGGCCCACCCCATTCCCCTCCCACATTTTAACCGCCCAACTCCATCACTTCTCCATTTTTATCTCATTCTTCACTATTCTTCTTATTTTGCATTAAGGTGCAGTAGACCTTTTAGTTAATCTAACTTTCTACCACACTTAACTCTCCAAATTTTTTTGTTTTCATATAAATATTAATTACTCATTATAACAATAATCTTTGAATAGCTTCAAATTCTGTCTTTTCATTACTAAGTAGGTAAATCAAATTTTTCGTTGAACCTTGATGCTTTTAGAGATTTACATATGAAATGCATACTCTAATTAATTTTTTCTCTAAACTTTCTGTTTCTTAAAATTCATTATCTCAATTTTACCGTCATATGCTTCCCAAATTAATTTTAACTTAGCATATTAAATAATAAAATTTTCTTGAGTGGGTTGTGGTTATAGAATCTCTAAGCTAGAGCAAAATGAACTCTCACAAGCTAGTAGAGTTTTCAAATTGACTATTGATGGATGGGTAACACTTTTACCATATTTACAAATATTTTTCGAGTTAGCATTAACACATTAATCATAGCCCTTAGCTAGAAACATCACTTTTGTGATGTTCTACCGTGCAACAATAACAATCAAACTCTCCTTAGCAATGTTCAAGCTATTTTATGGCTTTTAAGTATGGCTTGGTATACGGCTTATTTAATTATTTTGATAGACTCTTTAGAAATCCTTCAACCTTTACCTGCTTAAGCCATTTGAGATAGTTTGTTTTTCTCTTACAACTCTAATTGTCAATGTACATTTACAAAGTGACTTCTTTTGTAGCATCCATCAAATTTTTTCTTTGCATATGTATCATATCTATTTGAAATGTGTATATGAACTCTATTTTTCTACCATGTGGACATGAAATTGCATTTGTGTCATTATTTATTTTGTGCACACCTTCCTTCAATTCAAAAGTTGTATTACTCTTATGGAACAATGGTTGAAATTCCTATTTCTACTTATAGTTTCTTCCTATGTTATAATTGAAATCTTGGTGCCTTAATTCCCTTGTGCTATGCCAGTTTGATTTGAATAGATTTTTTAACAGTTGTTGATAATAAAAAGCATTCTTATTAAAATGTTATTGTTTGGAAAGCTTATGGCTTTGAAATATATCATGTAAAAATTGTATTAGCAGAGTTAATAGCCCATGTGCACATTGGGGTAAGAATAAGCCATGTGAGAAATGATATGGTGTAACTCCATAAGAGTCTTTGGATATAGATATGATTTTAGGTAGGGTGTTAGAACAGGCTTGGCTCACTGGGCCAGTATATATATTTTAAGCTTGCAAAATTTTGGCCTACGCAGCCCTGTCTCATTTATTTTGCAGGTCATGGTAAGACGAGTTAGCCTACTTTTTTATGTATAAAAAATACATTAATCCATGAGGTAGGTATATATTTTTTAAACCCATACAAAATTGGCTCACCTCGCCTTATTTAAATTGCAGGCCAAAAAGGGGCAGGGTGGCCTAGCCCATCTGACAAGCTTAATTTTAAGTCCTTGTGAAATAATCTAGTGTATACTCTATGTTAATGCCACAATAAAATAGAGTTCATTAGAAAATGATATGATTATTACTGTATGGGTGTCTTTTGAAACTCTAGAGAATAATCCCATGTATTCTTCTCTTGAATTATAGATTACTTTCCCCATATTTATACTTTCATAGTTTATTGCATTTCAAGAAAATTGGTAATGAATACTACTTTGAATTGAAGGGCATTTATATTTTGTTATTTATTTATTTTGGTTTAGAGAATTATGGCTACTAGCATAAAGATTTAAATCATATATTGTTGCTCAATATTAGACTTTGAAAATTACATTGTGCATTATGTTTATTTCCCTTCTTTGTTACATAGTTGCATATACATTCGTTGAATTCTAGGACTCACACCTCTTTGTTTTTCTTTTTCAAATAGTGATCATCTTTATTAATTATTTTATAAAGTATTGAGTCGTAAATTTTATTAATAGATTACATTTTTTATGACTTATTTTTTGGATTCCTTATTTTGTAACTATAAGAAAAGTTAAGAAATGTATAATTTTGTATAATAAAAATAAATTACTGATATTGTTAAATTTATCAGGTTACAAAATATATAATTTTGCATGAATTTATAAATAAAATTTTAAATATAAATATATTAAATATATATAATATTTAAATAAAATAAGCCTCGCGTAACAGCACGTTCAACCTAACTCCACCTGCACCTTTGTGAGCCTACTCTTGTCAGATGGATTTAGGGCTCCTTGGACTTACGAGGCTCTTGTTAACTAAAGCAGGATGGAGATGGTAGCTGGTTTGGAAAGAACACGGAAAGAGTTACGTTTCTACACCTATAAATGTTCTACGATCTCTTTTACTTTTCTTTTGTTTTGAAAATTTGAAATTACTTTTCATGTTTTTCACTCTTATTTTCCATTCATCTTCTTATCATTATAGCAGAAACGTAAGCTTATAGACATAAGCTTAACATTTCTGGTTTGGAAAATACAGGTAAAGCTGGTTTTGGCCCTTTTGGGCTCATTCTGAGTGGATACACTTTTGGTAATTGGAATACGTCCCTCCGTGGAGAAAACGGATCATCTGTTATTAAAATATGTGATTTTAAAAATTTTTGTTTTTTTTACTAATAGCATTTGTAGATGTTAATTGTAATGATATGACATTTTTTTTACTTATTTTCTCAATTACTTTAATTTTTTTTCTAAAATTATAATAATATTTAAAAAAAATGTGACAATCCATAATATGTCATCTCAACCAATTTGATTAGCAAATTGAACAATGCATCCCAATCCTTTGATGTAAGTGACTACCGTATTGATGGAGCAACGTTTCAATGTATAAGCAATACCAAATGCCAAACGAAAACTTAGGCTGCTAATTAGTACCTATATGCATACAAATATGTCGGATGGAAAGTTGTACCATTTTACTTAGTGAAAAGCACATCACACAAATATATCAACAAAATTGTTCAGACAATTCTCACATCAAATATTCAATTTATCATTATCATATACATAGCAGCAACATTAATCTATATATGCAGTCACGTACAGTATGAGTGTCCAGGCTAGTTTTCAGCGTTTCACTCTCACGCATGAAGGCAAAGTGGTAGAAATCTTCTGCACTTGCGCCCTCCGTTAATGGCTTTCCACCCTTTAAATCAAGAATGGACTAGCCAATCATCCCCAACAGGCCAGGCAAAGCTCAGGTTGACGAAGAAGGTGATGTATCTGACGGCTTAAAAGGCTTTTGCTCAGCGCAGGTGAGCACCTCATTAGGCCCTGCTTCTTCTCGGCCAACGCCCATGAGATCAAGGTAATACTGATAGTGGGAAATGACGTTGTTCATAGATTCATTATCGGGGCCTTGCCCGCACGCAAGATCCCCATACAGCACATTCAAGGTGGTTCCAAATCCAGGAACCCGCTTGGACAATGTGTCATTCTTGGTGGGTTTCCAATTGCCAACAAAAGCATCATGCGCCGAAGGTTGATGCTTGTCAGCTGGTGTCATCCACCTCCATATTGCAGCCTGAAAGGCCAGGGTAGCGTTCTGTTCTATGTATTCTGGATGGTTCAGCAGATCCACCTTCAAGGCCTCCCCAGTTTTCCCATAGTTGTAATTCCTGTTACCAGAACATCAACAAAGAAAATACTAGGATTTTGACCATAGTTTGTCAAATATGAGTAACCTAACCTAAGTATTAAAATCTTAAAAATGAGGGAAGGTAATTTTATAAATTAATTATCTAAATTATTTCAAATAAATATTTAGTAAAATTTTATTTGTAAGAAGCAAAGCCATATAAATTAAGTACAATTGTGTTCTTCTAAGAGAATTAGACAAATTTTCTAAAACATGCCAAATTGGGTAACTCAAAATTGTTTGCAATGTAGATCTAAATTCAACTGCTGGAAATAATCAAGAACGTGGAGATAGTTATACTGGATCCAGATGCAGGACTTTAATAGACGGTGAAAGATGGTGGTCAATTAGTGTCAAAAAATTAAGGTGCGTACCAATAGATAGGGATGGCACCGCGGCCATAGTATGCAGCACCCGGAGTACATGGATACGTCAATTTGTAGTAGTCATCACAGTAGTACTTAGCAGGACTCAATTCCTTGTTATAGCATAGACCCCAGGCTAAGGGTCCCCCAGTGGCAACCCCATAACCACCTGAAATCATTTTTCATTATTATTTTCTCAAATTTATAAAGCAAAATCTAATTCTCAAACTTTTTAATACTAAACAATTATAAATATTTTTATAATATATTAATTTGTTAAATTTTATAAATTTAATAATTTAAATCATTTTAAATAAATGTTTAATAAATTTTAATTTTATGAAAATAATATCGTAAAACTAACTTGAGCCATCAATTAAGGTTGATAGCCAGTCTTACACACCATATATTAATTACTAACCAATGAAGTCTGACCTGATCGGAAAGATATTTAGCATCCTTTTCTGAACTTACCATACAAAATTTTAAAACAACCTTAGTTTATGTTTTGCAGAGTACTAACTTTCTGTTCTTCCTTCAAACAAAACGAGATATATTACCAACTTCCCAGTTATATATTCGTTATTCTGGGTGGAATAAATGATGATCAAATCATAAAATTCACTAGAAGTTACGCCTAAGTTAGATGAAAACAAATTCATTTGAAATAGATCTATAACATAATTAAAACCTCAAGGGACAAAAAAAAAACTGGAAAATTGAAACACCGTTATGATAGTGATACATACAAGAGGTTTTGCTGCCCACATGACCAAGAAAAGCTGCAACCTCCTTCATCCCATTGATGTTTCCACCGGTGGTACCAAACCCAAGAGGCTGATACTGTGCTGCAGCGGTGATGAAAGAACGGTAGTCCCAGAATCCAACGGCATGGGCCACCGGCGAATTACGTTTGGAGAAGAGGTTCTCAAACTGGTAGGCCTGGAAGAAGTCAGAAATAGTCTCATTGCAGCAATAAGCAGACCATCCCTTGCATTCCCACCCTTTGTCACATAGTTTCTTGCCCTTCACTGTCTTCACCAATGGCTTCACCGCCGATTGTCCATCAACAATCACCAGCATTGCTGCCATGCTCAACAGCACAACCCATTTGGGATTCATTTCCTTTTCTTTTGCCTTCTTTTCTATTTTGTTTCCTCCCTGTGTTCTGCTTGTGCTGCGTTTCAGATCAGAGGAGTAATGGATATTTGTTGATATTTAAAGAAGGATTCTTAAGATCTAGTGCTAGCTGTGTAGGGAAAGGGATGGAAAGTGAACTTGTAGCCTGTTAGGAGAAGGAGATTATCAAAGGAGGAAGAGGTGGAGCTGTTGCTTCTATTTTCATTCATCTTTATGTAGAAGAGAATAAGAACTTGAGAGCCGCCTCCTGATTTGAAGTACCATCAATGTTCATATGCTGGAAGTTTATGAATAACAAGTTGATATTTTAGGAAAGAGTTTTGTAGACCTGCACACATGTCGGAATTAGGCCTAGGCCCAAAAACTTGTAATCTACTAATCTAGGTGAGATGTGTAAACTGTCTCCTTTCTTGGGCCTGCCGTGGGCCCAGTTGATTGAGTTGCTTTACAAATGTTTTGGACCTGAATTGGCTATGCCAAACTATGTTAACACTCAAAAGAAGTAAATGATCTCTTGTAAGAAGCTTTATGCATTAGGGAAGTATTGGCCAATTTGAACAGCATCCATACACAGTGTGAATGGTGTATGATTTTCCCTTGGGAAAAGTTAAGTTTACAATTTTCAACTTACAATTGGGCCCCAACTAAACATAAAAGGGAAAAAAATTGTAGCTCCAAAATTGTGGCTCAATCAGGATTCTTCTACATTATGTATAATTTAGACTTTCTCAACAAGAGGTGACCACATTGTAAGTTCGAGAGTGGTCCTAGAGGAAACGGAGTCTCTTTATTTCTATTATTCGTTTTGAGGGGAGCGGGTGTAAATTTGACAAATGACCCAGTTGTAGGGACCCACATAACATGTTCCACACGTTTTATTTTCAATATTGAGGGAAGTATTTGAGAAGAATATACATTGAACCCAAACGTATCAAATTTGTCAAGATCATATCAAACGCCTTAGTTAACAGTGAACTTCGTTCATGGGGACCACATTCGCCACACGTATAATGGGTTCTTGATAAACTTCAGCCGAAAAACAAACAGTTTCCCTTTTTTTTTAATCTTATTAAATATTTATTTAAAAAATTAAAAAATTAAATTTATTAAAAATTATAAATTTACTTATAAAATTTAAATATTTAACAGTTCTTAACAACTTATATGAATTCAAACATTTAATATATTTCAAATTGCCAACATCTATTTAGTTATTTTGACATTCAATAATAGTAACTTTTTTTAAGAATAAATGTAGAGAAAAAGTTATTTATAAAAAAACAGAAAAACAAATTACATAGGCACAGATCCCAGCGATCAGAAAAAGTAGCTTTTTTATTTTTTTGATTAGCATAGGGCCATACTTTTTAGGACTATATTAGGGAAACGGCATACAGTGGGATCGAAACAGCAACTTGGTTCGAGATGACTGGCAGTAGTGCCAACGAGCCAGTGGCTCATCGGCAGAAAAAGTAGCTTTTAATAAGTCAAGTTCAGGTAGTCTCGGATGCTCTCTTCTCTTGTTATTCACGGTTTGAATTTTTCTCTATCTTTTAGTGTAATATAAGATTTTAGCCTTCTTTATACTCAAAAAAAGAAAAAACTTTTAATAACGGCAGAATACGCCAACAGAGCGGTGGCAGGGAAAGGAAGACGATTGTCAGGTAATAATAACAATATTTATTAATTTTATATTTTAAATTATACATATTTTTTATTTTTTATTTTTTCGGCACAATACATTCCCAAGAGAGAAACATCGTAATCCTGAGTGCCTGCGGACTTGGGAGCAATTTAGAAAATGGTCGTTACGAATGATCGTTTTCTTGCCCCTGTTCAATTTATGTCAAAAAAGTAAATCTGGTTCAACTGAAACTGAAAGTTTTGGGACTTGGCCGCGTGGCTTTATGACGATGGGAAGGGGAGGGCCGATATTATATAAAGAAAACCATATAGTAAGGATATAATTAGAAATAAAAAATTTTATGAGTCTTACATAAAGTTTATTTTATTTTTAATTATATTTTTAGTGTATTTTTTTGTATCTTAAATATTTTTAAAAAATATTAATATTCATATAAATTTAAATAATATATTCTTATATAATTTTTATATATTTTTAAAAAAAAATTTTCATTAAAAAAACTTTCTACCAGGGACCAGACTCAACATTATTCAGGCGTGAAAGGTGCACTTTTTTTGGTGCTACTGCAATGAAAGTCGCATTTTCACACACGTATAATTGAGCCTTTTTTGAGCTCCTAATAATTAAAATCTTCATAAAAGTATTCATAAATTAATGTTTTTAATAGTACAATAAATTTATTATTTTTTGTATTTTTGTCTTTTCAGTTGACAAGAACACATCATGTCTGTCCTTTCCTAAATTTTGTGACTCACGCATGGATCTGAATTGAGAGTACATTGAAGGGTGAGTCGACACGTTGAGGCTAGCTTTTGACCAATTCAATGAGACGGGGAGGCTTCAACCACCATGACAACCACCACCCAGGATTCTGCTGAGTCGACTTAATTGGGATGAAACTCAATCTATCCCTGCAAACTGCGAAAATTAGGTGAAGAAATAAAAGAAAGTTCTAAATTCATGACTCCATGTGAGCTCATCAAACTTGAGAAAATTCTTTTGGTTTCAGCTCTTTATTTTTAAAATTTTTTTATATAATATTTTTATACTATTATTTAATTATAAAATTAATTTAAAATTAATTATTAATAATTTCTCTACTCTAAAGTTTAAAATTAAATTTTTAATTTTAAGTCCTTTAATTTAAGATATAAATAATAATGATCATACTAATACTTTATTAGTCACGTGCTTACATTTTTTTTATAATAGTATAATCAGATCACTCATTCATATTGATTATCAAAACTTTGTAGAATAATGATCGTCTTTTTCATGCTGGAAAGAAGTAATGCCTTCCAAAGTTGCTCTATTCTTCATTTCCTTGCTTGCCAAATACATGTCAATAAAATGACCGTAAACCGCGTAGTTAGTGACTGTACTTCGCCCTCGTCACTTACATTTGATTTCTTTTATTTATGTATGTATGTAATGCATATTTTCAAATCCCGTTTGAACCATTTGATTCTTTCAGCTAGGGGTGGTTAAATTTCGTGTAACCCGTTTTAACCCAACTAAAATCGTTAAAAAAAAAAAATTCGAGTCAATTTAGATCAGTGGATAAGTTAAAATAATTTTAAAATTGATCTGAAATAATTTGAATTGACTGTCTTCGGATTCCATTATTTTTGCTTACGGGAGCCCTACGCAAACCGACTTTCACTTCTTTACACACATGTCCGTTATCTTCTCCTTTCTCTCTCATATTTATCCCCTTACCTTTTTCTTATTTTATTTCAATACTTTTTATTTCTCCATAACTTTCCCACTTCCCGTAAAGCAACATTTCATAATACTTTGACTCACACTCCATTAAGCAAGTGAAACTTCTCCCCGCTTTCCACCATCCCATCCGTAACAACTCCCATTCCATCTCTTTTCATAATTTTTCCACTTTCCCATAAAGAAAAAATCGTGAAGTGGAAAGGGTGGGACTTGTCTTCTCTCTGTCTCACTTCTCTTGTTTCTTTCTCACAATGCTTTCCCCTCTCTCTCTTTTATCTCATCTTTTTTTTTTTTTTCCTTAATCTCTCCATATTTAGATCTTCCATGTCAAGAACAAAATAGAAGCAACAAAGGCCAAAGAATTAATCCTGATTTCCTACCATCATCCTTTGTGGCTTCTATTCTGCGGTGTTGACAGAAGGATGCTTTACTGAGCAACCCCCTTCTTCAAGCTGTTAATGGAACGTTTTATGGAGGGACATTGGGACAGTGCGTTGATCCTACTACAATTGACCTTCGAATGGAAAAACTCTGTGATTCAGGCTTCAACAACTGAAGAGTAACGATGCTGGCATAGAATAGGAAGCAACCCGAACCGAAAACGAAGCAACTCGAGCAACCCGTTGCAGATCAGTTCTTTGGGCAACAGCGGCTTTAGTATTTTCAACCATGGGTTCCTTCGGTTTCAACATTAGGAAAACCGTCTTGTCCCGAGCCGTGCCCACCCCTAATTTCAGCCAAATGAAATCCACCACCATTTTAAAATGAGCATCTCCTAATGAAAAAATGCCACCTTTCTCTTCAACTATAACAATAAAAATGTGAAAAATACCTGTAAAATAAATTTTTTCAACAAAAAAATATAAAAAGACCAGAATTTTTGGACTGTTTCCGCTGCACTGTTATGGTGCGTAATTTTTATGAGTAAATGTCCGTCTAATCAATTCTCCAACAAGGTAATGCCAAGTAATTTTCCAAGATGAAATGCGATAATCTTTTCATTATGTGATCTAGCATTCTTGAAGGGGAACAAAACTCAAAGGTATGCTGCTATTCTTGAAAATTAAATTTTATTAAATATTTATTTTAAAATTTTAAATTATTAAATTTTATATATTTAATATTATATATTAATTTTATGAAAAACTAAAAAAAATTTATTATTAAATTTTAGGTTTCCAAAGTCAAAAGCGTTTATATTAATAAAAGATACTAATTATGTAAAAATTTTTTAAACACAATTAATTATCACTACAATAAAATTTTATTAATCATAAATTAAAATACCTAAGTGTATTTAATTTTTACTAATGAAATTTGTACGAAACAAAGTCAACAGGTACATTTATTACATATAGTTACTTGCAGTCCTTCTCAGCAACGAAAATGCTGCTCCGCTACTTTTTTAAGTAACACTTTATTTTTCATTAGATAGGAGTAATACTTTTTTTCACAATTGATCGTTATTAATTTTGGTAAATTTTATAATTTAATTTATAAAATTTAATAAATTTAAAAATATAAATTTTGTAAAATTAAGATAATATAAAAATAGATGAATTGTAGCTACAATTCTTTTTTTGGGGTACAGAAACTGTAACTACAATTATAGCTAAGAAATGAAGAGCAGATACACCTACTCACCGAATAATCCAAATTACCAGCGACAAAGGGGCAAGTTTATAGATGATTATAAACCCTTTCGAAAGGTTAAATGATTTGGTGACATATTCTTCGTACGCATGCCCTTGTCAAATCACGATTGAGACATTTACATAGACCCACAAATTTGACACCAACGATGATTCAGCAATGAGACAGCCATTATCATTTGTACATAAATATTATAAAAAATTTTAGTATTATTGATAAATAAAAATAATTTTTTTATAAAAAATTTTGAGTAACAAATTTATATTTTTATATAAAAAATTATTTTTAATAATATCAAAATTTTTTATAATAGGTGCGAAGATTCGTAGATTATGCAGCTATTACAAGCTGCAACTGGTCTCCCGAGACAGCTTTCGACAAGCTGCAATTCGTATACAGGTTTTCATGTTAATTTTGGGAGATGTTAAATATAATTAGATATTAATATAATTAAAATAATATAAATAATATAAAATTTTTTATTTTTTATTATAAAATATTTTATTTTTACACATAAATAAAACATGCGTTCTCCACACAATAACATCATTATTTATATAATTTTCTTAATGAGTTTAAGGTTTTCCAAAGTAAAAAAAGGGCTTATGTTACTAAAGACATGCTGACTCAGTCAAACATCTCATCATTCCTTGCCGCCGAGCATTTTTCATTTTTTTTTATGTCAAATTATAATAATTACGAAGACTCTCCTTTTTACGTGAGAAACCAGGTCGCCACATTCATCTTACAAGTGGAAGCGGATTGCATAATCATATTTAGTTCTTACTAGCGAAATTTGTACTCGACAAATTTATTATGATAGTTACCCGCGGGCTCCGCAACAACGAAAATGTTGCTCCCACTATTTGAAGTGACGCTTTATTTTCGTCATTTAGGAGTACCATTTTCTTCACTTGTGGGTTATTGATTTTCTGAAAATATTATAATTTTAATTTATAAAATTTGATAATATAATATAAAATTAAACTTATGTAAAAATACATGAACAGATTCGAAGAGCAGATATACCGACTCACGGTATAATCCAAATGACAAGCGATAAAGGTACAAGCTTATGACTGAATAATAATATATATATAAATAAAATTTATATATAATTTATATATGTATTTTTATTTTCTTCAAATTTTAATGTTTTAACATCTCCAGGTACATGAGCCTAACATTTTCCTTATAGATAATTATATGCCAATCCTTTTAAGAGGATAAATGATTTGGTAACAAGAATTCTTCATATGCATAAGCATGTCCAATCACGATGATTCAGCAATTTACATAGACCCCACAAAACTTTGACACCAACGAGGATTCGGCGATGAGACGCTGCCATTATCGTTCGTCCATGAACCTGTGCGGAGATTCGTATATTATGCAGCTTTTAGAGCCCGTTATCGCTATGTCATTCGGCCTACAAACAGGCTGCATCATTGATGTATTATATATAATTTTTACTAAATTTCATCATAAACCCTTAGCATAAGTTTCAGCCGCATGGCAGGATGTGACTGAAACATATGCCAAAGGATGTAGGAATACATTTTCCCCAGGTTTTATAAGCTGCAACTCGTGTCATCTGAACCTGCGGGCTAGTATTTTAAGGGTTTTGTACGAAATCAAATTTAGTTGAAAATTGACCCCCAAAAATGCCGTCTCAACCAAAAGCCTGCTTGGCTCATTTTTTAACTTATCTCGGTCCATAACGGAACGAGAAGGGGATATAACGGAACGAGAGTTGTTAAAGGGATGCTACACTGAGTAAGGGTGGACATTGGACTGGTTCAAACCGTTTTAACTCGGCCTAAATCATTAAAAAAAAAAATTTGAACTGGGTTAAAATGGGGTAAAATAAATATTATGTAATATTTTGACTTAAGATGGGATAAATTGGGTGGGGCTGGATTTGTATCCCCTCTCCATTGGGTTGCTGCAGGTACCCAACAAAATTTATATATATATATATATATTTTCAATTCTTATGCTATATATATATATTTTCTGAATTATGATATTATAAAATAGCGTCGTTTTGAAAAATGATGTCATTTTCTAACTTGCCCTAACACTTCTGCAAGTACAAGCAGATAAGAGGCAGCTCAACTTAGCAAACCAACACCACTCCTCCCTCCCTCGTCTCGAACTCTCGGTCCCTCGACTCTCTCTCAGCCTCTTTCACGAGTTACAAGTCTCGTTCGTTGTCTCGTCGTTTTCAACAGTCAACGCTAATTTCTTACCTCCTCCTACCTTGTCTTGACTCGCCTGTTCTCATTTTGGCTCATCTCTTGTTTAATCATCACACTTCGCCACTTTGGGTCTTCAATAATCGATCGAACCTCATTCTCGTTCCACCGCTCGCCTCACATTCGTTCGTCCCCATCTTAACCCAAACTAACCCATCCAAGTGAAACCGAACCATTCCAACTCAAGAATGTTAATTTAAAGAATTTTTTTGACTGAGGTTGAACTAACTTAATAAGAGATTGAGTTCAACTGAATTGAGAAAATTTTGCCTCAACCCAAACCGCTCTACCCAATGCCCACCCCTAACACTGAGGATAAAGTTCCCTTAAAATTAAGTGGCAATCTTGTAATTTTGTTGAACATTAAGGGTAGATTTTTCTTGATGTGAGGGGACGTAACTGACGGTATAAACTGAGTGTCTGTGACTGTCATTCAGCTTCCGGTTTCCTTTTCCTTTCTTCCAGTTCCAGTAGATCCTTGTCTGTAATCAGGTTAATATACGACCTTTTCTGTTTTTTCTTGCTTCCCTTTCGATCTTTGTCGTCGTCGTTACAATTTTTGATCAATTAATGTTTAGTTTGGGCACCTTGATTGGGAGCTTTTTTTGTTTTTTCTCCTTTGAATTTCTACCAAGGTTGCAAGTTATGCAATTATTAATTAAGTGCTAGGAGAAGGTGGTCGGAATTTGTCGGAGGTTTCTATGATGGAGAACAAGTTAACGGGACAGCTCGTGGGCTCAGAGATACATGGATTCCATACATTACAAGGTACGTAGGCATCCCTGCCTCCATCCCTTCCTGTTGGCTCTTGAACTATGTCGGTTCACGGGACTCAAATTGTTTAGCTCTAGCTTATATAGTATCAATTTTGAGAATTTTTCTGTTGTTCTCTATCTTATATTTCTTCAAGCCAAAAAGGAGGTCAAACTTTTTATCTGTAAATCCTTTTTTAATCATGTCTGCTCGCTTTTAGAACTATTTTGACTTGTAATAATGAAGTATGCGGTGTTTAATGTGACCCAGGAGTGAAAAAGAAGCGGGTTCTTTCTCTTGTAAATTTTGTCTACTGTATCAAGAAGATTATCCGGTTTTTGTGCCCTTGGGATGATAAGTTTTGTGTATTTTCCTTAATATTGGGACCACTTTTCCCTTTATTGTCATCAGAAATACGTGGCCTAAATTTACTATTCATTGTACTATATCTAAATTGATGTACTTTCAGCATAGCTGAAACCCAATGGAATAATGTGTTTTGTAGTTCTTAGTGCTGCCTTTGCTGTGAGAAGAATGAGTGGAAATAAAAACCAAGCTGAGAATTGCTTCTTGTATTAGGGTAAAGTGTCTATTATAATATAGTAATTGTTTCTTGTTAGTATTTCATACAATGAGGAGTGCAGAGTAGTGGTCTTAGAATCGCAATGTTTATGCAAGCAAAATATGATAACCAGGCTAAGATTTTCATGTTTTTACTCACGTCAGTCCCAAGATCCGGTAAGTCATCTGAGATATCGTTTTATCATTCTAATAACTATTTTTGTTATGCCTTATCAAAAGAGAAATTACAAAAGGGAAGAAATTTGAAATCCTTGGATTTTAATAGATGGTTCATTGGAATACAGAAGTATAACTTTTGAATCAACATGGTAGTACTGTGTAGATTGCAGTTTTAAGAAGAGGTTGAAAGGAAGCTGACCATTTATGCTTTCACTGTGCACTTCTGTTCCTATTCGCTTCCCAGTTCCTACTGCAAACTGCCAATTGCTTGGTTCATGATGGATGCTTTATAATCATATCTGATCACTTTCTGTTCAGAATTAATGTCAATAATATCTTCTATATGGCTCAGAGTTGGATGTTGGAAACATTATGGAGGAAGCAGGGAGCAGATGGCTTCGCTCCAATGAGATTCATGCTATACTCTGTAATGCCAAGTGTTTTACCATCCATGTCAAGCCAGTGCAATTACCCAAAAGTAATTATCTATTACTATAAGTAGTAGCTTAATGTTAATAAAGTCAATATGCATCCTTTCATGCTGATCTACCACTTATAACATATAGACGGTTTTTCATCATGTTCATCTCTGCTTTTTCGATTATTATGCTCTCATTTTTTGTTTAAATTTTTTATCCTAAAGAAATCTTTTTGCATGACATTCTTCCTTCAGACTGTTTCATTATTTGTAGTTTGTATTGTACATAATTTGAACTTCTTGGTCATTTTATCCTTGTCAAATCAATACTTAACTAATAGAAAAATGAGTAAAAATTGCATGTTTATCATTCAAGTGTGTATGTCAACGAAGTAGTATAAAGTGTCACGATGAATAATTTCTGGCATTATTCATTAATAGCTCTGTTATATAGCATTTTGAGTCATCATTGTTTTGCATCTTGTAACAAGTTTTCACTTTATGTAGTATTATCTGATATCTTATCACCAGTGATACTGATATCTATTCCCCTCTCCACCCCCCGGGGGTGTGAAAACACACAAAAAAAAAAAATGTTTGCTATGTGGACTGAACAGGTGGTACTATTGTATTATTTGACCGGAAGATGTTTCGGAACTTTCGAAAAGATGGGCACAACTGGAAAAAGAAAAAGGATGGGAAGACGGTTAAAGAAGCTCATGAGCACCTAAAAGTGAGGATTTTTATTTTCTTGGGGTATTTATTAAGCCTGTCGAATTATTTCTTTAGCATACATTTACTGGGGCTATATTATCATGTCCATTACTTTGAGAATAATGATCATAATGGAAAAATACTACATGCTTTTGCCTTACTTATTTAATATGTAATGTGAAGGAAAATTAACACTGGAAAACGAAGATGATGGAGATCACAACAATTAGCCTGACAAGAATTAGGATTGGAAAAGTTTTTGAAAGTGAGGCCTTCTGGAGTTCAGTTTGTACTTTACCAATTTAACTGGTCCTTTCTTCAAATAAATGTAATGTTTTCTATAAGTGGAAAGAAGTTTTTGGGAATGTTTGATACTTCCTAGGTTTAGAGTCTTTAGACGTGATCTTCTGTTAAATTTACAATTACTAAAATAACTATTTTTTGGCCTTTGATTTATTTAATGCACTCTATTTTCTCTGTAAGCCATAATATTTAGCCCAAAGTTTATGATATTTAAATTGCATTTTTATCAATCTTTTGTGGTTAACATTTAGTGAATAAATTCTGTGTTTCTAGTCTTAATTTTATCACCAGATTAAGGTGCTTATAATGTATGATCAAATTTTATTACCTCAGTCAATGTTGTAAGTGATTCTGATGTGAGACTGAATCACTCCTGATGATTGAAATATTTGATTTTTAACATTTGTTCTGGTCATTCTATCTTTATCCATCAATCAGGTTGGTGATGAAGAAAGGATCCATGTATACTATGCACATGGCCAAGATAACCCAAGCTTTGTCCGCAGATGTTATTGGCTGCTTGATAAGTATGACTATCTGCAGTTACCTTATCTCTTAAGGCCTCTATTCCAACCTCTTAAGCATGGCCATACTTTTAAATTATAATATAGTAGTGATTCTTGTTAATATCTTGCATGCTTTTGGTTAAAGAATAGAATTAAAAGCAGTGTGCCACTACTGACATGACTTATGATTGTTGTTGTTTTTCTTTTCAGGAGTCTGGAACACATAGTCCTTGTTCACTATCGTGACACGCAGGAGGTTGTGTTTTCTTATCTTCAATTTTCTTCCAAAACTTTAATTTCACCTCACAAACTATGACTAAGGTGTGACATGTGTATGCTGCTTTGGCCAATGGAAACACCATGTACCAACATACGTCAAGTCATTAGCCAGTTGTGATCCTCAGATCTGGAACAGAGGTTTAGGCATTCAAAATATCTGGAGAGACTGCAACTTTTGCCTATTGATTAAGTTCTTCACAACAATTTTCTTCTTCTTGCTTGGTGAAAAATATTGTGTTCTTTGCCTGAATTGGCCCAATTTTTATGTTTGGGTGATGCAGCATGTACCGTATTTTTATCATTACGTGTTAGATGGACTATAGAAAAGCATATTAGATGATGCCAGGATGCTGTATAAGCCCCAAAAACTGATTAATAAGAACATTGGGTTAGCCATGTTAGTTCATGTGATCTGGCAACTCTGGTCTATTTATTAAGTCTTAGGCAAGTTGGGATTGGGGCATGGCTAATTGTTGACTGAACCATCATGGAATCATAATATCTTTGCCACCAGTACAGAGGTAAACATTGAGGGACGTAGGGATCTAGAATGTGATGAATTCCTTGGTGCTACGTTGGAGAATTGAGACCTGTGGTATTCTAGGCCTTATATACTGGCAGATTCAATGTGTATATTCCAAATCGCCTAATGGAGATTTTGGTCAATAATTCTTCAAATGGGTAATGGGAACATTAGGCAACAGTATATAAGTTCCAAGAACTAATTACTTAAATAATCTGGTAAGCCATTTTAGCCATGTGGTTTAGCCTAATTCAGTTGTCTTGAGCTAGGCTTAAGTTTGATAGTTTAAGAGCTTGCCCAATTTTATGAAATTGCTGATGATTTTACTCAAAAAGTTGACCGTTTTATGCCATATAATAGATCCTCTTTGACCTTTTTTTTGGGTGGGGTGGCGAATCGTATTTTCTTGATGGAATTTTTAATTAGATATGGCCACCCTGTGGCTTTCTTATGGCAGATGTGAAACATGTCGTTTCCTTGGAAAACATTTATGTTATGTATGCATTAATGTGCCAACTCATACAATTGAAGGTGGCTTCTTGCAATTGCATCGAACCACTTGGATTTTTCAACAACTGTATAAAATTTTATATGCCACTCATTGTTTCATTGTGTTGAAACTACTTTTATTCCTCCTTGCAATCTTCTTTAGCAAAATAGATTTTAATCATGTTTTAAAACTTACTCATTTTGGAAAGACAACTGCATAATCTAGTGTCAATACCTCTTTAGTGCTGGGATTTTATCACTTAGTTTCTCTTCGTGGAAGATAATTAGCGCATATCAATAATTAGGCATAATTCATACTTAGTTGCCATGTATTCTTCATCATTAACTTCAATAATGGCATTCTAACCTATGTTAGTTTGTGGTTTATGACACAGTTGCAAGGTTCTCCAGTCACACCTGTAAACTCAAATTCTAGTTCTGCGGCTTCTGCCTCTGATCCAATCACACTGAGGATTTTATCAGAAGAATTGGATTCTGGGGCCAACAACGCATGTGGTGAGAAAGAAGTTCTAGATGACTGTGGTCCATATTCTGGTTATACTGTTGAAAGCTATTGATACAAAAGGCTTATTACATTTGTTTGAAACATACTTGGGATTTTTAATACTGAAGATCTTAAGGATTTGTCTCAAAACATTAAGAGGCTAGAAATGAGTTACGAGTAATGAAATTGTGGAATGCCTAAAGACAAGCTGAATGTCTCTATACCTTACCCTTTTTTATTCCTCCCATCTTCCCTGAAGGAAGCCATAGATAAGCATTTTTTTTGTTTGTGATGCTATACATATCTCTTTACTATTGTTGATTTCATGGATACTGTAGTCTGTAGTTGTCTCTCCTTCATTGGGTATATATTCTTATCCCTTTTTTTCTCTGGAGATAAACAGAGCTTAATGACAATTTAATGGCCAGAAGTCATGAAATGAAGCTTCATGAGATTAATACTCTTGAATGGGATGATCTAGTGGTTACAAATGATCTTAACACCTTTACCACGCCTAATGGAGGTAATTACTTGTGTTTTTGGGAGAAGCATGTACTTGTTTGCAAATGAACTTATTTTGAATATTGTAAATTTAAATTTTTACAGGCAAAATTACAGCTTTCGATCAACAAAATAAAACTCTAATGAATAGCAGTTTCAGCAATGTAAGAAGATTTTATCTTTCTTTCATTTATCATAAGACTTCATTGTTGTGTTTTATGTCTTCCTTTTCTATTATGTTTTGCTGATTGGACAGTTAATCCTTCAAAATATATTGTTAAAATCCATTACCTTCTTTAAATTTGCAGTATAAGTGTGAAGGGGCTTTATCATATGCTTCTGACAACAGATTCAATTGATGTTTGGGCATCCAGCATCCGGGATGTCATTTGTCCCTTTGCTCTAAACAAATTAAAGTTTTCTTTTGGATGATCAGAAGTTATGAAATGTTTTCGTTTATTATTCATTTTTTTAGATCTCCAATGATCTTAATTGAAACAGCTGCTGCCAGTTGAAAGAAGAGGCCTCAAAATGATTATGAAGGCATGGTTATGTCGCTTGCTAAAATACTCATGAGCTGTTTTTAGTTTTTTTGCTTTTATCTTTCTCTTTCCTTAGTGTTGTTATTTGGCCTTTGAATCGAAGGTAAAAAGTATAATTAGATATTTAATACATCAAAAACATAGAAGATAACTGCTTGAAGATAACTGTTTGTTGTTGCTGTTGTTGTATCTTTTTATTTTATTGCTACCTTTTTATTCATTCATTTTCTTGCTTTGTTATTAGTGATGCTTTATTTGTAATAGTTGCTGTTGTAACCTTTATAGGTCTTTTTATCACTAGGTAGTCAATAATCCTTCTGCAGAAATTTCTTGTTCTGGTAATTTAGCTGGGCCAATTGCTGGGAGCAGTAGTATTCCATACAATTTTCCAGAGAGCATAAATCTTCAGGCAACGGATCATCAAGGAAATCCAAATGTGCAGAGGGAGCATCCTATCCCTGTGGGGGGTGTTGATTCCTTTCACACTTCAGTCAATGATGGCTTACAAAGTCAGGACAGCTTTGGAAGGTGGATAAACCACATAATGTCTGATTCAACATGTTCTGTGCAAGAGTCAACTCTTGAATCATCGACTTCATCTGCTCATGAACCATATTCTTCTCTGGTAGTGGATAATCAGCAACCTTTTCTGCCAGAACAAGTATTTAATCTCACTGATGTGTCACCTGCATGGGCGTCTTCTACTGAGAAAACAAAGGTTTCCTTTTACTATTCTCATGTATATACGTACTAGTAATTATTTTTGATATAATATATTTCTTCCTACAGTGTGTATTATTTGGTTTGTCATGGGCTCGCAGCCTGTTTATTTCAACTTGAACAATGAAATATGCTTGTAGAATTTAAATGCTTTAAACTGTGGGGACAACAGCTCCATGAGGACTATGCATTTTGGGTTCTTTATCAATATGAAAAAGATTCAGGTTGACCTTATAAGCAGCACTCTGCACTCTAGCTTCATGGAGGCACATTATGATTATATGCAACTCTTAAAAATTTACTCAGTAGAGAGTACTTGACATATGATCAATTCATTTGTTTATCATCCATTATTTTGCAAATCTTATTGGACTTTACAAAGTTCCTTCATTTCTTGCAGGTCTTGGTCACTGGAATCTTCCATAATGACTATCTACACCTTGCAAATTCCAATCTTTTGTGTGTCTGTGGTGAAGTAAGTGTTCCTGTAGAAGTTGTTCAGGTTGGGGTCTACCGATGTTGGGTATCACCGCATTCCCCTGGATTCGTGAACCTCTATTTGAGCTTTGATGGCCATAAGCCTATTAGCCAAGTTGTTAATTTTGAGTATCGCACTCCTGTTTTACATGACCCTGTATCTCCTATGGAGGAGAGGTACAACTGGGACGAGTTTCAATTTCAGATGAGGCTTGCATATTTGCTTTTTTCTACACAAAAGAGCCTTGATATTGTCTCTAGTAAAGTATCACCTAACGCACTGAAGGATGCTAGGAAATTTGCCTTAAAAACCTCGTATATTTCTAAAAGTTGGCAATACTTAATTGAGTCAACTAAAGACAACAAATATTCATTTGCACAAGCAAAAGATGCGATGTTCAACATTGCATTGAGGAACAGACTTAAGGACTGGTTATTGGAAAGAATTGTCCTGGGCATTAAGACTACCGAATATGATAGTCAGGGTCAAGGTGTAATCCATTTGTGTGCAATTTTGGGATATACTTGGGCCGTTTCCTTATTTTCATCGACAGGCTTGTCACTGGATTTCCGTGATAAATTTGGATGGACAGCTCTTCATTGGGCAGCATATTATGGAAGGTAAAGTGTCACACACAAAGTACCCCAATTGTTTGGACAGTTAGCCTTGTTGCAACTAATTAGACTCTAAGTTACTTTTCTTTCATGACTCACTGTTAAAATTCTGTTCTATTTCCTTTTTTCTAAATTGATAGTCAGACATTAATATAACCTATGTTAATGTAATATAAATTTGGGATAATAGGCTGCCTTATAGCATTACTTATATGTATGTTTTCCTTTTTATCTATAATTGAACGTGAATGAGGTTTACATTGTTAATTTATTTCGAAAGTTATGTCTGCAGGGAGAAAATGGTTGCAACTCTGTTGTCTGCAGGGGCAAGGCCAAACTTGGTCACTGATCCTACTCCACAAAATCCTGGTGGGTCTACTGCTGCTGATCTTGCTTATGTGAAGGGTTATGATGGTTTAGCAGCTTATCTTTCAGAAAAGTCTCTAGTTGAGCAGTTCAATGACATGAGCTTAGCTGGAAATATCAGTGGCTCACTGGAAACTAGCACAACTGATACAGCAGATTCTCAGAATCTCACCGAGGACCAGCTGTATCTGAAGGATACATTGGCAGCTTACCGGACAGCTGCAGAGGCAGCAGCACGCATTCAAGCTGCATTCAGGGAGCATTCACTAAAATTACAAACTAAGGCAGTTGAGTTTTCCAGTCCAGAAGCGGAAGCACGCAGCATAGTTGCAGCAATGAAGATTCAACATGCCTTTCGTAACTTTGAGAGAAGGAGAATGATGGTAGCTGCTGCTCGCATCCAGCATACTTACCGTACTTGGAAGTTCCGGAGAGAATTTCTCAACATGCGTCGTCAGGCTATCAAAATTCAGGTAAGAGCGACTCTTCTTGCCTGTTATTGATGACTTCCTTGAGTAAAAATATGCCATGTTGCAAATTCTTGTCATGTTTTTCAGTTCATATTTTTTACCTGATTGGTGGACTCTAGAACAATTTCAGTTGGCAGAAATGTTAAAATGCTTGTTCCACAAGCACAAGTTATGAGCACAGTCATGCTCAATTTAGCGCTTTTAAATCATACGTGAGCTTCCCAAGTCTTTAGCTTTGCTTCCACATGGGCATAATTATTCTGGGTTCAGACTAGTTTTTTGTGAGGCTTTTATTAAATCCCCCAAATGGACCCGATCAAGCCAAAGATTACCCTATAAACAGAGCTTGAAATAAAGCTCAAACCCTGGACATGGTGTTGATGTAGTACGCTTGTGCTTAGTAGTGTCAAGGAACCAATTATTCGAAAAGCTTAAGATGTTAAGTGAAGATTCAAAAATGGTTTTATATTTTATGTTTCTAACACACTCCTTCACATGAAAGCCTTTTTTAGGCATGAAGTGTAAATTTTTAATATTGGATGGTGGTGAAGATTGAACCTTTGGCCATTTGATTATAAAGCTCTGATAGCGTGTCAAAGAATCTATCATCCCAAAAGCTTAAGCTATTGGGTAAAGGTCCGGGACTGATTTTATATTTTATTTCTCTAACAAATAAATTACCTTCACATCTCTACCTTAGGAGTGGAACCATTAAGGTGAAGCATTAGAGGGCAAAATGCCACTGATTATTTGCAGTGGATGATATTATATCTATCTAATCATGCCCATGTTACTCCAAAGGAAATTAACCTTCTCGTTACTCTCAAAATCTTAAACCCTAGCAACTATTGATGCCTAATTCAACCCCCAGTTTTCAGAGATGGGGCCTGCAGATTTTATTAGCTAAATGATAATTTTCATCTTCTTAATCTTGAGTTGCTACTATAATTTAAATGTATGAAAAGATTGATTGCATGTGTTCCAATGCAGGCTGCTTTCCGGGGCTTCCAAGTGCGGAAGCAGTATCGTAAAATTCTTTGGTCTGTTGGAGTGCTTGAGAAAGCAATCCTGCGTTGGCGTTGGAAGAGAAGAGGTTTCCGGGGGCTCCAGGTTGCTCCTGCACAAGAAATGGAAGATCAGAAGCAGGAAAGTAACACAGAGGAGGAATTCTTCCGGACTAGTAGGAAACAAGCTGAAGAGCGTGTAGAGAGATCTGTAGTACGTGTTCAGGCCATGTTCCGTTCTAAGAAAGCACAAGAAGATTATAGGAGGATGAAGCTGGCCCACAATCAAGCAAAGGTAAAATACTTTTGCAATTTTTATTAGTGCTAGGAATTTTATTTTGTGTGTATGTTTACTTGTAGAAGTGCATTGTGCAGCTGGAACTGGAATATGAAGAACTTCTCAATTCGGAAATTGATATGGAAGTGAAGAGATAGGTTCTCAAACTTGCAGACAAAAGCCCCGAGAAGGCGAGAAAGGTTCTTGGCATATGGCCATCACCATAGACTCCTGTGGCAGCAAATGAGTGATACATAAGGGGAGGTTTGTGCCTTTTTGTATAGTCTGTTCTCTATAGATCTTTGTAAATTCCCTAGGGTAGATTTGAACCCTTGACCCATTCAAATTGCTTTAATATCTTGAATGGGTCATCTATGAAGTTGTTCATACGTAATTGGGCTCTCTGGTAGATACTTCTGATGCAAGATCTAGCTAATGACTAAGTGTTAGAGGTTACTTGAAACCATGGAATGTGTAAGCTCCAAAATTGACTGCCTATTGTATCTTCGTGTCCATCAAGTCGTGCATGATAAAACAAAGAGCCCAATCTATTAATATGTGTGGGCCGTTGCCCTCCCAACGACTGCTCAAACAACCAGAGCTCGTGACCTGCCCTAACCCATTTTCGGGCTATATTTATTACTCTGTTTCTAGGGGATAAGACGATTTACTGTTGTTGTTGCATCTATCATTTTATTGTGTCTTATTTGTTAGATAGAACCTTACAAACTCAGCATGCAAGTGGAAGTACTTATGAAGTTAAGCCTAGTATGTGTCTATCTTCATTAAATTAGATTTAAGCAAATTCAGATGTTTCTCTTATAAAGATTTTATAATATTTCGTACCTTTTATCTGCTTGAATATACGTCAACCTAATAATAAGCATCTACTAAGAGATAATTCGATGAAACATGTAGGTTATTTAATATTTGACTAATTAGTTGATTTCATTATATCATTGAAAAGATTTTTTTAAGCTCATATAATGTTGAATAATTAAGCACTCGGAAGCCTTAAAGAAACTAATCCAGAGTTCCATATATGATTCAGCGTAGTGCTATGTAAGGAGCACACATGATGTCTCATGAAACATAAAAGGATGCAGCTAATCTCATGATCCCATAAACAAGAAAACAGTTTCATGACATGCATACAAAGGTTTCAAAATAGATTACTTGTTCCACAAGACAAGTTTTGCAAAGAAAAAATGTCCATACTACTTTGGTTTGTTGGAAGAGTTCAAACTATTTTAGCTCTTTCCAAATTTTTAGTCAAGGTTTGCCATTGCATGTAATCCGCATCAACCTTTTCATCGAGGCAGCAAATATAATTCTCAAATGAGGTGTGTTCTTTTTTAATTAACGTAATATATGTATATAAACCCAACGTTTCTTAAACGTCAACTAAAAAATTATAACTCCTGGAAAAAACCATGTTTTATTCAACAATATAATTTAAATGAAAAGATCCAATAACTGCGCGTTGATGTAAATAATTTGCACCTTTGAAATGAAATATATGGGCCATTGGCATTGGCATCAACTTAGGGTCAAATAAATGGAGGCCAGTGGCATTTGCTGCCTCGCAACGTCTCTCCAGGTTTTGAGTCCGTTTTTCTATAAATATTCTGTTTTCAATTTGATTAATTAATTCAATATTTATTCAGTAAATTTGCATTCTATATAAGTGTAAGGCACATTGCCGACAACTCAGGGGGTGAACTAGAACAACGGAGAATTCAAAGGCGAAGATAATAGCAATATTGTTAACACAATTCTTACTCATGACTGTAGTAGGAGCAGTCAGTGTTCAGCCTAGCCAAGCCACCGCTCCTAACCCACACCTTGGCCATCTTGACTCCGAAGAGTATGTTCAATTTGGAAGAAGCCTAAAACAGTGAACCAAGACAAGTGTTGAAGTTTGCGTGAAACCTTGGCAGATGGGACGACGGCAAAAGATCGCAGCTTGTCTCTTTCATTCTATTAACATGTGCTTGATACAACACAGAGCCGTACCTGATCAAATAGCTGAAGCAGTCCAAGACAGTCGCCCTAATCCATTCCTTGGACATCCTTACTCTGTTGACCCTGAGTTGTTTCAGGGTGCCTTAAGACTGTGTGTTCATGTTGAATTAAGGGCATTCTGGAGGAGAGGGCTGTATATCCGGCGAGATGTGTTGGCCGAGTGTCTTCCTGAACCTCTGCTACAGTGCACGCGTAAACAAACATGGTGCTATACCTAGCATTGATGATGTATACCCAAAGAGATTATTCAATGGTTCCGGTATACCATGCCGAAGAATAAGTCAAAATCAGTCTGCACCTTGTTAATACACTTCTCTTTGCTCTAAGTCTCCACTTATCTTTAGCCTCATTCATTTTTCTCTTTACTACAACTTTCCTAGACTTTTTTATTTTAGCAAAAGTTTTCCCCTTTTACCCAACATATCATGTGGCATAAATTGTGACTTTTTCAAAACCTGTTGTTTCTACAATTGTTGTTATTCATGTCATTTACAATATTACATTAATAAAATAATATAAATGATAATTTTTTATTGAGTTAGTATACTATATCAATTATCCTAGCTGGAACACCCACAATCTGCATATTGGTTTGGTTGCTTGAAGAATATAGGACACACTGGCGCGCGAGTTTCTTCTAAGTCCTGATGTTAATAATGTTGGTGGAAATTAGCATTAATGCTATGTTTAGAACCATCAGAATGGAAAGGGAATGAAGCGGAGGGAATGGAATTGCCTTTCCCCTTGAAGATTAGTAAGGGAATAGAAGAAATTTCCTTCCCTATCTATGGGAGTCACACAAAAATGAAGGGGATGAAGGGTGTGATTAGTTTAGAGTAGTACTAAATGACCCAAAGGCATGTACCAGATTGAATGCGTTTTATCTATTGACTTAGCTTATAAATAACTGAGAAAGAAAGGAAATATGAGTCTACCAAATTTATTTGAATTTTTACTCAGCCATAACATTCTACAGAATTCAGTAATTTCAGAAGAGAATATTAACATAAAAAATTGCTCAGAAAGATACAATTATAAGTTTTGAACACATAGTATTGTTGAATCAAATAACCCAATTACAATCATCACCGAAAAATGAAGTATTTAAAAAATTTCAATTGATGTAACTGGAGACAGTGTTTAATAGACCAGGGAATGGAGAACAAAAAATGATCCCAGCAAAGTTTCACTTGATATATTGAGAGAGCCACTTAAAGCCATCTCCGTATCCCATCTTGCGGACGATGCTGCACATGAACACTTCAAGAGGCCTAAGATTGGACTCTGTAATATTGATCTTTCCCTTGCCTGTGGTAAAATTGGTCAAGCCTAGACTATACCGTAGCTCGTCTTCAGAAGCGGCATATGGAATGTCAATCTTATTGCCTAGCACAAGAAATGGAACATTTGCCAAGGCTTCATCTGAAAGAAGGGCATCAAGCTCCTTCTTTGATTCTGCAAACCTCTCTTTGTCATATGCATCAACCAAGTAAACAACACCATCCACCTGAGTAGCAACATATGAGTAAAACCCTGAGCGTTGCCTGAAAATTCTAAGCAGCAGTGTAATCACTTCGATTTAAAATTTGTTTCCAAGAAGCATGTGCAATGAATTAAAGTGGAACATTTAGTCACTAACTTGCAAGAGTAGTATAAGTAGAATATGAGTTATATTAGACAACTTCAGAAAAAATTTATAAGACCCAATATATGCTTGAATTGGCGAATGTTGATTGTTCATGCATCTAAGTACCAAATTGTAATTACTAAACTAACTTGAAGCTAACAATAACCAATGACTCTCCTCTCTCAAGGAGAAAATATATCAATCTCCAACTCCGGCTTCTCATACTTCAAAAGAATGAACAGTTCTCTCAGAGAGTATAATAGTTATCCTTGTCCGCAATTTATGGAGATCTTGTACTAGTTCCTCCCACTCCTCCTAATGTGTTCTTTTCTTTCTAATCCATCAGGGAAAAATATGGACCTGTTTGGACAACTACGAGCAAAAGTGTAAAACACCTCCCTCAAGATTTAAAAGGATGCTGCAAGCAAAACTTCCGATGTATATATCTGCCTCCAATGAATCAGATAAATACAAGGAGCTTTATCTGATATTATGAATGCATATCAGGTCAGAAAGTGCATATGAAATCTACCCAGTTGTTAGTTGGGTTGCAAACTATATATAGGCAGGAATAATGGATCTTGTAAATTTTACGTCGCCACAATCCAAAAGAATCTACATGTTGGGAAAATTCAAATATTTTCAAACTAGCAACACAAGATCAAAAGCTAAAAGAGTAGAGAACAAAACAACTCATAATTGAAAGCTGAACCTCCAAATATGAAGTAATGAAAAGCCAACAACAATGGTGCAAGACAAAGTAGTTTATACTTTATAGGAGAGGCGACAACCATTCCATGTATTGGAATATATGTGTAAAAAATGCTGTATCACCGGAATCAAATGAAGTTGAGAGATAGAACTGTTAGAACATCTTAGTTACAGCATAGTCTTACCAAATGCAATTGTGGTTCAATCAAAGACTAACATGTTTCAAGGACCAAGAATATAACAATAAACTATCCAACTGAAAGCAAATCTGCACAAAGGTATTGTCAAAAGCCATGTGAAAAGCAAGCACTGTTAATATTATATTGCGGGGAAAGTAGATGATAGTTTATTTAAATAAAGTGATAACAAAGCGAGCCTACTTTAAAGCAAACCACCACCATATCCTCCTCTTCAGGAACTACAAATCACATTAAGTAGATCATTGCAACTAATAATTGATTAGCAATCATCAACCATAGGTTGAAAGATCATGACATGTAAACATAAGGAGAATAACCTTTGCATAATAATCTTTCCAGACTCTGCGAGCGATTTGATGACCACCCAAATCAAAAGCCTTAAACTTGATCTTCCCAATGCTTAGTTCCTCCGAAGTGGGGTGCTGGGTTGGCTGGTGCTGAACTAATCTCTACAATAAAATTAACAATCTCACATTAAAACTCTTGAAAAGCATATATAAAGGGAAACAAATCAACAGTCAATTACTGTTAAGTAACAACAACCTCGTCTTTCAGCATGTGAAGGAGGGTGGTCTTTCCGGCGTTGTCGAGACCCAGGAAAAGAATCTTGGCTTCCTTTTGCCAGAGACCCAAAGAAGATAGAATGCCATAGAACCAATCAAAGAAGAACATGTTTTCCCTGCTTTGGATTGTTTGTTCAAATCCAAACCAGAACTCAAAAGAACCCGCAGAATATATTTGAATCTGCGGGAGAAAGTTCTAGATGAATGGTTGAGGAATAAGACGAAACCTAGATCCCACAGAGATCCTAGATCGTCTGTCTTGTCTTTATTGACATGCAGGAGCTAAATTCAGCGTTGGCAACGCATGTGGTGGGTGGAAGTGGGAACAACTCAACAAAAGCTGTGTTTCTGCAGAACAGGACAAAATTTGATATGCCAGCTTCATCGCGATTTCAATATACCGATTGATCTAACAGGAATGACACATACGGGCCTAGTTTACCAAGCGCAGAGACAGCGTATGCAAGAGGGTGTCTAATCTGGAATTTTGGGTGAATTTGCAAATCTATCCGCTGTAGAAATGAGCAGACGATGAAAATTCGTACAGAAAAAGTTATGATCAAATTTTCAATTTAATTAAAAACAAATAAGTCATTTTGTAATATTTGAACAGATAAATATTTTTTGGTTGAAGATAATTTTTTTTGGTGATAAACATAAAATCATTGTTGTACGGCATCACCTACTAAAAAATGATATATATATATATACATAATTTGTAAATTTATATATAGGTCAAATTGTTATAAAAAATGTGCCTTGATATAAAATTAAAATGGAACAAGAACATTTTTTATTTTTTTAGAAGAGTATAATCTACTAATACTTTTAATTTAACATAAAAAGATAAAAAGAAAAATTTTGACACTTTCAACAAGCTAATCCATGTGCCGTAACAAGTAAACAACTTTTTTTGAGCACTAAGTTCACATTTCATAATTATAACACAACATGTGACTAATGTCTTCAACAAACTCAACACAAGTCTTCTACTATCTACTCCTAAGTTGCTCCCTTGACTTTTTCTAAGTTGTTTTCCTTGACAAAATGTCTTCACCTATTGACACAGCCGAAGAAGTCTTTTGCTAGTTTTTCCTAAGCTGCTCCCCCGACCTTTCTTGATTAGTTTTCACAAACAACTTCTAACACCCTTGATTGAATAGTAAGCATTCCACATTTACACCACCAAACTATCAATGAAGTTACTCTCTAATTATACTCATTGTAGCATCAAATCAATAACACTTGAAATAAGTTTTCAACACTACCAAAGAGGGACCCCATTAAGCAAACTACACCAGGTTAGGATATCACTCCCTTTCAAGCTAAAAGCTAATTAAACTTTCAACTTATTACAAATTAAACACCCAAGATCAATAGAACACAACAAAGGCAAATGACTAAAGTCAACCTACTCACATCTTAACACTTCACACACTAAACAACAAGGTTGTATATGTAACTTGATAGGCTTCCCAAAACGTAGCAAATCATAACACACGAATCATGACAACCAACTAACCCTTGACAACTTCAGCAACACAAATGGTCCAAGCACTTGTGTGTGTAATTACAAGGAACACTGACAAATTTAGAGCAAAAGTACAAAGATAATTGAGGACTAGCACAACTGGTGGGAACATCCATGGCCCATGTTCATCCATCTTCTGTTTCTCCAGAAAAATCCATGGAGTAAATAGGCAAAGCCAAGGACTAACATAATACATCACAAATACAAGATTCAACTTGAGACCCTTCCTCTTAACAAAAATCTCCATGAAGATAAGTCTTAGAGGTCCACCAGCAACCCCACCCATTTGGTAAACTACGCTAATCTAGTTCTTATTGGTCTCTCCATAAGAAACTACTAGAACACCAAAACTTATCAGTGACATGATTAATAGCATATATACAACTCATTTCCACGAGTCCCACACTAAACATAAACACAGCTACAGGCATAATTACTTTTAACATTTGTGCAAATGCAACAAAAATATACAGGTAAGTAGTATTTCCCAACCAAAGAGTCATTGCAAACATAGCCCCATGTGGCACAACTAATGAAGCATATATTTCAAGGTTCATTCCTTCCTCAACCTTATTTCCAAACAAAGATAATTAACACCGACTTCTAAGATAACCAAAATAAAAATGCCAGTTGCATCAAGTTTGCCACTATCAATACACCTGCTCTCAAGAAAGACAGTAGGGTGCTCCATGCTCCATAGAAAGAATACAACTAGTTGACCTTTTTTTCATCCATGTTGTAACATATCTTTCACGATGAGATGATATACAATGAACAAATCCAAGATGACTAGAGAACTATTGTATCTTTATTTTTGCTGCTGTAGTAGCTAATGTCCTCCCATATAAAGAAATAGGCATACAGGATTTTACCTTAGAAAAAGCTTTGAATTTCTTCAACAGATCTCTAGTCATGGAATCAATCCTACAAATCATCCCATCTTCACCACCTAAAACTACATGATTCTCCATTTTCACAAAAAGAAATTATCAAAGCTGTTAAAGTTCAAAAATTTATAAAAAGCTAGTATAGCAAAATCTTCTCATAACCCATCATCAAATCGACCTTAACCTGATCATCTAGATCAGAATACACGAATACCCACTTTGAAATTGATCCAAAACTCAAACTTTAAGAGAACAGAAACGGGAATTGGCATCGCCATTTTTTGCTTACTCTCTTTACATCTATAAATCGCACAGGTTCAACCGTATGTCTCATGACCCACCATGCTTCTATTGCACCACTTTGATTTGGGTGGCAAGAGAGGACTTCAGAGACACAAAATCACACCACAAGACCACGAAATTGCACTTGTTTGATTTTCTCCACACAAAATTGCAACCTATGGAGCCATATCCAAGTCCTTTCGACTTTCTCTTTCACCCTTTACGCCTCACCGTGTTGCTACAGGACTGAAATACAACTTGCCAGCATCAAATGCAAGATGCTGACCCTTCTACAACCTCCTTGGTTGCAAAAATACTAAGAATCATGACCTACATTCTCATCAGTATGCCGTAGCTCTCTTGCCACAAAGAAGAGAGAGAGAGAGAGAGAGAGAGAGAGAGAGAAAGAAAGAAAGACGATAAGGAGAATGGCAGCCCAAAGTCTTATTAGTGGATGCGTTTTGGGGATTTAAGTTTTTGAAAATTTGGAAATTAGGGTTTTAGAGGGTTTTGAGGATTTAGGTTTCTGAAAATTTAGGAATTAGGGTTTATAGTTGGAGTTTTCAAAAATTAAAGTAGGGTTTTGATGGGTTTAGGTCGAAAATTTCAAAAGTTAAAATTTAGAAATTAAGCATAAGATTTAAGGTTTTTCTAAATAGGCAATGACAAGAAGAATGATTTTTTTTTTATTTTTAAAGCCTAAATTACGATTAGGATTCAAGGTAGATAATATATTTACTCTGATATGATATTAGAATTTTAGTGAGAAAGAATACAAAGAGAAGGATAGAAAAAATGGAAGACATAAACTCAGAATCTCAAAAGTTCCTTACAAAGCATAACTCTTAAGTCTTTATTTATAAAAGAATTAACTAATACAATGACATAAATGCCCTCACACTACAAGTACACACATGATATGAATGCTAACTAGATAATATCCTTTAACAATGATGGCAATAATAGTAGTACTATTGATAATAATAGTAGTAGCATGGCTAACATGTCCACGTGAAATGTCATGGCATGACTAGCATGCATGCTTGAGGTGTCATGGCATTGCCTATATGCCCACTTAGGAAGGTTCTATTTGCATGCTCATACAACATAATAATTGTGATAACAATGGTGTTTGTGAAAGTAATGATAGTGATAACTATGATAATGGTAATAATGATTATCTGAATATAGCAATGATAGTAATAACAACAGTGATGACAGTGATAGTAATAATAATAATAATGGTATTGACAGTGATAATAATAAAGATAAATTAAGAATTTTTAGTTGCAATATTAAAAATTTGAATTGAATATTTTATAATTAAGAGTGTTTTGAAAAATAGTACAATATTTTGCAAAAATTAATGTTCAATGAAATAAGAGAATCATAAATTTTTAAAAATACTCATTTGAAATCTTACTCCTAGTTATAAAATTCCTAAAAATAAAATTTAACATGAAAGTTTGAAATTTTGCATATCAAACACACTCTAAGAAAATAATGAATTAAGTTTTATTGCTAGTAATTGCATACCTTGATTTTGTTTTGGGATATATATATATATATATATATATATAATTTGTTTTATTATTTATACTTTTTTAAAATATATGAAACTTCTTTGTAAACATTGGCAAAAAGAGGGGATGGGGGAAACTCTGGAGGTTTATTTTGGTTTTTGGGCTATACGGCATTTTTTATCAAAATTTTGGTGCCTATGTGTTTTGCAGGCGTACAAACCTCCCACCCTGATGGGCTGGTCCAATTCTAAACCCAGAAATTAATCACTCCCAGGCCCCAAATTCAAACACAAAAAGGGTATTATCGTCATTAGGGAAGAAAATGTCTTTTCCTTAGGGCTTCCTCCCAACTCACAAGGTCCTATATAAGAGACCGTCTGTTTCTTCTACAATTCCGCCTGTTCTGCGGAAAACCCTAGTCAAGATTTCTTCCCCGGGGTTCGTTTTGCTCACTTACTCTCGTACTCTTCAAATTCACAGCAGTATCTTCCATTTGATTAATCTTGGTGTCTATTTGTTGCAGAGATGGCGAAGTCGAAGAACCACACAGCTCACAACCAGTCCTACAAGGCACACAAGAATGGGATCAAGAAGCCTAGGAAGCACCGCCACACTTCCACCAAAGGGGTATTCTCAATTCTCTGTTTTTACTGACTCATAATTTCTTATTTTCCAAAAAATTGGGCGGTCATAATCTATTATAGAAAATTGATTGTAGATGGATCCCAAGTTTCTGAGGAACCAGAGGTACGCCAGGAAGCATAACAAGAAGAGTGGTGAAACAGCTACGGAAGAAGAGTAAATTTGCATTTTAAAATGGAGCTATTAGGAGTTCTCAAGTAGCTTAGTTTTCTTGTTTAAGCTCCATCTGCTATTCGCGTTATCTTTTGTGTTGGATTGATCTTCAGTAGTATAGTGATCTTAATGGTTTCTACTTTCTGGGCATCAACCAATTCAGAGAAACAGCAGTACTGTTTTTTCTCGCTCTTGTTATAGACACTTAAATTCTATCAAGTTTTTTTTTTTTTTGGGTGTCACTGCAATTGTTAAATTTTTGGTTTTGCTATTGCAATTGTTAAATTTTTCATCTGGTTTGATAACCTTCACGTTAGATGGTGTCGTTTCCGAGTTCATTTCGGAAAACGGAGCTGCATTAGCTTTTATTTTAGAGTTGTCATTTCTGAGTTGTGTCCGACTATTCTCTCTGCAAATAGAGCATTTTGTCAGGCATTCTACTTACCATGACATGGAATAATAATTTTTATGACATAGTATTATAATTTTTCCACATCATTCAAATGTTTGGGTAGGATTTAGAATTTTAGGGATTAAAATTTAATATTTTAGGATATACGGTTCTATAATTTAAGATATAGGGTCCGAAGTTTTTGGGGGTTTATGGATTAAAAGGCTTAAGATTTCAGGTTTATCGTTTTTGTCATTTCGTTTCTTCCTATTGTGTATCAGTGTTTTGCTCTTTTTATGATTCGTTCTTTGAATTTTGCATGGTTGGCTTTCACGGTTCATTATCTCAATTTGTTACCCTCCAAGGAACGCCAATCCATTAGGAATGCTGCTTTATCATCCAAACAAATGAGGGGTGGTTTGGCAGATTTTGTTTTGGACACTTCAGAAACTGCTCTTCGGATTTGAATGTTCTGTCTTTATTTTTTTTTATTTGGGTTTTATTATCTTTTTTTGCCTATATTAAATATATTTTATGAATTTTTTTTTTACTTATTTTTGCTTAATTTTGTATCTTTTTTCTTTTATTTTTCTCTTACTCTGAATCCTTCAAAGAATGCTTATCCCACTCTTGGAAGGACAGCCTAGTATTGCAGTTTTTGCTATTTATTCTATTTGAATATTATCAAATATTTATTTATAAAATTTTAATTTATTAAATTTATTAAATTTTATGAATTAAATTAAATAATCAAGTATTGACTGATGAGGTAGTCTGCTGCAAATAATTTTGTCAGTGCCTCAGTGGATCAGTAATGAGTAAATAGGACCCATGCGCTAGTTAGAGAAGTTTAAGTTCAAGCTCCATGCGTGGATTTCTTGTCTATTACCCAAAAAATGACCTGTTTCGTATCAACTTAAAATGGTTATTATTCTAAAATTGAATAGTTATCATTGATTATAAGGTCACTTCTACAATGCAAAGTACATATTATTTTGTACTAGTGAAATATATGTTTTTATTAATATTTGGTCTTGAAATTTGATTAAATTAAATAAAGAATGAGATTAGAGTTCCGATTACATGTCACTTCTGGTTTAGATTAATATTAATTTTAGTACTGAATTTTATAAACTCAATTAGATATTTAATGTATAGTATATGAATTAGATGATAGTATACTTTGACCTATGAAAATGGCCCGCGGCCAAAATTGTGGGTGGCAAAGCTTAATTAAACGTTGGGATTAACGCTTTGATTATTGCTTTTATTAATATTCCTCATTTTTATATCTTCTCTTTAGAGTAATTTAGTTCTGCTATGCATTATCATTTAAATAAATTGTACATACATTAAAGAAAGGAAAATTTATTTTTAGCTCAATGGTTTTTGAAAGAACAAAGTTAAGGGCAAATAATATAAAAAAAATTATCAATTATTAAAGTTTAAAATTTTTTGGGTTGGCATGTAGCATACTTTGGATTGAAGTAAATGAAAAAGAAAGTCTTAAATAATGTACGTAAGTTTTTTTTTTTTTACCAAAATTTATATATATATATATATATATATGCACACATAAATTTTTTAATTTAATAAAGATGCAATAATAAAATTTGTATGAATTCATCTAAATTAGTATAAACTTGTACCTAACTAAAGTTTCAGCTCTAGTGGCTCAGTTGCTAAATTTTTCTGAACTCAACTGAGTTTAATCCATATTTTTTATCTTTCTTAAGTTATTTTAACTCATATAATATCAAAAAAAAAAAAAAAAGGCTTCAATCTCAACTATCCATTTTACTAAGTCTATAACAATAATAATTGAAATCTTTCTACACTAAATAAGGTCCACTACATGCATTATACATCATCATAAAATTTTATTTAAAATCAAAATTTTAAAAGTATTATTCAATCCTATTTTACCAATTCTAATGGTAAAAACTAATTAACTAATAAATTACATGTAATAGAAGACCTTTATTATAGTGTTATAGAAAAAATCTTGCTCAACAAAAATGTGCTATTAATGGCTTACAAAAAACTATATAAGTCATTAAATAGTTGGATTGTATAATTTAATTTATAAAATTTAATAAATTAAATAATTAAAAATTTTAAAACTAAATATTTAAATTTTTATTTAAAATTAAAAGAACTATGAAGTTTATATTCTCTTGCATACTTTTGAAGTAACATGGAAAAAAAAAATTAGTTCATCCTTCATACTCTAGGTCACTATTAAAATGGATCGACAGAAGATCCACCTTACAGAACAGCATACTAAAGATCGATGCAAAACAATTTTTTCTTCAATAGAGAAACTGTCTTCCTTAGACTGCAAACTTGTGGATTGCAGAACTTCGACAGCCATACCAATAATTGATTGATTGACTGTTTCATTAACACCCATGCAGACAGACAAACTGATCAAGGACTGGTTCCACGCTTTATCAGTTGATCGAGCGCATCAACATGGTATATTTCATAACCATTTTGAAGGAAATATTTATTTAGAGCACAAGGATTGGTTCAAAACTCAAACACTCCCTGTACCGTATAAAAAAAAAAAAAAACTCAGGCACTCCGAGAAACAGGCCACTCGAAGGCCCCTTATTTGAAGCACCGTTCACTAAGAGAAGAAACTAGCTTCTGAATCGCAATAATAATGAACACAAGAATCTTTGACAAGCACTAACTATACTAAGAATATAAGATATCAATAATCCTAATATAGGGCGTCCATCCAATTTCAGGCCATCAGCCGAGTCGCTCAAACGATTCTCTCTTACGTGCTTGTGAATGTGCTGATCTCTTCCGCATGAAGGTGTGTAATATCTTGGAACTCCCTAGTACAAGCAAATTTCTTCAAAAATTTATAGTCTGGGTAGATTAGACTGCGACTGGTTTACTTACTGGGCTAGAAGCTTGTGCTTTAACCTGCCTCAGTAAATGACGGCGAATATTAATGCACCGGGTACAATAAACTAGCCGTGTGTGTGTAAACACGTGTGCAAGTAAGTCGTGTGTCTCAACTCTTATTTTCTCCATTTTCCATAAAAATTAATCATATATAACCCCTCCCCTCTAATAACCTTTTAGGAAATTGTAATCAAAAGAGAAATTTTGGGTGAGGCAGTTTGCTTGGCTTATATGACAACTATGATTTAGTCAATGCCTATCTTTTAATTCTCTTACCATCCAGACAGAGAATACGAAGGCTCACCTTTGCTGATTTAAATAGCTCATCAAGCACCTCAGACAAAGTTGGATGTGCATGAACTGCAAATTTTATGTCCTGCATTGCACCAAACAATGGTGAAACTTATCTGAAAGACAGGGAGATTATGTTGTGGCTATCAACAAGTAAATTTATCAAACATGGAAAAATTACTTGTTTGTCAAAGTAATTATTTTGGCCAGTAGAATAAATAAATTCCAGGTGCACACACAAATGACAGTCATGGCGGGAAAATTCACCTGAATACGTGTCCCCAATGCTATTGCGTTTGATGCTTCATGGATGAGATCAGCAGCGTGCAACCCAAAGATATGAACTCCTAGTATCTCTCCATTGTCAGGTCTGTATATCAACTGCTTGAGAACAACGGAAATAACAGTCACCAACCCATGAAGCTGATAAGAACAAAATAATTTTGCTTCTACAGAGAAAAGATAAAATTGCAGAACAAGTATAGTAGGATTTCCTACTCTCAAAAAACCAAATAACTTTCTTGTACCACCAATGTAAATCTTTGGTAGAGAAGTCGTCAGCAACATACACTTACATCATGTTCTGCATACAAATAGCATTACAGGAGAAAGATATAACCTTGGCAAGTCCTTCCCCTTCGTTTTCTGCTAGGGCCTTTGTGTTAGCTTTGAAACTTGTTTTGGCAACACTTACTTCAAAACCCTCTTTTTCACCTTTCTCCCTTGCTTGAGGCTGCAAATATTATATGTTTAGTGACAACTCATAAGTTAATTGGTTGGAAATAAAATGAGCATCCAATAACTGATAGAGAAAGCAGGAGAAGGGAAGAGGGGAGAGTTAACTGCATGTAAAAACAAGAACTCAGTCAATACAATATTTATGCTGGATACAAACATAGAAGTTTCATATATACCTCTGTCAATCCAACCATGCTGATTTCTGGATGAGTGAAACAAGCAGCTGGGATACTTAAATGATTGAGTACATAATCTCTTCCAATGACTTGTTCAACCACTGTCAGACAATTTTTTCATCAAGCAAAATGGGAGGGGCAAAAGACTCGAATATTGTAGCAAAGTCTTAGAAGGCAGGGTACAGTTAGATTACTTGCTGTATGTGGCCTTTGAATTTGGTTACTTGCTGTACAAGTAACTAAGCTAGTTCCCAGGTTTAAGTGCTATTACTAGGTATACAAGAAGTTAAGATCAATTGTCTCTTGCTTTGTAATAAAATTGTAAAAATAAAGTGTATGGTTCCTAACTTGAATTAAGTTACAGTAGGCCTTTCTTCCTAATTTGTTTAATTCTCTTTCTCAACCTCTTTCTTCTCTACATATTTTACGTAAAGTTACATAAGTTAATGCTTACCCGAAATTCCTTGCGCACTGGCAGCATGAGCAAGCATCATCTTGCCATTTGCATCACCAATACAATATAAATGAGGGACCTACCATTCCCAATCCTATTTCAGTAACAATAGGTCACAACCAGAAAAGGGAAATTTGTGCAAAAGAAATTATGAAACAAACCAGATTGCCATTGGCATCAGTTACTTGCATGCGCTCATCCACAGGAACAAAACCACGCTGTGTTACAACATCAATCTGCAGGTACAACATCAGTGAAATTATATAATTACTTCCTTAAGGGAAAATTTTACATTTAAAAACACATGCATTGGAAAGACATACGTTCTCCAAGCCCAGACCTTGTGTGTATGGAGCCCTTCCAGTTGCTATTAGTGCTGCATCGACCTGTAGCAAAGAAAACACAATAGCTTGTACTAAATCCAAAAGTGATTAAATACTCAGGCAAAAACAATGATTAAATGAAAGATTAATTAGTGATCTAAACTCAGATTCTCAGTTTGGCTCACCACAGCTAAATGCACTCATACAGTTCATTCTATGCTAAATAGCTGGCCAGTACATTAACTACTTTCAGCTTTTGTAAAAGTAATATAAATTCATTGACAAGGTCTCATGCCATGGGACTTTACTACAAGGATTCAAGGGTGTGCTAAGAAACTTATTACTAGAATTAATAACTAATAGTGAAACTAAACAATTTTGGATGAGCTAGTTTCCTCCACAAACAAGATTTCCAATCTAGAATAGGCAATTCACATCATTTTGTCCGTTTTTTATTTTGATCAAATTGAACAGCTGAAAACAACTAAGATAAAATTTACCTCCAAAGTGTCCTTAGCTTCCTTGGTCTTTGCATCAATGAGTTCAATGATGACTGGTTTTCCATCCCGTGCAGGTGTGATCTAACATCAGTACTTTGGCAAGTCAGAGCAACCAGCCAACAAGTAGTCAATCAAGCAATTAGAAGATGTAGTTACCTTGGTTGCAAAAACTCCGGTATGATAGTCAATCTTACGAGGATTTATTAGAACCCTCTGAGCCAATTTGCTAATTTCAGGATCAAATCCAGGCATAAGCTGATCTAAAGCTTCAACAAAAGTAACCTGCAGAATACCATTATTACAAATAGAGAAATAATATAAAACATTAAACATATGTTGATTTCTTGACTGGTAAAAGTTTAAAGAAGAATATGATTTTACACACAAATTTTTTATGTCATCAAGATTGCATTGAAAATCAATCAATTAGAATTACTTCTAAGAAGAAAAAGCAATGGAGAGTATAAAAATAAAATATCACAAAGAGTGCTACCTCACTTCCAAGTGCTGTATATACATCACTGAATTCAAGGCCAATATAACCACTTCCTACAATAGCTATCCAATCAGGAACAGACTCCAGTTTGAGTGCATGGTCACTGGTAATCACAGTCTTTCCTGCAGGTAATTTACCCAGTGAATTTTTAAGTAATTACAAATCTGACAAGAAATCAGCAGATGGTAGACAAGAGAAATACAAGGTGTGAATTTAAAGGCAAGAGTATCAAGCTTGGAATATAAATTAGAGTGATAATGTCTCCCTCTAATGGATATACAGGAACAGACTAAATTGTATAATTCTACGGTTAATGTCAGCTAAATTATTAGTAAAATAGCTGTACTCATTTTATAAGCTCTATGATCCAAAAAAATTAGGACAAAGGGGTTTTCTTGATTTTTCAATTGTCAAAAGAGATGCTGACTCTTATGGTCCACTTCACACCCTTAGGTCCATGGACTGCACAATCGAAGATAGGCCAATCCATTCCCCTATAATCCTCAACATTTGCATTTGCAGAAGCAAGTTTCCATGTTCTTATTCTTTTTTCCCCTCTACTTACCTTTTTTTTTTTTTTTTTTCCTTTTTTGATGACCAAGAAAGTCAAAATCCTAGTTCCGCATCAATTTGCCAGAAAGATTAAGTGGATTCTTGGTGATACTATTTGAATGACAACATACTGAATATAAAACCTTCTATGCACATTTGAATAGCTTCAAAAGTCTATATATTATCAATTATTCAAATAAAAAATTAAGTAACTCTGGTACCAAAATGATCACTTCTTTTTTCCATTACATGACAGCCACCTTTCTCCACAGCACTCTATTAATGTTCTTGGAGTGTCTTGTGAGTTGTGACTTGACATAATGCTTATCATACATAGAAAATCCACCTCAGATTGTCATAGCAGGAAGACATACCTCTACGTTCACAGAACAGAGAGGGACCAAAACGAAGTAGGAATTATAAAATAACAATGCTGTGTAGAGAAAACATAAATATGTACCATCAACTTCAATGCCCTTAGGAACGAAAGGAACAGAACCAGTTGCAATGATGATATCTTTTGCAGTTACTATGTTGTTGGAAGAGCCAACTTTCACCTTTTGAGGACCCTGCATGGAAACATAAACAAGATGGGAAACGAAGACATTCCCAATTTCTTTAACTTTATGATTTAAGGCGAAGACTTGGCTAATATCAATCGGTTCATTTTCCCTAGGTGACAACATTAATATTTATCTATGATACTTAAGACTCCACTCAGAGCATAATATGTCACTTACCAATATTGTTCCAAAACCTGTAAGTATGTCTACTCCAAGTGCCTTCAATGAGTTGGTCAAATTACTACGAATTTTTGAAGCAAGATTGCTGGCATGATCGGCCACTCCTTGTCTGTCATACCCAGCAGAAGAAACCTGAAAAAAGCCAGCGAAGACAATTGATCGTGGAATTAATATCTCCACCATGGATTATATGTTAATTACATCACAGCATTAGCCAACAGCTGTGGCTTCTTAACCAAACATTATACCTGTAAACCCAAGGACTTTAAGTGATGATCACTCTGTAATTCTCGCATACGGCCACTTACAGCCAAAAGAGCTTTAGAAGGAACACAACCTCTGTTTACACATGTCCCTCCTATCACGCCTCCCTCAACAATGGCTGTTTTCAAACCCTGTAGTCACAGTGATATTAAGGTTCCATGACGAACATAAAATAGAGTTTACTATGCCTACAACCAACAACAGCGATTTCTAGATTTGTATTATATTCATACAGACTAATCTACATGTTATGTGCAAGAAGCACACTGAGTAGTTGAACTTCTTGTATACAATTTGACTATTAATATATTAAAATAAGCATCCATGACTACAACTGCCTCTTCTAGAAATACACAAAAGAAACGTTGGCCTGAACTAGTTGGATCTACGCACTTTTAGTAAAACGTCCATATACAAGTTACTTCGTCATTTACTTCTCTATGAAGCAGATGGCTCAGTCGATAATAGGAAGTGAAATCAAATTTAAGGATCGGCTTTCAATTACATATTTCCAAAGATGGTTCTTGACCAAAAATTCCTTTTTCGAAAGGATGCCAATCTGAATTCATAGCCCAGATATGAATATCACAGTATACTCACAAGTCCGACCAAATCAGGAACGCCAATTACCGATTGAAGCACAACATTCATATTACCTTCTCGACAGCATGAAGAGCGGCGCCATGGCCCCCAACACCAGCTCCAATAATCAACAAATCATAATCAAATGATTTCGGAGGGTTCCCATTGTCGGACGCCATAGCCAATACTTGCTTGGACCGTCTACTAAGGTCGTGAAGCTGAACTCTTTGATTAGCATCATAGCGCTTGAGCGAACAAAAACCCAACGCTTCCCGCCTCAAACCACAGAATCGGAGGTTCAAAGGCCTGCCAGTGGTGACCGGAAAAAAGTGAGAGGTAGAATGTGATCTGGAAATGGCGGCAGCTGAGGAGCCGGGAGAGAAGGAAAATGAAAGCGAAGACTGCATTTTGGAGGAAGAGGAAGGGAAGGAACGATGGCGATGGGGAAATGAATAGATGAAAACAGAGATCTGAGAGAGAATGTGAGGTAGGACTTACAAAAGGTTTTGGAGGCAGGAGTGAGACTGACCTCGAGTAGTCCGTTGGCAGTTAGAAGGAAAGCCGGAGCGGAGATATCAAAGAGCAGCGGATAAACCACTCCTGTGTACTTTGCACCCTGCGTTGTTTCTTGTTCCCTCCTCCTAAACCACAAACGACTGTTCACGCCGTTTGGCCGTGCGACAGCAGACATTCAATAGCCAAGTTTAGATTAGCTTTTAAAATAGATGAATATAAAAAATAAAATATTAGTGAATACTTATATTTTTTAAAAGATTCTTTGGATGCATCCCTTTGTGTTGATTTGCCCTTCAGTTTGAACTCGAAATAGGTTGCTAAGAGACCATCAAAATCACTAATGGCTTGTTTGTGTTTATAATGTGAGTGGGGTCATCTAATCGCCAAGCTTTGGATAAATGGACAAATCAAATGAGATTCCACAGAGAGTGTAGATTTTATTTAAGGTTTAGAGATTAATTAAGGAATTAAGAAAAATCATGAAGAATGAAAAAGAGAATAAGTGAGGCAAATATCATATTTGTGAATGGTTAAGGCAGGAATCATGTGGAATCCTCCATGCGGTGAGGTAAGGTGAGAGAAAACTAACATTATCTGTGCAGTTTTTACGCAAATTTAATCTTATCAAATATTTGTGTTTTGATTGAAATTTAAGAAAAATATATAAAAATTAAAAGTTTTATTAAATAATCATCTTATTTTTTTAAAATTATTTTTCTATAAAAACTTAAAATTATATCATTAAATACTCTCTTAAGTAAAAATTTAATAAAGATAATAGTTTTAGTAAAAGTAAAAAATTTAGTTAAATATTTAATAAGGATAATAATTCTAATAAATGTAAAAATAAAAAATAATTAATATTATTTTAATTTAAAAAAATAACAACAAAAACGGAAGAACAAAAATGCTTTAAAATAATAAATTAAATAAATAAATAATATTTACAAAAAATAATTTAAAATATTAAATTTATTAAAATTTACAATAAATTTATAATTATATTTTAATTTTATAATAATTCTGTTCCACATATTTCGCCAGACAACATTCTGTTATCTGTGTCAGTTTTTATGATAACAAAGATGTTACTATGGGTGTTGGTCTCCAGCAAACAAAACCGATCACAGAAGTGCCAATTATAGGACAAGTGCAACAAAATTCTTTTTTCGGAGGCCTACTAACAGAAATGGTAGTTTAAGGTTTTGGACTTATGTTTTATGTTCATATCTCTTGTATAAAGAGAAGAGACAGACGAAGGTAAAAGATAAAAAAAAATTTATTTAAATTAATGTCATCTGATAAACATATTTAAAAATATAAATTTAAAATGTTGAAATAATAGAGCTGGCCTACTAAATTAGCAAGTGCAATTATGTTTTAGGGTCTTGCTTATTTGTTCGTAACAAAAAAAAAAACTTTCTGATTTTTTTAGCCTTTTTTTTTCTATTATTATATTTTTAACTTTTATTTTTCTATATCTCTTTAACAGTATATCTTGATTTTAAATCTCAAAATCAAAAGAATTTTGATCCTTTCAAAATCAGATCCCAATCTCTAATTGAAACACTCTCAAACCTATTGTTTTTGTATAAATGTTTTCGAATTTGTCTTATGGGAGATAAAAACCCCAAATCAATAGTTATGTGACAACAATGACGCTAACATGAGTGAAACATAATTGTTCTAGAGGCTCCAATGCACATGCAGATGGGCGAAGGGATCAGACTTTGACCACCCTGGATATTAATATGAGTGAAGCTAGACCTTTTGAGGAACAAAAGCTTAAATACTTTAGATTATGAAGTCAGCACGGTAAGAATTATCTACATTTCAAGTAGGGATATGGATGAATAGTTGAAATTCAAATACTAGAAATCGTTTTTGTTGGAAAAAGTAAAATTATTTAATTTTAGATTTTAATAAAAAATAATTTCATGCAATAAAAATAGAGATATTTGTGGTACACTGTAAAAAAATCATTCTACATTAGGTTTTATATATTTTAAAATGTAATGTGCATTTTATTAAAAAATATAAGTTGATAAATATAAATAAATAACAAATTAATGATCTTAAATTTAAAATATAATTATTTCTTACTCTATTAAAAGCAAAAATAATATCTTTTTATTAATTATATTTTTTTATAACTTGGGAGACTATTCTGTTTCTAGTTTTCTACCGGCATGAAACGACATGCTATTGTACTAAGTTAAAGTAACAGCCCAGGCTCTATTCATTCGGTGCTACACGCGTTCGTGTGACGCACTCGTCCGTGAACTTAGATGGTGTAACATGATTGGTCGCGGTAACACTCCCTTTGATCCACGTGCTAATTATATTCTTCGGAAGCCAATCAGAAGAATTCTGTCTGCGTACTTCAAAAGGGCCCGTACTCACTCACTCCCTTGTCATTGAATTGCCCACAACGGAAGCGCGCTCGCCGCCTGGATAAAAACTATGCGCGGGCATTGACGTCAATGGCGTATTCGTAATTTCAGCACAAACCCAGGGGCCTTGCTGGGATTCGGCCCTACTAATACATCCGTAATAGTTTTGTGCTTCCCTTCTGCTTAATGGAAGGTCGGGGACTCACTTGCGCAGAGAAGAATATCAAAGAGGAGAGAGAATAGAGAAAGTGAGACGGGTGAGAGAGAGCCGAAAGTTCACGCTGCTACGTTAATGGCGGTTAGGGTTTCCTGTTGATCCCCCGAAACTCAATTCCCTTACTGTAATTATCTTCTCTCTCATTCTCCTTCTCCTCAAAACCCTAAGTTGAAGGCCCCAAGATTCAGTATCTCCGTTTTGGCTTTGGATTTTGAATTGCGCATAAAGTAACTGTGATGGGCGCGCCAGAGAAATCACAGGCTAACGCCAATTCGATGCAGGCAAGTCTGCTTTCTTGTAATTGAAAACTTTCAGCTTTGCCCTAGATAGTAGTTAATGCAGATTTTTTCTATTCGATGTTGGAGTCTGAGATTGGTCCTTGACTCCTTGTACACCCGTATTCACAACTTAATCTTCGATTGTGGCATTAGATGCTTGATTAAAATTTCTGGTGAAGGAGCTGTAGGCCTTTGATTAAGTGTTAGTATATGTCATTTGTTTGGACTAGGTTTCCTTAACTATCAGTTGATTTTTTTTTTCGGGGTTCCTTAAACTGCTGGTTTTTTCGGTTATGTTTCTACAATCCAACTTTTTGCTGGTATTTTAGATACTTAAAGAAGCGAAGAAGTGGAACTGCTGTAGTATCGTTCACTGGCTTGAATATGCAGTAATTATTATGATCATACACTACGAATGTTACCTTGATTTATTTCAAACATGCTTCTTGTGACTAGGAAGACTGGCTTGAATGCTTATTCCCTGGCTTCTACAACAGAAGTTTTGTAATATTTAATTTTATTTCCATGGCAGTTTATTTCTTGGATTATATGACATAAGTAAAAATTTTAACATGAGCATGAATATGATAATTCAGTTGTGACCTTCTTATCCACCTGGAGGTTATCTGAGGTGACCGAGTGTATTATTAATTAAGTACTACATTATATAATATTAGACAGACAAGGATCTAACATGGTATAACTAGAGAACTAATGAACTATCAATGAGTGCAGACTTGTTTGAGCTTGAGCTGACTATGCATTCTATGGCTTAATATAAAATTGCGCACATCCCTGGATTCTGGTTGCTTTTTGTATTTATTCTGTATTTTCTCATTTTGAAATTTGTGTTTTGAGAATTTTTAAAAATTTCTGGCAGGTAGTGCACAAGTTATATTCCATTTTGTAGTCTCCTCATGCAGCTACAGTTGATACGAATTAAGCATACCCGTTGTTTTTCTATCTATGGGGAAGCATACATTGCCCTTACTTTTCAACTACTACAACAATAATAAAATGTGTTACATATAAGAAATCAAAAGCGTGTATTATATATTTATCGTCCTTAACTGTTTGGCACTTTTTGTCTGTATGCAGCTCGTTATGCTGCATTTGACATCAATTTCTTTCTTTTTGGGGAGCATATCTACTTTTTGCCTTTAATATGGTGGAGTGACATGAGTTGTAATACGAAGATATACCACGTTAGGCTTGGCACATGTTGCTATCAGTTTCAGCTTTATCAATCTTTTCCATTGTCATTATAGTAAGAACCTACTTAAATTAAAAAATACATATAATTGTATATGCATTTCTTATAATTCCTGGGATGTAATTTAAATTCGTTTTTAATTTTCTTGGAATGGCTTTCTTTGAACTTCTCTTTATCTTTGTGTAAGGTACTCTATTGTTATTGTTAAACATTTGTCAGTATCTGGTCTAAAACTCCCACTTGCAAAATGGGTTCAGATTTTGGCCCTATTTTGGTAACTATTTTTTCCTTATTGATTATTTCTGGCAATTAGGATTAGCTTTTGAAAAAGGAAAAGAAAAACCAAAGTTGTCTTATCAGTTGTTTTCAGCTTAAATTTAGAGGCTTTTTGTGAATATACTTTTGCAAAGAAGTATTAGCAAAAGGTGTTTTTAGCTCAAACACAAAGCTGAAACCCGTTGTTTCTTTTGACTTAATGCTGATAGAGAAAATGTAACTTCAAAAACACTTCCCAATTATGCATTTAAGTGTAAATTGGCCTGTGCTTTAGATATAAGCCTTTTTGAAGAGTTCTTCTTGCATAAAAGTTTAATTAGTATTGATAAATTTGCAAATAGAAGAGGCACAGGCCTTGCTTAGTTCTATTGTACCATTTTAGTAATGGGCCTTTAGGCTGTTGGGGGGAAGAATGTCTGGAAGGCAATAACTGAGATGAGAGTAAAGGGTAAGGAGAGATCAAAGTAATTTTGTCAATGGTCTATGGCAGCCAACCCGGGCCATGGTGGACCAAAAAAAAAAAAAACAATAAAAAAAGAAATCACTTCCAAGTGCATCAAAACAATTAGAGTGAATAATTATAGTAAGCCATAGGCTCACAAATTAGAAAAAAGATGATAGACTATGGATAAATACTTCAAAGAGATGAATAAACCTAAATGATTACAACCAAACAAAATATAAATTATCAGTGAGGCCTTCCCCCATTGAGAAGAGTCAATGAGCAATCAGATGGTGGAGAACTAGAGAAGAGGCCAACAAGCTGCAATGGCAGGGAGGAAACAAGCCTAGATGATACTGTCTTGCACTTTGCAAAGAGGATAGAAATTTAGATCATGTCAAGCAATGTAAGAGGCTGAAATTGCTTTGTTCGGGGCTTGATTGGGTTTGTTACAAGGGTAAAAAGTGTCGAATGATGCTTTTGTTCTCAAACGAGCAAAGTCCATTATTGGATTTCACAAATAAAAGGTGAAAAAGCCAGGCCATGACCACCATAGCAGGCTGTTGAAAACACTGGATCAAAGACATTTATAATTTGGCGCTTGTTAAGATATATAGGTTATTAGAGGAGTGACGAATATTATATATATTTTCTGGTCATTAGGATTGAAATAGAAAGGGAATGTAATAATAATTTAATTTAAAATTACTATAGCACGTAGTTGTAAAGGAAAAAGTTGTTCACACTAAGTGAGTATTTAGTAAGATTCAGTTTGTGGGAATAGTAGGACTGAGTTGTAAAATGGTCAAATTAAATGACAACTCTAAGCTTCTTGTTATTGTTGAATTTTTACTCTCATTTTCACTGCTTTATTTCATGTAAGTGTAGAAGTAATTTGTTGAGGTTGGATTGAAAATGGTAATCCTGATTTTAAATCCAGTTTTTTAATTACTTTCAACCTAGAAAGAAACAGCTTTTTACTGTGTAATTTATATTGCTGTTTCCTCCCCACTTTTATTTTTCTAAAAAATTTCTAAATGGGGGTGGCAGAAATGAGAATGTTGAGATGGATGAGTGGACATACAAGAAAAGACAAAATTCGAAATGATTATATTCGGGAAAGAGTTGGGGTGGCACCTATTGAGGAGAAAATGACAGAAACCCGGTTACGGTGGTTTGGGCATGTACAAAGAAGACCGCGAGAGGCACCAGTGAGAAAGGTTGACCAAATGGTGTTTAGTCCTGTGAGGAGATGTAGAGGAAGACCAAAAAGGACACTTGGAGAGGTGATTAAAAGAGATCTTTGGTTAAATGGTATATCCGAAAATTTGGTTTTGGATAGAAGTTTATGGCGTCGTTTGATCCATGTAGCCGACCCCACCTAGTGGGAAAAGGCTTGGTTTGTTGTTGTTGTTGTTTCACTCCTACTGAGCTGACTATTGGAAAAACTGGTTTCTGAGAGTATTTTAATTTGGTTTAAAGAAACCGTTAAGCTGTATTTGTCCTACTAGTAGCTGCTACCTGCTTTGTTGAGAGTGCAACTGAGCTTCTTGTTCAATGAATATCTTTTGTATATTTCTCTGTTTATGATGTTAATGCAATTTATATATTTGGAAAGTCTTACATGGAATGTGATTTTAACAGCATTGCTTTTATATTGATATCTTGAGTAGTTTAGGGGCCTATATAACTTATTACTTAGCCTTTCTTTTCAATGGATTTCAGCGTGTCAAGGTCTACCGTCTGAATGATGATGGAAAATGGGATGACCAGGGTACTGGACATGTCACTGTTGATTATTTGGAGGTTTGTACATCTTGTTGATAAGGCATTTCATTTGTGACTGACATTGCTCTTGCATATGTGTGCTTGATATCCACTTGATGTGTGCTTTTGTGGATTCTCAATGGCTCTTGTCTTTTTTGTTTTGTAACTTTTTTGCTTTTAAAATTAGGAAAGCTTGTTTGCAAGAGATATTCTCCTTAAGAATTGGTCAATGGCTTATTTATACTGTTAGGAACTGCTTTCTTTGAAAGATTGTATGATGTGGAATTAAATTCATTTGACTATTTTCCTTTTAAATAGGCTGTTGATAGGTATGTTATTGTATCTGAATGCATACTTCGAGTTGATATTTTCATTTACAATTCAACAAAACTTGAAGTTGAGTGAATGAACAATTTTATAATGCAGCGATCAGAGGAACTGGGTTTATTTGTTTTTGATGAAGAAGACAATGAGACCATTCTTTTACATCGCATCAGTGCTGATGATATTTATAGGAAACAAGAAGGTAAATGGTATTTTTTTTAGGTTCTCTCGCTCTTACATACACACAGTTATGAATAATTGTCATCTGTTAATGCTTGAATATGAGGGTCTATGGCGATCATCAGTATGATGGAAGAGATTGTTTTGTTATTTAGATACAATTATTTCATGGAGGGATGCAGAATATGCTACAGAATTGGCACTTAGTTTTCAAGAGACAAGTGGCTGCTCTTACATATGGTAACAAATAAACATCTTGATTTTTTCATGTTTCTCTGAGTCACTCTTCCTGCTGTTGTGGAATCGAGACTAATTAACATGTTCGTTACATTCAGGGATCAGATATGCAATGTGCAAAGGAATATGCATTTCAATACTATAAATAGTAAGTACTGCAAATTTCTCCCTCTCTTCTTGGTGTGTTTATGCATGTGTTGTGAGGAACAAGAACTTTGATCTCTCAATAGAATTTTTAACGTGATTGTTTATGGAATTTTGATATGAGGAGCTGGTGACTATGTTCTGCCACCAAAAAAATCTGTTTTCTGTTTGTATACTGTTTGGGAAACAAAAGTGACTGCTTGTATTTGAGATTGTTTATAAAATTTCTGCTGTCCTCTGCTTAAAATTAGCATAATTTCTTTTTGGTGGCGTATAAAATTGATTGAATGGGATAATCACTAGTTTTAATGTGAATGTGGTGCCATACACATAAGCTCCTCCTAGACTAGTGAGGACTGCTCTTGCTGTTATTATGGATGTTATTACCCATTATATGACAATCTAGGTCTTACAACTGCTTGTGCTTGCAACATGTATTGATTCTTATAATATCACAATTGCATGTCTCCATTATGTGGCATCTTGTCTAAAGGTTTGCTTATAAATTTTGGGGGGAAGGGGGGGGGGGGGTGGGGGGAATATGGTTCAAGTGGAAAAATTTGTGATGGAAGCCTTAAAAAATGAGGGTCATAATCATATGTTTTGCGCTTTTGATTTGGAATGTTATTTTTAAATTTTTTGTTTGCTCAGAATTGCCGTGTTTGGTACTGTAATCTGTAGTGAGTTCACAGACTGTTAGCTGTATATTTCAGGTGAGGCATTTCATGGTGTAAACAGTGAGTTGAGGGAGTTGCCTGCAGTCGAGCTATCCACACTTCCTCTAATTCTTAAGGTTAGGACCTATTTTTATTGCTCTCTGGTTCATTTCATTTCTACCATTGTTTTTTCATTTTTTAACTGCAATAGCAGATCTTTCTTATGAAGAGAGGGCATATTTGCTTTTTACTACTTGAGTATTTTGTCGTAATTCTGTAAGTATTTGGGGAGTGCCATTGTCGACAGACATTATATTTTTACCAAATACCCTCTCCCCTCCCCCCCTTCCCATAACTTTTACTGTGAAGACTCTTGGATCAATTTTGTGTAGGGAAGAAGATAATTTGTGTGGCTTTATCAAAGATTTTTCTAACTGGTTTTGAATGTTTGGCATTTAAGATTTGCATTGTTATCTTGTAAGCGGTGATCCTTGAATTCCATCAGTTGAACACATTAACGTGTACAAATATGTTTGCATGCCCATGCTTTAGCCTTTAAGATGTTATCTTCAATTGCTGTCTTCTGATATGAGAGCAAACTCATTAGTTTATGACAGTTTTTGCTACTGTTACAACTGTTGCACATCCAGGGATTGAGTTGAATTTTAGTCCTGTTCTCTCTAGCTAAGGCCATTATTATATCACTGATATCATATTTATACATGAAGCTTCTAATACAACTCATCAATTTTCCTTTTTGTTCACAGACTCTGGTTGAGAGCGGCATTGCAGATCAGTTGCGTCTTACAGAATTAATATTAAGTGATGTAAGCTTCTTTGAAATTTCTTCTATTGTTGCATGTTATGTCTCCATAGGTTGGGCTTGTATATTGTTTGGTGATCTATGGCTATAGATGTCCCTTTCATCCTAGTCTCCCTCATTTGATTGCAAGCCTTAATGTTGTTTTTGTAGTAATGGTTTCTATCATTTTAATTCCTTCTGCCTTGGATATTGGTATGCATAATGGTGCTTGATGGATCTGAGACTTCCTTGTACCGGTTTTACTAGGACATGCTGATACTTGGCATATAAATAAACACATTAATTAAAAGTATTTTATCACTGTTTTATTTCTTTTGGAAAAAGATCTTTTTATGTTCTATTTTGAGATACAATAAATTATAAAAGCCTTACTCAAACAAATGATGCATTTGGGCCTCATGGTAGTATTAACCCTATGTCTTCAACCTGGGAAAAGTGGGGTTTGACTTCCACCCTGCATCATGAGATCAGTGTTGTTAAAAGTGCCACTTCAAACTGCTTAAGCGGTGGAGTGGTGCTGCAGAACAGGCAGGCCCTTCACTGGTGGGTGGTGACCGAAGCGCTTCGCTTCATATATGTGGCCATGAAGTGGGGAAGCAGTGTGAAGTGACCTGAAGTGCTGCTTCACCGCAATCAAGCAGTTTTGCAATATTAATCCCTCTTATAGACAATAGTTTTATGTTTTAGTGGGGTAGATAGGATAATAGTACTCCTAACGTTAGAAGCAAATAAGGCAGCAGAAGGAAATGTGTATATAGGTAAATATAGGACTCCTAACGTTAGAAGCAAGTAAGGCAGCAGAAGGAAATGTATTAGAGAAGAAATTGAATTTCATTAACTGAGAATACTAAGGGATGATCTTCCAAAATTCTGAAGCACTAGAAAATAGTGGAGAATAGTCAGAAACTGCAGAGAAAGTTAAGCAGGTTAGTATCTCTGAGTTTCCTTTTCTTCCTCCACTTATTTCCTTAGTTTATTTCTTGCTATGCCCATCCAAACAGCTTCTTCTTCAATTGATTCATCTGTTTTCTTTCTTCTGTGTGGGCAACCATTCCTTTCTTTGTATTATACACCAATCAAACAATTAAAACAATGCCTTGTCATCTGATTTCTTCTTTTATTTGATTTTCAGTTCTGTTTTTTCTCCCTCTGTTTTCTGCTTCTGTTCTGTGTTTTCTCCTCCCACCTGAAGAGGAAGAGGCTGACTTTGAGGAAACAGAGGAAGAAGACATAGAGGATTACAAGTTTAGTGATGGAGGAGTTGATAGCAGTGATGACGGAGAGCTTAGATAGATGCTGATGAGGATTGAGAGGATAAAGGAGTAGCTTAATTATTTTATGACTTTTAGGGTTTAGATTTTAATATTATATTGCTACTGCAATGCTTGTTTGTGGACTAAAGTGTCTTTTATGTTATGTTCTGAACTTCCACTATATCCCTAATTTGATTTTGATGTTTTGTTGTGACTTGTTTTGTAGTAATTCTTATTTTTATGATGATTTCTAGGTTATATTCATTACCTGCATTTTTATTTTCAATTTGGCCACTTCACGTCAAAGAAGTGCCCCCTTTGCTGCTTTGGCATTTTTGGCGGCGGGGACTTAAAGCCGATTTATGCATTTAGCAACACTGCATGGGTTACATATAGTGATAATGTGGTACCCTCACATACTGCCATGTTACTAAACACCAGACTTCCCACACTAGCTGAAGCGCTGAACAGGCATTGGGTTGTTGGTTTGCTAGAAATCCGTCCAGTTATGGTTATTAGGTATCAACAAGACTGGACAAATGGCAGGTTAGCAGTGGTTGGAATGGGATTTTAAAACATGGCTTTCTAGTAATATCTAGTTTGCATCTGAAGCTTGATTATGAACTGGATTTTCTTATCTGTTCCTTCCATGTTTTGGAGTCTACATTTTCCTTGCTTCATCTGTATGTCTGCATAATAGAATCTTTTCTTGAGCTCAATCTTATTTTCTCTCTGTATATTTTAAATCTCCTACATGTAAATTGTATTTCCTATGCAGCAAGAATTTTTTCAAAAGCTGATGGAAGTATTCAGAGATTGTGAAGACTTGGAAAATGTGGATGGCCTTCACATGATTTTCAAAATAGTCAAAGGGATCAGTCAGTATTCATTTTACTCACTTTGATTTTAATCCTTATGTTATTGTTTATATTCTTCATCATTTTTGAGATATATGTTTGTTTTGTTGCAGTTTTGCTCAATAGTTCACAAATTTTTGAGAGAATATTTAGTGATGAATTTATGATGGACATTATTGGTGCCCTTGAGTGTAAGTATATTGTTCAGAGACTTATACACTACTCAAGTAATATGAGTTTTTCATATCTAGCCAATATTTCTTCTGTCTATATTTTATGTTGCCCCTCCATGTGTTTTTTTTTTTTTTTAATTATTATTTTAATTGTATTGAAAAGTTATAGAAAGAAAATGGTTTATTGGTTTACGCTATTTTGGTTGTTTTTCCATATCTATTATAGTCATAGACATTGTTGGAGTTCATAGTAGATATATCTAATTTTTACTTTAGATGGTTGCTTTCTTATTTCTTCACTCCTTCCCTGTATTTTTTTGACTTCTGAACCACTTCTATTGCATTATACAGATGATCCAGAGGTTCCTGATGTCCAACATCACCGTAATTTCTTGAAAGAGCATGTCGTTTTTAAGGAGGTTTATTCTTCTACCTTTAATTTCTGTAATTTTGGGAGGTTAGCCGGAAGTCAAGGGAGAAGGTGGTAGGTAGTAGATGTGCAAGGAATTACTCATGGTTCTTTATCTGTTTTTTTATGTAGGCCATACCTATTAAGGATTCCCTTGTGTTATCGAAAATACATCAGACATACAGAGTTGGTTATTTGAAGGTTTTAATTTTTTGAAGGCTTATTGTTATTGGTTGCTTTCTTTTTTAATGTGATTCTCACCTTTCCATACCATTTTCAGGATGTTGTTTTGGCTAGAGTATTGGATGAGGCCACTGTTACAAGTCTTAACTCCATAATACATGGAAACAACGCCATTGTAAGATTTGACTTGTACAAAACGACACTTTGTCAATATTTTGGAGATTTATCTTCATTTTTGGATGCTCTGTTATTTGTAGGTTGTTTCTTTGTTAAAGGATGACAATACATTTATCCAGGAGTTGTTTGCTAGATTAAAATCACCCACCACCTCTCCAGAATCAAAGAAAAATTTGGTGAGTCTTACTGAAGATATCGTTTTCATTTTCTTATCTTTGCCACAACAATGCTAATGTCGAATTTCCAGCATGACATTGTTTTTTAGAACTTACCTCAAGGTTTTTTCTCTCTAGGGATATAGCTTATTTTATACGTGCAGTGCACATGGTGCCCTTTGATGAAAGTTTACTTAAAGAAGAAACAGAATTCCAGTACGAAGTTATGCTAATATATTGTCCCCCCTGTCTCGTTCACTTTCTTTAGGTTATAACTCATCAACTATTACTTTTGTTTTCCATTTTATGATCGTTTGATTTGTTTGAAAATTTTGGAAAACCTAGATTGTAAATTGCTTATCTCGAGTCAGGTTCTGGAATGTTGATCATGGTACTATTACTGTTATAAAAACATGGAAACATCCCTGTGATTTAGTTTAGTTTTAAACCTCATCATTGCTTTACATACACATGCTAAAGTATCTATATAATATAATGAAAGTGGTCTTGTGGTCTAGTTTTTACTTGATCATTGTACTACATGTGCCAATGCTTGTAGTGAATTCTATACACAGGTGTTTTTATAAATTGCACTCTTATAAAATGTCTTTTTTAGTTTGCGAAACTTTCAGAAAGATTCATTCTGTCTCTGACATTCCCCTTAGCTTGAAGGAACGCAAAAAGATGATAGTACTCTTTTTAAGGGAGCACTTTCATTTACAATTGCTTATTACAACCTTGGAAGACAAACAAGAAATGAAATGTTCTTTACTCTCATTTTCCTTTATCTCTTTTTAAAATGCCATTACTTGCAACTATGAAGATGCACTATAAGAGAGTGAGCTGGATGGGAAGTGGTTGATCCAATGTTCTACCATTAAATTTGGGCAGTGCATCACTTTCTTGCAATATGAATCATGTCTGCCTGACTTCTATTTAGTGTAGACATCATTTGTGTTATATTACTTTATCGCTACATTGGTGGATGCTCATCATAATCCAACTTATTCTGCTTCTTATTTGTATGTATAATTTGCTTTTTCATATGTGGTCAGGTCTATTTCTTGCATGAGTTTTGTAGTTTATGCAAGAGCTTACAGATGGTACAACAGCTACGGCTTTTTAGGTATGTTATATCTGGAATAGAGCATCATAATATAGATCCTGTTCCACGGCTTCGTTTTTCCCCTATACTGTTAAAACTCAGTTGCTACTGTTCAAATGAGATCTTTTAATTATTTAGGGTGTGTTTAGTACTACTTCTCAAAGTTGCTCTTGCTTTTTTTTTTTACAAGAAATAATCATTATAGGTGATTGGTTAAGCATATCCAAACTGATGCTTCCTTTTTTTTCTGGGTTGGTTTATAGTAGAGGGTTGCCTTTGCTTCTCTATTTTTTTCCTTATATATACCACAGATATGTTCTCTAGTCTTTAACCTAAATGGTAATAATTTGAAGAATACTAGAAAATTTATAGCGAGTTCTTACTGAAGATGAAAAAAGCTTAACAAAATCTTTCAACTTTTGATATAGTTGCAACTATTCCTATGTACTGTAGCACCTGAAAGCAACTTCTATAACTAAAATCTCACAATGTTCTTTTGGCAAGGTAGCATTGATACAGAAATAATCCTTTAATTTTTATTCTGCAATGTGTGCGTATTTTTTTCTTAGAATTGAAGTTTAAATGTTTGTAGGGATCTGATGAATGAAGGCATATTTGACATTGTCACTGATGTTTTGCAAAGTCAAGACAAGAAACTTGTGTTAACTGGGTAATTCCCCTTTGTGACTGTCATGACTGTCATCTGTATAAAGTTTTTTCAGCTTTGACTGGATTTACTTTCCATATATCTTACGTTTCATGCTAATAGGAAATATTGTGATTGTTGCAGAACAGATATCCTCATTCTTTTTTTGAATCAGGATCCTAACCTTCTTCGATCATATGTTGTGCGACAGGAAGGAATTACACTTCTAGGACTATTGGTATGTTATGTATGGAAATGGGGTCATTTCTTCTTTGTAGGTCACAGCATATATAAAGAATTAGCAGAAATCAAGTAGCCTTGCTGGTGGACAAATTAGGGGTGTGTGTGTGTGTGTGTGTAGAGAGAAAAATTAAGCTATGTTGCCAGAATCTGCTGCTAGCTGTCCCATAATATTCAAATCAGAGCCTAATTTTGCTGCTTGCCAGGATAATTCACTCACTTTCTTGTTTTAAGTGTGTGCTAGTCTGAAAATTAGTGACAAATTGTTGTAAGATAGATGTGTGTTTGGGGGATTATATAGCTTTTGTCAGTCAAAATGATGTATGATAACAAAGGAACAAGGATTTTAGCCTTATCATGATGGACGTTATGCTTAGATGGAATCATCTGATGTGAAGTTATTTGATTTTTTGCCAAATCTCAACCCTTATTTTATGCATCTCAATGGCTCTTTTAATCAAGATATAAATTCACATAAAAGTTATGTCACATTACAATGGAAAAATTGAAGTACAAGTCACCATCAGTGAGCCATATCATATTGAAAAAGGGGATCTGATGAATGAGGAATTAAATTACCCTAATTGCAATTGTAGAGGGATTAAATTGCTCAACTTACAAGTTGAGGGACTAAATTGCTTTTTTGAAAAAGTAGAGTGACCAAAAGTGTCCTTACTCTCTGTAAAATTCATCTTTAAGCCAAGTGGATTATTTTGGATATGCGAAAACTGTAGATGCAGCCACAATCTTTTTCATTGTGCCCTTGTCCTTGGGCTGGGTTGTTTGATTGTTCCTGTGAGAATAAAATCCAATTGGACATTTCAAATTTAATCAAGTACCACACCTCCATAACTCAAATACACATGTTTTTGGGTTAAAAGTCAAATACTTGTTAATTGTTACATTACTGTGTGATTCTTGAAGTTTGTTTGAAATTGATTTGAAAGAGTTGCATCAATAGTTTAAGCACTTATTCCCTCCAATAAAATTTAAGTATATTTTATTGAATAAATAAGCTGTTAAAAGTTTCATTCTGGGACATTAATTTAAGTTTGGCAGTCATTACTCGGTATGTGTTATGGTTTTGATCATTCTTCTGATTCTTTCTAACATCCATCAGTTGCTATATTATGTAGTTATATTTCTTTGAAAGGCGAGGTATTTATTACTCAATATGTTCAGGTAAAAGGAATGTTAACGGATTTTGGAGAGAATATGCATTGCCAGTTTCTTGAGATTCTTCGCAGTTTATTGGACTCATGCACGTTGTCTGGAGCTCAGGTTTCAGTTTCTACTATTTTTTTTACCTCAATTTAACTTTTGCAACTGAGTTTTTTGTGATCAACTTGATAATTGACTGAATTTTTTATGTCACTTATTTCTATTTCAATTTTCTTTATCTTAATTGAAAAAACCCTTCTGTCATCAACTTTGATTAATTTCTTTGCTGCTTACTGTTAATTTTTAGTATTTTCAGCTGGTGATATCTTTGTTGTACATTGACTCTCATTGTTATTGGTGTTATTTCTTATTGTTATTGGTGTTATTTCTTATAATTTAATGAACTTTTCATTTTTTTGCCTCCAACCCTACCCTCGGGGGGGGGGGGGGGGGGGGAGGGGGGGTTCATGACTGTATTAGTGACATGATTTCTGCTGGTGACATAGGTAGTTTCAATTTTTTTTCTTTGCTTTGTGATAGCTTTGGAGTTAACATGTTCAAATTTGTTATCTGGGAAATTGAGTTATCCTTTATAATGTTTCTGCTGAGTTATTGGAAAAACTTTGTCGCTAAAGCGTTAGTTAGAATGAAGTCTCTTTTTAGGTTAGCTAGGCAGTCATTCTGGGACTTTTTATTAACTTTTCTAGGTTTTTCTGACAGAAGGACACTATCATTGACATTTTCTATGAGAAGCACTTGGGTCAACTGGTTGAAGTGATCACAGCATCATGCCCTTCAGAAAATGCTCCTGCTAGCTGTAAGTCGTTGGATCTTGGCCGAAGAGTCCATCATCAGAGTGAGACAAAACCAGAGATACTCTTGAACATATGTGAATTACTATGCTTTTGTGTCCTGCATCACCCATACAGGATAAAGTAATTCCTTGATGCTCATTGTGCAGTAATCAGAATTGAGTTTAATGTCACTGATCATATGAATTGTGAACATGGGTCTCTCTTTGCTATGGGCAGGTGCGACTTTCTTCTGAATAATGTGATTGACAAAATTTTGTCACTGACACGAAGAAGAGAAAAATACTTGGTTGTTGGTGCTGTCCGGTTTGTTCGTACTATTCTCTCCCGCCATGTAAGTCTTATTGTTTATGCTAATACAGTAGTTGGTTTTGGACTGTGGAAAATTCAAGATGGGTGAGTTGTAAAACAGGGATGTTACTAATTTCAATGGTCAATAGCTCTATATGATGGTCTGAATTTTATTCTTTATCTGGTGTTTTCCATTATTTTTACTGACTCTCCTAACCTCATCTAACTGCTATGTAGGCAACATGTAGAATATTATCATTTTATTTCTTCCATGAAGTTAGAACTGTTAATTTCTTTTTCTTAAACTTGTTTCAGAACCCAATTTTGAACTATCAATTAACTAGGGAAGATAACTTTCTAAGATGAGTGACTCTTACTAGTTGCAGGGAATCTTTAATTCATGATTTTTGGCCGCTAAATGGATAAAAACACTCATGAGCTTAATGACAGTTGATAAGAGCTGGCCTAAATTTTCCATTTTTATCATTCAATATGGACTTTCTTTTTTTTTTTTTTTTGGTAAGTGACTTCTCACTGTTTAAGAGAAGAAGATATCAGTTGGCCAGAACGGTTGTTATAACTTTTGGGAAAATTAGTATACTTTTTTTCTTATTGGTTTGCATCAGAATCCTGCTTCCCTGCCCCCTCCCCCTTCTCCTTGTTTGATTTTAGAACATGGTTGGCACCTTATATTTTGATCTCACTTTTGTTTCTGCATCCTTTTGTAGGCTTCTTGTGGTTCTGATAATATTAATGTTATAAATATTGTAGCTTCATTGGGCTGATCCTTTTAATTCTGTTCCAGTTGTCTTGTTGCTTTATGCTTGAAGTCTGATTCTCTTTTGTCTGTTCTGTTTTGTTTTTGCTTGTTCCCATGTAATTTTCATTTCCTTTAATTTTCTGGTGGATGACTCCTTTTATGCAGTATGTCTGACTGTTTGAGGTTTCAACCTGCAGGATGAGCATTTGATAAATTATTTTGTTAGGAACAACCTTCTAAAACCAATTGTAGATGCCTTTGTTGCCAATGGCAGTCGCTACAATCTGCTCAATTCTGCTGTCCTAGAACTATTTGAGTATATCCGCAAGGTGCCAATTGTTTAGCCCTGTTTACGGCGGGTGTTAGATGCTTTAAGCAATTTTACACTGATAATGTGTTTTTATTATGCAGGAGAATCTGAACGTTTTACTGAAATATATAGTGGATTCTTTCTGGGACCAGCTGGTGAAATTTGAGTATTTGGCATCCATTCAGTCACTGAAATTTAAATATGAGCAGGTATTTTCCTCCTTTTTAAGTAGTTTTGGTTTGAATATGCATGTTTGAGCTGATTACATGTTTGCTTGCAGTGTTTAGAAAATGGTGGGACAAAAGGCACTGTTAATGTGACAGAGCCCCGACGACGAATTGATGAGCGTGCTCTAGAGAAAGAAGAGGAAGACTACTTTAATGAGGATAGGTACATATTTTCTTTCTCAGTGTCTTCTTAGTGATTCTACTCAAACTAGCATGGAGTCTCTTATACTGGTTACTTAATCAGTGATGAGGAAGATACAGCTTCTGCATCACGTAATCAGAAAGGACAGCAAAAACCTATTTTGTCCAATGGTGTTGCTGCAAGCTACTCACAGTTAAGGTAGATTTGTTTTTGATTTACTGTAGTGATCCAGTTTTCTGAAGTCCTCCTGCCATAAAGTGATGCATCCATCTTGATTTTCAGTCCAAGATCTGGTGGACTAGTTGATTATGATGACGATGAGGATGATGAAGATTACAGGCCACCGCCAAGGAAGCAGCCTGAAGCTTCTGATGAAGATGACGGAACAACGGAGTCTCTTAGGCCGAAAAGGAAGTTTCCTTCCAAGGATAAGGAGCCTGACAGTGTGAAGAAGCAAAAGTTGTCGAAAAATTCAAAGTCAAAAGATAGTGTTTTTACTGCCTTGTGTTCATCATTGAGTCAGGCTGTCTTACCTAGTAAAAAAACTGCAATCAACATACATACAGGTCCACAGACAACCGAGGGGAGAATAAATTCAAGCAAAGACGATCAAGAAAAGGCAGCCAGTGTATCTAGAAGCTGCTCTGATAATAGCAGTATGAGAACTGAAGAGAACCATGTAGAGAAAGAACCTGGTGCCTCTAAAAGCTTTTCTGATCGCTTGCATGGCCCTTCAGATAACGGACAGTTAGGTGGAGAGGATTGTACGTTGGTTGCACCAAAATCTTCACCAGAGATGGCTGTAAATGGATCATAAGATTTTAGAACCATATACAGCAGGGCAGGTTGTTTATTCTGTTTCACATGGAGTTACTGGTGGCAAAGTGGTTACTGTCTGTTGAAGCAGTAGCTTTGAGACAAAGTAAATTTTCCTACAAGGGAAAAAATCCTGACATATGCATTCATCAGGGACTTGTGGGGATCCTGTACAGTGCCACTAAGAGGCGGGAAGAAATCAATACAGCAACGCGGATCTGTACCTCTTCCTCAGTTGGCTATTTTGTGCTTTGAGCTTAGTAATTCTTGCTTTTGTATTAAACATTTATTATTAACATTCTCTTTTTTAACCTTTTCTTTCCTGTTCTCCGATTTTTACTTATTCCAGCCCTTTTATTTTCATAATTTCTGCCAGGGCGGGGGGCGAAAAAGGGACAATACTTATCATTGTTCCCTATTTCAGTCACGTGAGCTTGGTGATAGAGGGCGAAAGTACATGCCCTTGCACAGGTTTTCCTTTGTAGTTTAAGTTGTGGTGGGTGTGGTAAGGGAATGTGCAGCGAGTTTGTAGGGCGAATCTTTCACAAACGTAGTAGGGGGAAAACAGCCGTTGTAAATCTGTACTTTTTGTGTAGGCAATGAACTTTTAAGGCGTTATTTGCCATTTATGAGGAATTATAATAGTATGCGTTCTCGTGGGAATTTTATTCCCATGTAGATATTGCCTTTACTTGACTGCAGTGGGCAGTCACCTTCGTTTTACGTTCCTATTGAGTAATAATACCTATTCAGTTATGGTTGCATTTCTGTACAATTGTGATGGTAAATCCATTCCCAAAAAGATCATTTCCGTTGTATAGCTGAGTCGAGAAGATATAATGGCGTTTCAGACCAATTCATTTATTTTTATTTACTGGATGGGTGTGGCAGAGGTGAGAGTGGTGAGATGGATAAATGAATATATAAAAAAAGATATACTTTAAAATGATTATATTAGCATGAGAGTTGGGTGGTGTTTTTGAGTAAAAAATGATAAAAATTTGATTATAATAGTTTAAATATGTACAAAGAAAATTGTAAGAAATATCAATAAAAAATATTAATTAAATGATATTTAATCTTATAAAAAAAATTAAAAAAAATATTTAAAAAAATAATTTAAAAAATTTTAATTAAATAATATTTTTAAAATTTTAATTTTAAATAAAAATTTATAATAACGTTTGATTTATATATTCGATCTCATTTAGTAAAAAAATAATGAATTTATTGTATATTTTTACTAGAATTTCTGGGCATCTGAATGAAATCTATAAATTATAGCATTCGTCGTATTTAAACCGGATTTGGCTTAATGAAATAATGATACAAGGTTTTGACTTCTGATTGCCGATTTTATAATGTTTTTCTCTTAGTATCGCAATGTCTTATAATTTTTAAAATTTTGGGTCTGTGTGATGTTAACGTTGTTTTCTATTCTATTACTGTTACTCGGTTAAATTTAATTAGGTTTCATACGTTTCGTGTTATATTTTTAGTTTTGTATTTATAGAGTTAAAAAATTCATGAATAAGAGTTTCGATAGTGGGCCATTCTAAAATTTATGCAATACAATTGAATTGCATTTTTTTTTTTTTGTTAACTGAATTGCGTTTCTAATTTCGAAGGAATTGCAAACACCGTTAAGAGAATGCTCATTGCGCTTTAAACCATGATAATAATGAGCATTTATGTTGTATAGGTGTAGATATGGGCATTTATCTAATATAAATATGAACATATTAATATATTAATTTTATAATACAATTTTAAGGTATATTTCATTTAAATTTGGTATTGAAAATACGGATATATTATTTTAAATAAAGTTTCGATATCTTTATAATTATTATACATTAATATCAGATATGAAGCTGCTTTGGCATTGGTAACGAAGGGAGCTAATTCACATTGGATACGAGTTGGGCGTATGGTAAGTAGCTGTGCAGGCCGTAACAGGGAAGAAAAGTGAGCTGAAACTGAATCATCAGTCTTGGGAGGTAGCACCGGATTTTGAGTGATTGAATTAGATATGGAAGACACGTAGCAAATCTATTCCAAATGAGTTGCCACAAACTCCGCCTTCTCTTCATTCAGAAAACAGCCACGTGTGAGTGATCCAAACACGTGTTCTCCAAGGGAGCGCTCCAAGCTTGAAGCCTTTCTTATTTTCTTCATGTTCTACCATTCCCCTGCTTCTGTGTCAAATCCCATCGTTGCCTCTTCTCTCTCTGTTTTAGTGTTTGCAGCACATATTAAAGGGTATAAGTAGTGAGCAGTACTTAAGCAAGTAAAAGTGAGTGATCGAAGATGAGCGGCAGTAACCTGGAGACAAGGTCTCTGCTGGACGAGCTTCGTAGCTTCGATAAAGGTGGATTCTTCGACCTTGGCCACCCTCTTCTCAACCGCATCGCTGAGAGCTTCGTCAAAGCTGCTGGGGTACTATTCTCTCTCTCTCTCTATATCTTATCTGTCTGCACGCGTGCATGTAAAATCAATGTTTGTTCTATCTCTCTTATGCACTTACATATGGGCTTGTCTAAGTTATTCAACACTCTTAGATAGGAGCCATCCAAGCCGTGTCCCGCGAGGCTTATTTCAGTGCCGTTGAAGGTGCAATCACCAACTTCTTCTTTTTCCTTAATGACTAAATTTTTCTCAGGGCTTCTGGGAATGTTGGCCTATTTTAGATACTAATTCGTACAAATTTATAGGTGCTGCCGGGCTTGATAATAGTGGTGGTATGCCACCAGATGTTTCAGCCGCCAAGAAAAATCGTTTCCCAGGTCTCAGAGGTGTGCCCCTCTTTCCCCGTTAATCAAATGAGTTTAAGAGTTTTTATATTTGCTTTGAAGTATTGTCTGCTTTTATTCTCAATTGCAATATGAAATCATATATGAATATTGAAAAGGGATTCAGCTCACAAAATTCTTGACAAATTAAGAAATTTACTTGCCATAAACTTCTGCTTAGATTTACTTGGTGCTAAGTTATGTAGGAATTGCACTAGTGATAATTTTGCAAAAATTATATGTTGAAACTTCGGTTTTTTGCATGCAGGAGAAACCAGCAGTAAATCCCTTGAGGCCATGGTGAGTTTATAACTTCATAACATCTTTTTGTCCCATTTGAATACCTTGGCGTTATTTCCTTAATGTTCCATAAGTGAACTTGTAAATCGTAGCTCAACTAGGCAAGAGTTCCTGTTAATTTGTGGCCTTTTTTGTCCTCAGGTGAAGAATACCGGGAAAGAGTCCTTACAATGGGGTAAATTACGTATTCCCCCAAACTAATGGATGCTCTCTGCTAGCTTCTATGAATGTGAATTTGCTAATGATTAGTTTTCTTATGATCACGTTATGTTTCTACGCGATTGAAGGGCTTACCATCTCGTCGATGAAGATTGTTTATATGATTGGCTATGTTAAGCTTCCAGTTTCTGTAATCAATTCGAGGAAGATTTTCTTCATGTGGAGGACATCTGAACCTTATACATATTTCTGAAATGCAGGATTGGCTGCAGGAATCTATTCAGGTCTCACATATGGGCTGAAGGAGGCTCGTGGAGCTCATGATTGGGTAATCTTCTACGAAATATGACATACTTTGCATTGAGTATTGCTATTTTAACAAATAAAATTTTATTAAATATTTATTTAAAAAAATTTATATTATTAAATATATTAGACTCAGCTGACTAAACACTAACAGATTATATATATGGTCTAGTTTCATTACATGAGAAAGCTGTCACCGGTATAAGGTTTCAAACTTAAGATCTCAACTTAATTCCACCTTAGTAACCATTCTGCTCTGTGCGGCATACTTGAATTATAAAAAGAATAATATTGTACTCTTTAGTAGCGTCAAACACTTTACATGCTTAAATGCTCGAATATCAAGATTAACACGTGGTACCCTTCATCACTGCCTCTAGCATAAGAGGGTTGTTGTCAGCATGGCTTCAGAGGTTCTATTTCTGTAATCTACTAACATGTTACAGACATCGTTTATTCTGTCTGATGCAGAAAAACAGTGCAGTTGCCGGAGCAATCACTGGGGCGGCACTTGCACTTGCATCAGAAAACTCTTCTCATGAACAGATTGTGCAATGTGCTATCACCGGTGCTGCCATCTCTACTGCTGCAAATCTTCTCACTGGGATTTTCTAAGTGGATGCCCTGTTGTGATTTGCTCTTAGCATAGTAACCTTAATTTCTGTCTTCTCAATTGTGAATGCTAATCATACATGTCTAGGATGGCAAACTTTCAAGGATTTCCTTTTGACTTGGCACTTTCCATGAGTGTCTTTCGTGCCCATGGGTCTCCGATCCTTGCTTAATTTAATCTCTTTTCGTATCAAATAACTGCTCCCTAATTTGCCAAGAAAAATTATTTAGGAGCTGTTTTGTATACTGTAGTGGTAATATATCTAGATCCCAGTATCTTAGCTAGGTACTTACACAGAAGATAACTAGATGCATAGGTATTTATGATTTTTTATATTTGACAATGACTAAACAAAAGACACAAATGGTAATTGTCAAGATTGATAGTTTGAACTGGGTTAGATCCACACTCTTAAAATTATCATCCGCTTACATTTAGAGGTAGATGAGTTAGGTGTACAGTAACTGTGGATATATTATTTTTATAAAGGTTTTTTATTGGCACTGGCTACGACACTATTTTTTGATTATATATGTATATATATACATGTGCATTATATATACATATATATATATATATGTATGAAAGAGAAGATTTAAAAAGAATTTTTTAATTTTTAAAAAAATTGAAAATGTACAGTAAAAAATGAATAATTAATAAATTAATAAAAGTTTATAAATTACATATTATAAAATAAAAAAAATAAACACAAACTTAAATCAGAAGTCTAAATCCGGGAAAGCTGCCACTACATTTGAATGTCTGTCAAAAGTCTGTCAAAAGATCATTGGAACACGGAGGATATAATGTGGTCAAAGATTTGGAGAATCAATGTCCCTGTTCGTTCCGTACTTTAGTCTGGCAAGCGGACCATGGAAAGCCCCTTACGAAGTTGTTCAAAATGAGATGTCATGGGTCCAGGGGAATGTGTCCAATCTGCGCGAGTGCTCAAGAGACTGTCCTCCATGTTCTCCCAGGCTGTGGCAGAGCAAGGACAGTGTGGAGAAGACTTGTTGATACTGATCATATGCCCAGATTCTGGTGTGACAGTCATGAGGAGTGGCTTGGAAAGAATGTCCAATTAGACGGCTGGTGGGGAGAGGCTGTAGCTAGCTGGAATGTTGTGTAGGAGGTAGCAGTTTGGCTGATTTGGAGGTGAAGAAACTAAGTTTTACATAATCCTCAGGCTTCTCTCATATGCAAGTGGGAGGCGAAAGTGCACAACCAAGCTCGTAATGAGCCTCGCGCTAATAGGGTTGATCCCGGTACGACGGGAGCCCCCTGCAACGGGGTGCATTAAGGTCAACTCTGACGGAGCTAATTCTAATCTTGTGAATCGTTGTAGTAAAAATGTTTGACACATGTATCCAGTGGTGGAGCTGGAAAAAAATTTTTGGGGTGAAAAGAGTATTTTTTTAATTAATATATAAAAAATTATGATGATATAATATTTTTTAAAATATTTATAATTATAAAAATACATATCAACAATTTAAATGCATAAGAAAACATATAAATTAATGTCATATCAATTATAAAATGAGAAAAAGACACAATGAATTACAACTTTTAACTCTTACATCTATTCAAAATTTTTGTGGAGCTTTATTTTCTAAAAACACAAACATTTATTATTTTACGATAAGAAAAAACAGTTTCACCACTTTTCTTTTAAAAGTTCATATTTAATGGTGTGGATTTTTATATTTATTAAATTTTATAATTTAATTTATAAAATTTAATAAATTTAATAATATTAATTTTGTATTATAAGGATATAATTGTAAAAATAAAATTATAATAATAGTAAATTCTTTCCAAATTTTAGTTCAATAAATATAAAACTAGCTTTTGTTATTTTTCTAACAATCTTGGCTTTACTGATTCTAACAACATAGTCCCTACAATTGACAATGGAGTTGCTTGTTGCTGCTCATGCTATGCATTATCTATCCTGAGTTTCTTAATAATTATTTAACTTCTGCTGTTTTCTCGTCGCACATTTTAAGCATTTTATCAATAATTTGTCTCATATTTATTATAGATATAAGGAATCAAAATCAATTTGGGACTTTATGATCACGAAATGCACTGCTAAATATGTTGGCGAATAAAAATTTGTCATTAAAAATTATTGCCACTAGAAGATAATTGAGGCTCAAGCTTCAAAAGTGAAATTAGTTTCTTCAAAAGTTATTTTAGTACAAGTCACAAATAAATTGACTACAAACCTAAAGTCCATAATCTCATTTTTAAGAGAGTAAAAAATGACAATCCTCCAAAGTAAAGGATAACTTTGGTTGAAAGAGATAAAATTATTGTTGTGGTTATTTTCAAATTAACTTTGATATTGAGGTGACAGTTTGAGTGGTAGACTCTAATGTTGCTAGATATATTTGTGCTAATAGAAGTACCTTCTCCCTTTACTAATTAGTAGGAATTGAAGAATAACTGATCTATATATTTTGGAGACTTTACTACAAAAATTCTAATTAAGAAAAAATAATGTCTTCTTGAAACTCACATTTGGTATATGACATTAGCTCTCAATAACATGTTCACAACATTATATCAAAATTTAACTTTTATGTCATTATTTGGAAAAATGAAGATTAAGATCTCATTTAAATTTAATAAATTTTTGATGATAGAAAATATTATACTTTTTTTTTTTTTTTTTTTTGGTACATGGGATGGTTCGAACTCGGGGAAGGGGAGTGGGGACGGGGAGGGCCGAACCAATAGGCTGTCCCCGAAGGGACGAAAATATTATACTTATGAACAGAGGCAATTGTAATAATAATTTATTTGTACGAATGTTTAAGACATTGTGTATGAAGACACTTGAGCTTGTCATGAATGAGTATGTTTCTACTTCTGCTCATATGATTGAGTCTATTTATCTAGTTGGTTTTTATAATTCTTTTTGGCATGCTAATTTTTTGGTCTTACTTTAAAATTGATTTCCTCCTTTATGAATTTCAAAGGTTTGCATAAATTTTAGAATAAAACTGCATTCTCGATTTAATATTTGAGATTAGTTCATTCAATAAAAAGTGTTAACTATGTCCTCCCAAAAAAATGTTAAATACTGTTGAAAACAATTATGAGACTTTAAAAATATTTTTACATAAGGATTTGTTCTCATAAATTGGGTCAGCTGCTATGCGAATAAACTTGAATATTTAAAATTTAATTTGTGAATTATATTTAATGAAAATATTTTTGGATTGATTATAAATATTGCACATATTAACTATTATTATTATTATTATTATTATTATTATTATTATTATTATTATTATTATTATTATATTGTGAGAGGTTGATATATATCTACCCATAAAGGTGTTTTGAATATTTGAAATTATATAAATGTTTATTTAGTTGGTTTTAATCTAATAGTTGCCAAACAATTTTATTACTTATGTTTCATGTTTTGGGATTAAATATATGATTTGTAGATTTTGTTATGTAATCTTAAGAAAATTTGTAAATTTTCTAAAAGATGAATATGTCAATAAATTTTGTGATATATCTTGATAGAAAATGTATTCTTATTGTATATAAACATATAATAGTGCCAAATAAATTTTGTTAAAAGGTATTCTCATATGTTATATACAAAGGTACAATGGTGTTAAATGAATTTTTATTATATTTATAAAATCCCTACGAGTTGTGGAAATGTATGTGCCCCTTAATTTTAAATTTTGAATGTGTGGTTAGAAATTGTCTAAGAAAAAATAAATTATATATATATGTATATATCTCCACCAAGAAGCAACAACTTGTGACTCTGAAATTGGGGATAGTAAGGTTAAGTGGTTGAGAAGTCTTTTAACAAAATATTTGTATGGGTAAAATATATATATATATATATTGAGATTGCTAAGTAGCAATGTCTATTGTCAAAAATAAATCTTTTATCAGTAAGCGTTGAAATATTTAACGGAAATATCTTGTGTAACTTCCTATTGAAAGATTGAGTATATGAAATTAAAAGTGGATTTGACTAATTTATCAACTAAACCCTTAAATAAGAGATAAATATTTTAAACATTGAAAGGAAAGAATCAATGCTAAAATGAGATTAACAATGACATTAATCTAACTTATGTGATTAGAGATATCATAAGGTAGATTCATGCAAGTAATAACAAGTCACTTGTTTACAGTGCAAACACTTCAAGTAAATTTTAAGTCTCTCTATGGCGTGCGGTATTACCTAACTACTAATAATCAAAAGGATGAAGAAAAGCTCATCATGATTTCTACATTCTTTATGGGCAGTATATTAACAGCCATGTATATTTAATAAAATTATCTTTATGAGTATAGAGTGGGGGCTATGCTTATGATAGGGAGTCTCTAAAACACTCATGAAATACGGCCGATAGCGTAAAATCGCATAGTTTAACAACAATATGTTTGAAAAGTGTAATATAATAGATAAGACTACAAACTTACAATAAAATTTATTGGTTTATAAAAGCTATATACTTTATCAATATTTTTATAAATGATGTTTTATTTTGTTTAAGTTTAGTTCATAATCTAAAAGATACTAAATCAAATTGTTCACTTTATAAATAGTATTTAACAAATATTTTCCTCCTCAAGTTTATTTTTATTTTTAACTTATATTCAATTTTTTAAAATTGGGAGATTGTTGTATTTTCTGGAAGTATTTTAAAAGGATTTATATTCTATATACGAAGTCTCACATTGCTCATGCTTTAAATGATTATAAGCAATGTATATTGAATCCATCTTTGGGCTCGTGAACCAGAAGCTGAAAATGTGGGCTTGCATGTACGAAAGGGGCTCAATGTAGTTGGGTTTGATGGATTTGCCTCCCCTACCTGGGAATATACACGTGAGTTTGGCCCAAGACAATTTTTGCTATTGTTTAAAATTTTTTCTATTAATTTCCAGCAATCATCTTATTTATTTTCCTAACAGTTATAACCGTTATTTTCTTTATTTTTTCAACAACTATTTTTCTACTATAAACTATTAGTGGTGCTGGTGTGTGTGCATGAGTCGTGTCGTGTGTGAGGAACGGCTCTTTCCCATTTGTTGGCTTGTTATTCTTATAATAATATTATGTTATTTTTATTAATTTTATTTTTAAGTTATACAACTAAAAAAATGTTAACTTTTAAAAAACTGTTATGCTAAACACTTTTACACCTAAAAGATAGCATAATCCTTAAGCACAGAATTATATCTCATGTTTCAGACTATTTAAAATCCAAACATTTTTTAACAAATATTATTGGTTAAAAGTGGAAAGGTGATAGGCGTGGCTAAATTAATGTAAGGAATTTTAATTTGATGGACACCTTAGTTTGAAACTTGTATATCATGTCTTAAAAGAAAAGGAAAGTGATGTTAATAGTTATTACAGTTCTAAAACCTCACCAACTTTAAGTAAAATGTATTTATTATAGGAAATTTTGATATTATTGAGGGATGAATTCTTATGTAAAAGTTATAAATTTAATGGTAAAAATTTTTGACAAAAAATTTATTGAGAGAATTAATTTTTATCGATGGATATATTTTAATAATACTAAAAATTTTTATAATGAATGATTAACTTTGTCATCTTCTTTGATTTCGGCTTCCCTTTGGGAGAAATTTTGGCACGTGGAATGATAATCACATTCAAGAGTCATTCAGTTCCAACACATTTCATGCTGTTTGCATTCTCATTTTGTTTGTGCACCAATGTTGCATGCAATTCATTAGTTGATTTGGGAAAAATCAGAGTAGGAGGCACTTCTACCATTTTGAAGCTTCCAATTCAAATGTGCTTGTGGTAAAATACTACTTTCCCAATGAACTAGTACACTCTTGCGATAAACTTATGAAATTTCAATATTTTGTTGGGCGAAGAGAATGAAGTAAGGCAATTCTATGATTTTACTCGACAATGTGATATTTCATCAGCTTGGAGATTCAATAATTGATCAGGGCAAGCGATGCACGGATGGTTCATTCATTTATTTAGACAGTATGGGAAGCAATTCGGTTACACCACCTACTATGTCAGGAAATAAACATCGTCCCTATTTATAAGCTAATTTAATTATTTTAAATAGAGGTGTGAAATGGAATGACCCAAGTCGGTCTCGCTTCAATACTGTTTGGGCACAAAATTTTGAATTTTTTGTCACAAGAATTTGAATTTTTTGTCAAAAAAAAAAAAACCTAATCCTGATCTTTAAGATTACAAGTTTTAATGGTGACTGTGGCCTTTCAACCTGACATAGGATCTAATTCTAAAATTAAAGTAAATTGCATATTTAACAATTAATAAGGTATACATTTATATACAATAAAATTAAATTAAGATATATATTAATTATATATACATCTAAAAATTTTGAATATAAATAATTAAGATATATATTAATTATATATACATCTAAAAAATGAGAGAAAATAGTAAAAAAAATATAAAAGTATATATAATTATTGTATAAAATTAATATGTCTGCACATCATTGTTCTTACCTTCGTCCCCATTTGGAGTTGGCCATCATTTTGAAAAATTCCTCAGCTTCCAAAGATTGCTATCACGTTTATTGCGATGACACACTAGTTTCTCATTTCAAACCACATAATTTCTCACCCTCGTACTCCCTAAAATAAAAATGATCGCCATTGATATTTTCTCCTTTCTCGATGTTTTACTTTTCCTCCACCTTTATGATGCTGCTTTAGAATCAATTGCTCAAGACATGTAAAAATTACAGAAATATTTAAGATATACAAAGAAAAACAGTATGCTAACGTATTAACAGAGATAAGAAAAACTTAAAACAGTGTGTTTTAAGTTTTTCTTATTTTTGTTAGTACACGTAGAGTACTATTTTCCTTTATACTAATATCATCTCTGTGAAAAGTAAAAGTGAAGTTATGTAATTATTAATATAAATCTGAAACAGGCTTGGAAGTGAAGAATACAGAAGTTAAGATAATCTCAGAAGGAAACCAACATCCAGCTAAAGGAGGCCAAAGTTATGTACATATTATATAAATCAGAAACAGGCTTGAAAGAAAAGAATATAAAAGTTAAGATAATCTTAGTAGAGAATCAACATCCAGCTAAAGGAGGCCTAAAGCATATCTTGTGATCTCATGAACATTTATAACACAATACAATATTTGGACGAGGGCCACATTTGAATTTTCCCAACACAAATTAATTACCAAAAAGAAATTTATTGGGAGTCCCAAGCGTTAATTTTATCCTTAAACCCATTTGAAGGGATGAAATGTGAAAAGTTCGGTTGATTTGGATAATTCAAAACGCTTAATACGGAGAAAAAAAATATTGAGTACACTTGAAGTTTTAATAGAATGACACTCAACTCAAAATTTATTAAAATATTATATTTTACCTCTTTTGATTAAATTGATTAACAGTTGAATGGACTTATCTAGAACGAATATTTCATCTAATAATAGTTAATCATATAGCTTAGTTCTTATTTACATATATTAAATTTGTAAATATATAATAAACGAATGAAGAGTACATGTTCATGGTAAAGAATGTGGAGTAAAAATAGAAAATAGATATAATAAATTAATAATTTAACATCATATAACAAAAAAAAATCACCTTAATTAACTAATTGAGTGTACCATCAAAATTCATAGACAAGCATATGAATTTCTCTATTTCATAAATTAATAAAAATCATTGTAAATACTTGATTATTTGATAAGTAGATTATGTTTTGAATTCAATATAATTGGAAGTAACCATATATACAGCATTACAAATCTAGATCACTTGAAGCTTAATTCTCTATATGCTTGCTAAGATGATTAATATATATATATATATATATATAATAAATAACTGAAATTTTAATATTTTATTTATCTATTCAAAACTTCTTTTATTTAAAGCATCTTACATTTTAATATAGTAGTAAAACGAAAATAAAAAAGAAAATGTGTTAGACTACAAATTTTTCAGATAGACTAATATCTCGCTCAGGATTTATCTACATATATAGTACATTTATATTAATCATTTTGTGCTTAATTCTGTTTATTCAGCACTGCAGCCTAAGTTTCGTCCCAAAATAACCCCATTTGCACCATATGCCAACCTCAACAAAGTTGACATTGCAGCAACCAATGTTTGACTTTTTCCAATAATTTTGTCGGCATTCAAAAATATCGCTGGCCTGATTTGCAACTTTGACTGATTCTTCTTTTGACTGGTTCATAATGTTGACTCATTCTGCTTCTTCTTCGATGATCACTCCCCGGTAAATCACTTCACGTTACGTAGAAAGGCAAATGTATAGTTGTTTTCCTATTATCTAGGGTCGTATTCTAAGTCTAGCTGAAACAGTACAGTGAACCGTAATATTATATCGGAACAAATTGAACTCAATAATTAGGCTCGTAAAACTAACAATAATTCAATGTGATATGCACCTAATAAATTATGTCTAGAATAAAGAGACTGTACTATATAATGGAGCAACTAGTTTGTTTTCGTATAAAAGTGAACAATAAAATACTCACACAATTACTGACGTAAACTTTTTAAGTGCAAATTTTTTGAAATTTAATTTATATGGGTAGTAGGACTGATTATATAAGGGCCTCAAATCTGAGGTTCATTGCACAAGCCTCCTACTCACAAAACAACCTCGAGCTGAGCTCCTCCACTCCATTACGTGCAACAATGACTACTCAAACTAGCACCACCATGGCCGCAAATGGCGACATCCTATCCCGGCCTTTAAAAATGTACTTCTTCCCTTTCTTTGCACAGGGCCACATGATCCCCTTCATCCAATTCGCCCGTCTCTTCGCTGCACGTGGCCTCCATGTGACCATCATCACTACTCCCTGCAATGCCCAACTCCTCGACAGCTCTATAGACAAGGACATCAACATTCACACTATCGAGTTTCCGTCCGAGGATGTCGGTCTTACTGCTGGCGTTGAGAACTTCTTCAACGTCACCGATGCTGACACTGCCCGCAAGCTATTCAGGGTCGTAACTTTGCTTCAGCAACAAGTTGAACCTTTCATAGAACACAACCCACCTGATTGCCTAGTCTCAAACTTTCTATACACTTGGACTGCTAAGTTGGCCAATCGTTTAAATATCCCGAGGCTTGTCTTCAACTCATTCCCTCTCTTTGCCGTTTGCGTGATAGATGCTGCAAAGAAGCACTCGGAATTACTATTAAGCTCTAATTCAGGTCCACCATTTGTAGTCACGGGTCTCCCGCATCCGGTCACTCTCTCTCTCACGCCGCCAAGGAAGTGTTTTCAACCACTTGAGCCTCTACTAGAGGATGCACGAAATAGCTATGGGCTTATTGTGAACAACGTCGTTGAGCTTGATGGCATGAGTACGTCGAGCATTACAAGAAAACCACAGGTCACAAGGCGTGGCACATCGGCCCAGCTTCACTCATGCTTCAAAACGCATTACATAAGGATCCTCACACGTTCATGCACGTGGGAGAGAAGCATGAATGCGTAAGATGGCTGGACTCAAAGGAACCCGAGTCTGTGGTTTACATATGTTTTGGGAGCCTTTGCCATCTGTCTGATGAACAGCTCTTGGAGATAGCTTGTGGGATTGAGGCCTCCACGCATCACTTCCTTTGGGTGGTTCATAGCAAAAAAAATGATGACAACAAAAAATGGTTGCCAGAAGGATTTGAACAAAGAATGAAGGAAGAGAAGAGAGGGATGATAATAAGAGAATGGGCCCCGCAGCAGTTAATCACCCATCGATCGGAGCGTTCTTTACGCACTGTGGCTGGACATCGGTGACAGAAGGGGTGAGTGCTGGGGTTCCCATGATCACGTTGCCCATATTTGCAGAGCAGTTCTATAATGAGAAGCTGATAACTCAGGTACACGGGTTTGGGGTGGAGGTTGGTGCAGAGGAATGGAGCATCACCCCTTACGACACTCAAGAGAAGTTAGTGAGCAGGCAAAAAATTGAGATTTCTGTTAGGAGGTTGATGGGCGGTGGAGATGAAGCTGTAGAAGTGAGAAAACAAGCCCGCATGATGGGTGAGAAAGCTAGGAAAGCTGTTGAAGAAAATGGGTCCTCACATGATAATTTGACAGCCCTGATTGATGATCTCAAACTATTGGCAGCAAAAAAGGCTCACAAGATCTGATGATGTTTCACTCTTCATTTTAAATTTCGTTCGGTTTAGCGGTTCTTAACGTTTATAGTTCTTGTTTTCGTTGGTGGACTATCTCATGTATTTGTTAACTTGGCATGTGATCGTATCTTGGAAATAAAGTATTGGACCGCATATACTTAGAACGGGAAACTTGAGCAATATAAATTAGAGGTTGAAAATCTGGATTTAAACCATATCTTGGAAATAAAGTATTGGACCGCATATACTTAAAATGGGAAACTCAAACAATATAAAATTAGAGGTTGAAAATCTGGATTTAAACATAGAGTTGCTTTTGTTGTGAGTAGGGGTGTGCGCGGTTGAGTTTCGGATTAAGTTTGCTCAATTTTTAGTTGAGTCACAGTTTTAGGTTGTAGAATCCTCACCCAATACTGACTGAAAATATATAGGAGTTCAAGTTGTCAGATTTTATGTGTGTTTTAGATGATCGGTCCCAGTCAAGTCAGGTTTCAAGCCGGTTTGGTGAAAATGCATAAAACATTGCCTACCGAAAAAATAGTTATTGGTCACAAGTTGGATTTGAGTCGTTTTGATCCATTTTGTGCAACCCTAATTGAGAGGGTTTTAAAGTCACTAGTTCTAAATATGAATACATTTTGCACTAAATAAAGGTGTGAGGAAACTGCATAAAAAATTTTAAAAATTAAAAAAAAATTATTTCTTAATTATTAATTATAATTTTAGAGTAATAAGAAGCGTTTGATTGATAATTATTATCAAATTTTGATCGTAAAATTATGGCATATGCTGTAAGGAGTGGTTATTGATAAATCCAAGGTAAGCCTTGTTTCATGAACTCCCATAGAGACCGTTTTTCTTTTTCTTTTCTTTTTATGTCCAAAGACACCGTTGCTATAGCCCACATATTAAGATCATAGTTTTAATCTTTGAAGCAGTATATATATGGCATGGTGTTTACGTACATATTGTTAAGAAAAGTGTTTTAAAAATTGGATTGTCTGCTGAACTATTTTGGAGGGTGAATTATTGTCAGAACAATTTGATTGGTTGAATTAATGATGAAATTAGATGGTATTCTAAATATAAATAATATTTACTTATAATAAAAATATAAAAAAATTATATTAGTACTTATGCATTTATTTTTATTAAATTAATATGGATTTTAATTCAATAAAATATATGATTTACGAAAGTTATAAATTTTATGGTTATTTTAAAAATGATTTTATCTTTTTTTTAATCCATTTGAAGGTTGTGTGTGTGATTTAATAAATGAGTCAACATAATTGAATTTAAATATAAAGATCAGATAAATATTAATTACAGATTGTCAATTGTGGTAAGCAGAAGCAAAAATTGACACGTGGCATTTTTTAGTATAAAAAACTTAAATATATATGATATTAAGTAAGTAATAGTTTTTGTAATATATAATCTATTATGACCCAATTAAATGATTTAGATTTTTTATCGATAAATTTAAATGAGATTTTATAATTTATTGTGACTTAATAAAGGAGTCTAAATCAACTACTCAAACTTTTTTTCTCAAAAGTTTTGATAAAATTTTATGATTTATTATAGCCTAATAAATGAGTTAGCATACTTAAATTTAGCTCACATAATTATAATTATAAATTTTAAATTTTGGTAAGATCTTATAATTTATTATAACATAATAAACGAGCGTCAATTAACGACTCAATTTTTTAAAAAAAAAATTCAATTAAATTTTGTAATTTATTATGATCTAATAAATGAGGTAAAATTATTGAATTTAAATATAAATGTCAAATAATTATTATAAATTATAAATTTTAAGACGCAAGAAAAATTTAACACGTGGCAGATAACAGAAGTTGATACATGGCAGATTTCATAGGCAGTGATTTTTATCTTAGAATATCATAAATTTGTCTCATAAATTCTGGTAAGATTTATTATAATCTAATAAATGAGTCTAAAACAATAGCCTAAATTTTTACTCACAAATTCTAATGAGATATTATAATATCTTGTAACCTAATAAATAAGTTAATACAATTGAGATTCTCGTTTCCGTGAATGGATCATCTCGTGTATTTGTTGGTTATGATATCATCGTGTCGTGGCAAAGTATGGGACCGCATGGTACTTTGAATGGTAAACTCAAATAAACAAATTATTTTCCAGTTATTAATTATAATTTTTGACATAATAATAAGCGTTCGATCAAATAAATATTATTAAATTTTGATCATAAAATTATGGCATGCTGTAACGAGGGGTCATTGGTAAATCCAAGGTTAGCGGTGTTTCATGAACTCCCATATAGACCTTTTTTTTTTTTTTTCTTTTATGTCCATAGACAACGTTGCTGTAGGAGAGATTGTTGGCCTACAAATTAAGATCATGGTTTTACTCTTTGAAGCAGAGCATATATGACATGGTGTTTACGAACGCATTGTTAAGAATAATGTTTTAAAAATCGGATTGTTCGATGAACTAATTGGAGGGTGGGTTATGATATCATAAGAATATTTATTCATTTATTTTTATTTGATTATTCTGGATTTTAATTCAGCAAAATTTATGATCTATGAAAATTATAGATTTTATGATCATTCTAAATATATTTTTTCTTTATATTATTAATTTAAAAGTTGTACATATGATCGAGATAATATAATTTTTAATTACAAATAATTTTATATAATTTATTAAAATTTTACCCGTCCAACCAGTTCACCAATTTTAGTTGTTTTTAATCGGTTCTTTACTGGGTTTATTAGGTTTTAATCAATACTAATTATAGGCAGTAGATTGGAGTCATTGGACCAGTTTATAATCTAATCAATCCGATCTAATTTTTAAAATATAAATTAAAAAAATATAGTGTTGAATGATTTTAGGAGCATTAATGGGTCTGATCCAATTTTTAAAATATGAATAAAAAGTATAGTTGGGAGGGGTTTTAGTTGTCCTTTGAGACAGAGTTGGGTTCGAATCTAATAAATGGGTTAGCACAACTGAGTTTAAGAATAAAGATTAAATAATTATAAATTGTCAGGTGGCAAGCAAAAATTAGGTGGCACATAGCAGTTGACACACTACGGATTGTACGAGCCGTGTCTCTGTCATAGAATATTATAGATATAGATTCTTTCCTCACACAAAAAGAGAGAGCGCCTCGCGCCTCTGGCGCTCACGGACCCTGTGAGTATCACTTGGGCGCCAAAGGGGTTTCTAGAGACCAAAAAGATTCTTTGCTTACAAAATCCAACAACTTATTGTCACCTAATAAATGAGTTAGCACAATTGAATTTAATTACAAATTATAAGATGGCAAGCACAAGTTGAAGTAGCATATTCCTGGGATAATAGTTTTTAATGTTAGCATTTTTTTTTTTAAATTTAATGTATCTTCAGTTAAGAAATTAGAAATTAATTTTTTTTAAATATAAAAATTATTGAGACATGTTTTATTTTTTTAATAAAATTTTTTTATACATATAATTTAAATTAAATTTAGAACATTAAAGACAATATATTTAAGAGATTAACTATTTATTAACTATATCATATCTTACTAACGATGCTAGCATTTTTTGTTATAACTATAAATAGTTAGTATAGTAATAATTAATTATATCTTAGATCATCTTATGATAAGTTATATGTCCATATTCAATTTTAAGCTTACTCTTGTTGAGAGAGATTAATTATTTAACTCCCGTTTAGAGTGAGGATTAATTCCACCAAAAAGCTATAAATATCTCATAAAAAATTTATAAAAAAAGCATTTTTCCTATAAGAAATTCAAACATGATATAAAGTAAGTAATAGTTTTCTAGTAATGTATAATTTATTATGACTCAAAACAATTATTCAGATTTTCTGCTGATAAATTTAAGTGAGATCTTATAATTTATTATGGCTTAATTAAAAAAGTCTAAATCAATAACTCAGATTTTTTTCACAAATTTTAGTGAGATCGAAGGATTTATTATAGCCTAATAAATGAGTTAGCATGCTTGAGTTTAAATATAAAGCCCACATAATCATAATTATAAATTTTAGTGAAATTTTATAATTTATTATGACATAATAAATGAACTTAAATTAAAGAGCAATATATTTTGCATACAAATTTCAATAAAATCCTATAATTTATTATAACCTAAATAAATAAATCTAAATTGTTGACCCAGATTTTTTACTCACAAATTTCCATAAAATTTTATAATTTATTATGCTCTAATAAATGAGTTAGCACAATTAAATTTAAATATAATATTATATAATTATTATAAGTTACCAAATTTTAAGTGGTAAGCAAAAATTAACGCATGGGAGATACCGTAAGTCGACACATGCCACAGGCAGTGATTTTTTTCTTAGAATACTATTAATTTTTCTCACAAATTTTCTAATAAATGAATCTAAACAATAACTCAGATTTTTTGCCCTTAAATTCTATTATAATATGATAAATGAGTTAGCATAATTAAATTCAAAGATATAGATTAGATAATTATGAATTACAAATTGTCCACAAAAAGATAAAAATTGACAAGTGGCATGCAAATCCCAAATGCATCGGTTTCTGACTTTGAATATTAAATATTTTTCCCTCACAAAATTCAATGAAATTCTATCATTTATTCTCGCCTAATAAATGAATCTTAATTAATGGCCAACCTTTTTCTCACAAAATTTTAAAAAATCCTATAATTTATTTTGACTTAATAAATGAGTTAACATAATGAAATTTAAATGTAAAGATCAAATTTTATAATTTATTATAGTCTAATAAATGAGTCTAAATTTTGCACAAATCTCAATGAAATTCTATAATTTATTCTAGCTAGTACATGAGTCTAAATTCTCGTAATTTATTATAATTTAATTAATGAGATAACACAATGAATTTAAACATAAAGATCAGATAATTATAATTATATTGAGATTTCATAATTTATTATAACATGATAAATGAGTCTAAAAGATTCAGATTTTTTGCTCACAAATTTTAGATTTTTTAATTTATTATGATTTAACAAATAAGTCTAAATTAATGAACCAAAATTTTTGCTAATAAATTCCAATGTGATTCTGTAATTTCTCACCAAGTCAACTCATTCTCCACGCCTTTATGTGGATTTATTTGTGGGATATAATAAGATTTAATAAATTAATAATTTAAAAATTTTCAAGTGAGTACTCATATATTTGTATTTAAAAGAAGATGTAGAGAAATTAAGAAAATCATTTAATCATCTTGTGAAGATATTAATTTTTTTACTAAAATATCCTTTGATAAAAGAAATAGAATAAATTTTTAGCTTAGCATTTCAAGAGATAATAAGATAAATAATGTAAAATTAGAAAAAAAATAATGTCATCTTAATTTTGAGAAAGTAATAATTAAGAAGAGAAAAAAAGGTGAAACTATAGTTAATTTAAAAGAGAATATGTATTTAATAATATTAAGTTTATTGGATTAGCATGACTCTTTATATAGGTGCCTCAAATTTGTGGTTCATTGCACAAATCCTCCCTCACTGTTCTACTCAGAACAACCTCAGGCCCGGTTTCCAATTTCTATCGTCCCATCACATATAGCCATGACTGGCCAACCTAACACCACCATGGCCATGAACGCCATCCTATCTCGGCCTTTAAAAATATACTTCCTCCCTCTCTTCTCACAGGGCCACATGATCCCTTCCACCCAAATCGCCCGTCTTTTCGCTGCGCGTGGACTTCACGTGACCATTATCACTACTCCCTGCAATGCCCAACTACTTGAAAACTCCATAGACAAGGACATCAACATTCACACTATCAAATTTCCCTTCGAGGATGTTGGTCTACCAGCTGGCGTTGAGAACTTCATCGACGTCACCGATGACGCCACGGCCCGAAAGCTAGGCAGGGCCGTAACTCTACTTCAGCAACAAGTTGAACCTTTCATAGAACGGAACCCACCTGATTGCTTAGTCTCTGACTTTTTTTACACTTGGACAGCGAACCTGACCAATCGTTTAAATATCCGGAGGCTTGTCTTCAACTCATTCCCTCTCTTTGCTGTTTGCATGATCGATGCTGCCAAAAAGTACTCAGAATTACTATCAAGTTCTGATTCAGGTCCACCATTTGTAATCACGGGTCTCCCGCATCCAGTCACCCTCTCTCTTAGACCACCAAAGGAGTGGTTTCAAAGAATTGAACGTCTACTAGAGGCTGAACTAAACAGCTATGGGCTTATTGTCAACAACTTCATTGAGCTTGACGGGCACGAGTACGTCGAGCATTACAAGAAAACTACAGGTCACAAAGCGTGGCACATCGGCCCAGCTTCACTCATGCTTCAGAACGCGTTACATAAGGATCCTCACACGTTCTTGCACGTGGGAAAGGAGCATGAATGGATAAGATGGCTGGACTCGAAGGAACCCAAGTCTGTGGTTTACATATGTTTTGGGAGCCTGTGTCATTTCCCTGATGAACAGCTCCTGGAGTTAGCATGTGGGATTGAGGCCTCCATGCATCACTTCCTTTGGGTGGTTCATAGCAAAAAGTATAATGACACCGAAAAATGGTTGCCGATAGGGTTTGAACAAAGAATGATGGAAGAGAAGAGAGGCATGATTATAAGAGAATGGGCCCCACAGCAGTTGATCTTGAATCATCCGGCGATCGGAGCGTTCTTTACGCACTGTGGTTGGACTTCGGTGACGGAAGGGGTTAGTGCCGGAGTTCCCATGATCACGTTGCCCATATTCTTGGAGCAGTTCTATAATGAGAAGCTGATAACTCAGGTGCATGGATTTGGGGTGGAGGTTGGTGCCGAGGAATGGGGCAGCACCCCTTACGACACTAAGGAGAAGTTAGTGAGCAGGGAAAAAATTGAGATTTCTGTTAGGAGGTTGATGGACGGTGGGGATGAATCTGTGGAAGTGAGAAGACGAGCCCGCATTATGGGAGAAAAGGCTAGGAAAGCTGTTGAAGAAAGTGGGTCATCTTATAATAATTTGACGGCCTTGATTGATGATCTCAAACTTCTGACAGCAAACCAGTCTCACATGATCTGATGATGTTTTACCCTTCATTGTAGTTTTTGAAAGTAAGAAAATAAAAACAGAATCAAACAACCCTTATAATCTATAATTTTTGTTTTTGTTGGTGGATCATCTAATGTATTTGTTGGCTTGGGATGTGTCTTGGTAAAGTACTAGTATGTGGCCTAGGTTACCAAAATTTAATTTAACATTCGCTCTACTTTTATGAACCAACACATCTCATTAACTTGCACAAAACAAAAATTTAGTGCTTAAAGTAAAACTTGTCAAACACTTTAAAATCAGAGCTGAATTGCTTGTTATACCAATAAATAGCTGATGCATTATAATTAATTAACGTCTCAAATAACTTTAAAGTAGATTATATATCATTTTAAAGTTGTATTTATTAAAAAACTTATCATTTAATTCTTGCTTTAAAGAAAATTAATCTCATTCAGAAAATATGATTCCCAATAAAAAAAAGAAAAAAAAAAGAATTGTTTGTTGCCAAACGGTTGCATTGTTGCTTTTTCCAAGCTTTGAGTTGACCAAAATGATACTAGCAGCAGAACTGAAAAATCATTTTATATTCATTAATATTATAAATGGTATGGTTTTTAATTATGTACATATTGTTGAGAAATATTAGTTGTTAAATTAAGTTAGATTAAATTTTAAATTATATACTTGTGGCACTAATATGCACCAAAACCGAACTTAAAAAGCATTAATGCCTCTGTTTCATCTTGGTTATAATTTTGAAGTATTTGCAATGGTTTCTGCTTTGATAAGTCAGTTTCTTTGTTAGATCTTAGTGTAAATTTTTTATGCTCTTTAGTATTTCTCATGTTAACCTTTTAGAAAATCCCCTCACCAAATGCTTTCAATTGAAACCTTTTTTTATTTGTTTGTTATTTCTTTAAAAGCAAGCTAGAATCTATAAACGAAACACTTTTATAAAATAAACCTGCCATTGTTAGATGCTGCTGGATCCAGAGGTAATTATAGGTTTTACCATTATTTAATAGTGGGGTTTATTCGATAAAACTATTAAAAATTGGAATATATATGAACATTATTTTTCTCTTTAATAAGAGTTTTTTTTTTAAATTTAAATCTGTGCACATTAAAAGTAAAATTTATCTAATATCAACATAATTTCACTAAACTAACATCTTATTAATAATAGCGGTGGGTTTATTTATAAGGTTTACATTTCAAACCCACCACTGAATAGAAAAAGCATTACTAGTAACAATAAATATTGTTACTAAAATATGTAACAAAGTTGTCATGAAACATTTTCACAACCATTTTTAATGTTGCAATGTTGATCTATATACTTCGTTGTAAAAAGTATATGATAATTGTCACATAAAGTTATTCATTACAATTCATAGTACTTGTTGCAAAAATATATATTATATTATTAGCAATAACTTAACTATAATTGCCAAAAATATTAGTTCCTAAATAAATTAATATAACAATTTTATCCGTAAATTAAATGCCAATATATAATGATATTACATTGCTAAAAGTAATAATATTAATATTATAATTATTTGACATAATATTTTTAGTGTTTAATTTTTAAAATTTTCTGCAAAATAATTTGAAATTTTTATAATTTAATTTAATTATTATCAATCATTTTACTTTTAATAAATTTAATAAATCTGTCTTTAAATTTTATAAATTTTTATAGTCTAAATACTTTTTTTAAAAAGATTTCATAAGTATTTTGAAAGCTTTAAGACATAACTCCTGTTAATTCCGAGGCAGGAGGATTAAATTTCTTCCTGATTGAATTTGAGAGCTCCTCTGCAATACGTGCTACTCCCAGCTTTCCCTCATTTTCTGATATGCAACCTATATATTTCCCTATATATATTATCTCTATATCTTAATTGTATTCATAGCCTTTCATTTTGAAATTTAAATTAAGTACTGAAAGCTGAAAATATAATCTATGTCAAAGTTACACCATACATGGCTATTATGTGATCATGAAGGTTTTGATTCCGAATGCTTGATTATATTTTCATGTCGCTGAAAGCTGAACGGAATTTCATTGGTTATTTGCCAGTCGTTGATTTGAAATTTTGAACATACTGCTGTATTAATCATCCTATTTATGCATATAAGTAAATTGTTTTATTCCTAGAGTTATCCATATATTCTTTTTTTAATGTGAAAATGTTTAGGACGGGGAAAATTTGCTTTATTTCAAAGTTAAAGATTATCATAAGTCTCAAAACAAAATTTATAGTAAAATTTACAAATCATTTAATAAAATAGATGTTAATAGAATAATTTAAACTTAAATTTTATAAATAATATATTAGAATTTTATTAGTTAAACCAATTTAGTTAACAAGTTATTCATATATATATATTTTAATTTTTTTTATAAAATATGCTTGCATTATTATTAAAAACAAAATTGTTTTTTATTCAAAATAAGATTTATAAAGAATATTTTCCTCCGGAGATTCTCTCTTCAACAATTATCCATATATTCAAATTGTAATGCAGTGGACATAGAGTTATTGTGCAGGAAAAGAATGAGTACAAAGCCGTCGAACATGTGCTGACTCTTCAGGTGTGGCACATGAAAATTTGTGCTGCTGACTTGCTGTAAATTTGCATACAGTACCGATAATTTTTTTTTTCTAATTTTTAAGAGAGAGCAAGTGGGTCAAATTCCCGTAGTTGATTATTAACAATGAGGCAAGAATAATAATGCTATTTACACTCAAATTTTATATATAAATTGCACACATATAAAGCATAGGTATCGTATCAGAGTTCATACACCTTATATTACTTCGCATTAATCAGATGTAAGTATTGCTTATACCTAAATATTTTCTTATTTTAATGTATTATATATATATATATATATATATATAATATCTAGTCCATGTTAACCAATAAATTTATAAGATTGAATATCAAACTGTTAAGCTCTTTAATTGGTAAAAAAAAGAAAAAGTTGGTGGGTTACTCTCATTTTGATATATATCCAATCTTACTATTATAGAAGAGTGTGTACATTGTTTAATTGATTTGTTTATGTGATTAGAAAGATTGATATTATTATCAACAAAATGTTAGTTAAATAGAAGTTTGTTACGTCTTAAAAAATTTTAAGACAATTTATTAATATAAGTTTAAGTCTAGAGCTATCTTTATTAAAAAAGATTTACATTAAATAATTCACACTTTAAATTAAATTAGTCTTCTATTTAAAAAATAAAGAACTCCTTAAAGAAATATAAAAAAAACTAATAAGTGAATTATTAGATAGTGAGAGCAATCATATAACAAATAAAAATTAGCAATTGATGCATGTCTGATGTCAAGTGGACACTTTTTTTAACCTTCTTTTAAGAAAATATGTTTCTACTGAAGTCTTGAAAATTTCAGAAAAGCCTCTTCCAAAGTGAAGTATTAATTTATTATGTGTAAGTAACATTACTTGATTACCAAATTTTTTGAAAAAAGCCATATAACTGTGCTATTGACCATGACAAATCACCTTGGCGCGCTTCGTACTGATGGCAATAGGTAACGTTCAGCAAAGCTTTTACTTCCTTAGTTCTTGATTACGTAAGAGACAAATCTCTTAGGTTTGTTAATAATTATGAAGAGAGTCTAAGAAAGTTAATTAGAAACAATCTCTTTCCATTCATCTGTTTAATTTAACTTAATATCTACAAATTAATCTAAAAATCAATCCCTAGATTTTTTAGCATCTGGTTATTTCAGATAAAAATTCTTTATTTTCATATATTTATTTTTATATAATTTTTATTTCATAAAATTTAATTTATTAAATTTATTAAATTTTCCGCTACATCAAATATGAGAATTGCAGCCTTTTTCTTTTCGAATTGGCTAACACCCAAGAAATCAGAAATAGTACATGGCCACTCCCATCCAATAATTGTTTCAAATAAAGTATGAATGAGATTCTGCGCCTTTACATTTAATTCTATTTTTGTTTATTTTTCTACTGTACATTATAATTTTTAAAATAAAAATTATTTAATTTCAACCTAAAAAGTTAATACTCATAAAATATATTTTAATATAATTAAAAAATAAATAAAAAAACTAAAAATAAAAATGTTCAAAAATAGAAAATCCAAACTCGATAAAGTGCGTGATGGTTTGCTTAGAATCTAAAATCGAAAATTCTTCTTCACTGTGGCTACTGCAGCTTTGACTTCTTCAAAGGACTGGTCAGTGAAGAAGATTTCTTAATTAGTACATTCCATCATTTGATTCTGTATCTGTTTTCAGATTTTAAATTTTTGTAAAAATAACAAGTTATTTAATATATATATATAATTTAAAAATTAAAATAAATTCTTAAAATAATAACAAATACTGAAGCCTTCAAATTTCAAATCATATAAACTCTCTTCCGACCAACTTTTTCGAAGTGCAAAATGATGTGACAGTATTCCTGCGGTTGGACCATTGTCCGACAAGGATGCATTTATACGTGTTCTAAGGTCTGCTGAAGTCGAAGCAAATGTTTGATGCTCCATTGGAGATGTCCCTACAAGTTTGTTCTCCAGCTGTCCCATTTTTCACTTTTAAACTTGTATAGTTTGGCATGATTAAATTCAACTTTTTGACATCATGGTGTGAACGCAGAATGAGAACAGGACAGATGAGGAAAAAGAATGGATAGGAGAGAAAGTATCTTGTGCATTATTTTGGCTTCGAGGCCAAGAATAAGAAGTACGTGACTTGGCTCAGGTGTATCGAATCATCCCTATTCTTCAAAAGTTTTCGGTTCAATTTCGATATTTGTCCCAATGACTAATGTAATGCATAAAAGAAAAAAGTATGTGATTTGGGCTCTAACAACGATCAATTTGATAAGTTAATTTTTATTTTTTATTATTTGAATTTATGAATTTTTTATAATTTTTTTCATTTTGTTTATCTTTTTTTTTTTAACACTGTATATTATGACGTTCTAAGAAAAAGTCACCCAATTCTGAAGCAAAAACAAGAATAATTACATTATTTTTTTCATAATTAAATGTTATATATATAAGTACATAAATTATATGCAAATAATTTAATTCAATCATAAAAAATATATGCAAATAATTTAATTCAGTCATAAACACTTGCACTTCATTAATATAGAGTGTAGCTATTGTAAATGAGTTCATATGTACACAAGTCTTCTTTTGCTCTGCATGAATCAGATGTAAGTACTATTGTAGAAAGCATGTAGATTTTGAAATTTTAGTCTAAGTTTGAGGTGTATTGCAGAAATATTTATCTTTAAGGATTATTTTAGCATCTTTTAAGTGAAAAAATGTTGGACACAGTAATTTTTTAGAATTTAACAAATTCTTCTAGTTATATACATTCAGAGTCAAGAGGGACAAAATCAATGAAATAGTATATTAATATATGAGAACAATAATCTAACAAATAAGAAAGAATTGATTTTAACATAGTATAACTTTTTCCTATAATACAAGTTTTTTTGTATTTCTAACAGCATATGTCCATGATTTTTATAGAATAAACAATAAATGTAGGTAGTTTACATGAAAAAACAGATTCAGATCCCTTGCCGTAAAGGTAGGGGAGAGTGGAAGAAAAAAAGAGAAAAAATTAAAAAAAAATTAAGAAAAAAGTAATAAGAAAAAAAATAAATCTTATGTATTAAATTTTTAAAAAAATAAAAAAATTACTAAATTTAAAAAATTAAAAAATTAAAATATCTAAATCCTGAAAAAATACGTTGATAGTTATAAATTAAAGAAAAATATTGGTAGTTATAGATGAAAAGATATGTTGATAGTAATAAATGAAAAGGGGTGTCCATAGTTATAAATTAATGAAAAAATATGTTGACAGTTATTTCTATGAAATACAACCAAGACAAATAAGAATTTTTTTTTAAAAAAAATTTCTATGAAATACAACCAAAATATTTTCTTATTTTAAAGTATAATGTGTGAATATATATATAGTATTTAGTCCATATTAACCAATAAGTTTACAAAATTAAATATCAAATTGTTTTAAGTTACGTACTCGAGATTGATTATATATAATCTAAGGTATTTAATTAGTAAAAAAAGAAAAAGTTGGGGGGGGGGGGGGGTTATAATCTCAGTTTGATGTACATCCAATCTTACTATTATAGAAGAGTGTGTAAATTTTGTTTATGTAACTAGAAAGACTAATTAATGAATTGTTAGATGGTGAAAGGAATACTATTACAAATAAAGTTAGCAATAGAAGCGAGCCTTATGCCAAGCGGACACTTTCTTGAACTTTTTCTTTTTAAAGAAAATATGTTTCCCTTAAAGTTTTGAAAATTTCAGAAAGCCCTCTTCACCTTAAACAAAATTTAAAATAATTTTATATGCACGTACATTGTGTATGCATATATATAGTGCCTTTCCAATAGTCTTCTAAATTCTTTTTAATTATACTGTGTCTCTTTGATATGCATTGATCAAATATTTGTTTCCTTTTTATTTACAAATGACGCAAATTAATATCTGTATCAAAAGTTTCTTGCTAAATGAATTGAATTCCAACTTTATTAGATATAAGTTTCAATCACTATATTTTTATCGTGATCTTATTATATTCCTATTCGTAACTATCTCTAGAAACAACATATTCTCCTATATGCCAAACGTTACTAGTGCTACTCCCCTTTCACCTCCTATTGTCTCAGCTATATATAAATATTACTTTCACAGTTTCACAACTTGCATGCAGCTGGCAATCAATGCTGCTCTATATATCTGTAATTCGCAATGCATGCTTGAGCGCTTATTTACACAACGGAATGACTTGCCGCTGATCATACGAATAACGATCGAGGTACAGCTATTTGTTTTCTCACAGGCTTTATTCTCTTTCCATTTAGAAGGGTTTATTTCAAGGTCGATGATGATATTTTGGAGTATATTTACTTGCCATATTAATTAGTCGATATTCATGAAATCCCAACTAAGTACTTTATATTTTTGATGGTCAGTTCTTTTTGAGTAATATTAAAACTATGTCCTTACTAATTTTTACATTTTTGGTACAATAATTTATTTAAATCAATTTTAAATAAATTATAAAATTTTACGTAATAAAAAATTGATCTCAAATTGATAATGATATTGAAAATATAAAAATAAAAATATAATTCTATCATTTCTCGTTCTTTTTTGGTTAATTGTTTATTTGTGTGTTCGGTTGTATTTGTTTTCTTATTTTTATGTCGAGATGTTCAGTTCACTTAATATTAATCTATTGATATTGTTTCATGATGTGTGAGTATATATATATATATATAACATCCATATTAATTAGTCTATATTCATGAAATCCCAACTAAGTACTGTATATTTGTTAATTGTTTATTTGTTTGTTAGGTTGTATTCATTTTCTTATATTTATGTTGCGATGTTCAGTTCACTTAATGGTAATCTATTGATATTGTTTTATGATATATATATATATATATATATATATGTAATGCCAATATTTTAATGAGATTTAAATTTATTTTACTTGTTATCTTAGCTGTGTTCAGTTGATAAGGAACTTTCAGCTTTTTTATTTTTCTTTTTTAGAGAGAAAGAACTTTTAGTATTAACAAAGGATAGATGTATAATAATATATTAATACAGCGGTAGTTATTTATGTTCTAAGTTAAAAAATATAAGGTTAAAAGTTTAAATTTAAATTTTAGGATCGCATTTGTCAAAAGTTAATGCTAAATATAAATTAATTTTATATTCAATAATAATAAAAAAATATCACATAAAAAAATTTAAAAAAAGAAACAAAGGATAGATGCCACATAAAAAGAACCAAGGATAGACGCATATTAAAAGTTTAAAGTAACTCTCCACGAAAGGGTTTCTTACAATTTAAGGAGAATGAGGGGTGCTCCAAATCTGGAGGAGTGGAGAGATGTATTCTGTGTTGCATGCTGGAAACTATGGAGCTGGAGGAATGATATAGTCCATAATAATATGGATAGCAGATCGGATCACTCACATCTAAGCATTTTAAAATTTGTGAAAGAGAAAAGAAAATCTGCCCTCTCTCTGTTGATACAATTCAAGTAGGATGGAACCCTTCCCAAAGGACTGGATTAAGATTAATTCTGATGGTGCTGTCAACTGGGAAACCAACGGGGCAGGGTGTGGTGGAATTTTAAGGGTAGAAGATGGCAATTGCTTGGGTGAGTTTACTTACGATATAGGCTCCTGTTCAGTTGCAGATGCTCAATTGTGGGGTATTTTGAAGGGGATGGAATATGCCTGGAGATATGGCTTCCGGAAAATATTTATAGAAACAGACTCCACAGTTGCCTACTCAAAGATCAAGGCGGCGAGACAAGGGGATTATGACTCCCGTCTGGTACCACGTATCATCAGAACTGTGATGGAGATGAACTGGGAAGTTATCATATACTTATTCAGTATTGGTTGGAGGGGAATGGATTGAAGGGAGAGATTTTAATTAAAATATTTTATTTAATTTAAATTTTTGAAAGGTAGGGTTGGAGAAATAGAGAGTTTGAAATTTTTTTCTTAAAATTTAGAGGAGAGAGAAAATTTATTAAAAATTTTAAATTATGATGATTAAGTCATCTTAAGTTATCTTTTTTAATTCTAAAATTATCCTCATATCCATAACTTAATAAATATTTTTTTTAATAAGATATAATAACACATTGCTTTCTAATTAATATTTCTCTTCTTCCTAATCAAATAAGGAAAAAGAAAATAAGATTGTTTTCCCTTCTCTCCCCTCTCCTTTACCAAACCAAATAAGAAATTTTTTTTCCCTCCACTCCTCTTATTTGAATTAAACACTCTGATTGGAAAGGAAACCAATGCGCAAATTGGTTCGCGCAACAAGCAGTATCGGGAGAGGATAGTTTTCGATGGTTTGAAGAGTTGATTAGTCGTTTTGTTCAAGTACTTTCAGTGATGTGAATCATTAATAAAAAGTCTTATAACAAAATTAAAAGACCCTTCTTTGGTTTGATGAGACGAGGAAAAGGCAGCTTAATGTATGAGGTGCTTCAGTGTAATGCTAGCAAGAAGTAATGCTAGCTTTGCAATAAGACAAGGTCCTAAACGTAATTGTGGAGCCCGGAAATCCATATACACTTGATACAATCATAAAACCACAATTTTATGTCTGAGAAATTTTGGATTTTTCATTTGGTGTGTCTCACATAACAGTTTTGATGCTTCTATGTAATAAATTTTATTAGATATTTATTTAAAATATTTAAAATTATTAAATTTATTATATTTTATATATTAAATTATAAGATTTACATATTTAAAAAACTTGAACTTAACTTAAATAGTTGAATCTAACTTTATTTTTTACTTTCTCTCCAAATTTAGTTTTCATGTTGTACTCTAAAAAAATTAATTTATACAACTAAAACATAATTTTTAATAAAGTCCATACGCTATTCTTTACTTTATATTAAAATAAGGTTCAATTACCATATTACAGTATTTTCTGTACTCCTAAAAAAAATTTGCACATCTAAAACTTAACTTTTAGTAAAGATCGCGGCTCCTTACTTTCTGCTAAAGTAATAAGTGGAGGGATCAATTAAACTCCCAACAATATTGGATAAAGCAAACAGCCAAATCCATATAAGAAACACGAGGGAAAAATCCCAAATTATTTGGAGTTCCGGCTTGTAAGAAGAGCCTTGCCGGTGTTTTATGGATGAAACTGTATTAGAAAGAACATGAGAGTTCGGACTTCCAATGAAGTTGGAACTAAGCACACGAGAAAAAATTCTTAAAGATGCATATATATATATATATATATATATATATATATATATATTTACACACACACATATCATTCAGCTTTTCGTGTTTAACTATGTTGAATAATGACTGTTACCGGTGAAGAATAAAGACTGCCTCATATATTATGGCCACTTATGTCGAATAATTTGAGTGAACTATATAACAAGCAAATTCATGGTGCAAGAGCTTTAGAATGAGTTTGCATTGAAATTTAAAAAACTACTATTTGTAATCTAGTTATGACAAACCACTCTTTTATTTAAGATTAGAGTAAAAGTATTCTCATGTGAAGTTACTAAACTCACAAAAAAAAATAATTATTGTTTTATCGATTTTTATTATGTGAGTTCTGTAGTTTAATATATGAAATATATTATATTTAATAATTTAAATTATTTTAGTGAAAATTTTGTAAAATTTTACTATTTATAGTAATAATGTTACCATTAAAATTGTTTTTATGTATATATATATATAGTTAGCAGCCAATAAATTGTATATGAATTTATGCAGAAAAATGTTAACTTTCCACTTACCAACACTACATGCAGAGCTGTTGCAGATACATGACACACACATCTAGCTCCACAAAGGCTTCGTCTTGAGTGGGAAAGTCTTGAAGAAAAGCACAACTGAGTCTCAGTCGTACGTAGAGCTGAAAGAGCAAACACTTGGAATGCTCCTAAACTAAACTTGGCACTTTTCCGTTAACATGGGCAACAACCTTAACAATTTGTCACCGCCATCTTGTCATGGGGATCCTGGATGCGAAGTACAAAGCATCACTCGTCAACACACAGGAAATAGAAACGGCAGCGGTCACTTCACCGAGGAACAGTGTTTCAAGTACATAAACGCCAACAGAACTTGTCCTCTTTCGATACAGAAAAAAGGCTTCAAACAGCGTGTCAATGAAATCCGCTTCGTACATTTGGACAACGTCCACGACTCAGCTCAAGCTGAGATCGTGGTTACAATGGAGGATACCGGTGCGGGTCTTTCTTGTCAACTGGCGAGATTCAGCGGCAACTTAAAGCAGTTGAAGCGCTCATCAAATTCATGGTTAGCAGCAATGGCGGACACTTACGTTGGCTACCATAGGCCACAAGGGTATAGTGTTTTTGGTTTCACTTCTGGTCGTGTAAGGTTTATTCCGTTCAATTCTCATGTTGCGGTCGTGGAACACTACTGTCATAACAGAGGAGCCAATGCAAGTCTTCATGTCAGAGTGCTGGTTGAACTTCAGGAACATGAACAACGTGGTTTGTCTACAAAGGTGTGGGGCCCCTTAACCACGAGAGAAATGCCTGGTCTACCTGCGGCACTGATCCATCAACAAGGTGGCGCCGTCGCTTCATCTCAACCAGAACCACCACCCAATCCAAACCCTCATCAATCATATAGGGAGCAGAAGATGCCGGGCCATATTATCACTCCATGTCAACCCCAACCACCAGCCAATCGACGGTGGGGCTTTACCAGTTCAGTTGCAGTTGAATCCAATCAGCATAATAGTGGGCGGCAGAAGTTGATGGGCTTCATTAATCAATATGGGTACACAAAGGTGACCATAATAATCGTGTAGTCTTTAATAACTGCCAGGTCAATATTTCTGTCTCGCGCGAGTCGTGACTGGTGAGCGATATCAAACGTTTTACTTTCGTATCAACGATAAGAGACAATAATTTAAGACATTCTACATTTGTCTGTAGCATTTCATCAGTCTTCCTCATTTCGGTTTCCTTCATGCCGTGCCGCGTTGCTACATGTATGGCATTGTTTCTTTTTAGTTTATGAGTGCATTATATAAAAGTTGACAATAAAGCTTTATTATAACTATAATTACTCAACATATATAAAAGTGATATTAAAGTTCAAATCATGTCAGCATGGCCAGACTTTGCCTTTTATTAGTTAAACAAGTAAACTAAAAACAAATTTAGATTATAATAAGATATCAAAAAGGTACATTACTAACAAGTAAACTGAAAACATACATTTTCTTAAAAGAATTGATTATTATTATATCAAATATTTAATAAAAATTAAATATTAAAAATTTATAAAATTGAGTAGGAGTGAAAAGAACATATTAAGAAAGAATTTTTAAAAAAATATTTATTTTAATTTTTTTAGTTATAATAATTTATGTTATATCTAATACTAATAAAAATATTAAGTATTAAAAACTTTTAAAATGGATATTTTCGTTATTTAATTATTTTTACTTTTATACAGTACACATATAAATATAGATATAAATTATGTATGTACATATATAATTTTCAATTACTTTTTCTTCAATGATATAGTAGCACTTTTAAAATTTATTATTACTTTATATAAACTCTTTTATAGTTTTATAATTAGCCCCTCCAATACTCTGATATCCTTGTATCGCCCGAATCAGATATGTTATCAAAAAAATTATTTATAGTTAATCAAAATTATTAAAAATTTATACAAAATTATTTAACTGTTTAAAATTTAAAATTTTATAATTTAATATAAAATTTATTAAATTTAATTATTTAAAATTTTAAATAAATATTAAAAATTTAATTTATGAAAATAAGATATCTATATGTACCATCGTATTGATGAATTTCAGCATCACGATTAACCGATGGTTAATGTTTGTACTGAGTTGAACGACACCGTTAACCCTTGAGAGAGCGTAGAGCTTTCGAGCCCGACACAAGAAGACAACAAGCCACAAAGGCTCGGAGGCTTGAAGCCGATTCGGCCATCCCTTAACCCTACGGTGCCCCGCCGTCGAGATTCCTCATGGCCGAAGCTTAGTCTCTGTCTCAGTTCTCTCGGTCTCTTTAAATGTCACGGAACCTCCATCTCTTTGGTTAATTGGCGTCACCATCTAATCCGAAACCCCCGAGTTTGCGGAGCAAGGGGAGCTCCTAATATTGGGTTTTGTTCTCTCTGCCAGAAATTCGCTTTGTTTGTCTTCTATGGTCAGATCGCCGGGCCCATTGCTTATATACGGAAAGGTAAACCCTACTTGATTTTAATTTAGTTTTTTTTTAATTGTTCTTCAATTCCCCTGTTGATTATTGTAGCCGTTCTGAATTCCATGCTCGAATATTGTCGTTAAGCTGAGCTATTGGGCTTAAGTTTGAAGTTGTGATGGATTGATGACTTGGTTTGATTATTGAACAAAAACCTGAAGTTGTAATTTGTCTTTGGATGTAATCTTAATTATTCTATATATACATGTGTGTGTGTTTTCGATTAAAAGCCCTCCCATTCGATGCGTAATCGGGGATTCGGGTGGGACAGCTAGGGTTGAGATAGTATCGTGGATGGGCATCGGGGAGGGCGTTTTGGGCTGTGGTACATGACCCGTTGCAAAGACCAATTGCGGTGTCAATGTAATTTATAAACGTCCTTGAGCGACTTTGCATACTTAGATAATAAAGGAGAATATACTTTGATTAATTTCACATAATATGCAATTATGCATTACCTGCTTAATGACTTCATGATGGGGCTTTGACTTTTAAGTTTAGTTGAAATTTCAATCTTAGTTTTTTAACCATTGGTATACCCATTTGAAATATTGACCTGAGCTTGATCACAGGTTGTGGGTTTTCTTTCTTGCAACTTCAATGCAGTAGAGTTGGTATGTTGTGAAAGATAGATCTTAAGGGCACAGAACATGTCAAGTAAGAAGGAAGACAAAGCTCAGGCTGCTGCAGAAAGAATTAAGGCTGCAGCCCTGAGTGCTGCGAAAGGTCTTAGTCGGGCTCAGGCTGAGCGTGCAGCAGCTGCAGCAGCACGGAATGTTAATGCTTATGGCCAGAAGGAAGAAGGGCCTAGCAGATGGCAGGAGAAAAGGGAAGCAAAGAGGCAAATGTATTTGATGAGTACTGAGAAGGCTGTTAAATTGGGTGAACGAAAAGACCTTAAAACTACAACTATCGGTGGCACAGCTCAATGTCAAAAGTGTTTTCAAACTGGCCATTGGACATATGAATGCAAGAATGAACGGGTTTATATTTCAAGGCCATCTCGGAGCCAACAACTTAAAAATCCTAAATTGAGAATGAATGTGTCTGTGACTTATGATTTAGATAATAATCCTGATGCTAAGGAGGAAAAGGCTGAAAGGAGTTCTAAGCAAAGCAAAAGGAAACATCATTCAGACTCTGATTCTGGTACTGATAGTGAGGACTCAGTTTTTGAGACTGATAGTGGGTCTTCATCAGTTACAGGGTCGGAGTATTCTTCAGGAAGTAGTTCTGGTTACAGTTCATCATCTGATTCAGGGGAAGAAAGGAAGCGGAGGGGAAAGAAGAAAAAACAGCAAAAGAGAGGAAGGCATAGGAGGTACAGCACCTCTTCTGAATCTTCTGATTCTGATTCAGTTTCTGATTCTGATTCAGACAATAGAAGTAGCCGGAGAAAGTGGCGGTATAATCGAAGGCACTGAATTAGACAGAGAAGGATTGAGCAGCTGCAAATCATCTCCCAGCTCGGCTGACGCTATGAAGTTCACCCTGATTTAGTTCTTATTGTGATTTGGGTAATGTAGAATAAACTTGGCTACATGTTTGTATTGTATTTTGTTTCTGCAACTAATTGTGGTATCCTGGAGATATTAGAAGTTAGATTGATCGTTAGCATTAAAATTTATTGATGTGCTTTTATGCTTAGTAAGATCTATAGGCAGTTAAGCGGTTGCTGCAAGTGATGCAGGCTTCAAATGCTGCTATACGCAGAAGCTGGGATTTATCCAAGGATTTCAAGGATCCAACTTACATAGTATGGGGGCAGATGCCCCTCTAATAAACATTTTTTTAATTAATCTATGTAAAGCTATTTTTATCATCCCCGTAATGAAGCATATTGTCCCCTTAATAATAAGTTCAGTTCAATTTTGAGCTGAAGCCAAAAGAGAAATATACAATAACATTAAATATTAAAAAAAAATGAATTTTTCGGGCGAATTACGTTGGGACACGTTTTCAAGTTTGAAACTCTCTTAACATAAAAAGAAAAAGGAGTTTGAAGCTTTGGTCTTTCTCAAGTCATGATGGAACATAATGGGGTTCAAAGCTTAGTCAACCACTTTTGGAACAGCTGCCTCTTTCGTGTGTTTTGCTTGCTGAGTGTTTAACTGTAAAATGGGCTCGGTCGCACCGTTGGGCATGTCCAGATTTTTTTAATAAAAAAATTTAAATTTATGAAGTGAGTTGTAACTCTACGGGAGCAAATTATATATTTAATTATTAACAAAATATAAAAATTACAAAATTTAAGATATATATTAATAATTTATATATTTAAATATTTTTTAAATATAAATTAAGAATAATTTAAAAATAAATTATGCAGTCTTGGGTCAGAAAAAGTTTAAATAGTTTTATGTCAAAAATGTTTTAACTTAATTTTTTAATTTTTAATTTGATTTCGAGCCGACTCAAGGTTTGAGTCAAAATTATCAGTTATGCGTTAAAGACTTGTTGGCCCAGGGAATCAAGGCTGTGAAAAATACAAGGGCAAAGCCCATGGAAACTCAAGACAACAAAGAGGCACATTTGCTTTAAACCATTTATATTGCAGTGGACGATAAAGTTTCTGCCACTTTATCAAAATGTCACAAATATCTCTTGTGAGTTGTGAAATTTATGAAATTATTTAGTCTTTAAATTTTAAAAAACTTTAATAATATAAATTATTTTACGTAAAATTTTTATGAAATTTAGTTTATAAAATTAAAGGAGTGTTGGTAAAATATTGTGCATATATTTTTATACTTTTTTATATAATTTTTATTTTATTAAATTCAAACTTTTAAATGTATTAAATTCTACATATAAACTTTAGACTCATAAAAATTAACAACTTATAAAATCATTATGAGTATTTTATTACTCACACTTTCGAGTAAACTATATTTTTAACAAATAGTTTATTGTAAAAATAAACTATATTGAAAAATTAACAAATTATCTTTTTGGATTTCTCTCAAGGTGTTCCCCACCACTATTGGGTGAAAGATTAATCTCTATTCAAGGTAGGAGCTATTCAATTAAACTTCTTCCAACAAGAGCGATTCTATACTCAAATTTTTAGCCTAAAACTAGGGTGAACAAATTATTTATAATATATCTTTTAATAAATATTAAATAGTTGTATTATCAATGCATTAAACATTTGGTACTAGACACCACCATGTGCCTAGCATAAAAATTCAATAATTAAGATTAATTTAAATTGATAATAGTTAAGTAAGATTATTTATTATTGTTTAAATAGAGAAATATAATTTTAAGGTTTTTGAGATAGGATTAGGGTTTTAAGGAGGATTAGAGTTTATGATTTTATGATTTAGGGTTTTAAGGAGGATTAGGGTTCAAGATATTGGGAAATTAGGACTTTAGCATTTTAGAGTTTAGGGTTATCATTTAAGATTTTAGATTTAGAGTTTAGAATTTAGGGTTTAGGGTTTTAAGGAGATTAGGATTTTGGGTATTGGAAAATTAGGGTTTAGGGTTATAAGATTTTAGGGTTTAAGGTTTAGGGTGTAAGGCTATAGGATTTAGGGAATTTCAATTTCAATTTCTTTTTCAATTTAAATTTCAATTACACTTTTACTTTCAATTTAGATTTGCATTAGACAAAACAGTTCCATAGATTAATTGTATATTTTTTGGTAGGGTTTAGGGTTATAAGATTTTAAGATTTAAAGTTTAGGGTGTAGGGCTCTAGGATTTTGGGAATTCCAATTTCAATTTCTTTTCCAATTTAAATTTCAATAGCACTTTTACTTTCAAATTTGATTTGTATAAGACAAAACAACTCCATAGATTAATTGTGTATTTTTTGGTCTTTAGGCTTTCTTTGTTTTCTTCATCTCATCTTTGTTATCTTCCACTTCATCTCTTGTTTTAAAGGTAAACAGTATGAGACAATAATTAAGATTAATTTAAATTTATTACTGTTAATTATTACTATTTGTTATTGTTTAAATAGAGAAGTGTGTTGGTTTGATTAAATAAACAAACATTTTTATTTATTTAAATATTATATTGCTAAAGAGAACAGCCAAAAGTAAGAAACTTTCTTACTTCTCACTTTACTATGCAATATCATCTTTGTATTATCACTATAAATTGGTTATTTTCTTTTCTCATTTAGAAATGGTCTCAAACCATTTTCCCATCGATGTTTTGTATGTGTTTTAACTCTTCTGTGGTTGGTAGCTGTCAAACCTTCTTCAAATTTCAAATGCTTTTTTCTAATCTTTTATGATTTCTAATGTAATTTATTTATTTTCATTTCTTCTACCAAAAGAGTCTTTCTTTCCCACTCTACCTTTAGCTTCTTTCTTGCCTCTCCTTATTCAATTCTATTCCTTTGCCTTCTTCATAGTTTCTAAGTTTTCATTGTAACATCTCCCATGGCATCCTTTCTCAACATGTGGCTGGTGGTGGCTTTTCTTCCAATTAGTTGCTTGTGATGGTGATTGCCCTAGAAGCTCATACATGTTCTAGTACTCCCAGAATTAGGTTGGTTTCATATTTTTTCCTATCTATTTTATTTCTTTCTTATTTCTCACTTTATTGAGTTAGGTTGTTTGTAGCTTTGCAATTTTGAGTTTTCTTTCTTTGATCTAAAATTAAAGTCAATATGAGTTTTCACCTATTAGAAGGCAAGAGCTTTGTTCAATTTGCTACTGTTCGCTATTTTACCAAGGGTTTAGAAACTATCTTTAATACTTTGGTCTAACTTTCTATTTGCTGCGGTTCTTTATCTCATAATTGGTTTTGACTAATAATATGGGTGCTCGGGATCACAATTTTGAGCTCTTCAACTCCTCCCATGGCAGTTCCAAGCTCAAGACGCATAACCAACTATAGGTAAGCGAGTTCCTTACTAAATTAATTAGGGATTTATGCTCTAGTGGTTATTTTGATCTAAGTTGTGTAATTGATTGATTTAACTTGAATCAAATGGTGGAAGTGAAAGTGAAGATGGATTGCGAAGGGTGCAAGAGGAAGGTGATGGAGGGCACCAAGGGTGTGGGATGTAGAGCACAAGTCCAACAGGGTCACAGTTGTCAATTATGTGATAGTGATTTTTCTCATTTGATTTTAGGCTATGATTTCTATGTTATAATTTATTTTAAAATTTTATTCTTACTTATTATGGATGAAAAAAAAGTAAAATATAAGTTATCAGAAATGGTAATAGGATAAACAGTAAAATATAAGTTATTTATCAATCGGCATCTTAGAAGTAAGATATTTATAATCCAAAAAATATTAAAAAAAAGCAATCAAAGGTGTTTTCTTAGGTCTAGAAAACTTATTTACTAATAATCCTAATCCCGTTCTCGGTGGGGAATTTATCCAATTACTCATTGTGATAAATTTCATTCTTATTGCTAGCAACTGACTAGTTATGATTGTTTTACGCCAGTTTTTGATACATTTTTTTACGTAAAATATTATTTTTTTTTGCAAAACAACAAAGTGAACAATAAAAATTATTGTTCAAAAATAATAATTTTTACTGTTTACTCAGTTGTTTTGTAAAAAAAAAAAATAAATATTTTACGTAAAAAACGTATCCATCACTCCAAATGACGGTTTGCTTAGTTTTTAAGGACAATCTAAGGTCACCATCAATTTCTTCACTATCTACTCAGGTGGCTTGCATGATCCATAAGCTCGTTATTCAAATTATTTTCTAAGGACTAAGTTTATGAATTGAATACTTAATGACTTAAATATTTATTGAATTAATCTTTTATAACAAAAAGTTTTAACATAAATATTAACACTATTCATTCTTCACCGATAATTCTAGCAACAATTTTCTTGTTTGGACTTAACCAAAGAAGTGGGTAGTTGAAAATTCAATCTCACTAACGCATCGAATGTTTGTAACCAAAAAGTTTGTTAATTTTGTGGAACAATGTATTCGCGAAAATTTTAAAAACTTATTCAACATAAATATTGGGTGTCTTAATTAAAATATTATTATTGATGAATAATTAGATAAGACTTTATAATACTGATACTCTCAAGTTTTAAAACCTAGAATGTAAAATATCGGATTGATATGTACCTGCATGAATAAAACAATATTTTGTCAAAAATGCCAATCTCCAAAGGAAAAATTTTCATCAAAATGTCTTGGTTTTCTATAAACCCAAACGGCGCCTGACCCAAGGAGGTCGCTAGCTAGAAAGGCGTCATACAGTGACGTAACTTGCTCAAAAGGTGTGTTGCTAGCCTTAAGTCGATAAATATATATTTGTTAATATTTATTATTTTTTTTTAAAAAATTAAAGTATAAATTATATATATATATATATATATATATTTCATTTATGCTTTTATCAAAGTTTTTTATTTTTTTAATTTAAAAAATTAAAATATAAATAATATATATACTGTTCATATTTTAATTTAAAAAAATAAAAAATATTAACAAACGTATGTTTAAATAGATTTACTCGCCCAAAAAGCCCGCGAAGGCGCCAAAAGAACAACTACAGCTAACCTCCGGACACAAAAAAGTGAGACTCCGGACTCTAGGTCTCTACTCCGGTCACCATTTTCCCTAACTGAAGATGAAATTTTGCCGCGAATGGTCCGCATCAACTTTCTTGATCGTAGTTACACCATGCTTTTTACTTAACTGAACATTGGCTTCGATTTTCATGTATTCATTTATGGTCTTGTTTTTCTTTTTTAATTGTTTCCATGGAATGTTTCTCGGTTTGTTCCTTTTTTCTGTTATATTCAGTAACAACATTCTGTACCCTAAGGAAGACAAGGATGAGAAGATTCTCCTCTATGCTTGCCGCAACTGTGATCACCAGGTTCTTCCCTATCTTACTTCCCTGATTTATTCCCCCCCCCCCCCCCCCTTTTTTTGTCTCTTACATTCGACTAACCAATTTCCGTTTAATTTCATGGTAATAAAACCTTATTCCTCCTCCCAGTGGCTTCTGAGTATATTCTGATAACAGTTCATCCTCCTTTAAGTATTTCTTTTTTGATAGTTTACTCGATTCGATGTAGTTTTCCTTTTACAATTTGAATTAATGGTTGGTATTGACCATTCTGTTGATTATTGTTGCTAGAATGCCTTTGATCGATAGTAGGATTGTTGTATTGCTGATTTTGAGGATGGGCAAGTCTTGCATGTCTCTGAAAACTTGGTTTTGACTTCTATGGGAGTTGGACTGTTGCTTTTTCAGTCTGATGTAGCAGTTGACGTCACATGCCTTGTATCAAAGCAGTTTGAATAATATTTTACCTTTCAAATGTCAAGTTTATTGGGAAATCTCAGCTGGTTCTGTTGATTGAATATCATGCCATAGTTCCAAGGGCTTAGAGTCGAATTCTGCCTGTATCAAACCATTTTTTGTTAAGGAAAGCGTTAAAACGGCTTTTGTAGTTCATATTCTCGATGGGTGTTCAATGCAACAAAGCCAGGAGGCGTGACATCTGACTGCGTAAAGAGGAATTTGCATCAAGGAAATTGCATGTCATGTTATGATATAGTGAATATAGGTGTTTTCCTATCATGTGGGGTTTATTAGTTTGATGCACTGCATATTGGTCGACGGTCTATGTGTCTGAGACTTATGATCTTTGGAGGGTTTGAGATTATTAAATTGTCTTGCCTCCTTCTTTCATTTGCTTTTCTAATAATATTATTTGTTACTTCTCAGACTAGATGATAAGAAGAAAACAATATACTTTGCCTATAAACTTTGATATCATGTATGATGAAGTTTCATACTTCACTTAATTGTGATTATAGGCTCTAACTATACTTGGTTGCTGTAAAAATGAGTCCTCTCGCCGGGCTATTTTCTATTATGAAACTCTGATCTCCTTGGGAAGCTATTATTGTTCATGATGAATTGATGATTTGTTTTCCACTTTGCTTATGTAGTATCCCAGTTAAGGGAAAAATTAATAGCAAGTGCCAAAATATAGGAATACATTAGTCAGGAAGCAACTACATGCCTAGGCACTGAGGCATGGTACTTTGCAGCAGAAGTTCCTTCTAATGTCTGAGCACAGATGTCAAGTCTAATGCATATAGACATACCTCTCACGAGACACAAACCACCTGTCATAGGTGTGCTAGTCATGGCAGCCGTGTCTAAGTTTGTTTTGTACCTTTTTTTTTCATTAGCTGGCTGCAAATGACAAGATATTTCAATTAGGGAATCAAAGTAACAATAATTAGGTGGCTAATTTGTTGCCCAAATTGGAGTTAAAGGGCCCAAACCTCTCAATTTTTTTTCTCTTCTTTTCTCCTCTCTTTGATGTCTAGTATCCCATTCTTAATTATTGACTATGTAAATTCTGGAGATGGAACACTGAAGTACCTAATCTCTGTTTTAATTTCTCTCCTAACATTTAATTGTAAAATCTGGACCAGTGCAGAATTTGTTAACTTGTGCATTATTATTTTATTATGTTACAATGGCTAAAGCCAATTTGAATTTTGTTCCATTATTGAGATATATAATTTGTATATAACATTATATGAATCATATCAAGTAGTTGTCTGAAAGCCCTAGCACGGTAGCATCTTCCTACGGTTCTGCCTGTTGCTTATGGCAATAAATGGACTGTTATCTTGCTGGTGCCTTTTACTCTTAATTTACTTCTCCACTGCAATTTTGTGAACTCTTGTTGGATATACTTTTAACATTTCTGTCTGCCATTGTGTTCAATGATAATAATTTAAACATATACCATTACCTATGAATCTTTGAAATACTGTGTAAGCAAAGACAGAAATTCCAATACATTTGATCTATGTTTTTTTGTTGTGGAAAATGATTGTTTGCAGTTTTACTTATGAAGAAGCTATTGCTTAGGACCAAAGCCAGTTTTTATGCCATAAGTTTAGATTGGATATGCCTATCTGACTAATTGTTCAGTGTTGTTCAGGAGGTTGCTGATAACAACCGTGTCTATAAAATTGAGATACATCATTCTGTTGGAGAGCGCACTCAAGTGTTGCAGGATGTAGCCGCAGATCCTACTCATCCTTGAACTAAGTCTGTTCATTGTGCTCAATGCAAACATGGAGCAGCTGTTTTCTTCCAGGTTAGGCCCCTATTCTGCCAACAGATAATGGTACTTAAAAATTGCTCTTAAGTAGAATGTTAATTTTACTTTGCATGGATAACCCATCGCCCTTTTCTCTCCTGATATTCTGTGTGTGTAGAAAGATGGGAAGGGAGGGGGAGTGATAAGGATATGAGGACAGTTATGAGTTTGCTTGGTAGGATACTCACAAAAATGCTGAAACTTCCCTCTTCTCTTCTCTTAATTTTGGGAAAATTGAATTACAGAAGGAGTATGACCAAACATGTCTTTTCTCTTTGAAGGAAAGCATGGTAGTGCTTGGGGTTGAGCAGTGAATTAAATATCTTGAATGCAATCCTCTGCTTGGACGATACAGATTATGTTATAGTCACATAAATTATTAGCTCTGAACATGAACCTCATATGGTAATGAAGTGTCATAGTCACATCAATACTATGGAGATATGGAAGCCTTCTTTGTATTGGTCTTTTGTGACAGTGAGAGCATTTCTTGCCCTCACAATAATATTCATATTTGGGATCTTTTGACTGAGCTACTGATTCTTGTACTTGACTGAAGATGAAAATTACGCCTGAACAAGGTTGACCCTTATTCAGTATGGTTTGTCAGACAGTCTTAGTTTGCATTAACACGGTGTTCTTGTTTCTTGGTAGTTGCTACTTAACATTGTAATCACAAGTTCTTCTCAGATTGCTGTCTTGTCTTTAAAAGAAGCAAAAGGGCATGTTTTTTTCTCTTGCTTCTTAACTCAGATTTTTGGTAACCTTTTTTTTCTTTCAAATGCTAAAGTAGTTCCTAAACTGAACACCAGACAGTGGGCCTCGTTGAGGGAGCTTCTATTGGCTGCGTATGTCCATGCGCAAACAATCTCAAACAAAGCAGCCATCATATTACAGCTTGCAAATCTGTCTACAATAGTTAATGCAGATATGTTGTGTAGGTAAAACAAGTTTCAATATAATCGCTTGAATGAGAAATCATTGAAGAAATAATGCGTGTCCCTTCCTTATGATTGTATTTAGTAAATCTTCACACTGCATATTTATAAACTTAATTTGAAGAATTTGTGGTGTTCCCAAGTTTTTGAATATATGTAGGCGACATCCAGAGGGGAAGAAGGTATGACGCTTTTTTTTGTTTGCTGCAACCCAAACTGTGGCCACTGATGGAGAGACTGAGATTCATGCTTGCTCAAATCAAGGTCCGGTACTAACTTTTCTGTATGTTCACTCTTAGAGAAAAATTGTTATTAGTATTAAACTTGGCCTACGTAAGGATCTTCCTAGTAAAGTTTTGGTGATAGCTGTCTAAGTACATTTACAGATTAAATCATAATGTACTTTATGAACAAATCGTTTTAGTTTATGGCTGACATATTCCCCCATATTCCAGAAAAGGGCTGAATTTTCTTGGTTTCGTGTTGAAAGAAAAGAGAAAGAAGGCTTGGGGTGTATAATGGGAATCTAATTGCAATTGATTTTTTGTGTTCCAGTATTGCCTCCTTGGCTTGAACTGGGATTTACTTGCGGTATTTGTTGCATTGATCGAGTAGCATTGTTGAAGTTGTTTCATTACTATGGGAGCATTTTTTCTGAAAAATTTTCATATACGTAAGAATAAAGTTTAACAAGTCAATAAAAAATTAGTGGGTATTTTGTGAACTTTTCAGTAGGATCCATCTTTTACGTTAGTGGGTATTGATGGGGCCAGTGGTTGCCGTAGTATTTTGGCACGTGGCACAACAGAGTTGCACTACTTTTGCAAACGTGGGTAGTGATATGGTTACACTTAAATCACATTTTTTCACTTTTCTTTGTACTCTCAAAAGATGAACCTTGTAGCACCACAGCACTGAATTAAATTAATTGTTATCAAGCCATATTATTATTGTACTCCCGCATTATTCAAAGGTTGCATCCCATGGAACCAATCCCTAAGAACGGCAGCACATTCAATTTATACAACGCTCGCATCACGCAGCTTCACATAGCATCAAAATCATTTTCTAAATTGGTGTTGGAACCAGGTGACATCTGCATTACTTTCAGGTCCTGAGGAAATTTCTCACCGATATGCTACCACATGCCATTCAGGAATATTTTGTACAGTTGATGTTTTTCCATGATATTGTTCTCATAACATTTCTACACATAGAAAATAAAAAATATTCTCTATTATTCGCTATTTGTTATTTGTCATTATAATAAATAAAAATCAATTTTTATTTATTATACGTGATAATATTACGTGAATAATGATGTGAATGTTCCTTTGCGCTATTTTGTGAAGGGCTCTCGGCCTACAGACATAATGATGTACCGCTAGCAATTAGACCATCGGAAGACAGGGACATGAATTTCTGAATGTTGTCATTTGTAACTAGAGTCGCTGTACAACAATGAATTTTGCCGCAGACAATTTCCACCGCAGACTGCTACTTTTCCCCGATAACCCTATATCTCAACTCAGTAACTTTAGTGAACAAGAAAAATCCAAAGGTACAATAAAAAATCTATCTACAAAAATATAAGCAAGGGTATAACCAGCAGGACTGCTTCAGCCTCTAAGCTGGCCAAACTCCCAACCTAAGGGCTATAAAGAAGATAACATCCGTGTGAACCATTCTGATAGGCGTCTCATTTTTGCTGACAGCTCTGCATCTTTTTCAAAGAAAGTGGAGGCATTAGACAGCAGAACTGTTATATCATGCTTCAGGGCTTCCAAAGTCCGGTAGTAAGTGTTCTCCAACCTTGACTGTATCAATTCGAGAGACAGGGGAACAGAAAACCTGCATTTTCTCCAGAAATTAAGTAATTTGATAAAGTAAACCACGTAGTTTCACTCAGTCTAGAAAAAAAAATACCTGTTTATAAATTTTGATTTATTTGAAATTTTCTTCAATTCTTGAACACCATAGCGATCCTGGATATTAATAACAAAAAAAAAGAAAAAGAAAATTACATTACCTGCAAAATAATGTCATAGCTGTATCCATGATTTGGAACTTAAAGCCGAATACCTGAATTGTGTTGCCTGACTGCTGTAATTTGGTGAAGGCAGCTAGCACCTTATTTCTGCTCCCATCATCAATATGAGGCTGTTCCCATTGAGTATCAGCATCAAAAAGCTCCCACGGACTATGTAAATGCGTTTCAGTGGGGTCACTCTTGTACCGAATGGTATACCTCTCCCATGGACTATCTGGAAATTCAGAAGACTTGGGTTTTACACACAGGACTCGACCATCCCACCAATTACCATCAAAATCACCCTCATTTTTCCACCAGACCCTGCATTTATCCCTGTGTGTCCAATTTCTTTGCATTGCGGCATCAAACCTAGTTCTTTCAACAAGAAAATCTGGGAAACTAGTCACTTCAGGTAGAGTCAATTTAAAAGATTTGCCAAACACATTTGAATTAGGATCTACAAACTGAAGAGTCATTTTACAGCAGCTATCACCAGACCCTGGAACAGTAGAATACTCAAGATTTTGAACTTTACAATATTCTACAGCTCCTATTTGTCCCTTCAGTGATGTCCAAGGACCTGATTCTCTAGCACCACTGTATTCTATATACTCCTGGTGCCCCTGTAACACAGATTTCCACAAGGTACATCAATTTTCAACCTTTTAATAATGAAACCGAAATAACAATAATAATAACAACAATAATAATAGGAATCGCAACATATACAAAAGTTAAAGCATACTATCAGAGGCAATTAGGTTTTATTGTGACTAACCTGTCTCAAATATACAACTTCATCACCCTGCTGTGGAATGTATCTACATCCTTCCTCATGCGTTGATAACAACAACCACGATCTTTTAGTAGCTGATTGAATTGACTTCCTTCTATTTACAGGACTAGTCTCACGGACATGATAGCTAGCCCTACGGGTCCTAGTGGACCTCATACCAACAGTCAACTTTGAACTGGAACCCCATTCTTCTTCTGTGCATTGTCTGATGTTCATGGAACCATTATTTGGACCTACAAATGTACAATATTGATTTCCTTGACGCACTTTGAGATTATTCTGCTCACTATCTCGGTCAAAAGTGGTTGGTTCCAACTCTCTGGATCCATCGGTAGGAGCCGCCTCATTTGTGCCATTAATAAAGTCCACATCTACGTTGAGATTATTGTTACTCCCATTTGAAGTGCACTCTCCCTGGCCACCACCATCACCTAAATTAGCCACAGCCCTATGTGATCTTGATCTCCTATAAACAGCTTTGTACCTATTATCTCTATGTGAAAGTGGCTCTAGTGAATCATGTGAAGTAATTTTTGTGTCAACCTGAGCATCGATCTCCTGAGCACCAACTTCTCCCTTATTAGATGTTACTCTAGTGGTAGTGTCATCCTCAGCCACAACCATACTTTGTTCCTTGTTCAAATGATTAACATGAGCACTACATGAACCGTTCCTTAGCACTGAAGATTTGGTTTCATGCTTGGATGGACTTTCAGGATCCCTTGAACTCCTTTTAGATCTTAGCTTTGTTGAAACAGAAGGAAAACCAATAATTGGTTCACAGAGTTGGTCAGCCCCACCACTATGACTGATGGAACCAGCATTTGTATCCTGTGCAGGCATATGAATAGAATATAGTGATTCATCTTTATCCCTAAAATTGCTGGAAGACAAGGGCTCTTTACCATTCTCAGAAGCAATAAAAGCCTCTGAGGTAGCACCAGCACATTTCTGATTGATTTCAATCAAACTATCTACCTTATCCTTGCTGTTTTGGATATCTAAAGGAGTGGTCAACATACCAAAGTCCTTGTTCTCTTTCTCATGACCTGTACCAACATTTTCCTTTTCATCAAGACCATTAAGACATTTCACAGATCTAACATTTGCATCCAATGACAAGGAATCTCCCACTCTCACAGGTTTAGATGTACGGGCCCTAACCACACCCCATCTAATTTTCCCTTTCATGTAGCCATCAAACAAGTCCACATGATCTTCTTCATGGTCTAATTTTACTTGACCTGTTCTTTCACTTCTTTGGTAATTTCCACCGCCAGAATAATACCCTGGATCCTTAGAACTTGACCTGTTCCTATCAACATCATTGGCTTCCTGAGCAGTTTTGGATGATGAGGCAACCAACTCAGCTTGGTTCTCGAACTTATGCACAGTGGTCTCAAGCACAAGTTTAGATGAATCTCGAACTGGTAACTTAAGAACCAATCTCCTCCTGTTCATAGTATTAGCGTGATTCTGAGAAAATTCAAGGGATCTAATGTCCTCAGATTCATCTAATGATACTTCCTTCCCCTTTGAATATTTTCGCTGATCAATCTGATCTCCACCAGAATCATCACTATCTATATTAGACTCTTGTAATGTTGATTCACTATCTGAAAAATCACCATCAGTGCTATCTTCTTCTTCTCCATCTGTAGGTGTACCTGTAATTTTAGAAAATAAATGTAGAGCATTGCGTGCAGCAGCTCTTTGAGGTCTCGCAGATTTTGACTTAGAGGATTTTCTTCTTGATATTTTCCGGCCACTTTTTCCCTTCCTGCTACGGATATTCCTAAAGGTATTGCCATCACACTCATCCAAATTCCTCCTTTTCACACGTCTTCCAGAAGAAGTCATAATCTCAGTCTGAAGAAAAGAAAAAGTGTCATTTAAATTAATTGCAAAGACAATAAGTAGTATTAAATCAACATATTTGTTTTTATATACTAACGTCAATCTTCTGTTTTTTCCTTTTTGATCTACGAATGCCATCCATATGAGCATCCTCCCCCTCACTGTCATCTGTGCTGCACCCTGGATCACCAGAAGCATTGGAGCTTGAACATCCTTGCTCCCCCCCAGAAGAATAATCTTCAGGGACATTATACTCTGAATCCGTATCCTCACTATGCACTTCAATTTCCGGCTCCCATTCCATAGCATCTATAAACTCTGGCAGTGGTTCAGTCAGCAGATCCAAGTCTGCCAAAGGAAGCATCTGATAATCTGGGTCCAGACTGAAGTCAGGACCAACAGCAAGCTTCAATGTTGAAGGGCGCCACTCAATGCCTAAAGCTCCCAAACGTCTTTGCTGATACTCACTCTGATAAGGTTCTGGGTATGGTATCATTGCTGCAAGTTTTACATTATAGAACCAACAAATGAGTGAGGGGGGAAAGAGATTAAGAAGCATAGAAGAAAGCTGTAAGAAGAATATAAACATATGAACGATAGACCGAAGGAGATAACCTGAATCGCAAAGTAAATCTTGCATATTCCTTCGATATGGAACAAGCTGAGTTTCCTGAGTCAAATTTTAATATTACTTAAATTAGGAATCATTTATCCAATACTTCAAAAAAGCTCCAAAGAGAAGCCATGTTACAGTTCAAACAAAAGGGATTGACTTGCCGCATGCCCTTATGTTTATACTATAGAAACAATCACACATCAAAGGACTGGGAAAGTGGACAGCCCATCACAAAATGCATCAATCACATTTGTCAATTTGTACTAGATTAATTAAATTACTTCATTTCTACATCCCCTTCCTTCAACCGGAAGGCAGCACGGCAACACAACACTCATCCACACATCAAGCTAGCAAGACCTAAAGGCTTTATATTTGAAAAGGAGAATGGGAAGCACACTAGCAATCAACTCACCTGGTCAAGTACATTACCATGGGTATCTTGAATAAGAGGACGATAATCACCAAGGAAGAACTGTCAGACATGTACAGACAACATTAATACCAAAACAGTAGCAAAGGTAACAGCAAAAAGCATAGGTTTCTGATGTAGGTACCTGATCATATTTGGCATCTTTCTGGGACTCACCTTGACCCGTGGTTAATATATATAGTTGACCAACATCATCTGAAAGTATAATTGATGTCCCATCTCTATATTGCCCCAAAAGACATTTCAACAAACACAACAACAAAAAATTGGATTTTAGAATAAAGACATACCATTGATTTGGGTGGTATACATACGAAACAGCGAGGACCAAAAAATCAATAAAAAAGAATCCACAGAGAAATAATATTCACATGTCTTTTATGTGTTAGGTAACAAGAACCCTGATTTAGATTATTTTGTCTCCAACAAATCATGATGTCTTGGCTGGTAATTGAAATTAATTTTTCACATTTTATATCCAATCTCAGCCTTCATCCCCGTTTCTTGTTTTTTGTTACAAACCAAATTTCTCATATACTTATAAGCAACTGATGTATGAGTAAATTTAATTAGGAGCACCAAACAGTGGCAAAAAGCATGTGGATAGGTTGTCCACACTATAGTTCATTAATATCAATCCCTATTATTTGTTTACAGTGCAAGTTAATACAACACAGCATGGTTAATTCTAAAACCGTGTCTTAAATTCTGACCCCATCAAATGGTGTGATCTATCCCAGAGAACAAAAAAAAAAAAAAAAAAAAAAAATCAGAACGCCGATCAACTCTTCTTCTGAAGTTACATGAATTTTCTTTTCTCTTTTTAATAACTAAACGACCCTTGTACCTTTTATGTTGGTTCCACAATTAACCACCTCCCTAATTCCATATAACTTTTCTAATTATTAATTAAACAATAGATGTTCCTTCTAATAATATTTTTTTTAAACATTTGAGAAGGAAAAGCTTTTGGACAACACATAAATAAATAATAACTACCAAACATGGTACAAAATAAGCTTCGAACAAGCATTCTCTAGTGTACTTACGGTGAAAACTTTCCATCCACCAGCTTAAAACGTGATATCTCATATATCCGGATAGGCATGCCTTCCCATATCTAAAATCATGAAATATTAAATCATTTAGTGGATATCCAGCACACCTAAAAATCTGTAGGGAGATAAAAGTAACTGGCCACTCACATCCCACACAATGGTCCTTCCATCATATCCAGCACTCATAGCTATCCGGGGATTAAATGGATGAACATCCAGTACATAAGTCTAAAAGGAGCAAAGCAGCACAGCAAGTTAACTAGGGAGAGCCAAAAAAAGAAGCATTGTCTTTATTCTCCAATACTTACTTAAAATCAAGAGAACAAAATTAGCATATTATCAAACAGAAATGAAGCAAAATAATCAATTTGAAAGTGAATAATCAAGTCGTAACAGATGCAAGTCAGCCAAGGTAAAATTAATAAATTTAGAATATCTGTTGGATAACATTCTGCTTTTCTATTCAATACAAATGTTAAAATTATTCAAACCATTTATAAGCCTTTGCTGAATAGCATACTCATTAAGGACAACTACTTTAACATAATATCAGCCCCTAGTCAACCCAAGTTGTCAGAAGTTCAATCCTTAGCCCCTCCCCCCTCCCTTTTTTCTGATCTTATAACTGGAAATTCAACTTCAAATAAAGATAACTTCTCTATAGGGCAGTCCATTTGCAATGTTTCAAAGCCTAGTGAGCTTTTCAATTGAGAGGCTGTTACAAATATTATTGTTGAGCTCTTGCTTAGTTGCTTAAACTCTCAAGTCAAGTCCTTCCTTGTTTGGAGAAAAAATGACACAAACAACTCCTGTGCAGGATTTGTGGACCCATGTACACACAGTAGCGGGCCCCACTACATGAAAACTTGTGGCTTTATCTCTCTGAACATGACACCGTGACATTCCTAAGGAAAAGGAGAAGATCCTATTCAAAAAAATGTTCACAGTTAGGACTGTCTTTAAGATGTAAAAACTGCAAGAAAACATTTTTGGTCATTAATAAAATGAGTTGCATGCTGACATAATATGGAAGTGATTACAATCTATTTTCTCCTATTCTCTTTTTCTTTTTTCGAAAAAAAGAATTCACAAAGCAAAAGAAGTGAGGTACAAAAGGCTAAGAAATTAAAAACAAAAAAAATAAGAGACGAAAGAAAGAAAAATAAAATGTTAGCTCAAAAGACTTACACAGCCCCCTGTAACCCCATTCCAGAAGTAGCAAACCCTCCCTCCCTCACCCCCCCCCCCCCCCCACCAAACCAAAAAAAAAAAAATAGAGAAGCAACTACATGCCTGAGCAGAAACCCAAAGGGAAGCCGAGAGTCTGTAAAAGGCATGAAGGAAGAAACCTCTAATAAAAACACTGGCATTACACTCCAACCATAACAAGTACAAACCACAAAACAGTATAAATGTAATGAATCATATGCTCCTTCCTACTACCAAAGCCTATATACTTCAGAAACTGGACAAAGCCACTGCTCACAGAAAATGCTAAAAGGCCTATTCCAAAGCAGCCAAGCAACTGCACTGTAAAGAAATTATAAATAAATACAAATACTTTGTCTCTGAACTCCCAAAACACACAACAGAATTATCAGGAGAAATAGCCTTCTCAAGCATACAAGTCTGTAACAAATCATTCACAATAATTCTATTCTGTACCGTAGTCGAAACAGAAGTTTTCAGCTTAAAGGGTGCCTTAACCTTCCAAGTAACTAGGATGACAAATGTAGTCAACAATTGGATCTTAAATTTAGAAAAGAAAGGGAAACAAAATGAAACGGGAATAAACAAGCATAAGACCCAAATGAATCCAAAATCCATATCCTACTAAGAGGCAAAGCAGAACCATGGAACTAACCAAGGCTATTCAATAGAGCAATAATAAAAAAGAGGTTACCAGCTAAGTCAGCTAGGTACGCTAAGAAGTGAAGGTTCCAAGAAAAGAGTGAGGATCCTGTAATGTAGGTGCTCAATGCAAGTTGAAAAGGCAAGGAAGATGAGGATAAGGCTCATAAAAAAGAAGCCCCTATCCAAATAGTCCTCCCAAAACCAACATGAGAATCAACATCACAATCAAAAGTGGGCAGAAGAAGAAACGAAGGGAATACTAGACTATTGAGTGATGAATTTCAAAGGACTTGCACAATCAGCATAGATCACAGAATTTAACATCCGAAAAGGAAAAATAAAAGAAAAAGAAATTGGTTAAAAACAAAAGCACTGATGGCAATAAAACCTTGTGCATGGAACAAAATAACATTCTGGGCAGTGTAACTACAGCATATAAAGTGATCAAACTAATAAAACAAGACTAAATAAGCACCAATAGAGATGCACAATATAAATGTAATTTCAAGTCAGAAAACGGCATGCACACCATGTTTTAGATGAAAACTGAGAAACACAAAATACCAAACATTACATGTCATGCTTGCAATTTATATACCAAGTCATAAAAGACAATAAAGTCAGATCTTATGCCTTATATTTGCAAGAGGCAGTAGATACAGTAATCAAAGAAGGGTAATGAACCATAAAAACAAAATCTAACACTTACAGATTGAGTATGCCCAGTCAATGAGTGTACTAAGCTGCCATCAGAAGCATTCCAAACACAAATTCTGCAATCTGAAAAATTATCTTGCAGTGAGACAACTAGTACCTTTAAAAACACGAAAAAAGAAAGACTAATATGACCTTGTGATCATATAGAATGCACAATGTTAGAAGGCAGCACGATTATGTAACATAGCTAGTTTCCTAGTTGAAGTAACAAAGCCAGACTCCTAGTTTAAGTAACTGGGCTAGTTTCCTAGTTTAGGTAAGATTATTTGAAGTACAAGAACTTAGCAATTGTGTCTCTAGTTTTCCAGTATAAATAAAGATGCAGGGTGCCTAACTAGAATCAAGTTAGAGCAATCCTTCTTCTCTAAATCTTCTCTCAGCTTATCTCTCTCTAAATAATTACACACAGTCACACAGAGAGGCAGAGTAACAAATGCAGTCATGTTGTAACATATATATGTAGATATAGAACGTTTCACAACAAATAATTAAGGTTGTTATTGTATTGCATGCATAAAGGCATAGCAATAGCAAACTAGAATTGACTATCTATCCTGCCATGAATTCTGCTTTGCAGACAAATTGGCGAGTATAAATGAGAGTAAAGATGATATACTAGCACTAATTGATCTAGATGACAGAAACTTCCTAAATACCACAAAAGACAAAGGAATGCCTATTGTTAGCCATCAACCCCAACCATTTCAGAAGTACATCAAGAATATTTGATCAATCAGAGTGAAGAATCAAATATGTTTTTTATACCCCAAAAAATACTAATGAGTTTTTGCTTGACAAATAAGGCAATGGAGCTGGATGCCTATTCCAAAATGACGAGAAGACCATCAGTATAACAAAGCAAGCTGAAAGCCTGCTGATTAAATCCAACAAGTACTCAAGCCAAAGGATAAACACAACAGCTCTCAGAAAAAATCTGGTTTGCAGTTTTCATAGCTCATCAAAGCAGCCAACTCACAGAAAAATATAGTGGAATCTATTTTCCAAGATATCCCACAAAATCACTTATCCTGAATCAATCAAAGTTGTTTCTGAAGGTAGGAAAAAACAAGATGTGAAAACACAAGTTATTTTCAAACTGCCAGAGCCACCAATTTAGGCTCTGTAGTATAAAGCCATTTGATTATGTTTATTTCTTCTGTGCAGTTATATCCTAACTCATAAGTTGACAGTGTCACCCAAAGTAACTGATTGTCTGATACAAGAAGAGACAGAAACAGAATGGTCACAAGAAGACAGAAGAAAGAAAGAAAGAAAAAGAAAGCTACGAAAATGAAAAAAGGAAGAAAAAGAGGTTAAAGAAACAATATAAACTTACCCATGATAGCTGCAAGGACAAAGCGATTGTCTAGGCTCCAAACAATCATATTTACACCACGTGGAGTTGGTAAAATTCTCTGACGAGGACCCCCTCTCTGAGGTTGAGGAGGCATTGGTGGAGGTGGAACTCTGAGATGATATGCCCGAGTCCAGCGACCAATTTTTCCCTAAGCAAAAATTTAATATAAATCACAAATTTAAAAATAAATCACCATTTGAGATCGAATGACCAAATTAATCTTTATGATTCATAATACAAACTTTATCAAACATAAGCTCTGCAGTTCAAATGATGAAGTGAACAAACATCTCTGAATTTCTTAACAGCAAAACTGATAGAAAGCAATAACTATAGAAGGAAATTATATTCATTGAACACTTACATGTGACCTACGTGATTTGGGAATCCATATAATAGCACTCCCATCACGAGAGCATGTAACTATATTGTCATGATTAAACCTGAAATATGAAGTTGCCATTTAAATATGATAAATAGCACCAAATTCACCCTTCCCAAAAGAAATAGGGAATTGGGACATATTTGCTGTTGTTAAAAAGGAAGGGAGAAAGGGGGATGCCAGGGGCTAGATCATTTAAGGTACTACTTCTAATCCCAGGAAATACAAACACACATGCATAACACACACCAGGAATTCTTGAACTTAGGAACATTTTCCTCCTTCCAAGTGTCTGTCACGGAAAATCGAGATGCTACTGCACATCCACTGCAAAATATGGAGCCACAGGCTTCAGCATACAAAAACTTATTCATCAAAGTTTACAATATACAGAACATACTCACCTAAATTGCACATAATTTACATCATTTTCATGACCCGATAAAACATCTATCTCATGATTTGCTTGGTCAGTGTCATCAACACTTAGTCTACAAGCGTTCCAGACCTGCAAAACTTTCTATATTTAGCTCTAAAGAATAAACTTGTACCAGAAAATAAACTATGCAACAAATTTAGATATTAAAACTATCTGACTACAAATGCAAAGGCATACAAGCACCTAAAAAAAGCATAATGAGAGTAAATGAATGCAATGTTAAGCTTTCAACTATGCACACCTATTGGATGAATTGGTTAGCATTTCACCAAGAAAACAAAATTGGACAGTGAAAGGATCAAGGAGGCCAGCAACTGAAAACAGTCGAGAAGATTGTCACTAACTGACAGGAGATGACAAATATTGATGGAGAGTGACCAGGAATTACCAGCATTAGTCAACGGATGATGATAATTGTAAAGTAATATTTATTTCTTAAACAAGGATTGAAAAAGTTTCAAGAAAAAGCTTCTATTTTGAAAGGTAGAATCCTTCTTTTTCCCCAAACTCTTATAGGGTAATTTTAACTTACACAACATTTAAAAAATAACAGAAAAAGAAACTAACAACAGATGTTCTTTTTTATGGAACAAATTGAGTCTACAATTACCTTCAAAAACAAGTAAAGGATATATCAATGCATGTCTGTTAAATACAAGTACAAATGACATATATACCCTGGCAAGGTTGTCTGAGCTACCGGTGACAAAGACAGTTCCATTAGCATTAAATGCACAACAAAAAATCTGGCGGCTCTGTGGAAAAGCACTTGAAGATGGGCCACTGCTCTTCCCTAAAGCCAATCAAGTATTACAAGTTAGTTCTGTTCAGCAGGGAGAAGTCAATCAAAGTGCACAAGAGAACCAACTAACCCAGAACAGAATCAGAAGGCCTTGGAACATATATTCTGGGACTTGACTGGGAATACCTAGCATCCCATATCCTGCATGTTCCATCATCAGAGGACCTGAAAAGTATATAGAACATTAAAACGTTGGTTAATACACAGAAAAACAGGAAGGATTAATACTAAGAGCCATCAACAGAATGTATCCCAGATGGCTAATACATGTAGCCTGAAAGGCAAAGAGGAAAAGTTCTGAGTGTCACAATCACACAACGTAGCAAAACTTCAAGGCACCAATGATAAAAAGAAAGCAGACCAACAAATTAGAGAATTGATGCATCTCTCCAAATACATACAGTATCTCTAATAGTAAAATTAATAGGAGTAGAAGTTAGCAGTGAATTTATACTGAAAGCTGCCAACTAATATTTCAATAACAACTATATTGAAGCTAATAAAAACAGGGAAACAAGTAGTATTACTCATCTTGAGTTTACTAGAATAAAAAATAGAGATAAAAATATTGATATACGTGCATGCAAGGATAGCTGGATGATATAAATTATATTTTTTTCCCTGTCTTGTGGTTCAGGAAGGCTTAAAAATCATATTATGCATATTGCATATTGACCTCCAGAAAAAATACGAAGGCAACTTACTTCCAAATAAGTACACCTCATTTAAATGATACCTTCAAAGTTAATGAAAAAACAGAATGAAACTATTACAATAGATGACATGCATCAATACTTACGATAAAAGCTGGTAAACAGCACTAGGTCTAGGACTAAATGCTATGGCAGTAACAGCTCCAGTATGTCCCCGCAAAACTGATATTGGTAAACCATCTGGCAGGCGCCACTATAAAATAAAAATAGCCAAACACAGACTATTTAGGAAAAGTTCAGGGAGTAGAGAGAAGAAAACACAGACAAGAAAAACACTTGCTGACAGTCATAAAGATAGCTTACAACTCGGATAATACAGTCATTTGAAGAGGATGCTACTAAAGCATTGTTTGAAGTGACAGCCAAGTCAGTGATGTCACCCTATCAAGCAAATAATAGAGTTAAATGTAATGGCTAACAGATGTTAAAGTAAAACAAATCCAGACAAACAGGAGAAACATATACTGCACACAACAAACGCAACAAACGCACATCATGTCCACGGCAACTGGCCAAACAATACGCGGTTTCCATCGACCAAATCTTTACAAGTCGATCATCTGAACCAGTAATGACATATCTCCCTGACCCGTCAAATATAGCTGCAGTATGCCAGTTAAAGTAAAAACATCAGATGCAGGTTAAAGTGAGAAGCAACTAACTCTCCAAAAACACACAGGAATTCAAGAAAGCAGCAAGGACTCTAAACAGAAAGAAAAGTATCCTATCTGGGAAAGCCACATCAAGTAAAGAGTTCTTTCAAAATATTCTACAGTATTTAATACAATAGAATGCTTCTGATGTGATTATTAAACCCTACTGTCTAGCATCAGACCGTAGCAAGTATTAAAAAGTCCAATGCCCAAGGAGAAAAAAAGAAGCATAGAAAGGATCTTCTCAGAAAGGCAGGGTGCAATTTAGAAATAATAACTTCAAGCGCATTGATGAAACAGTCAAGGAAACCAAAACCAAAATACTTTATCTAATCAAAACAAAATACTTTGCCTTCTAGATTTGTCACCAAATCTCAAAACGGATCTAAAAGAAGACATGGGCATATGACATGCAGAAACACTGAATACACACTTATAAATGGAAAAACTGGGTATTTTCAATACTAAATTCAACTTAAAATTAAGATTTGTAAGACGAAGGCATCAATCATATTCCATTGGATTTGTTATACTGGATTTAAATTAGCTTCTAGAGAGCTTTAGTTATGCATATAAAATCATATTGCTAAATCAAAGATTTCAGGAATCTCTCATGATATTTAATTAATTTATTAAACCAACCATATTAAAAAAAAAAATATGCAGCTAGGGGTGGATGGAATCATGAGAGGTTGACTTAACAATACATTTGAGTTTCCTTCAACTTAATTTCACCATACTGCATCCTTTTATTCAAACTCCCTCCATCAGCCATACCAAATTTGCCTTCATAATCAAGTTATTGTTAACTCTACAACAACAAACAAAGCTTTATTCCACTAAACGGAATGGGTTATATGAATAAAACAACGCTATTAAGTTTTATCCAAAACCAAATTTTTGAAAATACCATTTAATCAAAGATCTTTTTTAAAAACCTCTTTAAGTATCTTTTTTTATCTTCCTCTACCTATTTTCATTAGACTAAAAGCCATTTGATCAATTTTGCTCATTAAAGCCTCTACCGATCTTCTTTGCACATGCTCAAACCATTGTAACCAAATTTTTGTCATTTCCTCTTCAATAGGTGCAACACCAACTTTCTCTTGAATACAATTATTCCATATCTTATCTTTTCTTGTATGTCCACTCATCCTTCTTAATATTCTCATATTTGCTACCCTAAATTTTTTGCTCATGTTGATCTTTTAAAGCCTAACTATTACTACCATAAAGTATAGCTGATCTTATAACAATTTGATAAAACTTTCCTTTAAGTTTGCTAGATATTTTATGATTACAAAGCATTTTTCTATTTCATCTACCCAACTCGAATCTTATGTATAATATCCCCATCGATCTCTCCATCACTTTATAATATTGATTTTAAGATATTGAAATCTTGACACCTGTAGTATAATGTGCTCCCCAATTTTTACCTCAAAATCAGTATTTGCTTGCTTCTTACTAAATTTGTACTCCATTTACTCCTACTTAAATGAAAATTCTTTGATTTTAAGGCTTCTCTTAACACCTCCACTTTATAATTAACATTCTCTCTTAACTCATCTACAAGGACTATATCATCTGCAAAGTGTATACATTTTAAGACTGCATCTTAGATGTGTCCAATAAGTACATCTAATACTAAAGTAAAAAGGTATGAACTTAAGAATGACTCTTAATGCAAACCGATCTTTATAAGAAAGTCTTTTGTCACCTCTCCATGAGTCCTCATACTTGTTATTACCTCATCATACATATCCTTTATAATTTGAATATAAGCGATATGAATACTCTTATTTTTCAATGTCTTTCACAGGACTTCCTTTGACATTCTATCATAAGCTTTTTCTAAGTCAATGAAAACTATGTGCAAGTCTCTCTCTCTACTTCAATATCTTTCCATCAAACCTTATAAAAGATATATAACCTTCGTGATTGATCTTTCTGGGTAAAGCCAAATTGATTCTTTGATATATGAGTCTCTTTTCTTAGTTTGTGCTCAATCACTCTTTCCCAAAGTTTTATAGTATAACTCATAAGTTTGATCCCCTAATAGTTTCCATAATTCTGAATATCTCCTTTATTCTTGTAAATAGGTATCAAAGTACTCTTCCTCCATTCATCTAGCATTCTCTTGGAGCTTAACATTTTATTGAACAACTTGGTAAGCCAAAAAATGCCTTTCACTCTTAAACACTTTCAAACCTCTATAGGTATGTTATTGGGACTCATGGTCTTATCATTTTTCATCTTCTTAAGTGCTTCCTTTACCATGATTCCTAAATTTTATGATAAAAAACAAAGTTTTGATCCTCCTCTAGAGTAGTTAAACCTTCCATGTCTATATTTGTTGTTGGCACCTAATGGAAAAGCTTGTAAAAATAACTCTTCCATCTTTTTTTGATATCTTCCTCTGCTACCAAAACTTTTTTCTTTTCATCCTTAATGCATTTCACTTGATTCAAATCTTTTGTTTTCTTTTCCCTTCCCTTAGCAAGCTCATATATTTGTCATTTTCCATTCTTTGTTCCTAATGCTGGGTAAAACCCCTCAAACGCTTTAAATCTCGTCTCACTAACTGCTTTCTTTGTCTTAATTTTACTAACCAATACTTCTCCCAATTTTTCTCATTGTTACCAAGATGTAATGCTTTGAAACACTCTCTTTTATATTTGATCTTCTCTTCAACAGTCTCATCTTACCAGCAAGACTCTTTTACTTTGGGGCCAAATCCTTTTGATTTGCCCAAAATTGCTATAACTACTTTCCAAACCCCATTTGCCATCTCTTCTCACATAAGGTTGGCCCATCCTTGAGTCTCCCAAACTTTCTCATCTATTTCAGCTGAATAAAGTTAACAATAACTTCACTTATGATATGGATAAACAAAGTTATTGTCAATTCCATTCCGCTGAAATTCAGCTCATTCCACTATATGGGTATAAACTGTTACTTTGGGGGTCCTTTAGATAGATTCGGTTCCCAGTGGTACTGCATGGTAATATTAGGGAGATAGACCTGATTCTGTCAACCTCTCCCCTTAGTGACCCTTGCATTACTGCAGGGGATCCAAATTTTTTTGATTGCTTCATAAAATTCTTTGGTTTTTTATTTCTTATTATTTTTTTTAAATCATATAAGTTTTTTTCTACTTCCAACTACTTCCAAATCTACTTCAACACATATGTTGTCCAAAGAACAGTGAGTGGGTGAACTGTTGTCTTTTAAATAAACTTGTTATCAATACTAAAATCAAGTGATAACCCCTCCCCAACCATGCATCTATCATGATCATAACAGTATTTAAATAAATCAACTTTCATTTCAAAGAATGTAATAGTACTACTAACTTACACAATGGGTCTAAATTTTAACTAAACTACTATACCAAATATCCTACCACAATAGACAGCATTACGGTGTCCTCTTAGCCTCTTGATATTTTGCATCTTCTGTACCATGTTAGAAGGTTTTGCAATGGAATAGCATGCAGCACGTATAGATGGTGCCCGATGGTGTCTTGGAAAACCACCCCCAATTTCCCTCAAATTAAGTCCATGAACCTGATTGGCTTTCATATGAGGCCAGCGCATGTGAGGAAGTGGTTGTTTGACTTCCTCATTCATTTTCTCCCTTTCATCTGGAACGGAGAAAGAATCTAATAAATAGACATAAAGAAAGGCAAAGCTAATTCAATTGAAGGCAGAATTAAAAAGAGCAAAATAACTTTATTTCCCAATTAATTGTCAGCAAATTTACACACCAGTGCAAGAACTTTCAGATCAACTTCAAGATATATATTGTCATTTTACACTGTCTGCGTTGAGGTAAAAGTGTTCAATATTTATAGTAATTAAAGCACAAATCAATGTCACCTACAGCTCAGAAGTGAAAATGAACCCGTTCCCAGAAGTGTAGGTACATCAGCAGCATTTGGAACATTTCCACCACTCATGCCCAGTGATGGGGAAGCTGTAGTTAACATTAATTGCTTCAAAAGCTTCACCAGGTGATCCTTTTCAATGTGAGGATACCTATATAAAAATTATGACATTGATAAAAAGCTCATAAAGGAAAAGAGTGATAAATAATAATTGTTTAATCATCATTTGTTAACTGGTTAGCAACCAGACTACCATAATTTTTTTAATGAAACTAACTGTAGTATACAATGACACACATGAATAAGGAATTGGACCAATTCCAGTAAATGTTACAAATTTTATCAAAGTGAACAAAAACTCATCAACACTAACAGGATAAGACAATAAAGCATCTCGATTACCTCTCCACCAACTTATTGTAACTTAAAGGTAATGATAGACCATCATCATCTTCATCACCACTACGCACCCCAGTCCTTGAATACCAAGCATGATACCTTCTAGGTAAGAGTTGATGCTCAAGAAGCTCATTCCAAAACTGTACATAAGTTCTACGACATGGCCCAGCAGAAAGAAAATGCATTATAAGGAAATAAACTTCCCTAAGGTCAATATCCGCATCTGTAGCATGCTTCCGATCTGCCACCTCAAGATTTGGTTTCTCACGCACCTTACTGGAAAAGCTCAAATGTTTCGTATTCAAAGCAGGGGCATTGCCCGAAGGAACATATTTCTGCAAAGCCATACTCCTGCAAAGCATCCAAAGTTCAAAGTATTTATCTCACACATATGTTCTAGAATTAAACATAATTGTAAATAGTAGCAATTAAATGAGACAAATCAAGGAAAACATAATTATACAAGCAACACGAGAATAATGCCCAAGATTATGCTTTTGAAGCTGTAAACAAAGAATACCAACTCTTTCAATCAAAGAGACCAGAACACTCATTCAAAAATAAATAATTGTATTACTAAAATGTCCCCTCACCAATTAGCACAAAGATGTATAGAGTCAGAATCTTGAACAGAAACTGCAAAGAGCAGTACCAGAGAGGGCACCACGTGATCTCAAAGGCAGAATCTTGATCACAGGATGCCCAGAGGCTAAAAGCTCAAACAGAAAAGAAGTTAAAAATATACCAACTCTTTATTGCCGTCAGTTAGAGATGAAAGGCATATCAATGACCTTGATAAAAAGTAATTCACCAAAACAACAAATAATTTTAATTTAAGCAAACTTTTCAAAACAATTAGAATAACCATTGCATTTACCTTGTTAAAAATTCTCCAAAGATAAACTATAAAAAATTTCATTCCATTCCTCTTCTATTTTTCCAATTCATGATCCTATTTTATTTGTCCTTAACAATAGTAACATCCTATACACAAGTACAAAATGTCAGAATTCCTTATTTTCCAGCAGCTGTAATTTTACAATCACTTACAAGAGATCCTTATTCTTTTCTATTCTAAAGAAAGCATATCTAAAATCTGCAAAAGCTCTTTTATAAAGCCAAATCACCAAATTTGTGATGAATTTTCAATGAAATCAGCATGCATCCAAAGGATATGATACGATATATTTCTCCTCTTTTTTCTTTGTTTCATTTCTTAGTTGCAACTGCTTAAGGTAGACTTAAATTCATCATAAACTCCACATCAACGAGTGTCCAATTCAGTTATGGAAAACTAAGCAGGAAATCAAACACCTCAATAAGTGTGTACTTTCAATGGTATTGCAGGGGAACTTTCTTTTCCTCTTATTTTCTTTCGTTTGGGCCCCCTCTTTAAGGCTCACATTATAAGGTAATCTGTTCCCATATTTTAAAACAGTAACTCAGTGAGAGCATGAAGAAGAGTCAGAAGACTAAGATGTATTATACTCTCTACTTTCAAGTAACTGAACCAGCTTGCACCTTCAAATCAAATTTTTAAGTTGCTATTCTAACACTTTCTACTCCAAATCCCCCTTCTAGCACATTATATAATATGTCCGGAAACACTACAGCAGCCCACATAACACTTAAGAGAAACTTAAATAGTGTATGAGCTAATATTATTAATTTGTCTAACATTCAGATAAACATAGAGACATTACCCAGGTTGCATGGTATCCCATATAATCTAAAATATCCTTCAGAATAAAAAAAAAATAATGACTCTCTTAAAACTGCAGGATCTGAGCAGTGTAAAGGTATCGAGGAGGAACAAATCACTGTACAGAAAAACAAGCACTATAATCCCTACGAGTACATCGTACAGAACGCTCACCCAAAAAAAAAAAAAAAAGACTATATGCCACGGAATATTTATGGTAATTGGTAAAATGCATTGGAAATATGACAATAATCAGCAATATAGACAACCCATATTTAAATTTTCGAATCATGAATTTCACTGAATAAGTATTTATGAATGCAGTCAAATTCTAATCACCACCCACAAGTTGGAAATTAAATAGGTAAAGTAAAACCTTATAAATGAGTGGCAGATTCAACCAGAAAAGCAGTCTCCAAGACGCCAAAATTCTCCTTTACGCTTCTGAAACCCTGACCATCCAGAAAATCCATGACACATTCCGCCGCAGCATTGACGCAAACCCTAAATTCAATGCCTTGGAGCTTTACGGCAACACAAACTAATATAACAGAGTAAAAACGACCACAGATAAACGAATCAAGGAAATCCAGCACATGCACAAAACAATACCAATTCCTCAAAGAGGAAAATTTCCAAATCGAAAGGAGTTTCCTCTTTTAAGTGAATTACTTCAATGCGGTTGACTTTGCATATTAACAACCGGTTCCGGATACTCCATGTATCTTTAACTTTCTGGATTGCAAGAGGCTAATGGGGCAAGAGAAGTCCAAATTTTGCAGTAATAGGAAGGGAAAAGATTGCTCCTTTAAATATAATGAGTCCGAACCACACCCAAGACCCTAATTTAGATTCCTGGAGGGAGCTCTGTGCGTCTCTCTGGGCTTCCCTCTTGATTTTTCAGTGTACAGAGAGAGGCAGAGAATTGTGAGACGAAGCAACAGAAGAGAGAGAAAGAGAGACGAACGAAGGGATTGAACGAAGCGTTTTAATCCTTTACGGCCACTCTTCCTGTGCAGATGCTTAAGCAAGAAAAATATATATATCACAGTAATAATTGTTTTAAAGAATGTATTAAGGATGTGTACCACGCGCCAGTGAGTCCCTGCAACTTTTGGAAACAAGTTGTTCTTACCAACGACGTCGTATTGGAATTCCTAAAGCCTGAGTTCACAACATGTATCTCTCTATGAAGTACGTGTAACACAATCTGCAAGAGTGCAAATTTGGCTGCACCTGCTCTCTTGGGTCTACTTATCATTAAAAAAAATTATTTTTCTAATCTTATTTAGTATATATATATATTTTTTTTTTCTGAAGGGACAATATTATCATTAGGAGGTCTCCCCCATTCACACAGGCAAACAAGATGTGGCAATTGCTCTACAAAAGTACAAATCTATCCAAGTAAGAAAAATAGAAGTACAATTTTCCTCACCAATTTAAAATTTTAATTAGAAAAAAAAATCTTAAAACAGTAGGGTTGACATTTGGGTCAAAGGCTCTTGGCAAATTCAGTTATATAACTAACTCAAAAGTAAATCAAAGAGAAGGAAAAAGGGCTGCAGCCCATGACAGTGGACACATGAAAGAGAATGACAGTACAAATTTTGCATATTTGAATAATGATTGACCAAGTTATTGTATACATATCACATTCAGAAACTATCAAAAAATTTATTTATACCTTAAATACCCCACTAGAAATTTTTGTGCTGTGGTGCATATCAATTACGGTTCCTGGTTATGTTGGTATTTCAAATTTTGAGTCTTATTATTATTATTATTATTTTTATTATTATTATTTAAATATCAAACTAATTATTTATTCTGGTTAATTAAAAATGTAGTTTAAACTCCAAAAGACGATTATCAATATTATAAATATTTCATGACACATTTTTTTAGTAATTTTTTAAAATTATGTTTACTCACAATTAATTCAAACAAACAAAGCTCCAAGCATATAATTTAATCATTTTATTATAAAATTGAGTGTTAATTTTTTTTTCATGACTAAAAAACTAACAAGTCACTTAACACATACAAAATCATGGGTTCAAATCTAATAATTGAATAAAATAATTTTATAATAATAACAAATGTTATTATACCATTAAAGATGTTAGCTTGAATTTTGAATTTTTATTACGAAAACATAGTATGAACAAAACAAAAAGAAAAAACAAAGAAAAAGCTTCTCAATAGAGGTGAAATTTTTATTTGAACCAAGATTGAAGTCTTAAGCTAGCTAGGTCAAAAGCTTTCCACATGAAATATGACAGGTTTTATCCCTTTTGAAATTAAAGTGACTTTGGTAAGGCTACGTATGTTTATTGCTTGTTCAAATCAAGTTTCTGGCACCAGAGGTGCAAACTATTTTTAAGACAATTCAAATTTTATAAGGAATTGTGAAACTATATGGACCACTCTGAAATTTAATTTCAGGACCAACTTGTTATTTTTCTTTAATTTCCCAATTTCAGCCCTAATCAAATGTTAGGCCCAGGAAGAGAGTGCACAGGGCCTGATTGTTCCTAGGTCCCCAGAAGAAGCCCAACCTGGAGAGATTTAATGTCAATTGATTTTATGTTGACCTTGATGAAAAGAAAATTTATTAACCATTTTTTATATTCAACTAAGATTTAATCTGGGACAAAGCTCAATTGATTTTTTTTTTTGGTGCTGAGCTAACATTAAATTTTGATTTAAGATGTAAAACTATTTATTACCAAGGCTCTTTAACAATCGAGCAGGAATACTCTCTCACATAATTCCTTCTACAAATTCCTCACATACTTAGAGCCGTTTTCGGCAAGCATAACAGATCACGTGTCTTCCTTCTGTCTCTATGTTGCTTATCCCTTTTCATGCTAGCGTGGCTAACTTAAAGAATGCGTATTATTCCCATAACATTGGTCTTAGGACAAATAGATTAACTCAATGTAACTATAAATTGTTAAGGATTTTACCGTGCTGATTAATTTTTAAAATTTTTAAATTTAAAAATAATTTGGTACAAATTTATTAATATGTTTATATAAATTATTTTAATAGATAATAAACTTATTTTTACTTGATAAGATAACTATTTATGAAATTATATATATTACTGAATAATATTGATTAAGCAAAAAATTTCTTCAGATATCTTTGAGTAAGATACTTATTTCTTTTGAAACAAGAGTTTTAAACGATTTTTTTTTTTACTAAAATAACTTTAATTTTAAATTTATCTTGATAAATTATTTTAAGTCCTTTAAGACGTGACCATAATACTTATACCTTATTTGTACTATAATTTTTTTTATTAATATAAATCACTTTGATCAAATCAAAGTATTAAATGATGTATGGAAGGGACGAAAAGAATATTTTATTACATCTTTGATTTAAAAATACTGATGAAGCTGCATGACCTCTATTTCAGTTTAAATCCATTTTTGGTGCTTTCTCTTGAAGTTCCATCATTTGTGTTGCTACGTTTTCATGAAATGTAGGATAAAATAAACGAGCCAAACGTGAGATTCTCTCTCTTATTTTGTAGATCACATAGGGCAGACAGAGGACTAGTATACTCAGCCTTGCATGTCACTCTTCAGTGGAAGTGTTGCATTGATCTCATCAGCTGCAATTTCCCGCATCCTTTCTCCGTCAAACCCAAATGGGTACTTCTTCTGTTTGTTGGGGTAGAAGAGCCCAAAATGTTTCTCCATTTCTGGGTTCTTCTGATTCTCATCAAACATGGCAAACAGATAAGTCTCTATGGGCTTCCATGGCCTTCTTGGAGTACCTCCTTTAACATGGCGAATTAAACTTTGGAGGTAAGCGCGTGCATTTTCATCTGAAGTTCCAAACCCAACTGCAGATAGCCATTCACTCTCTGATACAACAACCTCCACATAACCAATCCAAGTGTTATCGATAGCAGCGTGCAATGCATCCAACATTGCATCAAACAGGTTTTGGTATCCCTTTGAACCATCTCATACTAGCAGATTTGGAGAAGTAAACAAAGCATATGGAAGAGATATGTCGCGAGGGTTACCAGCATAGCTAAAAAGGGTAAATATTGGCAAGTAAAGGTGCACTTGCATACACCAAGTAGCCTATGATTTGGTCCAAATATGACCTTACATCAGCTCTGAAGGAACCTTGTGATGGGGGGTAGGAGTTTCCAACTAGGGTCAAGTCAATAGCTGTTGAAACCTTGATTTTATTTTTTAAAATTAAAATTTATTAAATATTGATTTAAATATTTAAATTATTAACTTCATAATTTATTAGATCTATATAATCTTTCATTCCTTTAACTTTTGAGAATATTAGCTTTTGGAGGGAGGATGACTTGGCTCTCATCCCGTTAAAATAAGGTAATAGGGAGCAAAACTCTGACGATTCTACTCATTTACAAGTAATAGCCTGACAGTAATAATGATATATGTACATAAATCAGGAATAGATTATTTGACTTTTTTATTTTTATTTTGATAAATTTTTTAGTTTATATATAAATTTAAATTATGAGTTTTATTTTTAATTAATATTTTAATTTTATATCTATTTTTATTTAAAAAACAAAAAATTTACATCCAGATAAACCCTACTTAGTCACATGAGAGCACTAGAATTAAGTTTTATATTATTTAATAGAGAAAATTAAATTATTATAAATTTAAAAAATTAAATTTACTAATTTCATAATTAAAGACTTAACAAATTATGTTATTAATTTTTAAATAAATATTTAATAAAATTTAATTTATAAAAATAGCTGAATAATAAAAGATGCAGCACAAAATCAATTTCATTTACAACAATGTTTTTAATTCCTATGCTATCACTTTTGTCCTAACTTTTCTACTTTTTATTTTTGGAATTAAACTTTTCCCACTTCTTGTTATGCCATATTGATAACAGCAATATAATGTTTTGTAAAAAAAATATGTTAAAATATTTTTAAACAAGCCAAGTGTTTCAAAATTTTTATTATTTATTTATTTTTAAAATAAAGGAGAAGTAAAAGACACTAAGATCTAACACAATGAGGAAGTAACAAGAAGCTACTACCATTAGGAGTTGTGCATAAATTTGGACACCCCTAGGATGTGTATGAACAAAATTTGCAAGCTAATCCGTCACATAGTCACCTTCCCTATAAGTATGATACAGCTGCAAGTCCCAATTTCTGTTGCTTAGACTTCTTGCATGAGTAACCTGGAAATAATAACGATGGGATGGCAAGCACGCTGCTTCATGAAATTCAGAGCCAAAAGGGAATGGCCCTCAACAATGACATTTCGGGTGCTCTAATGCCACACGAGCTCCATCCCCATAATAAATTCCCGTGAGCAAAGCCATGCCACTACCAATATTATGAGTAAAGCCCTGAATCCAATTACCACGAAAGTCTCGAAACACTCCTCCACAAGCCGCCAGGTTACCTCAATTACAACAGTAAATTATTAAAAAATATTTTAATATATTTTTATGCACTACAAATGACGTTACTCATTAATATATAATACATGGCAAAATCACGTGCTTGTTGCGTGAGTCTCAAGGGGACGTTGCCCTGCAGATTGATGCACTCATCACGGTTTCCTTGCATAATGCCAGGGTTATTAATTAGACCAGAGACATACTGTGGGCCAGTGTTAACCATATTCCAAGCTATAAAGATCTGAGAATTTTGAAGGACCGTTATTTATGACCCTGCCACCGTAGTTGTGTCGGTTGAAGGACCCGTTACGGTCACCTGAATACGCGCCACTGTTAATCTTGGCGCCGAAGAAATTTTGTGTGTCGGTCCCTTGGTTGTTAAATGAGTTTGCGGTACTATTGGACCCCTGGCCGGCTTTAGCAGCCTCTTCCTGCTCAAGAAGCGCAAGAAGGTTTCTTAAAACTGCAGTTGACATGGTGTTATGCTGAGATCTTGGACCTAAAACTTGCTGTTTGGCTTGCTGCTTCCCTTCAAAACTTGGCTTGCATTTTATAGATGCAGAAAAGGGAATCTTGTACTCTTCCACATGGAGTTGTCAAAAGATCTTTACTTCTCCTCAACTGAAAGTGGTATGCATATATGCATATATGGATTCCCCATTATCTGGTTCTTCAAGTTGCCAAAGGCACTCGTCTAAATAAAATTGGCGTTCATTACGAAGTTCCGTGTGACGTTATTTGAGTTGCGTAAGGCGATGACGTTATGCTAGCAAAAATGAAAGTGGGCATGCAGTTAACATTCTGAAAACACAAAAAGAAAAAGTATAACAGAAATTATATATATATATATATATATTTATAGATCAAGAACATTTCATCAACTTTCAGTAAGCATAGAATACAAGTCGAAATTAAGCCACTTGGGGAGCCCCATAATTCAAAGAATAAAGGATGCTTAGTTACCAGTCAATACTGGAGACAGATGGAGTCAAATCACAATTCTACCCTCAATCTTTGCTACAGAAAAGCAATAAACTGTGTTGAGTTTTTTAACGACACTTTCACAAACAAGACCTTATCCAGAAGCTTAAGCTCATCCTCAATTTAATCAAGATGTGGGCAAACCTCCAAAGTCTTGAAGCTTTAGTAGATGCATTCTGAGAATTAGATTCTATGATAATTTCCATAGCCGAACAAAGAATAATTTTTGGAAAGACTTATTGCTTTAATAAAAGCTTAGAGCTCTGATTGATTTGATTCCATGGTGCTGACAGGGTAGAGGAAAACAAACACAAGATCTCACCATCACCTTTGATTATATTCTCAGTTATTGCTCGTAAACATATATTCTTATGTGTAGAGCATACATAGTACACATCACCAGTAGTTAGCCATGCATGTACGGACATTTTGATTGATAACTGCATGTATTAGGTTATTAGCATACCTCTTTTCCTAAGCGAATACCAGGTGATTGACTATTCCAATGGAAATTTATTGTAATTAATTATTTTTTAATGAGTATTCAGATTAAAATAATTTAAAGATTATTGTTACTTTGAGAGTAATTGCAAATATAATTATTTATTCAATAACCTTTCTATTATAAGTTATTGAAGTAATGGTCAATATTTTGCCTATAGTCACATCTAGTAACAGAATTATTGTGCATATCTGTTAGAAATTAATCAATCAAACTGTTTCTAATAAAACAAAACCAACAATGGCATCCCGAGTTTAATAATGTTACAATATGATTGGCAGCAACAAAATTATTTAACATATAGAAGGTTGCCTCGTAATATAATAAGTGCAGTAACCATCGCTTCGACGCCTTTGAGGTGCTGTCAAGGTTCCGAAGTTGATAACCCCATTAGCATTGCCCTTGACATAACCAGTTTGATTGGTGAGACCTTTAATGGATTGATCCGCACTATTGTAATAGAACCAGTCGTACGCTTCTGGTGGCGCTGGCTCGGTCTCCGGCTCCACTGGTCGTGGTCGCGAACGTCGAGGAGACAGAGGAGGAGGAGGAGTGTTCGCCCAAGGGTTGGGTTGGGGCTGACTTAGCAGGGGGGTGGAAGCACCTGTAGGGTCGGCAGTAAGGCGTCCACGTTGACGTAGGAAACTAAACATTTTGTGCTTAAGCTAAAAAGTTCTATATTACTTACAATCACTCAATTTGATTTGCTTTAGCTCTAGCTCGGTTTAGTGTGTCTTAGCCTTAGGAAACCCGGTCTCCGTTTTATAGATGCTGGAAAAATGGGAAATACCTAAGCCATGGCCGTTGTGAGATGTCCACGTTTCATCGTACACTTTGTCAATCTCTGGTATCTAATGCCCTGAAGTGGCTTGCTTAAATGCACCCGCATTAACAGAGAGGATCAAATCTTAAAAGCATGTCTGATATCTTCGTATCCACACTATCTAAGTTCAAGGAATCAATGCAAAGCTAATAACCCAGAATCTTTGGAGAATATATATATATATATATTGGTAAATCAAGAAAACTACTAATAGGAAAGAAATTCCATGAATCTGGAATTGTAGTTCATCCAGCTAGCATTGTATACCCAATACCTGAAGGAACAAAAGGGAGGAGACAAATTCGGAATAGTATTGATGTAAAGTAGTATGTTATGCTAGTGGCTTTGTCAATACAAGTAATCTTAACGCTTGACCCCTCTGAAATAATTAAAAGAAAGGAAGTTTGTACACAGCACGTAAAATTCAGTAAATATTTTTTAGTTAAATTCGATTTAAATTATAGGAAAGTTGTAAATGGGAGAACAAAACACTTACAAAGCCTATTAAGACTATTAAAATTTAAGTTTCATTATTGACGAATTTAATTACGGAGTATAATAAATTTAATTATTTAAATTTTAAAATGAATATTAATAAACTTAGTTTATAAAAATAATAAATTATTTTAATTATTAATTTTAAAAGTTTGTGCCAAGGCTTATGTAACATTTTTTTAAAAATATTTTCTGCCATATAACTTTCTACTATAATGCCTTAGTTGACTGCCATGGCATTAGACTACTTTATGCAAGTTTAATTAGCATATTTAAGAATAAAATATGTTTAGCAACGGAAGCAGGTAGCAAAAAAATCTTCCGTCGCAAGTCTGTCACTATAAGTGGCATCAATTTTTTGCCCAAACTAAAAATAATTTTGAAACAGATTTACAAAAAAAAAAAGGGGTCAGTAAACTATATAATAGGCTTATGAACAACCGAGTAAACTCTATTATTGCTGCTAATAAATATCACACCACTACCCCAGACTTGTTTACAATAGATAGAGAAAATACAAGACAACAACAGAAATTATTAATGTGCTGTCTATATTGACACATCTTCTTCGCCATTATAACTACGCCTTGGATCAGTGCTTTACGCTTCTAATCGACCAAAGTTGACAGTTCATTTGGCGTTGCCTTCGGTGGAACCTACTTGATCAGTCGATCCCTTTGTCCTTTGCCTGCCAGTGTACATGTAGACATATTTTCCATGCATCCGGCGGTAATTGCTTCCAGGCATTGGAATATGAAAGGTATTGGGTCGTGTTGATGTTGCCGCAGCGTTTTGCGTTTGGGCATCATCAATGCTATTCAGCCCACCAAGACTCTTGAGTGCATCATGCTTTTGCTGAACGTCAGCCATGGCTTCAGAATAATGGTACGTAGCCCTGACCTTCCAAGATTGGTTTCTTTGTATTGCCGAGTTTTGAGCCCAAGAAAGAAGTCACATTTTTATAGATGCGCCAGAGGAACAATGATGCCAAGCTTAGAAGCCAAGTTTGACACGTATATATATATATATATATATATATATATATATATATATATATTCTTTCAAATTGAGTTATTATTTGGTGGGGTATCGAGTTCCACTTAGAAAAGGTTTTTCAATCAGGAAAATATATTTAAAGTTTGAAAGCATCTTCCTGAAACTCATCTTCATCTGATACAACAGATAAGATTTGATTTTTTTTTTTTTTTTAAAAAGAATGGATCTGAATCAAGTGTAATATCTTCAGGGTTGTTAGGCTCCATTTTGGCTAGCTTAGATAGCAAGCATTTACAAACGAGATTGCCACCTCATCCGGGAAGTAGTCTTGTAATTAAGAATGTGATCACTAGGGCAATTGAACATGGGATAATTTTCAGATCCAAATAAAGCTTTTTTAGATTTTTTTATGAAATATTTTTATATTATTATTAAATATAAAATTAATATTCATTTAAGAAAATAATTATTAATTATATTCTCCCTTTAACAATTTGTTTTAAAATTTAAATTTTTATGCATTAACATCAAATTCTTTTAAAATACGAGCAATTTTCGCTGAACAAATATCTTATCAATTTAGCCGAATAAAGCTAGCAAAGAATGAATTGACTGATCAAAGATACTTATTCCGGCCGTGCAAACTTGCACGAACCCAAACGCGGCATCACAAGATTCTTTCTGACCATCTTGTTGATTGAAGCTGCAGCTTGAAGACTTCAACAGGGGAATAACATGTGAATGATAAATGGAGGAATATTTTTTCTTAGTTCTTTAATTCCTTGTCCAATATAATGACATGTTGAATAAAAATCCTCTTTGCACCAAAAAAATCTTCTAAAAATCTGTGGTCCACTTTGTTACGTGTGCAAGGTACATAATCGATGATGAAAAAATTATTAAAAATTAAAATACATATATTTTAAATAAATTAATATTTAAGATATATATATAATTAATGACTATCTGTACTTTAATTATAACATTAAGGTGGAACAAAAGAGGTTAACTGCTAATGAAGCACTTCTTAAGATCTTACCAAAATGTATTTTAAAAGATCCATAGTCTTGGGAGTTGCAAGGTACGATAATTTTCAGTCTTGTGAAGTGCGTTCCAGGGTACACCCGATGACGTTAAGAAAGATAGGCAAAAGAGTCATGTAGTGTGGCTGCTGGGATTCGAGCCCAGGTCTCCACGGCCACAACGTGGAATTCTTACCACTAAACTACAGCCACTTTCGTGAGAGGCCACGGCGATATCTGTGGAACTTCCCTTTATTAATTCTAAACTAATCTAAAAAATAATGGATGATCAAAGTTTAATCAACGGTTATCCGAATCAACTTTTTACAGATTTAGAAATCAAGGGGAACTCATAGACAAGGGAACAGCCTGACAAGAATTGAGCGACTATTATAGAAATTCAGGAAAAGTATATTCCTTTAGCACCTACGGATTAGAATATGGCTAATAATTATAATAAAGTAAATTCCATATTATAAATAAGTTTAAACTCATCGAAAATTTTAAATTTCTTAAAACATTTCAAGGTTAGAGTAATTGCAAGTAGACTTTAATTCTAAGTTCCAAAATTAAATTCAAATATTTTGGTATTCTAACCCAAAAAATCAAATGATTAATTTAAAAAAAAATTGAATGCAAAGTATAGCTAAGCGTAATTTCAACTTTATCTTCAAACTGGGATGGCAAAAATTTTTAGAGCAATCATATATAAAAACTATTTTCAGAATTTCAATACTTTTTTAATGATTAATTTTTGTATATAGAAAATAGTTTGAAGTGTCTACTTAAATAAATTCTACATTGTAGTTGGTTTTAGGAGGTGCCAACAGACAAATATATATAAAGAGAAATGGAATCCACTACCTCACAATGCTCAAAATTTTTAAGTTCAAAAGTCAGCAAAATTTTAAGTTTATAATTTCATATATGAAATTTATTAGTTAGATTTAATAATTTATTTTAATAAACCATTAAATCTAATTTCATAATTTATATTTTTAATTTAATGATTTAAATTTTTTATTAAATTTAATTTAATAAAAAATTTAATGATTTAAGGATTATTTAAATTTTTTAAATTTAATGATTTAAAATTTTTTATAAAATTTAATGAGATTTTATTATTTAAATTTTCTAAATATAATATTTTAAATTTTAAATTTTCTAATGATTTAAATTCCTTATAAAATTTAATGAGATATAATGATTTAGATTTTCTATTGTAAAACATAAATGAAAATAAAATTATATTTTTTAAGTTTAATAATTTAAATTTTATATGATAAAAATTAAATAAAAATAAAATTATAAAATAATAAGAGCCATATGGTAGAAAGAAAGTGACGAATGTACAAACAACTTACTACTATTCTTCGTTGCATTTTTTTTTCCTTTTCCAATCAAGCATCTTACTAAGCTGAATGAAACACAAGCATGAGAGCTACCTCTCCTAAATAGCATAGTTTTTCTACATACTAACACAACATCCCTTGATTTTCCTGGCGTTTTTCTCCTCCTTTAGTTTTATTTTATCTTTCTGGGACATACAGTGAACCTGATCATATGTTGCAACAGCTCTAGGAGAGGAGAGATGGTCACTTGGACAGGATTTGAACATATTACACCCACTAGACAACAAAAGTTTTCTGGACCAAAATTTCAAACATTGCCACGGCTCATGTTCCAAAACTCAACTTCAAATTCAAGAACACGCAGCAACACAACTTGAGCATTTGTGAGCTCCCCATCTGAAGCCTTTTGCAAGCGCCGATTGGCAATTTGTTGCAGACATTGGCAATACTGACCAAAACCCTTATTGCCCCATCTTTCACAAGTCTCCTTCAGTTCTGGTGGGATTTTGGAGCCTTGCTCAAGACAGTGAGCAAAGCTCTCCTGATACACTGCTTCAATTGCCCAAAATGCTGTAATAGCCACGGTATATTCCACATCCGGATTCATTAAACTCTCTAGAAACCTGTCACAGCACTCAGCAAACATGTAATTAAGTATAAATATCAAAGGCCTCATATGATCCCAACCTCCCGTCCACCAAATTAATCCCACCTTCCCACTGGCCCTTTTCTGGGAAATTATTTACGTAGGCAACCAAAATTTCATAACCAGTAGTAGATGATGTATAAATTGAGAATAGTGATGGATGATTAACAACTGTACCTGCAATAGTTTATGTTGGCCTGCTGAGGAGCAGCTTCAGAAAGTGAAACACCCCACTTAGAGGCTTCTCTCTTAAACCATGATAACTCATCATGCAGAGAAGCCATGCCCCCCAAGATGACTTCTAAATCACCACTGTCATCTGATTCCTTCCAAGCCTTTACCAATACACTTGCCACAAATGGGACAAATGCTCTAACAAATAAGTAATCCTGTGCCTGCACAACATAGTCCCCAATTTTACAATTTTGGTCATTAATTTTCACTTTTAGCGCATAAGTTTAAACCTAAAACCGAATTACTGTGTCAGTGTCTAACCATTTAACTAAGTGAATTGAATCGCATGACAACCACTTAATGGAAAATTGCAAGCGTTTCTTAACAAAGCAACTCAAAATTGTAGCAAATAGTATGTGATTATCAGTGTGAATCGGAGAAGTTTTCTTTTTTCAAACAGATTCAGAAACCCACCTAGGCAAAGGAACAATAACACAAAGAAGAGGGTAATTTTACCAGCCACAATTTGAAAGAAGTCATGTCGATGGTCCCATCACGAATGCTAAGAATGAAAGGGTGTCTGGTAGCTCCAGTATAGAGTAGACGGTGCTTCCTCAACCATGCCTCTATCATCCCAATTTTTTTCTCCTCCTCCATCTTCTCCTCCATGTTCTCTTCCTCCCCGCCGCTTGTTGCGGTAGGCCTATTCTGGCAGCAGCAAATTTCCAGACTTTGACTATGCTTTTCCCGTTCATTCTATGACAGCCAGCATCGGCCATTTATTGGTACGGTCCAAAGTCGCCATCCTATGTGGGCTAGCTTTTGCAAAACTACAGGTGTGGCTGTTGGGCAACATGCAGTCCCAGGCAACCCAACATCTGGCATCGAACTGATGCCACGTCTCTTAGCCCGAAATAAAAACAATACCACATCTTAGCACTCATTTTACAGGCTTTTGGCCCAGACAAAATGTTTTATACATATCAGAGCAAGCCTAATGTGCATTCTTTATTTTTTTATTTAGGTGACATGAAACTCTCAAGTGAAGTTGTCATAAGACAATTGAGAATTTAATCTCGCGGCAAAGTGAGATTTGGAGATAGCAGATATCACTGAACTCAAAGGGTTCTGGCGTGCATTCTTTATTTTATTGTTCGAGAACTTAACAATTAGGGTTTAATTTTTATTATCTTTTTATATTTTAAATATATTATGCTTCTTTGGTAAAAAATAAAGAATTAAATTTAGTTAAATTCAGTTAAATTTAAATGTTAAATAGTTAGTATGTGTTAAATAATATAAAAATAGCATTACTATAAGAAATTTAAATTTTTATTAACATGCGGATACCATAGGAAAAAAACAAAGGCTTATGCTTGGGTTGATCTACGAATCTTATCAGCCCAATCTCAATCTTTTTTATGATCATTTTTATTAGTAAAGTTATTCTTTGAATGTTATTTTAAATATTAATTACCTTAATTATGTATAAATTTAATGGGTTGCAAAAATAGTAGAAGAGAAAAATTTTGGACAATTATTAGTATTTGAGCCATAACTTATTCTCTAAACATCAGATTTAAGTGATTCTTAAGGCGTTAGAAAGCTAAGAAAAAGATCTATAATTCGTCTATAGAGAGCCTAGCCCACTTCTGCTGTTAATGGAAAACAATTTTCATCAAGGCATAAAAATAGGAAAGTTATCAAAATAATTATCCTATTTTCTTAAGTATCTTATTTTTGTGATGAACTTTGTGAATCAATTGGAGAGATTTTAGGAGTTGCCAAAAGCCAGAAAAGAAGACTAGAATTAGGTAACAAACTTGGAGTACAAGAAATAGCATTATATAAAAGAGAAGAGACTTGCACCAGGATAAGACAACAACTCAATTATACCTCACGCCTTTCCATATGTTCTCTTTCATTGCTTTTCTATTGCACAAGATCTTCGTTAGATAGCAATTTTGACATAGCTTAAAGGAGAAGAAGAGAAAGCATTGATCCTTAAGTTTATTTATTTTTCTTATTCTTATCTTTTTATTTTATGGTTGTGTTGAAATTAAATATGAATAACTAGACACTTTTGTTAAAGTGTTAGACGTAGTTGACTGTTTAGATTATGTAGTTGATTATTTTTTTTTTTAAATCCAAGACCTTTTTTGTTATTACCATGTTGAGTTTATGTTATTATGCTTAATGTTTCAAAAGCTTAATCATCTTTTGCATGATTTTATGATTTATATATGAGTGTGAGAGAATTAGACCACATATAATAGAAACCGTATGTTAAACTATGAAATTAAGAGGTAATTGGCACAAAGATGGTAGCGAAAGAAGAGAAGAGAGTTAGGAGCTCTTCCTTTTCAAGTTTGAGATTTCCTTTATTGCTAATGTTCTTTTGCTTGATTGAAATTACATACAAATATGATTAATCTAATAAGTTAGGGAAGAATTAACATGACTTAAGAGAGCTAGTTAATTAAGTTAGTAAAATCTACCATCTCATGCTATGACAAGTGAAATCTTTTAGATATGTTGGCCTTGGATTAGATTAATTAATCGATTACATAACTAAGATTAGAAAAAATCTACACTCCAGTGCCTTTTGCATCTATTCTCCTCTTGCATTAAGTTTAGTTAAATTATTTAATTTGGTTTATTTTCTTAATCTATTGTTTAATATTTTCTTAATCTATTGTTTAATTCAACTTATGTTAAGTTCATATTTTCTTAATAGTGTAAAAGAAATTCTTGAAAAACGATTCTTTACTTATCATATCACATATTTGATTTGACACACTTGCCGAAAAATGGTGTATAAATTTCATTGATTGCGAATGAGATTGAGTTCAATTGACATATACTCTTGTTCCATTGCTTAAAATTTTTTAATATTTAATAAAGTGTTAAATATGATATAATTTTAACTTTAATTTTAACAATATAATCAAAATTGAAGTCATAAAACTTACCACTTAGGGTTCACATAGAGGCAGCTAGATGTTATAGATTGCACTAGTAATTCAACTTATGATTGTTGTTAAACTTATAGTTGTATTATTAGACTTATTAATTATGATTGTGTTGAACATATTAGTGTTATATTTGTTGTTGACTACTTTACTTATAATGTATATAATTTATAATTTAAAATATGAATAATTATACGTGATTTAAATTAATAAAATTATTTTTTAAAAAAATTAATTGGATAACCCACCACCCAACCCACTAATAGCTGGTTTGGGTTTGAGATTTTTTTTTTCCTAAACCTGAACCAATTCAACCTATCTAAAAATTGCTAGGGTTGGGTCTTAAATATTTCTAAACCTAACCCAATTCCACACATGCATTAATGCAATTATAATACACTAGTGACGAAGCCAGCAAATCTAGCTTAATTCATTTATTAATTAAATCTAATTAAACAAATCTATCTCTGTTCTACATTACAAAGTACAAAAAGTCACTGTAGACTATTTAAGATTCTTTATTTAGATTTTGCATTTAAAAAAGTTAAAAAAACAGAAACTGCGAGAGAGGATATGAGTTAAATATGGAGTAAGATAGGAGTAGATATAATTAAGAAGCAGAATTAAGCATTAGTTGGCTTGTTGTAAACAAATAAGGCATCATGTTGCGACACCAAATGTCAACATACTAGACTCATAAATCATGAAATTATGGCACCTTTGAGATATTAGTAATTTTTATAAATTAAATTTTATTAAATATTTTTTTAAAAACATTTAAATTAATAAATTTATTAAATTCTAACAATTAAATTATCATATCTAACAAATTCACAATCATCCTTATAATTTTGTAACAGTTTTGTTTCACATAATTCATTGACAAACTTTCCGTTGAGATATTGCTCTTCGGAAAAATAATCAATTATTCTTATAAATTAAATTTGATTAAATATTCACTTAAAATATTTAAATTATTAAATTTATAAAATTTTACACAAACTAAACAATATAATCAAAAAATCTAATAGTTCTAAACTCACTTTGTGTTAGTTTGGTAGTTTCATGTATCCTTGAAAAAAGTAGTTTACACTTAATGAAAAATACTAAATTCTCGTGTAATAATTTGTGAATTTTATAATTTAATTTATAAAATTTAATAAAATTAATAATTTTAAATTTTTTAAGTAAATATTTAAAAAGATTTAATTTATAAAAATAATATAATTATTGCTCTTTTTATATTTGTTTTCGAGGTTTCCATAATTCGGCTTTGATTTTAGTTTTCTCAATCAAGTGATGATTGTTTGCTCGTCTTATGAAAGTGGTCTTTCAAAATAAACAGAAACTCTCACGCAGGTATTAATAAACAAATGAAGCTCGCGCCTTGATCACGCTGTACCAGAGATAGCTGTGAATTTCTGGCACAGTATGTGAACTAGCATGATGTTCATCTACCCAAATGAAGGCATTGCGAGATGCTCGATATATGCAAAATGAAAGGTAGCAGAATTATTGAGAGTCCTCTGACAAATGCTGCAAGCCTTTTTAGTCTTTCTCTGCATTTTGTCTTTCCCTTAATTTGTGGAATTCTATGTCGTTGAATGTTAGTCAGAATTTCAGTGGAATATGTTGCCCAATGATGCCATATCAACCATCTTCAAGGGCTCTATTATGGCATTTTACACATCTTTTTAGTGATGGTGCCCAACAATAATGCTTGTGCTGGTCACAAATGCAAAGCTAGGTCAGCACCACAAGACTATGAACAGTCTTGACTGATACTAAATTTTATTAAATATTTAAATAAATGTATTAAATTTTATCAATTAAACTATAAAATTTAATAAATTTTATTTTAAACTTTAATTCCGTGAGAATTTTGTCCCACTTAATAAGTAGAAGAAGCTTTCCTAAATAAATGATCTTTGTAGAATGAAGTAGCAGTCTCAACGGCTGAGATTGCACTGAGATATAGACTTCACATGTACGAAGGCAATCACAACCATTGGAAGTATATAAAATGTATGCTTTAGGAGTACCAATCACCTCTTTTTAGTGCAAGAGGCAATTGCTCATTACTTAAAGAGATCAATTGCCGAGGTCTTTTAGATTAAGTTGACCCAGCTTCTAATAAATGGCCATTACATAATGATTACCTCCCAACTGAACAGTCCTGTACTTATGACATATAAATTAGCATTTGAGGCATCATGGAATTGGAATCCTAGGGTGACAAACTTGTCATTGTGAGCCTAGCTCCAGAGTGCAAGTTGTAAGAGAATGGACTACCAACGGGGGCTGTTAGTGGCAAAGGTTTGTGAAATCTATGAAACAATCTCCAAGTTAAACCTCAAACCCTCCAAGAATGTCAATGCCCTCTTTACCCAACTAGTAGTGACTTGCACCTCTCCATGTCCTATAAATGTCACAATGTTGTGCAAAGGAGTAAGAAATTATATCTAAGCTAATTAGACTTTGTGGGGAAGCTGAAGGCCTCCTAGAAAGCCATTACTCTACTCTTATAGGATCTCATGAGAACCCATTAAACCACATCATACTCTTCCCTTACTACACTAATTACCTCAAACTTTGTCATTTGGAATTCACCATGCTCATCAGAAACTACACTTAAGTTCCTACCCTATTTGCCTTTGTTGGCTCTGATCCCCTTCCTCTTACCTCAATCATCTTGGCCACTAACTACCTGAGACATGCATGCTTTCACAATTATGATGTGGATCCAATGACGAATTCCAAAGCCTTCAATTTGACCTCATTAGATCCTAACCTGTCGAACGAATGTTCTTCCACACTACAGATATGGCAGATGTGTCAGATGCCCTTAGAGAGTATGATATTCTCTTCTTGGCAGCACTCATAGGCATGGACAAGAGGGAGAAGGCAAAATTCTTTAATCACTTAGCTAAGCACATGGCTCTTGGAGCTATTCTATTGCTACGGAGTGCACATGGAGCTCGAGCGTTTCTCTATCCAATTATTGATCCTTCTAATCTCAAAGGCTTTGAAATGTGAAACATTGGCTTCAAGTTCAGAGACGTTGCATGAACTATCCTGAGAAGTTGGCAATGTTCATGGCAGCCAACGTCTCTTTCTCTTCCGCTTCTTACGTTTTGAATGTTTGGGCACCATTGAAACATTGATTTCTGAATGTTGGTTGAAGCTAACGTCCATAACAAACCTTTAAGTGATTTGTTTCAGGAGTTTTCACAGTGCTTTTAAGGAGTTTAATTGACGCGTTGCCGTCTTTGATGGAAAGACGTTGCAACGCTGGACCATTATATATACAAGGTCCCCTGACTTAGTTTCTCACTATCAAGAAGCCAAACACACTTCAGCACATCATCAAAGAACGAGAAATCCTGAGTTAGAAGCATCCCGTGGGAAACTTTTGACTTAAAGTTTGCAATGGCTGGAGGTTAGCTTTCTTTCGCTTTTACTCTATTTTAGAATGTTCAAGACATCATTTAGAGACTTACATGAAGTTCTCTCTGTTTTCCATCCAACTGATGAGGTTATAAACTCAGTCATTATTGCACGAAAGTATGCAATGAATCAAGGGCCTCACTCTCCAATGCTGCCTAGCAAATGTTCAGAAATTGGAGGCTTTAATCCCTTAAACCACAGGAATGTTATTGAGGAGATGTTTAAGCAGACCTGATTCTTATGCGTGTTATGTCTCGAAGCATGGTTAGAAGACTAGATATCTGGTCTTCTTGTTCTACCATTAAGACTTCTAGAAGATTGTTGTGGGATATTGAAAAAGTGAAAATCCTTTTTTTCATGCTTTTGATATAACAGTAGTAAAGGTGTTTCCACTGTAATTTGCTTCCATTGTAGTTTGCTTCCAAAAAGTTTTACTCAAGCCTAAAATCATTGAATACTTGAGAAAATCCAGTCATGTTCTCACCATCCTGCAATTTCCTTTTCTATCCTTCTGGCCTCCCAATTGCTTTCTGAATGAAATTACAGTGACCCTATAAAGAAGATGAAAGAATTAAGATAGAAGTTGGATTGAGAAGATTTATGCCGAGCCAGAGTAGGTGGACAGAGAGAAGACTCCAAGATGATCAATTGAACTTATGAATGAAATTTTATAACTTCAATTAAGTAATTGAAAATAACCTGAAACCACTTACCATTTTTTTACCCAACTTTCTTCTTCATAATCAAAACATTTGGAGAGGTTATTAAAAAAGATTTTTACTAAGTAACATTCCTAAAAATTTTATTTTTGATGGATGCCATCGCCTCTTGAGCCCCAACGTGGCACAAGAAAAGAGTAGCTTTGTCAGGGTCAGGGTGTTCTTAAACTAGAACTCGAGCAACTTTCTCTACTCTGAAATAGCTTCCCCAGGATTACTTACTTGCACATAACTGAAGATTAACCCACCCCATGAAAATTCATATTTATGATATCCTAATTTCTTAAAGAGGGACTTGTCCATGTCCATCCATGTCTTACTCCAATAACTTGTTGGTTTCTATAACAGATGAGCATTGACAGCCATCGAATTTTCAACTCACATCACATGTCAAGTGAAACAATCACTTGGGTTAGGCAAGAAATAAATTTCAAACATAAACTCCTCATAGTAGGAGTATACTTGACCAAAACGCCCATTACTCTATTCAGAAAACTATGCTCTCCTTCAGTGTTCAAATCAGTTACCACCTATGCATAATTTGCTCAACTCAGCCAGAGATCAGAAGATGATATACAGCAAATTTTGGTTTTCCTTTTGTCTGGACAAACAGGCCAACCCCCCTGGTGTTTTCTAACTCAAGTCCCTTCTAATACGTTGTCTGATAGATATACAAGGGGATCAAATTCGTTTACTACATCCACACATTTTTACGTACTGCAGTCAATTAAGAGGAGGTTATGTCAATATTTAGATCCATTAAATTTCAAAAATTAACAAAAACAGCAGGTAATACACATTAAATGAATTGTAAACTACCTAAGAGAAGACAGAACAGCATTTTTTTTTTTTTTATTAAGATTGCCATTTGTCTAGATTAGCCAGAGACATGAAATGTAATTTTGGTCACATCGGTTACTGCATGAGAGCTTGGCATTTTTATTTTCTATATGAAAGAAGCAATTTTGAAGCAGCGAATGAATAGAGCACAATTGTACAGGACAAAATATCCTCTTAAAAAGAATTAAAAAAAAAATATAGAAAAAGTAATCACATAAAAATAACTTTATAAAGTCTGCAATTCCTCTAAATGTCTGTCAAAATCAACCCCTTGAAATAGTAGAACACCTATTTAAAGAACACCGTGAAGAAGCCTAGCACACAAAGCATTTCGATTTACCCGGGATGCCAAAACATCTATTCAAAGAATCAAGCATTGCTCTGCCTCTCCCACCAAATACACCAAACTGTTTCACGAAAAAGGACATCTCCCCTACAACTAATTTTCATTCCACACCCAATCGCTCCGAATGCTACACCTTTCATTGGGGAAGAAAGAAACACCTTAGCATCAATCTATAGCATTCAACCATATTCTTGTTCAGTTTTCGAAGTGATACATTGTACCATGCATTTTCTGTCAATATCATTGCTCCCTGATGTGCCCATAATTGAATGTTTTACATTGCACTTGTGTCGCCAACAAAAAGAACCCAAAATGATCAATGTGTAACTTTTAGCTTATAATGACAGTACAATTGCTTTATTTTTATTATTTTTTTCACATTTTTTATGTGAGACATTGCATAGACAGTATTTAAATATTAAATATATCTATCATTGCTCAAAAGAACAGTCTAATGTCCTTATATATGTGTCTAAATTTAACCCCACGCAGGGATATTTTTCAGTATGGGTATCTGGTATACAATTGTAAATAATAAGAGAAATGTTATTTTTATATATCTTTCCTTACATTTTATTTACATTTCAGAAGATGAGAGCAAAAAATGAGACTGCAAAAGAGAAATGAGAGTAAAAGATGAGAAAAAAATAAAGTCAATCTTTCATTGATCATGAAACAACGTAAAAGATATACAAACAACATAAGTCTAATTATATTGATATAACATTTCTCCTATTCAATCTATTATGTCTGTGCTTTAGAGTTCCTTAAAAATTAAAAAAAAAATTATAATATACAGAAACCAGATCCACACAGTAAATAATGCAAGCTTCTAACAGGCATAAGCCGTTAACAAAGACCCTAGCACTGATTATGCAGTCAAACAGGTCTTAAACTTGAGGTGAGCTCCACCAGAGGCAGCATGCCAGGACATCTGTGTCCGCCAATGTCCGAATCATACTTTAAAACAAGGCAAGAGTACTGAATATGTGCTGATACATTCACATTAATAAAGGAATAAGAACACGAAGATAGCACTATTTGTTTTAAACATGCATTCTGTCAATTGTTATCAAAGAAATTTCCAGACAGAAACAGAATTAAGTGGTGTTCCCTTCCACCCGACAAGCAGGCAATTCTCATTCATATTAAATGTGCAAGAACTTCCACAAGCAAATCTTTTAGCCAACAGCTCTGCTTGGTATAAGGACCACATGCTTAGTTCTGTCTCCACCATTCCAAACCGAGTCAAAAAAGCCCTCCAAACATCAATCTTCACATGTCGAATCTTTCTTTCAGCTCCTTCTGTCGCCACAATATTCCTGATTCCACGACTGAAGAACAGAGATTCTAATTTCATTCGGTTTGGGTCATCTCGTTTCATACAAGTCTCAAGGCAATCGAAGAGTGCACTGTAGTAGAATACAGCTTCAATGAAACGGTTCACAAAAGATGTAGAATTGTGGTTTGCCTCAACTTCCGTGACCACCATTACGGTAGGGTCGATGTTTCTGATCACTCCCATAACATGTTCAAGCCGGTCAGGTTGTGCAAGTATGCTCCACAGTACGAAGTGTGAGAAAATAGCAGTTGTTTCCTCAGAATCTAGTTCAAAGAGATCTTCTTTAAGATGTAGTAAGTCTGACACCATAACTATCCTGAAGGAGAAGGGTATGTTCATGGTCTGGGCAAAATCCGTCAAACTGTTACCAATGTCCTCTAGTAAATCCTTTCCCGTGGTTCCAACAGCAGTAATTTTTAGAAGCTCAAGTGGACATTCACTTCGAGATGTTAGGGCTTGCATCAATATCGTCCACTGCAGTCCCTCTCGGATTGCTAGATCAATAACATGAATCCTCTTTGCATCAGCTACATTTTCTATAATAGCTTGGACTCCTGTGAACTCTGAAACTTGAGCAAAAGGAAGTTCCTCATGACATGCAATGAAAGTAGGGTTTGGAAGCAGCATTGCCGCATCAATATCCAATGACTGATCTTTAACAACAGCCTTTGGAGATAGTGAAACTCTTCCTGTTTCTCGATTTATCCTCTCCCGAAGACCTTCAGAAAAGTAAGAAACAATTCGCTGTACAGGATTCCCAATTTTGGAAGATAAGAAATCACAATGATCGAGCAATTTCCTAGCACGGTCAAATCGTTGATAACCGACATTCTCAGCAGAAGCCAGAAGGGTTTCAGCAAGTTCCACATCCCCTTTCTCTTCATCAGAGAGTCCAGAAAAAGAAACCCCAAATGGATGACTTATCAAGGACCGCAAACCAGTTGATTCTGAAGATGATCGGATGAATTTTGTTCCAGCTATCCTGATTACATCTTCAGTTGACAACTTTTCCCCCGCCTCGTTCACTGTCAAATCATTAGATGGCTGAATTCTTCTTTCGCCACATAACCGCTTGAACCCGTTGCCATGGTTGTTCAGGAGCTCCAGCGAAGCTAAAGGAAAATAGTGTTTTTCCTTCAGGGGTTCATCAAGTGGAATTTTTGTTGGAAGTTTGTCAAACTTCATAATATCTTCCAGGCAAGTTTGGAGCGGCGGAGAAACCAGGTCAACGTGTAGGTTATCCAATGGTCCATAATCCAGATATGACAGTTGCTGCTGATCCTTTTGCTGATGAGTTGATAGAAGGCATCCTTTTTCTGATGAACTATCTGCAAAGAACCCAAAATTAGAGCAAAAAGAATCAATTCCACCTGAGTCTCCCCAATCTTCTGCACCAGAAAACTGAACCTCTTTCGCTTCATTCAGTCCCTCTGTGCACGACAAGACACTATTGGATGAACTGTATTTGTCTTCACCTGCCCCAAAATCGAACTCCCCAAAAGGGAACAGGTCTGCCATCACAAATTAAAATTAACTTCCGCTTGTTCAGTAATATATCAGCTTCTTTATGGACCGATTCTTGAAAACAAGTTCAAGATGATTACAGGTTATTGTCATAATTATTTCTTATAAACGAACCCATTAATCAAGATTCAAGAGAAATTTTCATTATTCTAATAAAATTTGACTAATTCTTGTAGAAAGATCTGTCAAGTACAGTAACAATGATATTGATGGGTCGATGTCATCTAGGTGGCCTGCTAATTATCATAATTAAAGAAAGCCATTTGTTTATAAAGACAACAAGCTGTAAAGTTAAAATTTCAACAAATTGCACAGTTCTTTTAGAAGATTCAAACAAGCCTTCAAATCCAGACAAATTAGCAGACTTTTCTTTTACAAAATGTCTTAAGAACTGCAGCTAAGAAGCCAACGAAGTTTAAACAAAGATGTCGGAAGTAGCTGACAAGATCAAGAAATAATTAAATATATAAAACTTGGTATCTGAATGGTATAGGAAAGGATATTACCATAGGACGCTGATATTCCTATAAATTAAAACTGTACAAACTTTACACAATTTTTTATATTTTTGTCTTTCTTCTTTCTTTTTCTTTTTTATAAAAATATGTTTCATATTATATCTCATTTTTAAACTGATTTTATGTGCTACTAGCATTATTCTTACCATATTACCTTGGGACTTACAATTAAGACTCTTAGAAAGCTTCAAATAGGAACTTCGTACGGAAATGTCTTGCTATTAAATGGCAACTTCGTGTTTTAGCTTGGTTACTTACTTACAAATCCTAATAGGAAGATAAAGGTTGAAAAGGTTAACAGCCATGGGTCATTAAATAAAAGCCCTGCTAATAAATAAGAGAGTCCCCCCCCCCTAAAAGGCATAATACAACTGACATATCTACAGTCACAAGAAAGTACGAAACATACACTAGCACCCAAACTGAGAGGAGGAGAAGACCATCTATAAAAACACATTAAATCTAGCACTAAGTTAGCAGGAGTTTCAGCACAGCTATATTCCTCGCAGCAGATACTGTGTATCAGCCAATGAATATCAGCATAAAGAACATGTGATGATACATTCACACTGATATAGTAATAGGTACACAAAGATAGCAATATTTGAAACAAATATCGATACTGTCAGTTGTTAAAGAAATTTCCAGACAGAAACAGAAGTAAGTGGTGTTCCCTTCCACCCAATAAGCAGGCAATTCCCATTCATATCAAATGTGCAAGAACTTCCACAAGCAAATCTTTTAGCCACGAGCTTTGCTTGGTACAAGGACCACATGCTTAATTCTGTCTCCACCATTTCAAACCGGGCGAAAAAGGCCCTCCAAACATCAATCTTCACATGTCGAACCTTTCTTTCTGTTCCTTCTGCTGCCACAATATTCCTGATTCCATGGGTCAAGTACAGAGATTCTAAATTCATTCGATTTGGGTCATCTCGTTTCATACAAGTATCGACGCAATCGAAGAATGCACTGTAGAAGAAAAGGGCTTCAATGAAACGGGTCACAAAAGATGTAGAATTATGGTTTGCCTCAACTTCAGTGACCACCATTACAGTAGGGTTGATGTTTCTGATCACTCTCATAACATGTTCAAGCTGGTCAGGTTGTGCAAGTATGCTGCTCAGTACAAAGTAAGAGAAAATTGCAGTTGTTTCCTCAGAATCTAGCTCAAAGAGATCTTCTTTGAGATTTAGCATGTCTGACACCATAACTATCTTGAAGGAGAAGGGAATGTTCATGGTCTGAGCAAACTCCGTCAAGCTGCTTCCTGTGTCCTCCAGTAAATCCTTTGCTGTGGTTCCAACAGCAGTAACTTTTAGAAGCTCAAGTGGACATTCGCGTCTAGATGTTAGCGCTTGCATCAGGATCGTCAAGTGTGCCCCCTTTTTGATTGCTAGATCAATAATATGAATCTTCTTTGCCTCAGTTACATTTTCTGTAATAGCTTGGATTCCGGTGAACACTGAAAGTTGCAAAAAAGGAAGTTCTTCGTGACACGCAATACAAGTGGGTAATGGAAGCAACATTGCTGCACCAATGCCCAATGACTGGTTTTCCACAACAACCTTTGGTGAAACTCTTCCACTTTCTCGATTCATCCTCTGGCGAAGACCTTCAGAAAAGTAGGAAACAATTCGCTGAATGGGATTGCCAGTCTTCGAAGATAAGGAATCACAATGATTGAGCAATTTGCTAGCACGGTCAAATCGTTGATAACCAACATTCTCAGCAGAAGCCAGGAGGGTTTCAGCAAGTTCCACATCCCCTTTCTCTTCATCAGAGAGTCCAGAAAAAGAAACCCCAAATGGATGACTTATCAAGGACTGCAAACCAGTTGATTCTGAAGATGATCGGATGAATTTTGTTCCAGCTATCCTGATTACATCTTCAGTTGACAACTTTTTCACCGCCTCGTTCACTGTCAAATCATTAGATGGCTGAATTCTTCTTTCGCCACATAACCGCTTGAACCCGTTGCCATGGTTGTTCAGGAGCTCTAGCGAAGCTAAAGGAAAATAGTGTTTTTCCTTCAGGGGTTCATCAAGTGGAATTTTTGTTGGAAGTTTGTCAAACTTCATAATATCTTCCAGGCAAGTTTGGAGTGGCGGAGAAACCAGGTCAACATGTAGGTTATCCAATGGTCCATAATCCAGATATGACAGTTGCTGCTGATCCTTTTGCTGATGAGTTGATAGAAGGTATCCGTTTTCTGATGAATCATCGGCAAAGAATCCAAAATTAGAGCAAAAAGAATCAATTCCACCTGAGTCTCCCCAAACTCTTGCAGCAGAAAATTGGACCTCTTTCACTTCATTCAATCGCTCCGTGCACCAGAAGACATTATTGGGTGAACTATATTTGTCTTCAACTGCCCCAAAATTGAACTCACCCAAAGGAAACGGGTCAGCCATTGTGCTTGTTCACTGATATATAAGCTTCTTTATGCACCTATTCTTGATAAGAAGTTAGAGATTATTACAGGTTATTGTCATAATTCTTCTTATAAACCCATTGACCAAGATTCAAGAGAAGTTTTTCTTTATTCTAATATCAATTTGACTAATTCTTACAGAAAGATCTGCCAAGTACGGTAACAATGATATTGATGGGTCGATTCCTTCTAGGTGGCCTGCAAACTATCATAATTAAAGAAAGCAATTTGTTTATAAAGACAACAAGGTACAATGTTAAAATTTCAACAAATTGCAAAGTTCTTTCAGAAGATTCAAACAAGTCTCCATATCCTGACAAGTTAGCAGACGCTTATTATACAAAATATCAAAGAAAAGCAGCCAAGAAGCCAACGAACTTTAAACAAAGATGTCGTAAGTGGCAGATAAGATAAAGAAATAATTAAATTTATATAAAATTTGGCATCTGAATGGTACAGGAAAGGATATTACCATGTTACCTGAAGACTTTGGATCAAGACTCTTAGAAAGCTTCAAATAGGATCTTCGTACGGAAATGCCATTCCATTAGTGGCCACTTCGTGTCTTTGCATGGTAAAACTCACCTATCAAATCCTAATAGATAAAGGATGACAAAGGTTTACAGCCATGGGTCATTAAATAAAAGCCCTGCTAGGAAATAAGAGAATCCTTTCCCGAAAAATAAATAAATACAACTGAGAAACCTAAAAGGCACAATAAAATCCAAAACATCCACTGCTACAAGGGAAAGATGCAAACTAGGAGGAGGAGAAGGCCATTTATGAAAACACACATTAAATATTGCACCAAGTTTAGCGGTAGTTTCGGCACCTCTGGCAGCAGATCCCGTGCATCAGCTAAAAAGCGACTATGGATGTGCCATTGAACATCAGCATAATGAATCAAGTGTAAAGCTTCGAACACAATAATCCCGTTCCGATAGCCATGATCTGATCAACTGCAAGTTTGTAACTATGGAACTTTCTTTAGGTGGCCGTTTGTCGGGAGATTTTTTCAATTAGATTTAGTTTTCTAAGTAATTTAGTCATGATTAAGTTTTCAGGAAATTATATAATATATGTTTGATATGGTATAAAATATCTAATTTATTTTTTAAATTAATTAAAATTTTAAAATTTAATATTTAAAAATTTAAAATTTAATATTAAGATATAGAGTTTGTTAAGATTTAAGATTATGTGTGGGGTTTAAAATTTAAAATTATGTTTAGAGTTTTGAATTTTAAAATTTAAATTTATAATTTTAAAATTTAAAATTTTAAAATTTATAAGTTATGATTTAAGCTATAAAGTCTAATTACATAAATAAACCATTATGAAATTTAAAATTCTTATCTAGTCAAACAAAAAAACTTATGCTAAACATAAAAAATTTAATTTTTCGAATAATATTTTTTAAAAAAATGGAGAAATCTTTGTTCCAATTACCATCTTAGCGTATAATAGAACTTGTCAACTTGCACGTTGAACGAATTTAAATAAATAATTATGAATTTTTAATAATTATAACTATATTATAGAGCATTTATCAAATTATACTTATATATAAATATATATCATATAAAGACACCCAAATTTTTCTATAACAAATACATAATAATTTAAGCTCCATACCAAATTACAAGAGAATCCAGGCAGATAACTTAAGGGAAGGGTTTTTATCTATTGCTGTTTATAGAAATACTTTTCTTAGAAGTTAAAACTATTTTGTGTTTAGATATAGTATTTACGAAATACTTTTAAATAAAAAATTATTTAAAAGTTAAAATAAAAAATACTTTTAATTTATAAAATTATTTAAAAAGACATTCATTAATACCTTTCAAAAAAATGCAAACTTCGCTATTGTTGCGATCAATAAGAAGCAATCTTTGGACTGAAACTTTAGCCAAATCCACATTTTTATGAATTCTGTAGGAAGCCCCCATACTACAACATCAGGTTCAATAGGCGTGCTTAGTTCTGTCTCCACCATTCCAAACCGAGTCAAAAAAGCCCTCCAAACATCAATCTTCACATGTCGAATCTTTCTTTCAGCTCCTTCTGTCGCCACAATATTCCTGATTCCACGACTGAAGAACAGAGATTCTAATTTCATTCGATTTGGGTCATCTCGTTTCATACAAGTCTCAGGGCAATCGAAGAGTGCACTGTAGTAGAATACAGCTTCAATGAAACGGATCACAAAAGATGTAGAATTGTGGTTTGCCTCAACTTCCGTGACCACCATTACGGTAGGGTCGATGTTTCTGATCACTCCCATAACATGTTCAAGCCGGTCAGGTTGTGCAAGTATGCTCCACGGTACGAAGTGAGAGAAAATAGCAGTTGTTTCCTCAGAATCTAGTTCAAAGAGATCTTCTTTAAGATGTAGTAAGTCTGACACCATAACTATCCTGAAGGAGATGGGTATGTTCATGGTCTGGGCAAAATCCGTCAAACTGTTACCAATGTCCTCTAGTAAATCCTTTCCTGTGGTTCCAACAGCAGTAATTTTTAGAAGCTCAAGTGGACATTCACTTCGAGATGTTAGGGCTTGCATCAGCATCGTCCACTGCATTCCCTTTCGGATTGCTAGATCAATAACATGAATCTTCTTTGCCTCAGCTACATTTTCTATAATAGCTTGGACTCCTGTGAACTCTGAAACTTGAGCAAAAGGAAGTTCCTCATGACATGCAATGCAAAAAGGGTTTGGAAGCAGCATTGCCGCATCAATATCCAATGACTGATCTTTAATAACAGCCTTTGGAGAAAGTGAAACTCTTCCTGTTTCTCGATTTATCCTCTTCCGAAGACCTTCAGAAAAGTAAGAAACAATTCGCTGTACCGGATTCCCAATTTTGGAAGATAAGAAATCACAATGATCGAGCAATTTCCTAGCACGGTCAAATCGTTGATAACCGACATTCTCAGCAGAAGCCAGAAGGGTTTCAGCAAGTTCCACATCCCCTTTCTCTTCATCAGAGAGTCCAGAAAAAAGAAACCTCAAATGGATGACTTATCAAGGACTGCAGACCAGTTGATTCTGAAGATGATCGGATGAATTTTGTTCCAGCTATCCTGATTACATCTTCAGTTGACAACTTTTCCCCCGCCTCGTTCACTGTCAAATCATTAGATGGCTGAATTCTTCTTTCGCCACATAACCGCTTGAACCCGTTGCCATGGTTGTTCAGGAGCTCTAGCGAAGCTAAAGGAAAATAGTGTTTTTCCTTCAGGGGTTCATCAAGTGGAATTTTTGTTGGAAGTTTGTCAAACTTCATAATATCCCCCAGGCAAGTTTGGAGTGGCGGAGAAACCAGGTCAACGTGTAGGTTATCCAATGGTCCATAATCCAGATATGACAGTTGCTGCTGATCCTTTTGCTGATGAGTTGATAGAAGGCATCCTTTTTCCGATGAACTATCTGCAAAGAACCCAAAATTAGAGCAAAAAGAATCAATTCCACCTGAGTCTCCCCAATCTTCTGCACCAGAAAACTGAACCTCTTTCGCTTCATTCAGTCCCTCTGTGCACCACAAGACATTATTGGATGAACTGTATTTGTCTTCAACTGCCCCAAAATCGAACTCACCAAAAGGGGACAGGTCTGCCATCACAAATTAAAATTAACTTCCGCTTGTTCAGTAATATATCATCTTCTTTATGGACCGATTCTTGATAACAAGTTCAAGATGATTACAGGTTATTGTCATAATTATTTCTTATAAACGAACCCATTTATCAAGATTCAAGAGAAATTTTCATTATTCTAATAAAATTTGACTAATTCTTGCAGAAAGATCTGTCAAGTACAGTAACAAGGATATTGATGGGTCGATGTCATCTAGGTGGCCTGCTAATTATCATAATTAAAGAAAGCCATTTGTTTATAAAGACAATAATCTGCAAAGTTAAAATTTCAACAAATTGCACAGTTCTTTTAGAAGATTCAAACAAGCCTTCAAATCCAGACAAATTAGCAGACTTTTCTTTTACAAAATGTCTTAAGAACTGCAGCTAAGAAGCCAACGAAGTTTAAACAAAGATGTCGGAAGTAGCTGACAAGATCAAGAAATAATTAAATATATAAAACTTGGTATCTGAATGGTATAGGAAAGGATATTACCATAGGACGCTGATATTCCTATAAATTAAAACTGTACAAACTTTACACAATTTTTTATATTCTTTCTTCTTTCTTTTTCTTTTTTTATAAAAATATGTTTCATATTATATCTTATTTATAAACTGATTTTATGTGCTACTAGCATTATTCTTACCATATTACCTTGGGACTTACAATTAAGACTCTTAGAAAGCTTCAAATAGGAACTTCGTACGGAAATGTCTTGCTATTAAATGGCAACTTCGTGTTTTAGCTTGGTTACTTACTTACAAATCCTAATAGGAAGATAAAGGTTGAAAAGGTTAACAGCCATGGGTCATTAAATAAAAGCCCTGCTAATAAATAAGAGAGTCCTCCCCCTAAAAGGCATAATACAACTGACATATCTACAGTCACAAGAAAGTACGAAACATACACTAGCTGCCGTAAGACCCAAACTGAGAGGAGGAGAAGACCATCTATAAAAACACATTAAATCTAGCACTAAGTTAGCAGGAGTTTCAGCACAGCTATATTCCTCGCAGCAGATACTGTGTATCAGCCAATGAATATCAGCATAAAGAACATGTGATGACACATTCACACTGATATAGTAATAGGTACACAAAGATAGCAATATTTGAAACAAATATCGATACTGTCAGTTGTTAAAGAAATTTCCAGACAGAAACAGAACTAAGTGGTGTTCCCTTCCACCCAATAAGCAGGCTATTCCCATTCATATCAAATGTGCAAGAACTTCCACAAGCAAATCTTTTAGCCACCAGCTGTGCTTGGTACAAGGACCACATGCTTAATTCTGTCTCCACCATTCCAAACCGGGCGAAAAAGGCCCTCCAAACATCAATCTTCACATGTCGAACCTTTCTTTCTGTTCCTTCTGCTGCCACAATATTCCTGATTCCATGAGTGAAGTACAGAGATTCTAAATTCATTCTATTTGGGTCATCTCGTTTCATACAATTCTCGACGCAATCGAAGAATGCACTGTAGAAGAAAAGAGCTTCAATGAAACGGGTCACAAAAGATGTAGAATTATGGTTTGACTCAACTTCAGTGACCACCATTACAGTAGGGTTGATGTTTCTGATCACTCTCATAACATGTTCAAGCTGGTCAGGTTGTGCAAGTATGCTGCTCAGTACAAAGTAAGAGAAAATTGCAGTTGTTTCCTCAGAATCTAGCTCAAAGAGATCTTCTTTGAGATGTAGCATGTCTGACACCATAACTATCTTGAAGGAGAACGGAATGTTCATGGTTTGAGCAAACTCCGTCAAGCTGCTTCCTGTGTCCTCCAGTAAATCCTTTGCTGTGGTTCCAACAGCAGTAACTTGTAGAAGCTCAAGTGGACATTCGCGTCTAGATGTTAGCGCTTGCATCAGGATCGTCAAGTGTGTCCCCTTTCTGATTGCTAGATCAATAATATGAATCTTCTTTGCCTCAGTTACATTTTCTGTAATAGCTTGGATGCTGGTGAACACTGAAAGTTGCGAAAGAGGAAGTTCTTTGTGACATGCAATACAAGTGGGGAATGGAAGCAACATTGCTGCATCAATGTCCAATGACTGGTTTTCCACAACAACCTTTGGTGAAACTCTTCCACTTTCTCGATTCATCCTCTCGCGAAGACCTTCAGAAAAGTAAGAAACAATTCGCTGAATGGGATTGCCAGTCTTCGAAGATAAGGAATCACAATGATTGAGCAATTTGCTAGCACGGTCAAATCGTTGATAACCAACATTCTCAGCAGAAGCCAGAAGGGTTTCAGCAAGTTCCACATCCCCTTTCTCTTCATCAGAGAGTCCAGAAAAAGAAACCCCAAATGGATGACTTATCAAGGACTGCAAACCAGTTGATTCTGAAGATGATCGGATGAATTTTGTTCCAGCTATCCTGATTACATCTTCAGTTGACAACTTTTCCCCCGCCTCGTTCACTGTCAAATCATTAGATGGCTGAATTCTTCTTTCGCCACATAACCGCTTGAACCCGTTGCCATGGTTGTTCAGGAGCTCTAGCGAAGCTAAAGGAAAATAGTGTTTTTCCTTCAGGGGTTCATCAAGTGGAATTTTTGTTGGAAGTTTGTCAAACTTCATAATATCCCCCAGGCAAGTTTGGAGTGGCGGAGAAACCAGGTCAACGTGTAGGTTATCCAATGGTCCATAATCCAGATATGACAGTTGCTGCTGATCCTTTTGCTGATGAGTTGATAGAAGGTATCCGTTTTCTGATGAATCATCGGCAAAGAATCCAAAATTAGAGCAAAAAGAATCAATTCCACCTGAGTCTCCCCAAACTCTTGCAGCAGAAAATTGGACCTCTTTCACTTCATTCAGTGGCTCCGTGCACCAGAAGACATTATTGGGTGAACTATATTTGTCTTCAACTGCCCCAAAATTGAACTCACCCAAAGGAAACGGGTCAGCCATTGTGCTTGTTCACTGATATATAAGCTTCTTTATGCACCTATTCTTGATAAGAAGTTAGAGATTATTACAGGTTATTGTCATAATTCTTCTTATAAACCCATTGACCAAGATTCAAGAGAAGTTTTTCTTTATTCTAATATCAATTTGACTAATTCTTACGGAAAGATCTGTCAAGTACGGTAACAATGATATTGATGGGTCGATTCCTTCTAGGTGGCCTGCAAACTATCATAATTAAAGAAAGCAATTTGTTTATACAGACAACAAGGTACAATGTTAAAATTTCAACAAATTGCAAAGTTCTTTCAGAAGATTCAAACAAGTCTCCATATCTTGACAAGTTTGCAGACGCTTATTATACAAAATATCAAAGAAAAGCAGCCAAGAAGCCAACGAAGTTTAAACAAAGATATCGTAAGTGGCAGATAAGATAAAGAAATAATTAAATTTATATAAAATTTGGCATCTGAATGGTATAGGAAAGGATATTACCATGTTACCTGAAGACTTAGGATCAAGACTCTTAGAAAGCTTCAAATAGGATCTTCGTACGGAAATGCCATTCCATTAGTGGCCACTTCGTGTCTTTGCATGGTAAAACTCACCTATCAAATCCTAATAGATAAAGGATGACAAAGGTTTGCAGCCATGAGTCATTAAATAAAAGCCCTGCTAAGAAATAAGAGAATCCTTTCCCGAAAAATAAATAAATACAACTGAGAAACCTAAAAGGCACAATAAAATCCAAAACATCCACTGCTACAAGGGAAGGATGCAAACTAGGAGGAGGAGAAGGCCATTTATGAAAACACACATTAAATATAGCACCAAGTTTAGCAGTAGTTTCGGCACAGCTATTCTCCTCTGGCAGGAGATCCCGTGCATCAGCTAACAAGCGACCGCCATAGAATATCAGCATAATGAATCAAGTGTAAAGTTCCGAACACAATAATCCCGTTCCGATCGCCATGATCCGATCAACTGCAAATTTGTAACTAAGGAACTTTCTTTAGGTGGCCGTTCGTCGGAGATTTTTTCAATTAGATTTAGTTTTCTAAGTAATTTAGTCATAATTAAGTTTTCAGGAAATTATATAATATATGTTTGATATGGTATAAAATATCTAATTTATTTTTTAAATTAATTAAAATTTTAAAATTTAATATTAAAATATCGAGTTTGTTAAAGTTGAAGATTTAAGATTATGTATGAAGTTTAAAATTTAAAATTATGTTTAGAGTTTTAAATTTTAGAATTTAAATTTATAATTTTAAAATTTAAAATTTTAAAATTTTAAAATTTATAAGTTATGATTTAAGTTATAAGATCTAATTACATATAAAAATCATTATGAAATTTAAAATTCTTACCTAGTCAAACAAAAAATATTTTGCTAAACATAACAAATAATATTTTTTTAAAAAAATATGGAGAAATCTTTGTTCCAATCACCGTCTTAGCGTATAATAGAACTTGTCAACTTGTACGTTGAACGAATTTAAATAAATAATTATGAATTTTTAATAAATTATAGAGCATTTATCAAATTATACTTATATATAAATATATATCATATAAAGACACCCAAATTTTTCTATAACAAATACATAATAATTTAAGCTCCATACCAAATTACAAGAGAATCCAGGCAAATAACTTAAGGGTTTTTATCTATTGCTGTTTATAGAAATACTTTTCTTAGAAGTTAAAACTATTTTGTGTTTAGATATAGTATTTAAGAAATACTTTTAAATAAAAAATTATTTAAATGTTAAAATAAAAAATACTTTTAATTTATAAAATTATTTTAAAAGACATACATTAATACCTTTCAAAATAATGCAAATTTCGCCGTTGTTGCGATCAAAAAGAAGCAATCTTTGGACTGCCACTTTAGCCAAATCCACATTTTAATGAATTCTGTAGGAAGCCCCCATACTACAACATCAGGTTCAATAGGCGTGATTTTAATGAAATTGTACACTTCTTCGAGCAATCCAACACCTCCAAACAGATCAATGATGCATGCGCAATGACTAGGGGTGGGTTCTAATGAATGTTTCTCATCAAATTAAAATACCACTTACCCTTATTCCAAAAAAAAAGGACTTACCTTGCTCCACTAATCCGTCATGTTTGCAAGCTGACACACACCAACATAGGGTATGTGATCAGGCTTTATGTTCAACTTCATATTCTCAAACAGTTCTATAGCCTCTTCTCCAAGGCCATGCTGAGCTAGAGCAATAATCATAAGTCCAAGACAATGTATCTCTGTTGAAGTATATATATCTATTTGAATACTTACCTTGCATTACTAATGCTTCCAACTCTTGAACACATGGTTATTAAAGCATTGCCTACAGAAATGGATGATACATATCCTGATCTTATGGCAATTGCATGAATTTGCTTACCATGATCCAGAGCATTGCCCTTAGAAATTTCTCCTCCTGTATGATCTTCTACAAATTTTCAAGAAAAATATACATATGGTCAATAGTTGACTATTGAAAATGAATTAAGTTGACATGCATTAAACTGCATGTATTTTATACTTTATACTTTTCTTTAATTATGAAACTACTAATGTGGGCTGAATCAATCTACTAATAAGTGCGTTAATTGTCCAATGAAATTTCATTATAATTAACCATGTACATTATCGTTACATTTTGTATTTTATAAGCAAAATAAACAAATTTTATAGTGTGATTAACATTTTTTATATATTTATACAATTGAGAATTGTCCACAAACAAATACATACAGTATTATCAAACTAAGAAGCAAATTTAAATCCAAACCATATTTTGTTTTTATGTAATCATAGCAAGTAATTGCATATGCAATGCACAGATAAAAATACTAATTATATAATAAAACTATAATTTGGGCATAAAAAAGTTAATATTTAAAATTTCCAGGGTTTAATTTGGTCTTGGGGAATCGGAGCTGATATCATTATACACAAAAAGGGGAAACATCTTGCTTAAGAAAATCAAAGGAAAGAAATCTACTTGAGTTGGCATGTAAGTAGATAACAATAATGATCGTGGAAATTGTGTGAAATAAATTGCATAGAGCAAGATGTTTACCTCGGTCATGGTTGCAAATTAGAGTTACGAAACAGAGGCTCGGACAAGTTATGGCGAAAAGTGAGAATTGCAAACACCTAGATATATGAAAGTGATATAAAAAGGAGTGGAAGAAGAATGAGAAGTTAAGTCGAAAGGCCAGGGTAGTTTGCTTTGTGCAGCTTAAAAAGTTCAGAGAGAAAATTCAAGGGCTTCAGAGGAGGAAACCAAGAACTGGCCATTTTAATGGGCTAAGGCCGACACCGGTGATTTGGTCTAAACATACGCAATGAAGTTAGATGAGGAAGAAGAAAGAATTGCAACACTTGGCAATGGTTTTGAAGAAGAATGAAGAACAGGAAGAACAAGAGGGAAAGAAGGTAATGCATGTCATATTAAAATAATGAAAGGATACCTTTCTCCAAATTATTGTCATTAACAGTTACTGGTCATACATTCTCTGATCCGCCACATCTTTTTTTTTTTATAGTCAAAAGGGGCTAGACAAGCCCCAAACAAAGACAAAAAGGAAATTACAGTCAATTAACCCTCCTTGATCTATTATTTCCTACAGGATCAACACTAGACAACAACTGCAGTCCTGGTGGAAGACTATCAAAGATTTGGAAATTCTCAATGCTTGAAACTGCTAAGTTTACTAATCAATCTGCCCAACAATTGCCTTCCCTATAGGTGTGACATATTTGAATGGTCTAGTCTTGTTTCAACCATGCCCAAACACAAGTCACTGAATGTGACTCCTGGGCTGCATTGCCAACGTGGTAAGCAAAGATATGATCGTTGGAGAGGCCATTTCTACGATTACCTGTCTACAGCCTTTGGTCCAGGTGAATTCCAAGCTAGTGAGCAGGCCCCATAGTTTAGCCTCAATTACCCAATATGGTATGTGAACCCTCCCAACCGTTGACTATTCGCTCCCTTTACATGGCCCCCACAACCAACAGGCTAGATTCCCTCTTACAGCCCCGTCCATATTCAGTTTAACCCATGCAACAGATGGTAGCCTCCAATTTACCTCCAACACATAACTACACTTCATCATCCTGTTCTCCACCTTCGCCTCTCCAGCCTTTTTGATGTCCTGCAAGTATCTACAAATCGGAGCTAAGGGCAAGTTGGGTCTTTGAAAACTGTTTTCATGTAAACTCAAGCTCCTCTAGCTCCATATATACCAACACATGATCATGACAGTGTGCTACTAGCTCACTCCATACGTACAGTCAAGCTCTTCTCTCAAATTTTGTACCAACCATTCAACTAAGCCCCACTAAAAGAAGTTGAATTTGCTGTGGCTGTTCACAACACTATCCCATATTTCAAAGGCCACTGGACAATCCCGCAAGGTATGGAGCACCGTCTCCACCGCTTCACCACATCGAAGACATGCAGCACTAGCACCATTCCACCGGCTGCTCCATTCCCTTGTTGGAAGACGGTGACGAAGCACCGGCCACATGAACGTCTTGCTGCGATGAGGTCCCTGCCATCCCCAAAGTAGTTTCCAAATAGTATTCCCAGTGTTATCCGACAAACCCATAAGCTCCGAGTATGCTGCCTTAGAAAAGGCATTGTGCCATTCTAATGTGCCCTTGCCACCTTGTTGGGAAGGCGGTAGTACCGCTTTAATTCTTTCAAGGCTTTGATGGTCTACGAATTGCCTAAAAGTCCATATTCCACTGGCCGTGTGGCTTACAAAAAATATGAGACGGGCTAATCAGGGAGATCCTGTGGAATGTCAACGTCAGCTTTCTCTGCTAAAGTTCCCATATTAGGTATCCATTTTTTCTGCCAAAAAAACTTTTAGACAAAACTACTATTTTCATCTTAAAAAATAACTGTTTTATCAATTTTAAAAAGTTTTTTTTCACAATTATTTTTAAAAATTTAAGAAATAATTAATTTTATTCTTTTATTATTGAAAAATAATGTTGTTATGCTTTCTTATTTATACATTCAATTACGTCTAATTTATTTTTTTTAATTTTATTTAAAATGTATTTTTATAATCAAATTTTAAATATAAAATTAAACGTAGCTAAATTCAATGTGTGAATAGTAACGCTCTTATTACTTCCTCCGTCTACTCCTTAACGGAAATATTCGATATGTGCTTAAATAGGATCTTTATGAAATCTACGTGGCCATCAAAAAATGATGTGCCTAGTCGACCCTCTTAAATAATTCACAAAACGACATATGTTAGACAAAATGTAAAAAGAAAAAATGGAAAAAATGTCCATCATCTTCTTCGTGAAAATGATGGAGAACCAGAAAATTTTCTAGTTCGCTGCGGCAAGGCCTCATCAGGGGCCAGACGCAAGTGGCACACCGTCTATTCAAAAGATGGGTAGGAACGTGAATCAATAACACAACAGAAAAGATTGAAAGAAGAAAACCACACAAGCATACAACTTTTCGGGGAAATTATGCAAGTATTAGTGGAAAAAGTTCATATAGATGAAACAGGGTCATATACGGTCCCCCAAAAAAGAAAAAAAGAATGTTCATATTTTTTTCCAGCCGATAAAAGAGGTATTTTCTGCAATAGGCTTTCAATGAGAAACCCAAATCTCCTTCACCGATTTCTCTACCCGTATTAATGGCCGCTTCTGCAGCTCTCGCATCAAAGCTAAATGCAGAGGTATTTTCTAAAATCTTTGCCTCTGACTCCAAAGTTTTGGTTTAACTCTGGCTACGTTTTAAGATCAAACATCAAACCTCAAACATTACTTTGTTGCACATATCATTCAGGCATTTTATCAAACAGAAACAGGGCAACTTTAAAATTCAAAATTTCAGCCCAGGACAACACGTCTCGCTCAGGCATTTTCGGAAACAAATTTCGTGTAAGCTTCGTTCCATCCCGCATTTGACATATAGTGAAAAAATCGATAATTCTAAGCAGTGAAATACGTGCACCTTAACAACCATGGGCTCCGTTGCTTAAAAAGTCGGGGTTGAAGATTTCGTTGCTCACAAAGTCGTTACCCCAAGAATTGGTGGAAAGCGTAAAAATAGCAGGTTAATGCGGCGCAGGATGAGCTGTTTGACACGCCTATGAACAAGTTTGAGGAGCTGGGTTTCATGGATATCAGTCCGGTGTTTATATTTGATTTATCTCGCCATATCAGTACAAAGATTAGCCACCCGTTAAAATGTTAAAAGTCAAATCTATTTTTGCTCTCCACGTCAGTTTTCCGTTTACAGTTTGACGGATTAGTTTACGGAGAGACGAAATTAATTATTTTTTGAACTTTCGAAGATAATTTTAAAAAAATTAAAATAAAATTGATAAAATGTATATGTTTTGAGGATCAAAATAATAGTTTTGTTAGAATTTTATTTCCATTCCTCACTTCGCATACCAGATTCTTCAACAAATTGGGCCATAGTCGAGCAACATTTTTTTCAAAATTGGGACTCAGTATTTTTAAACCGCACAGTTATTAGTTATCACAATAAATTATAAATTTGATGATAAATATTAATCATTATAAGATTATAAGAATAACAAAATATTATTTGTATAAAATAAATTATTAATATTTCATAATAAAAATTCTTGAGCAATCTAATTATAAATCATTTTAAAAATTTTAAAAATTGTAAAATGCTATCTAATTAAGTATTAGGTATTCTTGTTTATATATACTTGCATGAGAAACCTACTCATATATATTTTGAAACTTATTATTACTTTCACAAAGTAACCCTTGTACAATATTTGCTATTACAAATTATCGATATTGATCTATTACTCTACCGCCCACGCTAAAAGTTGATTTGGAAGCAACAATACTAATTAGAATAGATAGTATATTGCATGCCATATTTGGCAATATTCGAAACTTCAAGTTATTTGCATCCTACCACTCCAATGCATCGAAAAAAGTTTGAATTTTTATTTCAAAAATAAAAACATCTTCTACCAATAAACATGTAACACAGATTTCTTTCTTATAATAATTAGGGAATCACCCAAGAATTACATAGTCAACTAACTCAGATCTTACATGTGGACACTATCAACACTTCTAATGAAAGTGTCAAATATTAATATTCTAAACATGATAGACTTCTATTTCCTTAAGTCTACTTGCAGTACCACTCTCCAATGTTTTTTTTTTTTTTGTTGTGATGTAATCTTTTTAATATTACTTGTTCCATGAGAATCAAACAAGTAAAATGGATGCAGTTTTTTTTTTTTAAGTTCTAAATATTTATTCAATGGGTTAAAAGATAATAAAAATAATAAAATTATAAGAACTAACCATTTATATAAATCTATTAATAAATAAGTATTTTCAAACATAGATAAACAAGTATGTTTTGTATAGATTTGTTCATTTATTTATCAAATTTTTAAATTTCTATTCAAACTTATTTATAGAATTTTTTAACAAACATAAATAAGCTAAAGCCAAACTTAATCACAATTGTTCAATAAATATATTACTTTTTTTTGTAACGGCTGCTAATGATAATAAAAAAAATTATTTTGGCAATTTTTTTTTATCTTTATTATACAGTTTTTTCACTTTAAAAATAATTATAAATATTTACTATTACTATTCAAGAAAAATTTGCGTGAATTTTAAAATAAAAGTTATGATAAAAACAAGAAAACGCTACAATAATTTACTTTAATAATAGTAAATAAATAACATTATTGTAATTTAAAAGGATTAAAATATGCAACACAAAATTTTCTAAAATAAACGGAACAAAGAAAATTCTATTAGAAAAGATAGAAAAAGATTGACAACCAGCAGGAGCATACACGAGCTCTATCCATCCAATAAAGGTCTGACACGTAAGAAAACGCGTATCACGTGACGTGTCGATCCAAGAGCCAACGTCCTCGGTTCCAGCCTCTCCTATAATCCATTTCCACTGGTATTTTTCTCAGCATATGCATTCCCTGGAATTCTGTGCAGTTCTCGGCGTTTACCGTCGTGTGATTCCAATAGCAGTGGCGGTGTATTGACCCGACTGCGGCGGTTACGGCCGTGGAGGTGTCGTTCTATCAAATTACACATCGAATTTTGTGCGCGCGTTCTGAGGTCCCGGACTGATGGCGGAGAAGTACAACCTGAAGAACCCGGCGGTGAAGCGGATTCTACAGGAGGTAAAGGAGATGCAGTCAAATCCTTCCGATGATTTCATGAGCTTGCCTCTTGAGGTATTGTCTTTTCAACCTCACGAATCATTTCATAAAGTCCATGTTATGTTAGGGTTTTCAGTGCTTAATCTCTCATTTTTCTCTTCAATTTTCGAAAATCAATTAATCATAATGTTTCTCTTACCATATTTGGGCATATATGATGATTGTCTATTGATTTGTTGAGCTATGTCGTTTTATTTGGCTCCAAAAGGCTCGGATCGTTATTTTATCTGTTTCAATTCGATTAAGCTGTGAAATTGTAGATGATTTAATAGGTATTAAGCCGTTAGAATTAATTGATTGAGCTTTTCGCTGTTGCTGAAATCCGAATTTTGAAATTCCTAGCAGGTTTGAGAAAAAAAACACATCGAACATTCGCTGTTGATGCAATTTCCTTCGTGGAATTGTGACAGCTTTTGCAAATTAAGCTATTTATGAATTGAAACTATTAGACACCATCCCTCGAAGTGGATACAAATTCACATATGACCTCTCTTTTGAGTGAAAGAGAGAAGTTGTACGATTATTGTCGTGTAATTAGAATTGCAAGGTTAGCGAAGAAAAGGAAAAGAATGGAGAGGATCTTAGTGATTATTCTTATATTTGAATAGCTCATACCAGTGAAAGTTAAAGGAAAAACATGTATGTTCTATAGAAAGTGAAGAGAAGAATTTGTACTTTGAATGCTTATGTATAAATATTTTTCATGATTTGATGGCCAGAAAAATTATTATCCTATTTTTTGTTGATAACATTGGAGGTCTATTAATTAAAATTTTCCATTCCTTCATCTTTTTACCCTCTTGTAGAGACAACAAAAGGATTTTCCCAGGAATGTCTCATTTTCGGGCCTTTTTTCTCTACTATATTATAATGCTCTCAAATCTCAAACAAAAGATTGTATGGGTCTTCCTATTTGTTTCTACTTGATTTTATTCCATTCCATCAGTCCATATGAAGCATAGACATGTTGAGAAGCCTTATCTGTGTACATGTTGAGAAGCCTTATCTGTGTCGACACATTTTAGATGCATGACATTTGATGCTTGAGATACTCATGTCAATGCTCCAAACCCTCTCTATTCCACCCATAGAGCCAAATATTTTGTTGTTAATATTTGATACTTGTCTGTGATCATGTTCTAACACATACTTGGCATATTTTAAGTACTTTATTTAATATTTATATTTTTTTAAAATATTTGAGTCTATGTTGCTTTGTGTTCTTGCAGTTCACCCTTTTTGTTGTGTTATGTGTCCTGTGTATGTTCATTCTTCATAACGAACATGATAGAGTGACTGAGCAACTGGGTTATGCTGGAGTTTAAATGCCTAGTGCTTAAAGTGATTAAGCACATACAAAAATTGGGAAATTTTTCGCTCATACTAGAAAAACTGTGGCATCTATTTACTCACCAGAATCCTAAGCCTCTCTTGTTTTATTTTTTATCTATAATTTTGAGTACGTGGTCCCCAACTTCATATGCTTTGAAGATTGTTGTAAACTCCCCTGATCTATTCTTTTGTTTGTACACATTGTCTGTGTCAATCTGTAACCTGTTTACCTATTATAATTTGTAAAGTTGGCAATTGCTGCATTTCATGATTAAGCATTCTCGGTTAGTTTCTGCTGTCTTGTGGAAGTTTGTTCTGAGCAACGTGATTATCATCATTTTGTTTCTTCAGGAAAACATATTTGAATGGCAATTTGCAATTAGAGGGCCCTGTGATACTGAATTTGAGGGCGGTATTTATCATGGACGGATCCAGTTGCCTGCAGAATACCCATTCAAACCTCCTTCATTTATGTTATTGACGGTAAGATTCTGCTCTATCTAGAGCATAGATTCCGATGTCATAATAATCTGCGTAGTTTTCTTGGGCGGTTCTGTTTTATGAAGAATATTTATGTTAGAACTCTAGAAACTTGAAAACATGATTCCCGCACGCTTATTAACTTCTCTGTTTTGCTTTCAGGCTAATGGTCGTTTTGAGACCCAAACCAAGATTTGCTTGAGCATATCAAATCATCATCCCGAGCATTGGCAACCTTCATGGAGTGGTAAATAACATTACTTTCCAATCTTGGCACGCTGCATATGCTGAATTTTATTGCAAGTCATATTTGGTGGCACATTTAGTGGCTAAACCTTCTTTGTCCTCTTTGTCATGTGTTTCTTTTTGTTTATGGAGTACACGGGAGACTGTGTTTGGTTGGTAATACATTTTTCTTCTCTGCAGTTGTAGATTTGCCCGAACTATTTGAATGTGGCTTTTTTTTACGAAATATTGGTTCCGTTTATGAATGATTGCTGCACTGCATGTGGGGGCATAATATTTCATAGATTATAGAAGTTGACGTTGTATTGAATCATTGCTCATCAGTTAATCTGCTTGCTTTTTGATATGTGACATTGTGACATGCATCTTAGTTACGAACAGATGCGGACGGTTTTTTTACTGAGCATATACTGATCAAACTAAGTAATGGTGGTTGAGGTGTGTTCTTATAAATATACTTATATTGTATTTGTCTAATCTTACTCATTCATGTTTAATAACATAGTTTAATCCAACTCCTAAGTGCCTTGTTTGTTAAAACTACTGATTATAAGCATTCAGCTGAAAACTTTTCTTCTGATGGCAAAAGGTTTTGAGAAAGAGTTATGTAATTTTCTTTTGGCAGTAAGAACTGCTTTAGTGGCGCTGATTGCATTCATGCCCACCAACCCAAATGGTGCATTGGGCTCCTTAGACTACAAGAAGGAAGAGAGGCGTGCCTTGGCCATTAAATCTCGGGAAGCACCTCCTAAATTTGGGACTCCTGAACGTCAAAAACTGATCGATGAGGTAAAACTTTGCTTATTGCTTTTTGCCCAGACGGACCAGACCCCACTGCATTTTTGTAAAATATCTCATGCTTGTTGTACTTTTTAATCCCAGATACATGAGTATATGCTAAGCAAGGCACCTCCTGTTCCTCAACTTAGCCCCTCGCGGGCTTCTGAAGAGCAACCAGGAAATGAGGAGGTTGAGGCCCAAGTTAGCTCTCCAAACCCCGTGGCCCTACCGTCAGAAGAGGGCCGCCCAGATCAAGCTGTAGGTGACAGAATTGTTGAAGAACAAGAACTCCCTGCTGCCAATGCTAACTCTAATCTTTCTGGGGTTGGAGCTACAAGAGAGATTTCGTCCAGTGTCTCAAGCAATCAGCTGCTTCAGAAGTCTGAAGCTAGGGTTCAAAATCCAGAGCCAGGAACGAGGGTCCGAAAGCCTGATGATCGCTTATTCACATTGGCTGCTATTGGACTTACTATTGCAATTGTGGTCCTTTTGCTGAAGAAGTTTATCAAATCTACCGAGCATGGTGCACTTTTCATGGATAGATCGTAGATGTCTCCGTTGCTCATGCTGGCTTCAGACATGCATATTTTTAGCCTTAAGTATTCAACAGATATATCAAGCTCATTTGAAGTGAGGGAAGTGTAAAATCCCGATCCTTTAACTATACTTTGTTGCCGTAGTTACGGCTATATAAATGTGCTATAGGGTTGCATTGAGAGAATTTATTTTTTCTCCATCACATGGTGTGAGCTATTTCTCTTACCGAAAGTTCATATCAGCAAGGAATTAAAAGCTTTATGTTTTGTAAGCACGTATATCCTATATCTCAATGCCCCGGTGGAATAGTCCAATCGTAAAATTTAGCTTGGCAAATAAACTTCTAGAACTGGATTTTGTTTCACAAGTCCTAATTAGTCCGTTCCCATTTCCTTTGCTGTGATTCTTGTGAAAGGGTAAGAGTTTTGGTTTGCATGAATGATAATTTAGAATTATGATAATAATAAGAAGAAAAATTCTTGTTCAACGTAATTCGTGGATGGAAGTTTTAAATTTTATAAATCATAGAATTTATAAAGTTTATGATTTAATTTGTGAAATTTAATAAAATAAATAATTTAAAATTATTAAATATTTAATAAAATTTTATTTATGGAAATAATAAATTTGTAATAATAATAATGATAATAATAATATATTATTTAAAATGATTAAAGTTTGGGGACATACGTTTTATGGTTGAGCATTATTCCAAAAATTTTTTCATGCATTAATCTACCAGCGCTAGAGTCATGCATAGTAGTTGCTTTAAGATCTCCCTTACTCAACATGATGTGATGACTACTCAGAGACCTTTCTCTCAATTTGAGCAATCGCGAGTACATTAACAAATGACGGCGGGTAGTTATGCTCAAAGGAGTAAACGGAGGAGTGCTGATACAAGTACGCCATTAGGCGTACTTGTTTTGCACAATGAGAAAGAAGCAAATGGACAGGTGCTTTTTTCTCGTTGTACTCTATTAGTAAGCCTAAAAGTGTGCCATGGAGTTACCCAAAATGGAGTCCCTAAACAATGGTTAAGATATATGGATCTTCCATTTGGAGCTCAGACGAAGAACCCAATTCTCACCGACACAAAAAGAAAATAAAAGAATATCAAAAAGGCAGCTTTTCTATCAAGAAGAAGAAAGAAAAATAGTGGGGGGCAGTGCAAGGGCGGAGTATTTGAGTGAGAGATGAGTAAGTAAAAGAGAGTAAAGTAGTGGATTTAGATTTTAGAGTAGGAAGATGGAAGTGGGAACTTAGTGGGCGAGAATTGGGTTCTGAATAATATTTTTGTTTATAATTATAATAATAAATAAATTTAATAAACTGAACTAAAATAGAATTCTCTCAATTTTTTAACTCACCCTAGCTTAACTCATTGGTTGAGAAGGGGCAAGTTAACCATTTTTTTATCCCAAAATAGTGAACCAACCCACTTTAACAGTACTAATTTCTACACAATTTCCAACAAACTCACATACCATTAGATACTAAACAAATAGATCTGCTCATCCTTGATACATTTGGTCGAAAATTGCTGAAATTGCCACCGCATCAACCATCTCCAATTCTTTTATTTTGGCTGCCTTCTTAGACACTTGTATCATAAATTTAGATTTATGGACTTTTTTATTTTTTAATTTTAATAATTTTTTTATTTTACACTCAAATTTAAATTATGAGCATTACTTTTTTTTTACAAATTTTTTTAATTTTATCTTTATCTTTCATATATTTCATTTCCTAACTTTTAAAAATAAAAATTAAATAATCCCAATCCCTTCTACCACCAATATCACCAAAACCTGCCAAGTCAAAGGTCGAAGGAGCACTGCTGTAACATGTCACCATTAGTCAGAGAAGCAGCAGCGTGTGTCTCCCAAGCACTTCCATGTGCTAGTAAAGGTGTGCAAATCATCCGTGACACGCTTGACCCAATAAAAACTAACTCCATCAGTAACGCTTGTGTGTATATCAAGTAGGTGTTGGGTTATATATATATTTTTTTAAAGTTTGGCCTAAACTCAACCGAAACCTAGACCAACCCCCAAAAGCACATGCATAACTCGCTAGCCCAAATAAGTCTAACTAACCTGAATTCAACCTACACATATATTTAGTTAAATTTAGGTCAAAATTTTTAAATCATATGTAAGCTAAATCAACTAACTTTTTCCTAAACACAACTTAATGCACACCCCCATGCGCTAGGGTAGGTCTCCTCTACATTTGAGCCGTGCCAAGCCAAGTCACGTCATGTTAATCGATGACAAGCCATTGACCATTGACCAATGGCTTACTAGTCATTGATTGTTAACCATTTTTTTTTGTACAAATATATGAGAAGGGATCAAGGGGGACAAATCTCAAGTCGACTATTTAGCAAAGGCTTAACCCCAATTGTTAACCAACTGTTGACCTTGCCTTTTTCTACAATTTACACCTCCTTTCGTAGGTTTTGGAATGTCTTGGCCTTACGGGTTCCAACAACTTTGCCATTTCTCTATGGAAATTTAAACTCTTAAGAATTCTTCAATATTGACCTTCATAACATATTAGTTTTTAAGTTAAACTTTCACTATTTTCACTTTTTTATTTTTACATAATTCTTAATTTATAAAACTTATTGTTAAATTTTTGAAGTTTTATAGATGAAATTGCAATTTTCAATTAATTTGACAAGTCATATCTATTGAGTATAAACATTTCATAAAAATAAAGGTATAGAAATATATCTTCTATTTTAGTTATAGACAATATAATTACTATAATCATAGGAGTTTAAGATGTTATAAAAACTATAAAAGTGTGGATGAAATATCAAATTACCATCAAGATTCTTGTTATTAAAGATCATATTACCTTAATTTTTTTTCTTTTATTCTTTCTATAACTCTTCTTATTATTCTAATCCTTACGATCCTAATAATTGTGATTGTTCATATGACTCTAGCTATAACAATTTCTCTTCTGATTACTCTTATAAATCTGGATGGAACCTATTTGAAAATTTTAGAATTTGTTGGAAAAAGAATCAATAGTAAAACATCCACCAATACTTTTACGTCCAATTCCGTTGGAACAAGCAACATTAGAATGTTAGCCTATTCTAGCCTTCTACTGAATTCCTGAATCCAACCCATTGTTGAAAATGATCTAAGTGGACCCAAGGTCCCTTTTTGGCCAGCAAAAGAATGATGGAAAAAGAAAAGGGCAATAAAAAAGGCAATGAAGATAAGGAGGTGAACTAGAGCTTGTGAGGAAGAAAGAAGCAGAGGAATAATAATTCTCACAGCCAAATAATTGACTCCCTCATTGATCCTCCTTTGTCATTAAAGCCCGGGCCCTCAATTCACCCGATCACTGAGTTTTTTTCCCTAATTTTGTTGGGCTTGATGAATATTATGTTATTTTAATTGTTACACGAAGAGAGAATATATTACAAGTGCTTAATCTATATAAGAACTGGTCATCGTTAAAATAACAGAACATTATTTATTTTTATCTTTTAATTTTAAGGTTTAAAATTGAACTTAAAAAAGAATAAAAAATTAATAAAAAATTATGACTCACAATTCACAAATAAGGAAGAATCTTTATTTTTTTTATTTTCTTTAAAGTCACCAAATTAAAGAATTTTCAAAATTAAATAACTCTAATGGTAGTTACTTAATGTGGGCTTTTATCAGCTCAAAACCCTCTCTTAAAAAGGATTTTTTTTCATAACAAATTTCTTGCTTACAAAATCGTAAAATACGTTTAATATTAGTTAATATAATAAATTCTATAGACTTATGAATAAACCTCATCTTATTTAATAATAATTATTTTGAACACTTCAAACAAAATTTTGTAAAGATAATTAGGGGTGGGCATTGGACCGGGTCAAACCGTTCCAACCCGCCCCAAACCGTAAAAAAAAAAAATTGGACCAGGTTAAAATGGGATAAAATAAATATCATGTAATATTTTGGCTTAAGATGGGGTAAATTTGGTGGGGCTGAATTTTGGTCCCCTCCCCATTGGGTTGCCGCGGGTACCCAACAAAATTTATATATATATATATATATATTTTTAATTCTTATGCTATATATATATATATTCTGAATTTTGATATTATAAAATAGCATTGTTTTGTAAAATGATGTCATTTTCTAGCTTGCCTTAAAATTAGGGGTGGACATTGGTTCGCGTCAAACCGTTTTAACTTACTTCAAATTATAAAAAAGAAAATTTAGACTAAGTTAAGATGGGGTAAAATAAATATAATATAATATTTTAGTTTAAGATGGGATAAATTGGATAAGGCTAAATTTTTGCTCTCTCTCCATTGGATTGCTGTGACAACCCAACAAAAATTACATATATATATATATTTTCTACTACTACAAAATGACGTTGTTTCGTAACTTACCCTAAATCTTTCTCAAGTAGCTCTACAACTCCAATGCCACTTCTCGGTCCTCTCTTGTCCCTCAACTCCCTCTTTTGCGAACGACGAGTTTTGTCCATTATCTCATCGTCTCTGACAGTCGATGCTAACCACCCTACCTTGCTTGAGTCATCTCGGTCCCTCTCTTGTCTAGTCATCACACTTCGAGACTTTGAGTCCTTAATAGTTAACTGAACCTTGCTAACTCGCCTCCGCTTGCCTCACGTTTGGCCATTCCCAAGCCTTCACTCTTCGACCTATCCTAACCCAAACTAACCCACCCAAATGAAACTGAGTTATTCCAGCCCAAAAATCTTAGTTTGAAGGATCATTTTGGCTGGGGTTGGACTAACTAAATGAGGGATTGGGTTCAAACAGATTGAAAAAATTTTGCCCCAACCCAAACTGCTCCACCTAATGCCCACCCCTACTTAAAACTTCTACAAGCATAAGCAGGCAAGAGGCAACTCAACTTCAGCAAACCAACACCACTCCTCCCTCTCTCGTCTCGAACCTTTACTCCCTCGACTTCCTCTCTCACGAGCTACAAGTCTCGTTCATTGTCTCGTCGTTTCCAACAGTCAACGCTAATCCTTTACCTCCTCTCACCTTGTCTTGACTCGCCTCTTCTCATTTTGGCTCATCTCTTGTCTAATCATCATACTTCAACACTTTGGGTCCTCAATAGTCGATCAAACCTCATCCCCGTTCCATCGCTCGCCTCACATTTGTTTGTCCCCATCCTAACCCAAACTAACCTACCCAAGTGAAACCGAACCATTCCAACCCAAGAATGTTGGTTTGAAGAATTTTTTGGCTGGGGTTGGACTAACTTAATAAAAGATTGGGTTCAACTGGGTTGGGAGAATTTTGCCCCAACCCAAACCGCCCCACCCAATGCCCACCCCTAAAGATAATACTATCAGAAAACGCAAATATGAGGCCGCTTTCTTATGTGTATCGTTTCTTCAACAGTTTTGGACCTTGGTGCTTGTATTGCTTTGTACATGACAGTTCATGCATGTAAAGATAAAGGAAACCCGGGGTTCCTAATCAACATCACTACATACATTTATATATATATATATATATATATATATATATATATCAAGGATGACTAAAGTCATACCATATAGAAAAATTGAAAATAAAAAGGACTATAGACGTCAGTGACAAATGGTAAAATTTAGTCAATCCTATAGAACACTTCTTGGGAATCACACTTATGAAAGAAAAATTTCTATATTTCTCGTTCGATATGAAGAGCCCTTTTTTCACCTTTCTTGCGCCTAAACATCATATCACAGTCTAGGTTCTATATTACTATATTACGCTTGGTTTGCATCATTGTATTCATGTACAAGCATGATATAGAGTGTAAGTTTTGAGAAAAGTCGTGAAATTACCAAATTCTCACTAAGTAGCTCATGAAATATTAAATTTTGTAATTTTACAGTCACTCAATTTATTTAAGTAAAAGTTTAACAATATTTTATTTATCAGAGTAACAAAATTCATATTTACATGCACACATAAGTGCGGTTCGGAGCCACGCATTGCATTCTATTTACATCTTGCAGCACAAGTTCCTAAGACTACTTCCCGTATATGTAAAGATACAGTTATGACACATTCTGCTATAATGATTCAAAAGAGATGTCCTTTGTTGGATCTTCAAATAATATCATTCTGCTTTCACAAGGCTGATGTAAGCATAAGATCAGCATGCAATTAGAGGCTTCATCTTTCCATGTATTGCTCGGTAACAAATAAGACTGCAAAGTGGTAGCTTTGACTTGGAATCTCGGTACTTGTACACATTAGTACAGTTCGGAGCCGCGCATTTTTCTCTAGGGGGAGGGTAGCTGAAACGATCAATAACAGATAAATTTAAACCATTGAGGAAGAGCGAGTTTCTAAACTTATGTATTAAAAATGTCTGAATTTGTTCTTGTTAGGAGAGGTTTCTTACTAAACAACGTCTGTTTGAAAAAAATTAATCTTTTATTTAAAAAATAAAGGATATCTTTAAAAATCTAAAAAATGTCTAAAAAAATTCGATGACAACGATCAAAAACTCATGCTGGTGAGAGACCGAGCTGCTAACTTGTACCTGTTTGGTACCATCTGGAAGATACTTGGTAGACCAATGTCCTCAGAAAATGTAACCACTGTTCCTGTTGGACCCATTGTCCATCGAACAGTGTTGGATCCAAGATTGAAGTTGATAGATTTTCCCTGCATAATCAACATGTTAGAACTTAAAATCTTTTGGGAAGAAATCAACTTTTATTATCAATCCTATCAGGACCTGTGCAAATTCATCCCGTTGCTTTTTCATCTTTTCCTCTTTCTTCTTCCTATTAGAATCTTGGGCAAGAATTTTTCTGATTGCCTCAGCCTACAATAACACAATGTGAGAATAACTTTAGGGCAGTTCAGAACCTATTGTCCAAAACTTGCATGTTGCATCCCATTCATATCCTACAATCTCAACTCCTAGATCTAAGATAAAAGAAATCATGGTTTCACATGCAGACCTCAGCCTCCCTAGCCGCCTTCTCCGATTGTATTTTACGCCTCTGTGCAGCCTCGGCTTTCTTAAGTTGCTGCGCCGTTTCCGTCAATTTGCACTTTTTTCCTTATCGTCCACAAGGCAATAAAAATAGGGTTCAACAAACATTCTGAAGCATAATTCAGGGATGAAATTATACAATGCTGTAATTAATTCCAAGTAAATATCTGATGTGAAAACAGAAATTAGGAAACGTGGTAGGGAATAAATGCTTCAAAATACATTCTCTCACAAAAATTGATTCTGTTCCAAATAGTCTTAAGACAATGTATTATAGCTTTTAGTTCGCATTCATGGGCACTCTTATAGAAATCACCAAGTACAATTAAAACAAGATATATAAAATGCTTACTTTGAGATGAAATGGGAGCCATACCATCTGAGATTTCAATACTGCTCGCATCTGACCCGGACAAAGCATTTTTGGAAGAGTCAACTAATTGATAACAACTACTCTGAAAATATTTCTTTCCTCTGACGACTAAATCAATGGACTCCTTCTTTGTCTTCTTCTCAGACATAGAATCATCATCTGATGTTTGGTCTTCCTCCACCATATAGTCTTGATCCTCATGTTGCTTTTCTGACTTCAAGTTCTTTTTACTTGAACTTGGCATTCCATGCTCATTAGTACCACCAACCTTACTCTGCTCTACAACCTTACAGGTGCCATGCTCAATTCCAGGCCCTTGATTATATTCATTGCAGCTAAGAGCAACTTTTGATGCATTAAGTCTTTCAAGAAAATGAAATTCCGCATCTTCATTTGCTTCATCACTAAATGCCACATCCAACGCACATTTCTTAGGAATGCGCGTGCTCTTACGGACTGGTTCATAAGCAACAGTTTTAGTTTCTCTGGATGTTTTTCTCCCACATGCATGATTCTCTTCCACAAAACCTGATCCAGTACCAGAGAGCTTTTGCTTTTGTTCCCCGAAGGCTTTCCTTTTATCTGAAGGACATGCATGATTGCCATCTGTATCATCCTGCATGCATTGACTGGTTAGATAAGAAGCCTTAATACAGTTGCTTGACTCTTTCCGTATGATGTCAATATCTTGAGATCAAATACTACACCATTAACTACAGGAGAAGGGGAACTGCTTCTGCAAATAGTGACCATAACTAATACCATACATCATAGAACAATAACAATGATTTGCATTTATTCAATTAATTACAAGTGAGAATGAGAACCTGCAATGAAAACAAGTGCTAAAATCAGTCAAATTACCTGAGGCTTAGCGCCATCATCACAGGGGAAAAAGTTTGTGACATAAGAACCACAGCTCGAGTCAAGTTCTGTCTTCAACTTGGTATGAATAGTGCGAGTAACACCCCCAAACTTCAGCTTCAGCTTCTTCATCTTGTTCACAGTTCCCAATCCATCAGAACCAATTGTTATATCCCTCACATTCTCATTCTCATCATCTTTGCCAAATGGTTCTAGAAATGATGGAAAACTAAAGTAGCTCTGAAACAGTGCATCAGAGTTAGCTCGAGGTATGCGTAATATGCTACTCCTTTTTCTCTTCACAGCAAAGCCAACAGCAGGCTCAGAGCCACCAAGGGTTTGCATTAGTACCAAAACTTCTAGCTACAACTTTCTAGTGGTCATTCTGCTTACAAGAACCAGGATACATCAGTTCTCTAAGGCAATTAATATTTGCAACAAAAATTAGATGAAGGCAGAACTGTTATAAAGAATCAAACCCATACAAGCTGCATATTTGGTAAACCAAAAAAGACATAAGGAAAGAAGGTAAATAAACCTACTAAATAATTTGCAATAATTTTTCTTCTCAAACTAGAGACATTATTTATTGAAGGATTAGCTCATCAAAGAGTAGATGAAAAATCAAGTTTACTTATTACTTGAGTGGAATTTCAGCATTCTTGACCAACATAGAGCGAGACAGGCCAAGCATTTTAAATTAAAAGCAAAAGGCGCAGAGAATAATAGCATACAAAAACAAAACAAAAGTCATAAATATGATAAGATTATGAAATTGACTCAGCAAGTAGAACAATTGGATCGGAAATGCACAATTACATTCAAAGTTGCACCCATCAAAGGAGTCCATAATTAAGAAGGATAACAAAGTGATAGTAGCCATCAAAACACTTGAGTAAAGCTGAAGGTCCTGAACTGGTAAAACAGCCAAATTAATGAGTGGACATACTCTTAAATCATCAACAAGTAACCACATACAAGAGTAAACCTGAACATTGACCGGATCACGAGTAGGTAGTGAATCCCTGACCTCCGAATTAATATTTGTATCAGTGATGTATACTTAATTGAGAATTTGAAATGTAAAAAACAACACCATCATCAATTTTGAAGCTTAAATTTAAAAGATCGACGAGAGAACCAGCTCATTTGACTCTCCTAGAAACACACAGTTATAATGGTGATTGTCACTTTTGAAATGTAAAATTACCCATGAAATTTCTAGTTTTTAGGGGGAAAATACAGTTTTTTAAAAATGTTTATAACCAGATTCCACTACAACTCAGCATACCTCATTTCCCGTCAAAATTTTTCTAGAAAATTTTCAGTCCAAACAAATTCCTCATGACAAAAGTAGTAAGAGAAGAAGTAACACACGAAACTGAACGGAACCATGATACTTACAATGGCAGTAAACAAAACGAGGCTCAAATGACAAAACCCTAGGTGCGAAGAATCCGGAAAGTGTGCCTGCATGTAAAAGAACCAAGAGTACCGCTTAGACATAGAGTTTGAGTTCGATGTACAGCAAGAAAAACGAGAGCTGGCAGAGAATTTCTGCTTCTCTCATTCTCTGGACAAAAGAACTAAGGACGGAGCTTAGCGCCAGAGCAGATCAGCCTCTGCCAAGAGCGCCAATTTTGGTACTATTGGTCCGAAACGAACGGGGCTGTGACAATGGGACTCCTCGAACATGCTCTACTATTTCACCGTATTTGCTATTTTCTCTTATCTTGATTAGCAGTTTTCCCACTGAACTGGCAACACGCGAATGTCCTGTTTTTTGTCAACCGGCATTTGAGGTGGTTCGGGTTGCAGTCCTCAGGGTTCTTACGGGTTTTGAGTCCGTGTGAGTTGAAACTTGAAAGGCATAAAGCCTGAACTGTAGGACTTGAGCCCGATGCCCTTTTAACATCGGAAGCCTCATATTTTAATAATTTTATCAGTACCAAACAAAATTAGTATAAAAATGTCGTATTTTACTGACCCATGTGTGTTTTATATAAGTTTAACTTATTTAGTTTCCCATACTTAAAAAGTTTAGTCTTTATATTTGGAGATTATGGTTTCAAGATTCAAATTTTATATAGTAATTTAATGCCTAGGTCTAAAAATATGTGTTAAGGAAAATTACTTCTCTTGTGCAATAGCTAAATTCTTCTAATTAATTAGAGCCATAAAAAGAGTTAAAACTTTTATTATCTATAGTAATTATAGAAATATGAAACTCAGAAACATTTACTTTGCCTGTAGTATTCCCGAATGTCTAATTTACTCAAATATTTTCCTATTGTGAATTTAAGTTATCTTAATGTTTAATAAATATTTTCTTATTAGCAATTAAACTCAATTTTCTTACATTGTTAATTTTTATTTATTATAATTTTGATGTTATATTAAAATATAAAATATCTTTTTGAAATTTTTTATAGAATACATAACGTTATGTTTTGTTAAAAATTTTATATAATATCAATTAGTTTATCTACAATAAAATTGTGCTACTCTATACTGTATTTTTTAAAAAATTTCTACATGCATGCAATACATGTATTTAAAACTAACATGTATATACTAATTATATATGTAAACTAGAAAATTGTATAAATATGTAAATTAAATGATTAACAACAATTAAATAGAATATTCTGCAAAAATAAATTAAGTCAACAATTAATCAAATAAATCAGTAGAATCGAAGTGTAACACTTTAACAAATTCAAAATATAATATCTTTTTAAAAGTATAATTTATTCAAAAAATTAAAATCTAATCAATACATTGTAAAGGTAAAATAGCAATCTACTAGTCCAAATGGTCACAATCAATCCTCAAAAGGAAAATATTAAAAAAAAAAAAAAAAACAACAACAACAACCCTTGCACAGAATAAAGAGTTTTTCTCCTTTTTAGTCTAGAAAACTTCGATGCCTCTTAGCTCTTTGGCCATATAAACACGCAATAGAAGGAACTCAGTTTAAAATTTAATCATAGCAGCGATGGCAAGGCAATTGCTGGCCATATTGCTAATGAAATTATCGTTATACGCCAATGCTTCTTTCATTTCCTCAAACCCATCGTCACAAGTTGTAAGATCTGCCATCACCGCACTAAGCATGGTCTCGATGGTGCCCATGTCATGAGACGGGATCGCATCCAACGCACTCCGAAGATTATCCAGAGAGTCACGATATTGGTCCTGGCAGATAGCCTTCGCCGAACCCACCCCTGCCGACTTAGCAGACTGTTTGGTTTTAGAGATTACCTCTTCTATTTGTTGATAGCAAGCCTTTATGGCAGCTTCAAGCACTGATATAAGGCCGACTTTGTCGGAGAGATGGGGCAGAACGGAGGAAAGGCAGAGGGCCGGGTAATCTGTCGAGTCACAAATGCGTTGCAGGTCAGGATTGGTTGTGCTTTGAGGATCTGATTCGAATTGCTGTGACGTTGTTAAGAGGTTGCTGGGAATGTTGAATGTTTGAGCATCTTGGTTTCCTGTTGGTGATTCGGGAGGGAAAGAGAATGGTGGCCCTGATGAATCCGAGAATTGGACTGCCTCTGGGGATTGTGCCTGCAGCTGGGGAGTGGACATGGATTCTGCTAATTTTGGTGCAGCTTTTGGGGATGACAAGTCTACGGAAACGCGGGCCATGCATATGACTTGTGAATTGAGAATGAAAATTATGCCCAAGAACGAGAGGGCGAAGGGATTCTGATCCATGTTGAGCTTCATTGTTTCTTGTTCCTTGTTTTTGAGAGAAAAGAACAAAGAGAAGTGGAAAATGGATTATTCAGAATGTCGATGGAGATTTAAATTGGGTTGGTATGGGAGTGGGTTTTGCAAGCTGAATTGTCCATGAATAGAGGATGGTATTAAGAAATACTAGCCGTTGTATGTACTGCTGTTTCAGCATTGTTTCGCGGAGTTTTGGCTTTGGGATGCCAATTTTTGGAGGGTGAGACTTGTAGCAATTTGTAACGAATTTTTTAGTAGGCCTGTTTATAAATTTAAGTTCTCTATATTAGACAACGCAAACACTAAAAATCATACTTCAATTCAAAAGCCCTTTTTAATGGTTTTAAATTTAAATTAGGATTAACACAACAAAATAAAATGCAAGATTCATTTTTACTCAATCGAAAAATATGCATGACTCAGGTTTAGGTTGATCGAGTTCAAACATATTAACAAGTTTTATATATATTTTTGTCAACTAATACATGTTCCAATTGAATTTGATAAAAAAAATATAACTCCAATCAAAATATAAGTATGCAAGTTTTGTATCACTTCGATAAGTTAGGTTAGAGCCATTTGCACACCCTACTGTGAGATGATATTTTTTATTACACTTTATAAATCGATTATCAATCCCTTCCTCAACAGATATAGATGACCTAAAGCATACAAACCCATGTATATATGTATATCTACTCAAAATGCAGGATTACAACTACATGATTTCTTTTTCTTAATCTGAAATCATTTCATTAAGTGATAAGATTACAGCTATCCAGGCAGCGAAAGAAATCCAAGATCAAGCAGATACAAACTTATTCCAAGAGCAAACAGAAGAGAAAACCAACTTCAATGCTGATCTGCAGTCTTCACCACAGTGACGGGGCAAGAGGCGTTATTCACCACATAGTTGCTGACGCTGCCCATAATAGCCCTAATAAAAGGAAGACAATCAGATTCAATCAACCCTCGATGTATAATTCAAAAACCAGAAGAAATCAAAATGCATGTTTCCCAAACACCCCTTAATTGGTGAAAGATTCTTGCTACCTTCTGAGAGTCCCAAGGCCTCTGTTCCCTATGGCAAGGAAATCCAGAGGTGTACGATCAATTGCTTCACATATCTTCTCACGAGGATCTCCCCAGTAAATCTTCATGAGTATCTCAATCTGTGAAGGGTCTCAAAGTTACTATTGAGAAAGGTACAAGGAATTGATAAACAAGTGAGAACTATGATGAAGTGCACCTTGTTCTGCTTCGCCGCGGTTTTGACAATATCCAGGGTTTCAGGTTGAGGTTTCAATCCATATTTCTTCATGACCACAGGATTAGAGAACTCAACCAGTGGTATTAAAGCTGCATTTAGATCAATCCACAGTAACCCTTTTATGACTATGAAAGCAGAATTTTTTTGAATGAACGTAAGCATAATTTGAATTTCAATTAGAAGAAAATAATTCATGAATTACTAGTGTGGTTAATCTTGCCACTTTCCAGTGATTAATTCAAACAAAAATAACCACATATGAAACTGAAAACAAATTCTTTAAAATAAATATCATGAGATTACATACAAAATTATTTTAAAATGATCTAAAGTCTTAATATAACTAGAAACAAATAGCCAAATATATTTGTATAAAAGCAGGGGAGCAGAGATAATACAGTATGATCCTACGCATTACTCGCCAAATAGTCAAACCATTTAAGGAAGTTTTAAAGTAAAATATAATTCTTTAAATGGTCAGAGTTTACACTAAAGAAATGTTTTTCCTGTCCAAGCATGCCCCTGAAATTTTTTCTTGAGAAACAAACAGAGAATAACAGAGCAAACAGAGAGTGAGATTAAATTACGAGAGCCAGTAGCTTTCCAGAGCTGCATCTCGCCGTGCTCGTAGCCCTCTTCGCGGAAAACGGTAACAAGAATGAGGTGGTCCCCATCTCGGACAATGTTATCCACCGCCCATTTCAGTGCTTTGATGCTGCATGGGGAGAAATCCACAGCCACACCCACTCTCCTCTTTCCTTCCATTTCTCTCGGTAATGGCCAAAGGTAAGTTTCACAGTTCTTAGTCTTCTCTCTTTTGTTGTTAATCTATTTAAGTGGGAGAAGATTTCTTTTTTTCCTATCTGAATGTTGCGTGGGAAGGATGATGACGAAGACCGCACATTCTAAGGCAGAAGACCAGAGACGCAAACAAAGAGCCAGCTGCGCCCTGTCAGACTTTGAAACTGCAAAGCGAAATTTGACTTTTGTGATTTTGGTTGAAGTCGGTGGATTGTCATCTTTAATTTTTATTTTTTAAAAGTTAATTATAAGATGAATGGAAGATAAAAATAAAATTAAAATAAAAATTAATAAAACTATTAAATTTATTATTTAAATTTTAACATAAACTAAAAAATTATTAAAATCAGAAAATAACGTCGGTCAATTCCGGGGGGCTACTCTGCAAGGTTGGCTTCGAACTTTTTAGACCGTTGAAGAGATGATCAACTGCGAACTAAAACTTGCGTGGTGAGGGCTGTCAATCATAGTGGTCATGCAAATTGAAGTTCAACAATGATTTTCAATTTTTCCGTTTTTGGCACAGATTTTCAATTTTTCATTAGAAACAGACTTCTGGGAATCAAATGTATGGAGCGGTCGGAATAAAGTAGTCGATAACGTATAAAGGTTCGAATTTAACAAAAATGTTGTAAAGAGAAAAATTATTAACGTTTTAATTTCAGAATAATTGTCACTTAATTATTTTTGAATTAAAAATTTTGATGGGGTTGATTAAAAGGAATTAGATACCAAAGTTATAAAGTTGTATATTAATTTGATGCATTTATTCTTTACCTATATATGGTTATCGAAGACTTTATATATATATATATATATATATATATATGTATATGTAGCCCTCTACTCAACAAAGTTTATAGATAAAATTTAGTGCTCTCGAAGGGGATTATTTTGAATTGTGAAAATTATAGAAGAGAAAGAATCAAAGTATTTTCCACAGATTTGAAAAATGAGAATAACACTCTGTCAAGCGTTGAATTAGAAAATCTCCCAGGCTCAAACATTTCAAGACAGAGAACAAATTAGAATAGATTTGAGACAAGTTGAAAAAGGTAATACTATCTTCTTAAGTTTGTGTTAAAACGTAGCTAAAATTTAAGAATCTTATTATCTTTATAATTTTTTAAAGTTTTACAATAGAAAATTTATATTATTAAATTTAATAAATTTTATAAATTAAATTCTATAATTTACAAAAATCAATGACATGAAAAAAAATTATAAAAATTAAGTAAATTAGCGATTATAGAAATATGACGATTGAATGTTTAAAATTAGAGCAATTTAACTTTGTAAGTGTAAGATGAGAAATATAATCCTATGATTATAAAATTATATAACTGTTATATTTATTTGTGATCCTTATTTTTTACAAAAAATTATTCTAAAATATTTACTTAAAAAGATTTAACGATTAAATTTATTAATGTAAAATCTATATATCCCATCCGAGAACCACCCTTTATTTCCTTTCAATTATGTCTTAGAAGGAGAGATTTTGTAGAAGCTTTTCCCTTAAAAAAAAAGTAATAAACTTTTCATCGGTCATTCTACTTTTTTTTGTTTAAATCTTTCAAAATTACCAGTTTGATATATTTAAGTATCAACACAATCTGATATATTTAAATGTCCTGGAAATTTTACTGACCCAATTTCATCCTGCTGCTATTTCGTTTCGTTGTATGGCGGTTTAAGAAATAGTATAATTTCTATGGGGAAATAATTTTTGCAAGAACCAATCAGACTGGCCTAATCCAAATTGATCGAACATGAATTAGATCGGTTTGGTTTGAACCCAAAATATTGGGTGCATTGAATGGTTTTTTGGGTCAACTCATCACATGGCTTGGTTGAATCAAGTGGCAAATAGTGATCTAAACTAAACCAATAGAAACAACTATCTTTAGGAAGGCCACAAGGGACCATGATAAAAAAACAAATAGCCCAAACAATCCTCACTCGAAAACGAGTACCGGAGCTTTCTTGGCTCTAAGCACGGACGAGGCCAAGATTTTTGAATTCAAGGAGGACAATTGCTACGCGTGTAGTTATATGTTAGTGGTTGATTATTGATTGATGCACGTAATAAAGAGATTGAGTTATTTTTATAATTTTAGAATATTTAAGGGTCACTTTAAAAATTTTTAAAAAATAAATATTTAAAAATTTCAAAACTATTACAAGTTATATATAAAATTTTACAAAATTTAAAGGATAAATAGAGCATTTTTAAATTTTTTTTATGATAGAAACAAAATTTTTGAAAATTCAATAGCCAAATTTTCAAATCTACATTTGTCTAGTGTTCTGTTTGTGTTTGCATAGTTTTGTTTATGACCTAACTCTAGTCCTTTTTAGAGTTTTGTTATTTATCCTTTTCAACTATTTCACCTTATATTTTGAAGATGGTTGGTCACCGTCATCTACTTCTACTTTTAGAAGGGAATGGGTAATCATAACAATACCCTAAATCTTATAGCACTGCATTAACTGGGAACAGATTTGCATAATCAGACTTCCCATGATCTAAAATTGACCGTTACTGGAAATTTAGAGAACTCTTTATAGTCATCATCATAAACCACAAAGGTAATCATAAACCTGATGCCACTCAGAAAAAAAAAAAAAAAAACACTATCTTTTTTATTCGAAGCATTGTAGAGAGGGGACTTTTTATTCTATCACAATCCATGGCAGAGAGCGGAGGACATCACACAAAAAGCTTCGATAGAGTAAGCGCAAGGAGCAGAATTGCAACAACGAACTATAAAATTCATTCGGTAATACTGTAAAGACCACAACAACTGAATGCCGTTTTGCATAATCTCCGAGCTTTATACTTTTGTATCTGTTCAACAAGCCCTGCGTAATGGAATTCCTTCACACTCACTTCCACGCACAGCCTCTCAAACAGCTCACAAATCTTTTGCTGTGTGTTCTTATCGTCGATGATAATCCTAAGATGGCGGAATAACTTCACATCCTTTTTACAGCGGACAAAGGCTCTCATCAGTAACGCATAAGATGTGAAGGGTTGAAAGAATTCTTGATGCTGCTCCAATGCAATCATATTTGCAAACAGTATTTCTGTGAATTTATGGGTTGTCAAGGGAGGAATTTCAATAACCCCATTAGAAAACTTTATGTCTAACAAGCTCTTGGCTGTGAACTTTATGAACTGAATTCCGTACTTTTTTCGAAGCATCGTTGCAGATTCAAGATCTTTTGGAAATTCAGTTGCTTTTGAGTGTTCCCTTGGATATGTTGGGAGGTAACACTGGCGGATGAGGTCAAGCAAATGGTTCCCTTCTTGGCTGAACTTCTCTCTCAGAACTTCCTGGTTTCCTGGTAACATCTTTTGGAAGAAGCGAAAGGCAAACTCACCAAGGGACAGGTCACAATGACTTGGTTTGGGTACAACTTCATATAACCGTTGAAGAACGAGTAATGGCATTTGGTTTTCTAATAAGATCAGATTACTCCTCACTTTAGAGAGCAACCCTGGCGTGGAGAATATTGGGTCACCACGGCGTCTTAGACCCTTCAGAGCGTGTTTAAAGAAAAGCTCAATGATGAAACAACCATCAACTAGCATCATTTCCACAAACTCATCGCTGGGAGTGGGGAGATCGAGAATTCCGTCATAGAATCTCACAGCTGTTTTCTCTGACTCCCTCACTGCCCTTACACATTGCTGCAAGCTTGCTTCCAGGTTTGGCTTTCTGCTGAGTAGTGTTAACAAGTAATGCAACTTATGGTTTTCCATCTCTTTTTTTTTTGAAGCTGTATGGTCTTCCATCTCTTCATTCTTATGACGATGGAAAGGACCAATGGAAATTATATCAGGGATATATACCGTCGGATTCTCTTCTAGGAGTTTCTTGGGGACTCTGAAGATAGATTTCAAAGTTGAAATCTCTTCAAGCTTCCCTTTAATTGAAGATGCAAGGTCTTTGTCTTCTTGTGGGATATCAACTGAAACGGGGCAAACGTTCTTTAACTGCTCATTGCATTTGTTGGTTCTGGTTCCCATGTATCACCAAGGTTGGTCGATCACCTGCTATGCAAGTTACTGATAGCTGCAATGTCTCACTTCTGTTAACGTCACCACAATTTTCAACGTGAGAAGTATGGACATAAACGTGTAACGTGCCATGAATAACTCGAATATCAGTAGGTGACATATTTAATGTGTCTATAGAGCATGAAACGCCAAACCTGTATTATTAAGAGTGCGGGTTGATTGGATGTGATTCTTTTATCCAATTGGTTTGGATGATAAAAGTGTTAAAATTAACTAAATTCAGTGGACACAAATCACTGGACATCCCAAGGAGGCGGTCATTCTGACTTCCTTTCACACAGGGTGATTTGTTTGAGTAATTATTACATAGATCATTTGATTATAAGAGAAAATTATATTAACTTCCTCCATGGGATGTTAGGTGGTCCGTGTCCAAATCCATTGATCAACCCTAACTAAAAATGCTAAGGTCAAGAAATAATGATATTTAAACCCTGCTACTAAATTTAAATGTGAAAGATTAAAAAATCTTTTTTTCTTTACTTAAATAATGCGTTATGAACTAATATAGTATTGAACTAGTAATCACTTAAATTAAGAGATATGAAATCAAATTTTTGAGTTTGAATCTTGAAGTCACTCTTATTGAGAAGGGTTATTAGCAATCAACTTTGTATGTAAATTAGTCTTGCATCCATTTGAAGTGCAGACATATTGTATGAACAAATCCAAAACAAAAAAATGCCTTAAGATGTTTTCCTAAAATGATTTCAGGTATAAATTTAGTTGTAAAAAATGTAAGCGTCCAATGGAAAATGAGGAGAACCTGACAAAACTGAAAAAAGTTGACGTGATTCCATCATCCAATTAAATTCTATCGTAATCTTTAACGCGTTCCAGTTGAGCAAAGTTTCATATTCAATGTAAAGACTGATAAGAGAAACAAAATAACCAAAAGGTTCAAAACAGATCTGTAGACCTGATGCTGACGCTAAAATTGCCGAAGAACCTCTGTTGCTTGCTAATGCGTTCTTCTCCCTTCATCCAGTGCAAGAACTGTTGCATCCTCTGCAGTGGCGTTGTGACAACACAGGAGGCTATATATCTACCCCAAACTACTGCATCTAATAAATATAACCAAGGGAACTTCATTGGAATCCAAGATAACTTAAAGAGTGAGGTAAGAGAAACTCATAAGAATAACCCAAGTAACGTGGAAAATAAAGCAGCTCTATTGTCATTAGGCCAGTACAATCAGTATGAATTAAGGTTCAGGAACACCAAAGAAGTCACCGACTGTTTAAAGTAAAAGCAAAGACTGATAACTTACGAGATAATTCAAGAATTATTTACAGTACTGCACTTATTCCTTTCCCATCTTTTTCTTTTCAGTTTGCCCTTTTCTTGTTTGAAAGAGATTCTTCGAAGAAATGTGGCACATGCCGCTGAACTTTGAATTGCAGAAGCCCTGCACATAAAGATCTTTTACCAATACTTCGTTTGGACGGAACAGAAAGAAAAGCTTGAATTTAACATGTGAAACAATATCATATGGATATAAGATCGGCTTTCTGACCAAAACTTGTTGCACGGTAACCATGAGTTGCTCTCGACCCATTCTAAGGATAACTTTCTATTGCAACCGGTTTATGGGAATTGACTTTCAGACTAAAATTCCAGCAGCAGGGGTTGCTGCCATAAAAATATGTGGAAGGAGAACCATGGCGCAAAGTAGTTTTCTGTATTGTCCTTGTGTCACTGTTATATAACAAGTCAGTTTCCCTTTTGGTCAACATGGCAAAAAAACTGTCGATGGGTGATGTTCATTGGTTTTGGTTACTAATTGGTAAGCATGTTGAAGAGGATTTGAATTTTAGAATCTCTTCTGTTATAACATCCAATATGTAAGTCTTGACTCAACTTATCCTCATTTACTAAGCTATTCTCTCACTAATAATAGTAAATGTCTTAACAAATAAATTTTTAAATGAAGATGACTCTTTTTTAATTTAGAATTACTTTGTACCTCATTTGTGTTTACCAAATACAATTGAAAAGTCAAATGAGGGGTGATATTCATATAAAACTTCAAAAAAAAAAAAAAGTTGTACCCAATAATATAAGCCCTAAAATTTGAACACATTAAAGGAGTTAGATTTTGGGTAGTCCAAAATCTCTTTCTAGCATTTTTTGTATTGCAAACATTATAACTCTGAGTTATATAAAAAACCCATTCTTATTATAATTTTGTGAACCAAATTTAATGAGAATAATATTATATAGAAATCTTATTTATGAAGATAAAAAATATTATATTATCTATATATATATATATATATATATATAAACAACACCATTTCTCAGCTAATCCTATCAAACTTAATTCTCTCACACCTAATTCATAAGCCATACATACAAACGACACATGCTTGCATTTCAAGAGGTAGAAAGGGTAGGTACCAATAGTGAATAAAAGAACACCCCTTGTCTATGCACGGTTAGCAAATAATCTAATCAAGGATTACGGATAACTTCCCACGTTATTCAGATCAGATCAGATCGGACCAACCGTGACACGCGGGTCAAGGCAGAAACGACAGAAACTGCGCACACTTCAGTAGCTTGAAAGTGCACTATAACTATTTCATCGAACACTTGTTATTTAACCCTGTGCTTCTGGAAATATACAACAATGCCATTAATTTATTCAAATTTTGTGGATTTTCCCCCTTCTACAAAAAGGAAAGAAACCAGACCCAGTACAGAAGCAAAGCGACCTCGAAGACACATCGAATCTGATTTGTTGCTTTCTGTCGTCTAAATTTTCTAAGAGCCATTGGATTAGTACATAAATTCTGTTTCTTTTGCTTTATGTTTATTCCGAATTTCCTGTTCCTTTTCCTTTTGCTGTTATCATCATTACCGTTTCAAAGCTTCCGCTGATTCCTTCAGTGGCTTTGAGCATCCTCCTGGCACTCTCTTTTACTGTTATCTGCTTCGGTTCGGTTTGAGCGTCAGAAACCCTAGCAAGGTGGTTTTCCACGGAGAGAGAGGTTCTGAATCTGTGAATTTCCAATGGCGTTTTGGTGGCCCTTGCTTGTTCTAGCCTTCGCTTACGCCATCGCGAGGTTCCTACTGATGCTCATTCCTCCGAAGGTTCCTTCCATCGACGTTGACGCTTCCGATGGTACTCTCGTTTTCTCTATCTCTCACTTCTCACGCATGTACTCACGCACGGAAAATTTCTGGTGACAGTGAAAAAGTAACTTAAATTTTGATAATCGCAGTGTTGGATGACGGAAACCAGGCGCAGGAGAACAGCTACATATATGTGAGTGTCATCTCATCTTTAGCTGATTTTCTTTTATTTGTTAACTGCATTTTCAATTGGAATTTTGCACTTCGTCCGATAGAAATGTGCTGAATCATTACTATGTTTCTGCATTTTGTTTGATCGGTATTATTTTCCTTTTTGCTCCAAATTCAAATTCAATTAATTGTGACTGCATGGGATGTGATAAATATTAATTCTGCAGAATTCACGTCCACTTGGTATAACAATGTAAATATTATCTTATGACTCAATAGACTTTTAAAAATGCTTTTATAACCATTTTGGAGCATCTAGCTGATCACATCTTGTTAATGATTGATTCTAATTCAGATACCTCCAAGGGGACCGCCACAGCAATCAGGCAAGAAAGTTCAGTGTTATGAGCCTGCAACCATGAAATACTTGGGATATGTTCCTGCATTGACCCCTGATGAGGTCAGTGAGCCAATTGTTTTTAACAAATGACTAATGCTAGCAATTAATAGTATAACTTATCCATGTATAGATTTTGATAGCTTAAGAAAAAGAACAAAAGCAGACTTTCAAATTTAGAAGCACGTCATTATTAATAAACTTGTTGCATAAAAATTATAAAGACTGGTTAAGTTGAAAGGATGAGCTTCCATCTAAATTGTGCCCTAAATTTACATTTTGAGATTTGTGCATACTTGTCTCTGTTGAAGGTTCAAATTCAATAGAATTCTTCTAAGTTATATGTCTATTATTCTTACAGATGGAACTGAGTCCTACTTCTTGAAGTTGACCTCATTTATGGTTTCCATCTATTTATTTTTTTTCTTGCTTATGAACGTGTACATATGCCTTTGAAATGCAAATTACCTTATTGCACTGTACTTATTTTAAGAGAGACAGAGAATTTATAGTCCTCATGACAACCTGGTCTGTCCATATATATCGTACAACTAGAAGCATGAATGACTATGTAAACAAACTCACAAAGAAGAGAATATAGATGTGCAACAAGCTGTTGCAGGCATGCATCATAAACTACTACTTGCAAGACTTGAGTAAATTGAAAGTAAAAGCATTGCAAGATTTAATTAGCACTTTGCCTGTATGGATAGGTCAAGGAGCGAGTGGCAAAAGTGAGGAAGGCACAGAAAATGTGGGCGAAGACGAGCTTCAAGAAGAGACGCCAGTTTTTACGTATAGTTTTGAAGTATATAATTAAACATCAAGCACTCATATGCGAGTAAGTATGCTTTTTTTCCCCTCTATTTTTGCATGGTTGTGAGAGGAAACTTTTAACTGTTATGTCACTGTTCTCTTTACACTTCATAGAGGGAAGGTGGTGAAAACCCCTGCTGAATTACTATCCCAAATTAAGTTGAACATGATCTGCAAATGTTAGAAGCACAAACTGAGCTAGTGTTGCTTGTGTGATATTCTGGGAAACATGTGTGTCTTTAATGGTTGCCCTGTGCTTTAGTTATCTTATTGTTTTATTTATATGGCTTGAAGCATATTTGATCTGTGCTTCTCAATTTCTTTAATGTTTTAAATGCTTATTACATAAGAATTATGTTTATCATAAATTGTGCTAATTAATTCATGTTCTTTTACTAGAATATCCTCACGTGACACTGGAAAGACTATGGTAGATGCCTCTTTAGGAGAAATAATGACAACTTGTGAGAAGATCAATTGGCTACTGGCAGAGGGTGAGCAGTGGCTAAAGCCTGAATACCGGTATTTGCTTCAAACTATTTTTGTTTCAATCTTGTTACCTTTTGAATTATGTTTCCTTATTGTCATAAAGACCATAAAACACAATAGTAGTCCTATGTGCGCCTTTCTTTAACTTCAGTAGGTGCGTTTTAATCCCACTTTTTTTAATGGTTGACTCTTTTTTTTCTTTTTCTTAAACTGGCTATGTGGATTACCTTTGTTAGTATTGGTTTCATTTCTTCCTGCACTTCCTTTTGTTTTTTTCGGACTTTTTACGCTGAAAATGTAGGAGCTTTACAGGTTGTGCAATTTATTGTTCCTTCTCCAAATGCATTAATTCTTTTATCCAAGAAAGAATTTTTTTTTTTCCTTTTCATATAGAATACAATAACAACACATAAAATCTTATCTCACTAGGTAAAGTCGATTATATGTATCAAACAATGCCATGGGTTCTATCAAAAACTAAATTTTTAGAAATGCCATTTATCATAAAATCCCTTCTAACAATCCTTCCAAGTATCATTTTTGGTTTTTCTCTATCCCTTTTCATTGGGATAAATATCATTTGATCAATTTTTCTCATGGAGTCTCTAACGGTCTTCTTTGCACACATCCCAAACACTGTAATCAAGTTTCTTTTCAATAGCTGTAACATCAACTTTTTTCCTAATATAATCATTTCAAATCCTAACTTTTTCTGTATGTCCACTTATCTATTTCAACATTCTTATTTTTGCTACTCTTATTTTGCTCTTGTTGGCCTTTTAATACTCAACACTCATTACCATATAACATAGCTGGTCTTATACCAATTCAGTAAAACTTCTCTTTAAGTTTGCTAGTTACTTTGCAATCACAAATGACTCTTGAGGTATTTTTTCATTTCAATCACCCAAATTGTATCTTGTATATGACATCCCTATTAATCTCTCTATCACTTTGTAAAATTGATTCAAGATACTAAAACCTTGACATTTGTGGCATGATGTGTTCTCCAAATTTTACCTCTGAATCAGTACTAACTTGCCTTTTGCTAAACTTGCACTCCATATATTTTGTCTTTCTCCTATTTAAATGGAAACCTTTTCATATAGAATAACTATTTTAATTTTCTCTAGTAAAATTGCAACAATCTTCCATCAACTAACTTGTATCACAACATTTACTTTTGATAAATCTTGAATTTTGTAGATCTTCAGGAAGATCAATGCTTCATAAGAGAGCCAAAGTAGAATTTCACCCCCTTGGTGTTATTGGTGCTGTTGTTTCATGGAACTATCCTTTCCATAATATCTTTAATCCTATGTTGGCAGCAGTCTTTTCTGGAAATGGCATTGTGATTAAGGTATCAAATTTCATTCTGCCTATCTCCCTACCATTCTTTATTCCCATGGATGTATCTTTTGTTTTTTAGACAAATTTTTATGGGATTACATTTTATTTTATGACATGCTGAAATGCTAAATTTAGACTTTGTAAATGTGATTCCTTTACTATAAAATATATGTTTAGGTTTTTCAATTTGACAGAAATTCATTTGCTTTTTACCCTAGATATCAGAACATGCAAGTTGGTCTGGATGCTTTTATTTCCGGATTATCCAGTCAGCGCTTGCTGCCATAGGAGCTCCTGATGAACTTGTTGAGGTGATCACTGGGTAAATCCGTCTTTCTTACTTGTCCATTTCCATTTTGCTCCATGGTCATGTTTGTATCTATGGCCTGAAATGGACCTTTGTTACCAGGTTTGCTGAAACGGGAGAAGCACTGGTGTCTTCTGTTGATAAAGTGATATTTGTTGGATCACCTGGTGTTGGTAAGATGGTATGATTCCTTTGGCTAATTGAATGACTCCATTCTGTTTTTAGGGAATTGGTTTCTGATATGTGAAGTAAGTAGGTGTTTTACAAAGGAGATTCCAAAGAAGCTTAACTTTATGTTAAGAGTAGAGTTACTAAGGAATTTTCAAACTCATCTTAACCTCAAAAGTTGTTGTAGAATTTTTTATTTAGAGAGACAACTCATAAGCAGAATTAACATACAGGAATGGATTAAAATTTTCTTCCACTCTTAAAATTTTCTTTCATTCTTTTCAAGGTTGCATTGAATTTCCCATGTAATGAGTAGTCTTTGGTCTCTGCTTTATGTGCTGCATTCTTTTTGTGCAGATAATGAGGAATGCTGCTGAGAATCTTATACCAGTTACACTAGAGCTTGGTGGAAAAGATGCATTTATTGTGTGTGAAGATGTAGATGTGGAGCATGTATGAATCCCTACCATATGTTCTAGTTCTGAAGACTTAGACATTATTGTTAACCATTTAGTTGGCAAATGATATCTCTACAATTTAGCTAAATTCGTACTCTTGAGTGCCATGATTTTAACAAGCAATTGGTCTGCTGAAAATAGGTTACACAAATTGCCGTCAGGGCTGTCCTTCAGTCAAGTGGACAGAATTGTGCTGGGGCAGAGCGATTTTATGTCCATCGGGACATTTATCCTTCATTTCTAAGTAAAGTTACCAAAATAATAAAATCTGTTGCAGCTGTAAGTATGTTTTTGACATTTCGTCAGCATTACATGTCTTACTCTCACACAATGTCTCTGAAGTTAACATGAACTATTAACATATATAATTACATGTTCTTGCGATTGATAGTCACTAGATTACTATTTCAGCCATATATCAGCTTTTCTTTATGTCGTGCAGTTTGTTATCTGATTTCGTGTGAGACATCCATATGATTCAGGATAGATTGCATTGTCCTCTAATTTAATTGTTACCTCTGCATGTTTTTCTCTCTCTTCCTCTTCTGCCTTTATGCAGCTCTGAGGGAGCATTAGCTAATAAAATACTTAATTTGTGACAATATTATATTTTGACTGTGCAGCTACTCTTAAAAAATTGATTGGCAACTGCCAACTTTTGACAATTTGATAGATTTCACAATGAACAATTATTTGCCGCATGCCCTAATTGTGAAATGATAGAATTCCTCCAATATAGCACCAGCAATCTGGGAATTATTATTGAATGAAAGGAAGGGACATAAGTAGCAGGAATTTCACTTTTACCTACAGATTTTAGTAACATTGAGGACTGCTGTAGTAACAATAACTCTGCCTTATTACTGCTTATTGGAGAATATGCCCTGGTGCTAGAATTATTTAATTTAACAAATGAAGTCAATGTTCCTTTATTTGTTTTTTTTTTTTTTTTGGTTAATTGTATCTTACAGGGTCCACCACTTGCTGGGAGGTATGACATGGGAGCGTTATGCATGCATGAACATTCTGAAAAGCTTGAAAGCCTTGTAAATGATGCTATAGATAAAGGAGCAGAAATTGTTGCACGTGGAAGTTTTGGCCATATAGGTGAAGATGCAGTCGATCAGTATTACCCCCCTACTGTGATTGTAAATGTGAATCACACAATGAGGTTGATGCAAGAAGAGGTGAAAAATCTATCATCTCCTCTTCTAAACATTTGCTTTCTTTTTTCCCCGATTAATATTGTTAGTGAGACATTTGCAAATATGAAATACCCATACTTTGTTATCTAGACTACCAACCTTAGGTTTCCATGAAATTTGGGTACTTTGTCTGATGTCATATGTTACAACTATATTTTTTGAAGTTTGAGAATTTGGTTTATGGATTTATGCTTCAGCAACTGCTTACTAGATTTGTCTGTACAACTGAATGACATATAGGCATTTGGACCAATCATGGCAATAATGAAATTTGGCACTGATGAAGAGGCTGTCAAGCTCGCAAATGACTCAAAATATGGACTTGGTTGTGCAGTTTTCTCAGGCAGTCAGAGCCGTGCTAGAGAGATAGCTTCACAGATACATTGTGGGGTTGCTGCAGTTAATGATTTTGCAGCAACATACATGTGTCAGGTAAGTTTTTTTTTTTTTTTTTAAATTTTTTATATCAGCTTTGTCTCTGGTTCACCAGAAGGAAATTCAGAGTAATTATGTGTTATATTTTTTCTGATCTCACATACAACTGCCAGCTAACAAAGTGTTGACTTTTTGTTATTCAACAAATTGGTAAACTACTGACATCCCATGCTTAAAAGAGTGTTAGGTTAACTTGAACAATCTATGGGCAAAGTAGGGTATTTGAAACGTGTAGAGATTTTATTCCTGAAACTTAAATAACTGATAAAGGAGGAGAGAGAGAGAGACAGACTACTGAGCAAGTGTTTTTTAGGCTGATGGAAAAATTCCGAGGTGCACTTGAGGACTGACTTTCTGTTTTGAAAGTCGTAGTGTATGAAGGTCACAAGAGTAAATTTGTCTTGGTGCAAAGTTTACATTTGGAGATTGGACGCAGTCTATAGGGTTATAGAATCAACTGCTGGTTTATTCCCAGTAAAAAGTAAATGAATGTTAAAAATCTTCAGTGCAGCTTATCACTTGTCTTTATAAGAACACAATTTCTTTATTGATGCATATTTCCTGTTACACCGTTGCCATAAAAATTTCTTGGTACAAATATCTGCTTTATAAGCCATGTCTGTGAAATTGATTCTTTTTTTTTTTTTTTTGGCTTATTATGTTAAATACACAGTTCTTTTTGCCAATATCAAGAGAATTTTCTAACTCAACCTAGGTCATTTTTTTATTTTTATTTCCACTAAAGTAAAGATGCATTATGATTTTCCAGTCCCTACCATTTGGGGGTGTTAAACACAGTGGATTTGGACGATTTGGTGGTATAGAAGGACTGCGAGCTTGCTGTCTAGTAAAATCAGTTGTTGAGGATAGATGGTGGCCATTTATCAAAACCAAGATACCTAAGCCTATCCAGGTCAATCTCTAAAACATCTCATAAAAAATCTCCTTTTATTATTATCAGTAGAAAAACAATTTGAGATGGGCATTCTGTCTCTGCCACAGTATCCCGTTGCAGAGAATGGTTTTGAATTTCAGGAGTCCCTTGTCGAAGCACTTTATGGGCTTAGCATTTGGGACCGCTTGCAAGCATTGGTAAACGTCTTAAAAATGCTCACTGAGCAGAACCCTTCTGGTGGCAGCAAGGGAAAAAATGACTGATTATGTTAGGTATGGTAACATGTTAATGGATTCATATTTTCATACCAAATAAATGGGGCCTTTTCACTTGCCATTGCGATCCCTATCAACAATGTTTTATTTTCCTCAGATGTCCTATGCCCTGTCATTTGTTTTTTGCCGCGCTAAGTGATTGTTCATCTAGGAATGGTTTCTTGATGAACTTCAAATTTTTCGTTTGATTGTGTTAATGGAAGTAGGGAAGAAAGGAGTTTTACCTGGAAGATTAAAGATTAACTAGTCTATTTATTTATTTTTTATTATCTTTATGGTGTTTGTTCAAAGATGTTTTTTGCCTTAAAAATCTCCTTAAAAGTGATTGCAAGTTTCTTTAGGATTAAAAAATAATTCATGTATTGCCCAATAAATAAAAATTACTCAACGCCCTCCAAAGATCAAGGCAGTGGAATAATTTTTCTCATGGAAGTATAGTGATGTACTTGACCTCATGCCGTGGGAACTCCATCGGAGTTTAATCCGTGATGATATATATACACCCTTATCAGATGTAATTTAAAAACAAACAAAATTACATGCATACTTAATATTTTCCGTTACACTGAATTGGGATGAGAAAAGGACTGCCATTCTGGATCCGTTTGAGGTTCCTGCAATGCATCATTGCTATGAAGTAGAAGAATTTTCCTGTTGAATTACACAGAAGCCCTATTTGTGAGCAACGTCTAATTCCCAAAATGAAAGATGCCTCTTCATGAATCAACTGTCCAGTCAGTGTACTTGATTATATCTTTACTTACTGCGGATCGAAAGACCTTCCACGTTAGACGAGATAAGGTTCATCTCTTGTGCAATCCCCCTTCTGCCTTCGTTTACACAAAGCTACCTTCTGTGCACGTCAAACAATTATTCGCACTTGTAAGCACGAGTGATTTCCCACGAAATTGCATCATCTGGCAATAGACCATTATTCCATCTATGGCCCTCCCGCTTACAATTTACCAGCGCAACCATAAACCTCTCATTCTCTAACGAAGAAGGATACATTACTTGTTCTTCCTGAAATGAAGTGCAAACAAATAATTCAATGTTTTATGTGAAACAATCAACATATTGTTATAATGAGTAATACTGGTTACAACGCTTAGGTCACAACCAATACTGGTAGTGTCTATAATTGATTATATTAACTTTTCTTAATGGTTAAACTCCACCATTGCAATTGTTCACAGTTATGCTACATGTTACTTCGGATAGCACTCAACAGAAACCTGCGAAGAAAAGAAACAGCAAGACATATATGCACTCTAGTGCATTTGTTCACATACCATTGTGCAATATTACTCTTCCATCAAAGTTCTACCTCAAGAGGTCGATTATTTTTATCATTTTCACATTTTTTTTGTTTGTCTTTTAACCCAACTAATAAACTCTCAAAAGTTCAATTTAACCAATAAAAGCTCAACTTGAGAAATAAAACTCTTCATAAAGTCATCAAAGTTAGTGTTTTTAAGGGCGTGCAACAAATTTTTTCTTCATATAATATAATTTAGAACAAAGTGGGAGCAACTAAATACTTATAAATGATTTACACGTTGTTAGATGTTCAAATCTATAACTTAGTTTACAAAATTTAATAATTTTAATTTTTTAATAAAAATTTGAAAAAAATTATTTATAAAAATAACAGTACATTTAATTTAATTTAATTTAATTTATGGTATCACAGCTATACTTTGAAAAACGATTGATACCGAGTTAAGACATTACCTCGGGAAGTTCATAAAACTCCTCGGGAGATATCTGCAACAAGTCCATAGCAGTTTGACCTGTACACCACGCTAAAACTTTCGCACTCTTATCTGCAAGAGTGATTTTCAAATCGAAAGTGCGCACTACTTCAGCACCACAAATTACATGACAGAAGCTGCACTCTACAAACCCATTAGACATCTTGTTGACAAAGTGACCACAGAGAGAATGTGAAAATCCTGTGTTAACATGGTAATGTTCAATTGGATCAAGCCAGACTCGACATATCTGCAACATTTTTAAGAAAAAAATATCACAAAATTTGTGTATATAGCAAAGTAATTACACAAGATATAACATAAAAGGTAAATACATAAATTACAATGATAAGATGGTGGAGAAAATGATTTTGATCTGTCATTCAATACTGCCAGATTATGTATGAACTCTAATAATTTCCGAAGATGGAGTACCCTGTAACTTCGTTTTCTACATGCATAAAAATATCTACTCCTGAATCTGTTTTTGTGCGAAGTGCAACAACTTCACTGACCTTTAATTGCTGCACATGACATCCCCATAGAAGTATTGAAGGATCTAGAACAACAGTGGTTTCAAGGTATAGAACATTCACATTCTGCAGTATTCTCATCAGTGCTTCATACACTTTGCTTGAGCATGTACAAACAGAATCAGAGAAAGCAGTGAGGGGTGCACGAATAGTTATTAGCTACCTAAGTTTATTGCCAGATGTTCAAATTTAAAACATTCGTATGGTGTGGAAATTAATGTCAGCTTCTAACAGCAAGTAACTAAAACACGAGAAACTACTAAGTACTACTAACATCCTTAATACAGTTACAGCATAAAATGAAAAGAAGAACAGTTAGTAGATAAAATATTAAATTAACCCCAAAACAAAACTCACTTGCGCATAGCTAGTCTGGCTAGATATATCAGAGAGGTGTGACAACTGATGAAGGCAAGATGAGTTGATCAATGCTGCTAAGCAACTGAGATTAATGAAAGAAGCCCCAGTATCATCCTCAAACCATGATACTTCCAGACTGTCAATCAAATAATATTGCACTGGATGATATTATCAAGTGAATACTTTAACCATAGAGTACATGGATGCAACAAACTACAAAAGCATAGAAAATTAGAGAACGGATATAATCTATGAGAGGCTAATATACAATTTACAACAACCAATTGAAAACACTTGTAATTCATCTACAACATTCTAAGTCAATATTTGCACAAACTAAAATTTGTCTATGGTGATGATTAGTGAGGTGCATCAGCTTTTAAGTTGAATGTGCTCACCGCTTCTGTTTCGACATGGAACATGTCAAGCCAGATATAAATACTGTATGACCAACATTTAATCTTCCAAGTGACCTGAGAATAGGAATAAAAAGATAAGAACATGGAAGATGATGAAAAGACTAATCGTAAGAACAAGATGGGGGATAAAAAATGCTTAATAATTATATAAAATTGAGTTCATCTTCATCATTCCTACCCCGCCCCCTTTTCTTCTCTCCTTTTTGGCTTTTTTCCTCTTGCAACTTTCAAGCTTAGACCACAGCAACCCTACCCCAGTCTAATTGATAGTGATTAAGCCTAGCTCAAGGGAACACTAGCATGGCTTGTAATCATTACCAAGATCTGGTAAAATGAAGCTTTGCCCAAATCATTCCGCTAGTATCTGCAATTCTTATAGAGAATATAACTCCTGAGGTATTATCTTCTTTGATAATATCGGTAACAACACCATAAAGGCTGATGCTGGTCATCTTGTCACGTAAATCGACCACAAATGACTGCAAAACTTCACACAAGCAAAATAGTTAACTATTCAACCACAAGATGCACAAGACAAATACATTTAAACATAGCACATGCAGGATGGTGTTAAATATTTTGATAGCAAAATCATATACGGCCAAATGACTGGCGTTGCCTAGCAGCACCAGCACCTACATAGAAAACAGACATAACATATAATGACCTTCTTGCTGACCAGTTATTTTTATTTCTAAAACTTAAAACCCATTATGCATGCCCAAGATACACTAGCAATGGACCCCAGAAGAAACATAGGCAAAGGTGAAAAACATAAAATAGTTGCTTACAATTATGCCAAATAACTTCTGACCTCTGTGATCATGAACAAGTACAAAATGAAAGATAAAAAAAAAGAACCATTTCCACCTTTTTTCTTAATTTTTTTTTGGAGGGGAGTAATACAGAGAAAACTCACCCGAAAAGGGTAACTACTAAAATCAATGGTCCCCCGAGAATCACAGGGCAAGCTCACTTGAGAAAGTTTGGGACCCTGACTAGGATTACACAAACTCAACGGCCTTGAACTTTGATTTGGTGTCAATGTTATGCTCACCTGAACAATGGAGGAATTAACTTTCTAGCCGTAATACAAAGGTAAGTAGAACAGAAATCCATAACATACCTGTTCTTCATGTTGAATGTAAGGAACCAAATACAATTGTGTTGCACTTCCATATTCAAGACAAAATTCCTCGTTTGTTTCAATATCACACTCTATACAACTTGCTATATATGGTTTGTCCAGTGCAAGCATACTCCCCACTCTGATAAAATACATTTTACAGATACATATTGGAGAATAGTAGTCATATTTCAGAAGTCAGATACAGTGTGAGAATTCACCTGAAAAGATTGGCAAGGAGAGTCTGCTCTCCCCACAATAGAAACTTTAACTTGACACCATCACCATCAACAAGAGTAATCTGTTTCCTCTGTAAACTTCCAAATTTCCCTTGAATTTCCACTGATCCAATGCTTTCAATCCTAGAGAAAATTAATAAAACCGGAAGACCATGATTTTTTGGAGTAAAAAGATGAACATCCCAGGTAATAGACCACGTTGATGAATCATTAATGCATATCTGGACTGGTGGATATTAATGAGCTAGAAAATGATGTGGACTCCATAGCAGCTCCTATATTTTCACATAAACAATACAATGATGCATAAAAACTTCTTAATTCATGTTGTGCAGTTAAATACAGAATCCTCACAGATTTCAAAGACAAGTGACATGCAATTGACTGCAATTCACCTGGCATAAAGTGAATAAGAAACTCCTTTGTTCACTGCATCAAGAGATATTGAAGCAAATGAGTCTGAACAAAATTGAGCTCCTAATAGCATTGCATCATCATCCTGATTCTACAGTGTCAAAGGAAGCAAAACGTTTTATCATTAAAAATTGAAACTCATCTTGTAGGTGTAATACAAAAAGCTAGCAGCAGCAATAGTCTTCAGAAGCATAGAGCTAGGCCAGAACTTGAAATAATTTCACCTGAAATTCCATTGATCAAACCTAAAGATGGCAAATTTATAGAAAGAACTTTAACAAGTACCTCATCCAATAAAATCACAAGATACTCTGTTGGCAAAAGACGTGGATAACCAGAACCTTCAGCAGCAGTTCGCAGATAGCAACCAGTGAGGAAAACCTCCCTACCTTGCTTCAGAATTCCATTTTGTGAGCCTCCCAAATCATAGAATCTGCTGCACAGAATTTGATATATTTCCTCTCAAATGAAATTACAAATCAATTGTATGCCAATTTTTCAGCTACAGGCATAATTTACACACAAGCCATAATCAATTGCAACATTGGATACACAAACAAAAACGCTGCAAAAAACGTTCAATCAGCTGTTTCAGTTGTACTGCCTGCTAATCCTGAACTTTCTTAAATGCAAATATATTTTCAAGAAAGATGCTACATGCATATTTTATTACTTTCATACAGTGCCAAATCTCCAGAAAGTAACTTATTGGTCAAAAAATCTGATATGTTCTCATCAAAGCCTCAAAGGCAATATATTACCAATGGAAAGCATTAATGGACCCAAGAGAAGATAGCCTTTAAAAATTCATTTTTATATCTCTAATTTCCTTCTGAGCTCATCACTAGACAACCAGCCCATAACCATTAGATTATCTCCCAGTATGTCGAATAAAAAAATGAACATATGTATGTTATTAGAGTATCTAAACTTTCTTGAGTTCTAATAGCAACATCTTCTACAGCATTAGAAGCAAACCAACATATTGAGAGTAAAACATGAAATCAGTTGACAGTGCAAGCAAAAAACAAGAACATTTGTTCCTTAATTTATCAAATTACAAAATTGAGTTTTGACCTTGATAGATTCAATATTGGTGCATTTACCTCCGGTGGAGATAAAGATCTATGACATTGGAACTCCAATAATCCCCTAATGTAAGCATGTGGATGTTCGTGCCTGAAGAAAAAGTAGTTTACAAGAATAACTTGATGAGTATCAACTACTACAAAAGAAAACAACAATAAGAATTTAATTTGTAATAGATTCTTATATCATATAGGAAAAATTATTTATTTTGCACATGATATACCAGAACAGATGCCTATATATCTTTAAATTTGTAATTTTTTTCAACAGTAATCCTATAATTTCCAGTAAGGCAATCAGCAGCCAAAAACTAAAGTTAGATAGTAGATAAATGCAAGCCCTGGACATTATAGCGCAATAATTTGGGGCACAGCTTCACTGTTGATATGAAATTTGTTTCTTTACAAGATTACACCATCATATATAATTCTTTCTTGGTCTATTCCACTTTGCCTAATTCATTCTTCCCTAAAAGGGACTTGCCCCAAAAGTAGCAACCCAGGCCTGAACTTGGGACCTCCTGCATGTTTTTAAGAGCTGGTACCATTATATTAGACCAGCGGGTATTGTTGCATCTTTTGCTTAACCTAAAATTCAACTTATATTTCAAAGGACAACATCGGAAACAGTTATTTAGTTTATATATTTTCTAATTATGTTTAACACATCCTAGAGGATACCATCGACTTCTCGTTTTTCCTCAGAAATGTTGGGAAACCTGCTTACGATAAATTACATCTACTAATGCAATCAATAACCGCGAAATGCTTCAACCTCAAAATACCTGGGAGAACAAATGCATCAATAATGACAGCTTCCAGAACACTGTTTAAGGATAGGAACTTTTTCTCATATATCGAATCAATAGTGACAGTGTTTTGCAGCTTTGCTCTTCGATGATTCTTCTTGAGCTGGTTGATATATTCCAGTCTCTTCTTCGGAGCCCCCGCTCTGCGTTGCTCATTCCATGCCTTCAGAACAAAATAAACAATCAGAAAGCAGCCAAACACAGTGGCAGCCTAAATAAACTCAAAGCACTGTACAGTAACAGCCACAATTGCAAAATAATGACAACCACATGTCAGATTCTATAATTCCGAATGAACAGATGATTCAGGTGGATATTTACGATATAATCCTCTAATTTCTACTTTTCATAGTTTGTGCCAACATGTCTGAATATGCGCTCAGGAAATTGCTTCGGAACCTTCTGTTCAGTTATTTTCCTTTCCTTTTCTTACTCTCAATCAAACACAGCGAAATGTCGAGGCGCGAATATGCAGTACCTGAGAGAGTTCAGAGAGCAGTATTGCAGGAGTGACACCGCTCGAATAAGCAATGCAAGTCTTGAGAATCCGAGACACGATCCAGCTCCAACCAGGTCCAACATTGCCGGCACTATCTCTGTTTGGATCCCGACCTTCATCGTCTTCCTGCAATAGCTCGGATCTCGCGTAATCGATAAATTTGAGAAAAGGATCTTCCTCCCCTTTCTCTTCTTGTTCTTGATTACGATCTGTGTCCATGGCGGAAACTCTCTCCATCTCACAGCCCGAATCGGGTAGATACGTCACTTTTTGAACCACTGAGACTGAATTCAGCGAGCGAACCTCGCCCTGGAATAGACCGTCTCTTCAGCTTTCGCATTGAGGAGGGGAATCCGAATGGCGGCTTTAGGAGCGGTTTTCAATTTTTGGCGGCATAGCAACATAACTGATGATCGATGGGGTGGGCTGGGTTTGGGATTATGGGCCCAAAGACGTAAAATGAGCCTGAATCTCTTTTGGTTGTTCTCTTGTTGTCCATCTGTGTGATTTTGTGGCCCGGTTACTCCTATTACATCTAAGAAAGGTGGAAGCATAAGTAAAAGAAAAAGAGAAAATTAGTGCCAAAGAGTTGCTTGAAGAAATATTTATTTTTAAATATTTTAAAATTTTTATTTATTATGAAGGAATAATTTATTTTAAAAAGTAAATAAAATTTTATCATAACTAAACTATTCACAACTGAGTCAATAAATGTTTTCAAATCATATGATTCATTAGTAATTTAAGAACTAGTTACTATCTTTGACCATTTATAACTAACCTCTCTTTTAGTGGGTTACAAATTATACTAACAATTCTTTCCCAAAATTTATTTTGTGTAAAAGTTGAAGAAAGCTATTAGAAACAAATACTTGCATAAGAGAGACCAATCATTTATTTTGAGTTTCCATAACAAACTTTCTTTTGGTAAAAAGTTTTTGTAACAAGTTTGATGATTGTAACAAATAATGATAGAGTCTTAAAGATTTAAAAAAAAAATAGAAGATAAAGCGTTGGAGCCATAGTTTAGATAATCTTAGTGGTAATATTCCCGAATTAGATGAATCTTTGCAAAATCTTTGTTACACTTACACAAATATGATTCAATGCTAATATATGTAAGACTAAAAAAAGTATTAGAAGTTAGTTTTTCATTGAAAGAAAAGACATGTACTTGCAATCTTATCCTATATTTTGATGATATTTTCTATTGCAATTTCTATTTATTTACAACAAAGAAGATTTTAGTGATTCACACATCATAAATAGATGAATGGGGAGCAGAAATTAGAGGGAAATGAAAAGACTTCATAATGTGCATAAAAAAATTGTAGAAAAATTCAATGAAAATTACAATAGAAGAAATAAAAGAATATTACTCTTCTTCAAAAAATTAGAAAGAGTAATATAATAATTAATATTAAATATATATAACCAGAAGAATTTCATCCTTAATTATATCACCATTTTTATTATCTTAATATGCTGGAATGTTTTCAAGTATACAACCAATAGGCAAAAATTTAATATTTTGGTTACAATAAGATTTTATTTATCTTTTAAAATAAAATTAGTCCTTTAAAATAAATAAGCATTTTCAAATCTTTAAAAGTAATTATTTACTTAAACAAATCCTTGATACTAATTTTTCCAAAAGAAAAGGTGTAATTTTATAAATTAGTGGATTATTAAATTGTCATAAATTGTGATTGTCATAAAATCTCTTGGGTTAATAGTTTTGCCTACGATTACAAAGCAAGCCCATCAGAATAGTACAATTATGAATAAGGAAAAATATGTTCCCGCATCAATATTTTTACACCTTCCTCTCACCTAATACTGTGAGTTCTTGAATGATTTGAGTTCTATAATTTAATTTTTAAAAATTAATAAATTTAATAATTTAAATTTTATTAAATGATATCATTTGAGAATAAAAATAAAGAAAGAAAGTGACTATATAAATAAATTTATACACAACATCACCATGTGTAGATATACTATCCATAAAATTTTCAAGGAATTGGTTCAATACTAAATGGATCCTTTACATGACTTAATTTGAATTTAAGTATTGCATGAATGATGAACCTACCTCTTGAACAAGATGGTATATTTGTGTTCCTAAAGTAAACCCATGTGATTATATAATTACATCCTCAAAATAATTTTATTAGAGATGAATTTCATCATTAATTTTGCTTATACTCTAAAGCTTGTTGCAAATTTTCAACTAGGTTTTCACTTCAATTTTTAAAATTTTATGTCTCCTAACATTCTTAAAAATTTTCAAATAACCTTCTTTGTATCTTATTTCAAATTTTTTAAAATTATTATATTAACTCTCTAAGCATTTTAAGATTTCAAAAATGTTCCCTTCTTCTTATTCAATTCTCTCTGTTTCTTATTTTAATTTTTTTTTACGATATAATTTTTAGTCTCAAATCATCTCTTACAAAATTCTGACTCCGCGCCTCAAGGCTATGATCCCATCTGCGTGGTAACTGGACAGAATGCGATTGGTTTAACAACCATATTAAATTTTTCCTGCTAATAAAATCTTTTTTCTATTGTTGAGACTGATGAGCCCTTATAGCTCAGTTGTATCTTGTAGGAATGTGTTTTTGACTGTACTGCAATACCCCAAATAGCCAATAAGAATTTTTACTCCGTAGTTATTGAAACTCGTATGTTATTATTCAATTTTGAGTGTCCAAGTTGAATTATTTTACCTCTGTCATATTCTAGATAAACTGCATTTCAAACTGACTCAATGTCGACAAATCCTTTCTTATTTCATAATGGACAAATCAAAATTTGTTTAGGGTTTCGTCGACACTCTTAATTACTGTCTTAGAACACTTTTTTTTCTTAAATCTTGAGTTGATTTCACACTTGACAATTTACACGTATCTTGTGAGCTTTTCTCTTTTCTTGCTAGATCTTGTATGTGGCTTCAACTTCGAAGGAACCAAAAGCAAAACCAGTATTATTGGAACTTCTATGCCGTCACTCATTTTCATATAAAAGACATCTTGAATACAAATGCAATCTTGTGGATAATTTATATGCCGTTATCTTTACAAACTGTATCTCGTAATGCTCAGATTTCACCACAATGAGATATATAATGCTATAACCATACTTCATTCGAAGCAAATTTACAAGACACCACCCCGTATTGCTCAAAGCCCAACCCTAGAACTACTTATGATGTGAACTTAAACTTTGGAAGTTTTGTCACTGGATCTCCATATTCGTCTTGGAGACTGACTTCTCTTCAAGATAGATTTTTTAGTTGTTTCCAACTGAGCTTCTAGGTTAGACGGATCTAAAGATAACCTGTCCCTAATTAAAGCATCCAAATCAAAACCACTATCACTATCCACATTGTTACCATCAATGTCACCAGAACTTGGGTTGGTTGACTCTAAGTCAATACGGTTATCATTAGTTCCAGCAAGTTTTTTCAAAGAATCTGGTGCCATGTTGTACAAATTCTGGTCCAGCTTTAGGAGTCTCTTCAAACTGTCAATGGCTGGGTCTATAATATCCAAAAATCCCATAACCCATGAAGCATCATCTACAACTTCTGTGCGCTGTTGCATGTAACGAAAAAGATTTCAGAAATTAGCCTCCTTGGTAGAGTTGACCAGAGAAAAACCAAGCCTTGCCACCATGAAAATCCAAAATTTTTTCATCTCAACTTTTATTTTTCAAGATGGAAAATGATGTGCCGAGTCAAGAATAGCACAGAAAAACACTGAAAAATTAAGGTTTCTTAGGCTAGAGTTCCCCGGAATTAAGGAGCAGATCTCTAAAAGCTTAAATTTGTCCTAGGAAAAAGTTAATCAAAATTGAAAGTATTCTCAATTTATAGGTCACTTTCCTTTCTTTCTATGATCCAAAGATAGAAAATTTTTTTCAAAATGTTGGTAATTGGGTAATTAGATCTACCTTATTAGATTACCTGTTACTAGCAGAGTATTATCTCAAATTGCATCCTATAAACTGCTAAATGCAGCTATTACGGCAATTACCTGTTGGAAATAGAGGTTACGAATCTCCTCAGCTCGCACAGAATTTCCTTGATCTTCCTCCAGTGACGCCCAAGTCATCCATGTCACATAACTCTGAGAATTTATATTCAGCGAGGATCGAAATAATCTGCGGGCAGCTGACAGATTACCAACCCTCTGCTCCAGAACACCCCAAGCCTGCATTGGGAAGCAGTGGCCATAAGTGAATATCAAGCTATGCAAGAGATTAGCTCCTCAAAACATATATGCACTCATTAGAAGTCATTCATCACCTGAAGGCACCTGGCAGCACTTTCACTGGTTGAATTAATTGACAAAGCTTTTTGGTATAACTCTCTAGCTGTATTTAAGTTTCCTTCCTTCCATTCCATCCAACCCCAAGCCTGGAAATTCCCAAATTTTCATATAGTCATTCTTTTCCACAGAACTACATAAAAACACACACACACACGGTAATTAACATAAATGCGACTCAAAATACAAAGATAAACAACCATGCATGCTCAATGAGTATAATGATTCAAACCCTAAACATAAAGGAGAACTTTGATGAAGATATGCCATTTATGAGAGATGAAAGTGACATAAAGTGGTGCATTCTGTTGCGTATTAAATCATTCTAAATCATAAACAGAATGAACATTTTTGAGTTATAGCAGAAAGATGTATGATTCACCATCTCAAGTTTACTTCAAAACAGGTCATGACCATCTTATAGAAAGGACTAGAAATTTGAGTAACTTGATGTTCGAAGATATTGAAGTGCAGAAGAAACTTCTTACAATCCAAACTGGTTGATGCCTTGGATCCAGTTCAGATGCTCTCCTAAACAAAACCCGAGCAAAATTTGCAGTTGAGTGTTTATATTCCAATAATGCAAGAGACTGAAGGAGAACAGGATCCCTCGGATTTAAAGCATGTCCTATCTTTAGAAGTTTTCTTCCCTTGTCAATGTTTCCCACATTAGCTTCAAAAAGACCCCATACATGCCAAGAAAACCTATTTTTAGGACTTGCCTGTATAGCTTTCTGTTAATACAAAAGAATCAAACAAACATAAGTTATGCACTAATAAATTTTAAAAAAATAAATGAGAAAGGAAGAAATCCTAACGAATATATAGCCTTGCTAGTTGGAAGAGTGGGAGAAATCAGAAAGAGAATCTGTCAGAAATGGTATTAAAGCAATCACCTCAAATAATTGCCTAGCCGCTTGGTTATTTTCTTGTTGCATCTCCAATTGTGCCCAAGCCTATTACAGTAAGAATTAGCAAAAATAAGTTGCATGTATTCAACTGAAGTTTAATTTATAAATACAATGCATTAACTGACGCAAAAGATGGTAAAAGCTTACAAGCCAACTAGCACAGCTTTTAGGATTACACTTAGTGGCCTGCTTGAATAAATATCGAGCCTGCTGATACCGATTTGCTCTAGCGTCCAGCAATGCAAGCGTTTGGTATATGTACTCATTCCTTCCACAATATTTAAGACCTTTAGCAAGCAAATTCCTTGCCTTCTTAATATTTCCCTGTTTTAGCTCTAGAACCGCCCATCCATGCCAAGCAGCAACATGCCTCTCATCAGCAATGGTGGCAGCATCAAATAACTCTCTTGCTCTCCTGATATTTCCCACTTTCTTTTCAAGAACAGCCCAGCACTGTTTAACATGAATTTGTACTAGTTAACTACAGTAAAACATATGTCAATATCAATGAATAAATATATTGGAATCAACCACTTGTGATGCAGTTATGCTAGGAGACTAGATGCTCTTTGACAGATTCAGTATCATTATGATAAATCTTAGGTATGGCAGGAGTCAGATATAGGCTAATAACAATGTCTAGGATAAACCATGATTTTACATGAGATGAAAAAAAAAAAAGGAAATAAAGAGTCTAATGTATGGCAGAGAAAAGTTCTCCGGTTTCGTCTATGGAGAATTTGATAGCAGTATGCTGTCAAATAATACGAAGTTTTGATATTTCCGTCACAAATAGATAAGGCTGCTTGACACAATATGCATCACTTTGACCCTTAATATCTAATTGACTCTTGTAGTAAACGGAGACAAAATTTTCAATATTAGCCTTAACGACTGGAACTACATTAGTTCCAATGAGATGCCCATGAATTATTGCATAAGAATTGTAAACATGTAACATATGCCCAGTAATTCTGAAATCACGGACTTTGACACACTATTTACCAAAATTTAAGACATGTCTTGGGCAACATGCAATCGAAATCCAAGTAATCGATGATAAATGTTTTGACTCTTAGAAATAGAAAACCATTCTGTGCGCATCTTAGATATAAAAATCAAGCCGGGGAATTGTTTTTTATCTCGAACATTGACAGTTTTCAAGACAAATGCCTCAAGAGAATATCAGAATGTTGCCTAAGAACAAAACGGGTACATGCAGTTCAGAGTTCTGGATTAGCCAAGCAACTAGAAAATGTGACTAGTGATCACTGTGCATAACCATAATTGAACACTAACCTGCCAAATGTAAGCATTTTCTCCTTGAGTAGCCTGGCAACCTTTCTCGTACACTTCTCTGGCTTGAGCTGTTTTAGATTGCTTGCTCAAAATTTTCCCCAGTGCCACATAAGGTCGACCATCTTCTGGCCAATAGTATATACACTTTTATCCCAACATTTTTTAAAAGAAAGCGAAAAGCCATTATCAGAAGCACTTCCACGTTGGCAAACTTCAAGGAAAACAAATCTCGAGATTTTTTAATTAAAAAAAGAACAGAAATAACAATTAACAACTTGAATGTTCAGACACCGTACCTTCTGAAGCATGGCTTCCGCTTCTTCGTATTGGAAATTCCTTGCCAAAACCTTTGCCCGATACAATGCCAAGTCCAAATTCACAGCAAGTGGCTTATCTTTAGAATTCGATTCAACCCTCTCCGGCTCAAACATCGGCATCTTCTTTGCAAATTTGGTAAGCCCGGCATCGATCACGGACGCCTTTGAATCATTTTCAGACTCTCCCCTTTCTTCTTCATCAGGTTCTTCGCCGGGAAACTCCATCGCCGGCCGGCGAACCATAAGCATCCCCTCCAAATTGGACTCTTCTTCCGAAACGGGGTTTCCGGAACTCGCTTCGTGTGATCCAGCGCCTTGGGCAGGAAGAGGCTTCATTTCCAGCAGCGTGGTTGATGACGAGTCCCTGAGGGAGCAACATGGGTATAGAGTGAGAGAGGAAGGGGTGGAGTGGAAAGGCAGGATAGGCAATTTGAAGTACAACTTGAAGAGGTAGTTAGGATTCTGGGACTGAGTCGACAAAGTTAATCTGCGGGTGGAGGAAGGAGAAGAGGAAGAAGGAGGTAAGGAGTTCATTTCTGGTTAACGAACTAAACTGTACGATTTACATGCAAAGGCAATGTGACGCGTGAGGCAGTGGAATAAGACAGCTGTAAAATTACTATTATAGCCCTCAATTTTTTAATCGCACGGATAAAGGACCTATGTAAGGGGTATTTGAATAATTTTGCAAATTCTGGATTTACAAGACTAGAATCAACCACGTGGCCAGATGGCTTATGAGGCTGAGAACTTCATCTAGACAGCAGATTTCTATGAAACGTGTGGAGTGTTGATTGGCACCTGGCAAGTATGTTGAGATTAAAAGGATTCATGATATTGTGATAAAGGAGTTTCATTAAAAAAAAAAAAAAAGGCAAAAACGAAAGAGGGCAACCGGAAAGAGAACTGCAAAGTCATTACTATTTCACGTGTATAATTAGCAGGATGACGATTAGTACGTAGGAAGAGAAAAATAAAATTAAAATTAAAAGATAAAAGTTAGTGAAAAATATTGAGATTTATAAAAAAAAATAAAACCAAATAAGTCATAAAAGTAAAGACAAGGTTAAGTAATTTAAAGTCATCATTAATATATAAAAAATTGATATCTTAATATCATTTTTAAATATTAGTAGGTAATTTTAAAAAAATATAAAATTAATATTGACATGTATTGATTATGTATATTAAATATATATATATTTTGAGTGCATTTAAAATGTGGTCACAATTATTAGAGTACATTTTGTATTTAGAATATTGTTGATTATGTTTAAATTCTATTTAAACAGAACTAAGTTCATATAAAAAATTTGTGTGTGTCAAAAACATCATTCAAATTTGACATAAATTCTAAATTCGTATCAAAAGGAAAACCAGATGGCAATAAAATTTTCACCTGAATTTTTTTCAAAATTAAAATATGGGATGCCAAGTTGCATAACTGATGAGGAATTAGAAGAGCAATAATTGATTCACCAAAAGTGAGAACAGCAGTGTTCCTATTATACTTAAATTAACTTGCGCATAATTTGTAATATAAATAATTATGAAAATACCGTTTTTTTTTTGAAAATATGAAAATACCATTTTTTTGAAGATGATATAGTGAAAAGTCAAGTAAGCTTAACAAAGTCATGGTAAGTGCATTGATTAGTTTGCAAGAAATCAAAGTTTAACTATCCATACTATACAAAATAAGGGCACAACAGAACATAATCCTGACACAACTCATCAATCACTCAATCAAAATCAAAATTTGCAAGGAAATAAAGTCTAGCAAACTGCTGCATGCACAATATTTGGTGCTCACTATTTGATGTATAAATAATCTTATTCCATACTATAGAAATTCAGGTAGGTCCAATTTATGTTCAAATGGATACGGTCAAATAATAGTGTGCAGTTGGTGTGTGAAACTTGCTTGTAAGTTTCAGCAGTCCACCACACACGTAAAATACAGGCACTGGGAAATGGGGAATGCGGATATGAAGATCATGAAACAAGAACTTACAGAACCAAAACAGCAACTTCCAGAAATCAGCTCGACCATATTATGGATGTCATAGAATTATTAATAACCCTCACAAAAGAGTTTTCAACAAACTTTAAAGGATTAATAGGCCAATTAGACTTTATTCCAAGCCAAAGTTTGACAAAAATATGAATGTTATATTATAATCTCATTTTCTCCCAAAAAATAAAAAATAAAAACATTTGGACATATAAACTCTGTAAATTAACCAAGTTATTTTCTCTTCATTAATAGCTGTTTTCCCTTACCTGATCTTAAGGACACTTAAGTCCTTAAAAATCTGTAAGAATTTAACTACCACCCCAACGCCTCTTTCGAGCTGGTCTATGTTGCTTTATTTCACAGGTATCAACCACCAAGCCATCATCGAGCTTCAAACTTGTTTCTGCTTCCTTTTTCGTAGTGATGGGCGCCTTAAAGCGCTCCCTCCGTTTCTCCATCTTAGCTATTGTCTCAAGAATCCGTTGGCTGTCATAGCCACCTGTATTCTTGTTTCGGTCAGAGTTATATTCAATTTTGAACATTCTGTTCTTCACACTGTCAGTCAGAGCTGCACTCTCAGAAACATCTCTTCTGGAGACACAAGCCTTTGTGCATGGTTCTTCAGTTACTATTTGACCTTCCTCAGTATCCAAACCTTCTTCTTGCCCCTTATGTAGAATGTTCTGAAGCCATTTCCTTTTGTTGTGGCCATACTCACTAAAACCCACTACACCTTTCTGCTTCTTGGAAATCCCCTGATCCAAGTTTTCAACCCTACCATTGCACATCAAACTTCTAGCTCTGGAACTTCTTCTACGAGACTGCAGTATCAGTCATGAGGAAATATCACATTTATAACTTATCATGCTACTACTATCAAACCAAATATCAGGATGATATCAACGCATACAACAATTAAAGAGCACTACAGTTGGACAAACACAGTATAAAGCATCTCTAAACATATAAGTGAAAGTGCCACTGTAAGGTATGATAATCATGAGCTGCAGGGTTACATTCTCAAGAATAAGCATTGAATTGACATATTGGTAGTAAGAGTAATAAGGTATAAAAGTGACAGCATAGATAAAAGTATCAAAAGAAAAATTTGTAGGAAAGCATACAATAAAAATAGCAGATTAGTCACCTCTTTCAACGTTTGAGCAGAAGGTCAAGATCAAAATAATATATTAGTACAATCATTAACAGCCATAAAGCCTTTGCTCTGCACACTTGCTGATTCAACATAAGATAAGTAATATACTTTGTGCAACAATTTATTCTTCTACTTTGTTCTAGTTAAATACTCATAGACCAACCCAATTATTATAAATTCAAGAAATAATTGTAATGGCATTAAAGCTGTCAAATTAATGAGAGCAAGACTGATGATCATGTACAACAGGCCACATCAAACTGAGAGACCACAATGATCAATGTTTGTCCAACAAAATAACAACAAACAATAACCTACAGGCAATTTGCAATTTTCCACTTTGAAAATCAATATGAAGCAACAACTAACACTACATCAAATGGCGAGGCTACAGAGCTAGTCAGTTCCTGCAGTTCAATAAATATACGTATCAAGTTCATACCAAAGACAGATATCAGAAAATGGTATATGAATGAGCAGAAACAAACCACTTATTGTCCAAAACATGAACTACAAGCTTAAAAAAAAAAAAATAGACCAAAAACTGGATGAAATATGTATCTCCACTTTCTATACTGAAAAAACACTTCTACAGTCCTACTTAAACGCTAATGAAGACTTTTGCAAGCATGGAAGAATCCTGCAACTCTTTAGCAGAACCATGCACCAAAAGAACGGAATTACGCACACAATGTGTATCGAGCAAGTTCAAAAGCAGTGGGAAAGTTCAATCCAATTCCCTCCAGTCTCCAAAGATGAAGGCGAGACAAAGGTGTAAACCACCAAGTATACAAGCATAATAAAATTATAGCATCTTAGTAATATTATATATGTATATATATATATATATATATAGCCTTTCATGGACTTAACTAATACCTACTTAAAAACAAATCATGGCCAACAGACATATATGTCATAGAAAAACAACTGCCCTTTCCATTTCCCCTTTATATTCAGAGGCAAAATATCATAGTTACATCATGCTCGATGTAAATTATTATACATGTCCAAGATTCTTAAAATTTCTAATACTTTTCCCAAGCTTAGCTGTGTGGTAGAATTAAAGTTAGTTTAGTCGCAAGACCATATATAATTATTCAAGGATAAACATAAAATTCAATGACATGTGCTTGCAAAATATAAATGCATCTCCTGTTCGGTCATGCTGATGTTGGTGACAGCATGCTGAATAACCATAACCAATCACAGAACAATATTAGAATTTCATAAGCCCATTTTGGAAGTCAGTAGGAGAAAAAGGGGAAAGAGAGAGATAAATATTAGTCTACCACATCCCCACCCCCTCCCAAAAAAAAAAAATCTTTAAATTATCTAGTGCTTAGCCAAATTAGAGCTGTGAAGAAATAAATTAATCAACAATCACCAAAGCAAAAATACTGTATCATGAAAGTATTACTAAACAATATACAGAATGCGTAAACAAAGTTGACACAAAAGAAGCAACTTTAAACTGTATAATATCCATTTAACAAGAAAGAAAAACAAGTCTGGGACTAATGTCATACTAACATCAAGGAATTTTGTAGATTTGCTTCATGTGCTTGATACTGATGCTGAAACTCAAGCACATCACTACAATATGGAACTAATTCAAAGGCATGACAGATAAAAGTGGAGAAGGAAAAGATAGAACACGTATATAATTGGGAGAATAAGGGGATAGTACAGTGGACATTTAATGAGACAACTTTAACAGTAAGAATTAAAATCAATAGCCCTACAGATGCTGAGTAGCTCATATGTACAAGTACAGCAATGTAAATTCTTAACCCTTGCTTCCCCAACTTTACCTTTCCTTTTCCATTAACAGCGTCAACTAAATTCCAGCGCCTCAGCACTGCCTGCCCTCGTTTACCTCTATACATGGTCTTAGAGCTTCCATTTATACTGTTGTCACTACCTCTCCTAAGCATATTCAGTTGATGCTGCTGAAATATTGTATCATCATCAATTGGCATCATACCATGCAGAGCTCCATATCTTGCATGATTCCCTTCATGCATTGAAACTTCCTCATGTGAAAAAGTTGCCTCTTCAGCATATAATTCATCTTGGTGCCTTAAAATAACTTCATCCTCAATCCAGTGCTGGACTTCAGATGAGGAACTATGTCTTCTCCTTGCCAAGTCACAATCTTCTACCGGACAAATTATGTGGTCATCATCTTCAGCAGGATCATTATTATAACCAAAATACCAATCACTGTCCTTGTTGTCTTTAGTATGTTGTCCCCAGGATCTCCTAAGCTTCACATCTACTCTCATGTCATGCACATAAGTTGTTGGTAAATTTGAGTAAGATGTTCTATGATACTGCGAATTTATAGTCTGATGATTTGTGTATTTCTGACATTCATCTTCCAATTTCCCAGACCCTAAGCTATCCAAATCTAATGGAGGCCTGTAATGATGTCTGCCCCTTCTGGCAGATCTTTTCATTTTTTTATTAAAATGTGGAAACTCATGTTTATAATCTAAACATCCCATTTCCCTCTTAGTAAAAGAAGTGTACATTCTGCTACTTTTGCTCATGAATTCATGCTTAGACTCATCAAACCAGTGATCATTGTTACTGTTTCTGTCCCTAAAATTAGGCTTTCCATGCATTCTTGTTCTTTGAGTATGCCTCTCCTTATCAGGGAAAGAAGAGTGTTTTGAAAGTATGTGTCTGGACTCCATGTAAGCGGGAGGACTCAGATCATCAGCTGAGTGCCCTACATCAGCATGATACCAATATCTCTCATTGACTTCATAATCTGCAGCTGAAGTTCTTTCATCCAAAAAGTACTCCCTCTCATCCCAATCCTTTCTGGTGTTTTGGTTAATATTCTTCCAAGAGCAGTCTGGAACTTCCCCATATGAATATTTGGTGTATGCAAGGTGAACCAGGTCATCAACAACCTTTTCCCTACCACAATGGAAGGATAGCTCTCTGTCTCCATAATCTGAAACATCTCTGCTCTTTTCTATATCAAAATCCTGCAGTTGTTCTTTCTCTCTGCCACTATCAACCAATTCATGATCTGAACAAGACAGATCCCTTGCACCAGACATGGGGACAGCAGAGACATCATAATCATTTCCAATGTGCTTATTCAGTTTGGAACAAGGTTTACATCTACCTCGATGATGCCTCCAATCCTGTTGAATGGGACCTTTACTTCTTGAATAGTAATCTATATTTACTGATTTACTATTCAAACTATTGCTCTTCAAGATCTTATGATGAGACGGTGCAGACTCCCTTAAGTCAGAAACAGATTTCACTGCTTGCCTTCTTATAGGACTGTAATTTTTATCACAATCATTATGGACACTTTTTTTGCTTGCCTCAGAATCACTATCAGAATAGGAAGTCAGGCTCGGCTCTTGATCACTAAGTGATAATTCAGGTTCCATCAACCACGGATCAGCACAGCTTGTGTCTATGCCAACTCCTTCTTCTGATTTTATTTCTCCCTCTGATGCTTGTTCAGAACCTTCTGAAGGTTTTCCCATTTGATCCTGATGCTCATCCTCATCTACCCCAGGACTAAGGTGAACTCTGTAATATAAAAGTTCACACAAGTACAGATTATCAAGATGGTAAGTGGCTTAAGAAAAAATTAAGATCAATATATACACTGATAAAAGGAAAAGCTACTAGTCATCCACAACCAATAATCATTTTGTAACATAAGAAATGAGACAACTATTTATAAGAAATTATGATCTGTACAATAAAATACACCAACTAATACATTAAAAGGATGAAAGTCAATAGCAGAAAAGTACATAGGCTAGAAACTACAAACAGCCATAAATGGAATTGCAAAAACATATGAAGACTTTGTGGGGGATACATTTATAGACCATAATTGCCTTCTAAAGAACATAGGCCAGAAACAAGAAACAACCAAGCAAAGGAGGAAAGAAAGCCTTTGCAGATGCCAAGAGAAAGATGCCGAGAGAAAGAAGATGTGGAGTAGGGGTTTTCTATATGTTTGGCTAATTAAGAACCCTTTCAAATCATTGCCTTACAGTTTTCAATTCTGATCCCCCACGAGATGATGCCCAATTCTGAAATTCAACAGATTTACCCTCTCTTTGTAGTTTAAACTTGGAAAGCACAGAATAGCAGACAAGCATCCAGGAAATCAAAACGTGTGTCCTAAAATCCTTACAAGAACATATATTATATAGAAAGGAATCATCCAAATCCAGTATCTGACAAACAGCAGACCTTTCCAGAACAGAAGAGTCCTCTGATTTTTTTTCATCTTCCAAGTGCTCTTCAGATACATCATCATCGTATTCACCACCAGAACTAAGAACAATTCTGTTATTGCATGCATTAAACTCCCCTTCTTCAGATGCCTCATGCACATTGCCAGCACCAGAACCGGCACAATCATCAGAAGAGTCAAGCACCTTAATCTGCCCCAAACCACACAAAATTACCCCAAACACAAAACTCAAACGGCAGCTACAGCACAAGAATTATGGTTTACGCAAAGTGAGTTCACACCTGTATCACAACATCAGAATCCCTACTACGTGGACGCCTTACATCCATGGAAGGTTGGCGTTCGTACATGCTATCTTCAACCTGAATTGCTCTGCCTTTTGGCTGAATTACCAATTGTCGGTCCATAACAGAGTTCAAGTACATATTGCATGCAGCAGTTAAGATAGATATTATAAAAATATCACAATTGGAAAAAGGAAAGAATCAAATGCTTGATATCAACATACCGCTTCACATTCTGACGAATTAAAAAGTAAGCTCTCTGATACAACTTGCTCTCTTATGGCATCCTGAATTACTTCGCATGTAAGTAAGATAGAAAGAGAAACTTTTAAAACAATAACACAACATATTATCTAATCTATCAATTTTTTCACAAAATATTATGTCACACACCTTATTCATTTTTGAAGACATTTGTACAGCTGCTTCCAAAACTTTCTCCTGCACACAGTTTAAGAGTTAAGTTCTTACTGATTGAGTGTCACAAGAATCTTCATCTGAAATTAAATTTAAAAGACTTCTCCATCAAATCAAAATACTGAACTAGAAGTTTATGCAAAAGAAGGTAGCAGAAACTCCAATCCTGACAGCACACAGAATAAACCATGCTAGAAGCTAACCAGAGAAATTAAGAGACAAGCATCACACAAATGATACAAGTTTAAAACCTTTGGGCACACATATATACTCACCAGTGATGTACAGTACTGCTTCCAAGTGTTCTCATCAAAACCAAAGTTGAAGTAATCTGTTATGTCAGCTCCAGGAATCCTCCAAGGCTTTTCCTCTATTGTATCAATGTTTACCGCAAATATATTCCTGTCGGGAAGAAAATTATTCAGGATAGGAGAAAATAACATCATTAAGTTCTAATAACAACCAAAACTACCATGACTAGAGGAAAATTTAGCATTAAGGTTCATGATCATAGCACTCTGCCATGGTATATAGCTTACTCCATTCTTAGTTCCTCAAAGAATGAGATTTAATATTCAATACAATTTCTTTTGTTGGGAGGGGGTCAATGAAGCGTAATGAATTGCGGTCTGCATAGTTTACATGTCAAAATGCATACACTAACCAGTACCAAGGAACAAATGATCCATATCCACATTGAACCACCATTGAATTTGTTGCAGCACATACACGTGCAAGTTGACTGGGGATGGATGCCTGGTTCTGGAGACATGCATTACCATTCCACCCAACTTTTGTCAAGGGTGAACAATAGGAAGCCAGCCCCACAGACTGATAGCCTTTTGTGTTGTTAAGAAATGTTGATCCTTGAGTCCTCATATACTACAGAAATGAATCTCAATAAACAACTAAACTCGATTATCTTAAACATTAAAGAATTATTGCCACTTATTATGGCCATTAAGTCATTAGGTGGAAAAATACAAAATAGTACTTGCATCAGGAAAAAAAAAATCTCAGAGGTGACTGAATAATTGAAAAAATAGATCAATATTCATATTTAGAGCCTACACATCAATCCCTAATTTCTTACCATTACACTTATCATTCAGTCCAGCATAATAGTAAATAGAAACGAGTACAGATACTGAGATTCTCAATGTCCTTCTGCCTTACTATGCACTAGTACTATTAATCATTATAGGAACTGAATATGATCCTAAATAGTTGAAGAGCTGATGTTAGTTATATTTCTGAGTACTGTTAGGCGTTCAATACACAGTCACCATAATGTTTATCTAATTTTTTGAAAAAAAAAAATACACTAACTCAAACTTATTACAAGCACCATTTTCTGTAAATAATAGAGACACATACACCCATCACATAACCTATCAATTAAAACGCAACCTGTATTGTCCTATCCGGTATCAACTTTTCAGATCATTTCCGAATTACGAAAAAGAAAAAATAGTACTACAAGAGCGAATACCTTGTGATAAGAAAATGGTGCACTGTATCCACCTTTCGCCCTGTTTTTATTCTGACCACCACCACTTCCATTGAAACTCACCATTTCCGACCCATCAGGATTACCGCACTTCCCATTCTTGCCCAAATTACTCCCTTCAGTGACAACCATAAAATCATCACCGCCATGCTCATCATATTCAACCCCTGTCGCAACTCCCCCACTCTTAACGCTCCCAACTGGAAAAACCGGGCAATCCTCGTCATTCAATACTATATTCAAATCATCCTCACTATCGCTTCCACTATAATCATCATTCACCTCCTTCCCACTGTTGGGCTCCGAACCACCACTGCCAGAGTACGTCGACTCGCCGCATACTGAACCAAATTTCTTTGTGTCGGAGACAAATTCCTCTTGGAGCTTAGGACTCTTGTCCTTTGTGTCACTTCCATCGTTATCTTCTTCGGTTTCTACGAAAAGGCGAGCGAAGTCAGGCAGGCCATTAGTAGCAGAAATGGGCTGAACTTCAACATCGGCGTAAAGTTCTCCAAAATCATCGTCAAAATCTTCCATTCTTCTGCAAAGCTCAGTGACTGAAGGAAGATAACTGCCAGGGCTTTGGCAGAGCGGTAACTTTCATTTTGATTGTCAAGTTGGGAGAAGTTATGGTGCAGCGACTACAGATACAAAGCCAGAGTACTGTAGCAGTGAAGCATGCTCGCGTCCGCGAGGACAGTGATCCCAAAACCCCAAAATATCTGCTAGCGCCAAAAACCCTGGGAATCTTAAACCCTAGTATATGCTATGATGAGGTGCGCGCACATGAGTTGGGCTGTGATTGGATGACTTATCGTTGAAAATTTTGTGATTGGATGACTTACACGTTATGTACAGAAATAAAATTAAGAAAAAAATTAGTAAAACAATTAAAATTAAAAAATAAAAAATTAACTTATTCAAATTTACACATGACTTATTTTTTATATTAGTAAATTTGTTTACTTTAATAATAAATAAAAATACGCCTACTGAGAATTAAAAGATTTTTAAAATTTTTATGTAATCTTTATTAGGGAAAAAAAGTTTTTTATTTTTTAATTTTTAAAAATAATTTAATTTTGTAATTTTTAGTAAAATAATTTAATTTTTTATTTACTAAAATGTTTTAATTTAATATAATTTATAAATAATAATTTAAATTTTATATTTTTTATTATAATATAATATAATTATTATATCGATTTATTAAAGAACTGTTGAGTTATATGAAATTAAAGACTGATTAATTTCACATCTTGAAAATAATTTTTGGTTTTTAAAAGCTAAAAATGAATAATCATATTTGATTTATGTTTTAGAAGGTACTTTTCAAAAATTGTTTTGAAAAAATCTATTTCCAAAACAGCTAAAACCAGAACATGTTTCAGATTATTTGGTTCTATTTTTGTCTGTTTTGTTCTCAGATCAAGTGAAAACACGGAGTGTAGTCCGTTTTCATTAATGGCAATTGCGTAGTAACATTGAAACAAAAACCTTTGAACACTCTTCGTCCCTTTCGTCTTCTCCTTCTTTGCAAAGTGCAGACCCTGCTCCCCCAATTGTTGTGGATACAGTATTGCGGCTCGGTCCAACAGTACTTGAGAGCTTAAGATGCAGTTTCATACTTCTTGCTTCCTCCTGGAGTTAGGGTTTCCCAATTTGCAGTTTGCCTTCATTTCTTCACCTTCACTGTCACGGTAGAAGCTTGAAATATTCCGACTTTGATTGAATAATGTATCGCAATTCCTCTGCATTTTGGTTTGAACATCTTGCAAAGTCGAAGAATATCAACCTTATCGTGCAAAGGTACGCTGATTTATTCCTTGCCTAGCTTAGCTATGAAGATAGAAAGTTTTAATTTTATCTGAGAAATCATCACCAATTCAATACGGAATTCTTGGAACCAAGTCTGTAGATAAATTAACCTTTTAGTGTTCTAGTGGTTCTTATGAGAAGATAAGTCTAGTAGCCTTTAACATTACTTTCTCTTTGGGGGGGGGGGGGGGTGTATATATGTATATATATATATATATATATGAATTTTGCAATTCTGATTTCTCCCTTGTTGCCAAGGAGCGGTTCCTTTGTCTCTTCTTGAAGAGCCTGCCTTTAGAGGTAAGAATGCTGCTGCAATAAATTAACCAAGGATTAAACTTTTCAATGGTGTTTCCCATTAATACTTCTTCTTTCTGGTTTCTTAATTAGACAACTCTGCAAGTGTGGGATGTCCTTCTCTACGAGGGGGCAAAGTTTGTGTGAATTTATTTTGTATTTAATTGTTTAATTTGTTTATGTTTGTTAGTGTTGTGCATTATATGAGAATTTTTTTCGCAACTTTTGATTTTATCCCACTGTTATAAGATTAGTTATGCTCTACGGTAGTAAGTATTGAGTTTTAAAATATCAACAAGAGCAAAAAGTGGTGGTAGTTGGGATAAGTATATTGAGATGGATGTGTGGACATATAAAAAAAGATAAGATTCGAAATAAGTGTATTCGGGAGAGAGTTGGTATGATATCTATTGAGGAGAAAATAACAAAAACTCAATTAAAGTGATTTAAGCATTTACAAAAGAGACCACTAGAGTTGGCGTGGCACCTATTGTGGTTGTTGAATTTGAAAGAATAGTGCCTTACCTTGTTGGTATTTGTTATACCCTTTTTTGCAACACTTCTGCCCATGACCTGCACCACCCTACAAACTTGTTTGCTTACTTTGATTTACTTTCATAACTCCTGATCACTAAATATCATTTCTTCTCCCCGTCCCTCCTGCCTTTTTGTGTTTTCGATTCCAATTTAGAAAATACATTGCACATCTCTATCAAATCCACAAGGAAATAATAATGTGTAGTTGTTTACCCTTTTCTCACATGATTTTAATACTCAAGGATTGCAATTGCTGGCAACAAAAACTCTCATATAATTTTTTTTTTGTCTATCTAGGCTTTCTTTTATTAGCTGCTACAGTGCAAAATTTAAATTGGCATATGGGTATATATTGAAAAGTTAATAGGAAGGGTAGTGCGTAGATTTGACACTTTCTTCCTTTCCTGACTAATTTATCATAAGTATGTTTTAAATAAGCTTGGAACAACTCGTTGTCGCAATACATTCTTACTGTTTTGAACATGGTGGAAGGTTAAGCCATGGTTTTAAGCCTGCTTGGTGCTTAATTGTGATTTAGCAATTAGAAGAGATAGAAATGTGTGGTGTTAGGATTTCCAAATTCCTCTTAAACTAATAAAACAGAGAATAAATCCCCTTTTTTTTTGTTTTATCATCTGCAGCAAAACAATACTGGTTGATAATTTGTGTGTAAGCAATGTTGCACGAGGCCATTAATTTGGCTGCAATGAAATAAGTAAGTTTTAACAAATTTCTAAACTTTTTCCTTCATTTTTTGAAGACACTTGCTATAAACTTTCTTTTTTAGTTGTTCTTTTTCGGGGGATATATCCCCTGCTCGTTGTGTTAGAGCAACTATGAAGATGCAAGCGGAAGCAGAACGGAAAAAGAGAGCTCAAATTCTTTAGTCTGAAGGTAATCAATTCAACATTCCAATTCTTTAGGGTTTCAAGGATGAGATTTGACACTATATCGTGTCCTGAAACTAATAGTCATACCTCTGTGATTCAATATTTTAGCTTGTGTATCTATAGGCACTGATGACCTTAGCTGTTATACAGGAGAAGGAGAGGCCCACGTTGACATTGCTGATGGAAAGAAGAGTTCAGTGATCTAAGCTTCAGAAGCTGCAAAGATGGATGAAGTCAACAGAGTTCAAGGTCTAATTACATCTGACATATTATTTCCTAGTATATGGCAATATCGATTTCGTAGTTCTTGATAAGATTTGCTCTTATGCCTGCTAAGCTTGATATGCTAATTTATCATTTGACTTCACATTCTAGCATTCTATGTCAAAATATTCATAAATAGAATTTTTATTTATGAGTAAAATAATTTGTCTGCATAATGAGAGGATGTTGAACTAGGAATGAACTAAAGTTTTCCTTGAGGATCCAATATCTATTTGCTTTTATAACTTGCTCTCATGAATTGGGTGTTTCAAATTTGACATGCTGTTATCTTCTATTTGTTGCATCTATTAATGGAGTGTTTCAGATTTGATGAGCTTAAATGATTTTCCACTGATATCTTCATCCATTCTTTCTCAGGTGAGGCAGAAGCTATGCTTGCTAAAGCAAGAACAACAGCTGAAGGACTTGCCCTGGTGTCACGGGCCCTCAAAGACAATGGAGGACTAGAGGTGAGGTTTTTCTGTTAGATCATTGCATATAGTACACCTGCATGTTCAGCTATATTTCAAGAAATTAAATCATGGTTAGTTGTTATGTATAAAATATGTAATTTCTTTAAAATTTTGTATCCATATTATTTTATTTTACTATGTATCTGGTTTTTCATTTAGTGTAGAATGTAATGCCTTATGCTTAGATATCTATTGCTTGCTTAGTACTCATGCTCAGTGTGTGTGATTTCTGGATGTTCTTGTGTTTCAGCCAAATTGACTGAATGTGTAATTTTGAAAATTATGTCTGTGGCATTATGAAGCTCATGATAATGGAAAGAAATAATATTATCATTTGATTTTCGGGCAGCGAGTTCCTTCAGTAACATTGCGAAGGAGGTAGCTCATAAGCTGATTAATATATAACTTTTCTGCATTGCTCCAGCCATTCACATCAAATTACAAAATTGATTCATGCTTCATTCTTCATTTTTGCTCAGGGCACAACAATGTTGCGTCCTAGCTCTGCATCAAATCCAGCTAACATGATGGCTGAAGCTCTTACTGTGTGCAAAAGCCTGATTGGGAACGTAGGCAGTGATAAACTTAATGGAAACACATCCTCTACAATAGCAGGACGTATTGAGGGAGATGATTCCTTGAGCGAGGTTGAAGATGAGAGCTCAACAACTGCCTCCACGACTAATGTCATCCCAAATTATTATGACAAACCTGGATTTTCCCTTCAGAGCCCTAAAAAAGAATAGGCTTTAATTTCACAACACTTCTCGGGCTGAGGAGTTAATCTTGTTAGATGTATTATCATTGTGTCGTGGAAATTTCCTTAAATATTGAGAGAACATAAATTTTTGTTGAAAACTTCACTTTTACTGCTCTTCGTTTTTGCGACACTAATCGTAGGAGACGAATTCTTTCAGCATATAGTTTTATGACTAAAAAAATAATGCCCTTTCTTAATAATTGGGTTTTAATTCTTCTCTTAACGATATTTTATTCGTGCTTGTGTTTATTAAATTGCAGTCAAGGAAGGATTGGCTTCATGTAATGTGGAGGTAACTGTTCCCACTAAAAAATCTCAGTGGGTATATACAAGCGATTTTTATTTGCATAAACATAAATGCTGGTTGAATGCCCACTTGATTAAATATGGAAACGCTTCAAAGTGCTTCAACCAAGACTCCAATAGGGCAGCTGCAAATTCCACAAGGTTCTGCTTTTTCTGTTTTTCGTTTCTCAATTTTTGTCTTCTTTGTAGTATGAAGTTAGGAACACAAAAGGCAACCTTGATTCCTGGAGAATTGTGAAATGCCATTTAGAATGCAAACTGCAATGAATTTTAGAAGTCCTGCAATTTATCAGGAAATCATAACTACTTGAGGTCTTTAATCAATACATTGCTAGAGTCCCCATTCTTCATTGACGACAGACAAGTGACTGTCACTCAAAGTTATTAATAAGACATGATTAATTTCACAATGAGTCTCTTATTGACTAGACAAATCAAATTTTATTATGATTCTCTTGCAATTACTTTTTGATATATACCTAAATATACATATATATATATATAGCAAGTTATATATATAAATGATATTGTATATTTTTTATTTTATTCGAAGTATTTATATAATTTATTACAAAATTAAAAGTTATTATAAGCAAAGTTTTCTTTAAAAAAAATAAGTGAGTTTTCATTTTTTTTTTTGTTTTCAAAACTTCTTCTCAAAACAAAATTCATTAAACATGTTTTTTGTATTTTAAGTTGTCAAAGCTAGTTGCAGACTAAATTGATCAAAGGAATCTTTTGATATTTTTATTTCGTGAAATAATTTTAAAAAACAATTCCATGGAATAATTTTCATTAGTAAGAAAACAAGGATACAATCAAATAATGCTAAAACTTGGGATTTGGCAAAAAATCAGATAACTAAATACTAGAGGAAGGGTGTTAAAATTTTTGAAGTAAAAATAAAATTTAAATCAACACTAATTAATCATGTTATCTTGAAAAAGAAAAATTTGATGGTAGAGGACTAAATTATTTCAATTATATTTATAAAAAAATTAAATTATTCTAATTATATTTTTAAAGAGATTAAATTATTTAAATTATAATTATAAAGGGACTAAATTGTTTAACTTAAAGGTTAAAAAATTAAATTACCTTTTTAAAAATATAGATTGCTCAAAAATGCCCTTATTCCATTTCTCAATTAAGGATAAGGACATAAATGTATTTATAAAATGACTGGTGAATAAGTTTGATTTAAATTTATCTAAGAGTTATATAAATAAATTAATTTAAAAATTTAAAATTCAATGAATATTATATCTTTATTGATAAAGATCTATATGTCAATCTATTTTGTTTATTTTTAAATTATAAATAAATTATCTTTATTTGATACTTAATTTATAATTTCCCCCTTAATTTTATTATTGCAAATATTCTAGTAATAAGTTCAATACAAATGCAAATAATGAGAGTAATTAATATTGAGGTAGAATTCTACCAATATTTCCTTAAAATTTTGTGCTATACTCTCACTCATTTATATTTATATTCAAATTATTCTTACATTTACAAGAATAATAACATTTTGAAATTAATCTCTCTCTCTCTCTCTCTCTCTCTCTCTCTCTCTCTCTATATATATATATATATACACAACACTTAAAACATATTATCTCTTAAAGATAACCGATTTTATTTATTATTTTATCACAAGCACTAAAAGGTGATTTAAATAATAATAATAATAAATAAAATTTTATCTCCATTACATAATCAAATAATGTTTTTGAAATCTATCAAAGATAAAACTTCTTTAAAAATATCATTAACATAATATCTTTTCTAATAATCTTTTTAAATATCTTTTTTATTTTTTTTATTAGACTAAATCTTATTTGATATACTTTTTTTATTTAAACTTTTAACAATTTTTTTTAAACGTGTACAAATCATTTTAACCAAATTTTCATTATTTTTCTCAATAATAATAATAAGAATAAATAATATATTGCATGCCATAATTTTATAAATAATTAGCTTGTAAATCATCTATAATATATATATATATATGTATATATTTATATTCAATTCCCTCCCATGGACCGTATGAACGACGTATAGGGAGGGGTAGGCTCATACCCATCCAAAACCTTAGGTTGCTATAAATTGCCTAGCAATAAATCATAGTGATTCTTCAATCCATCTGAACCTGAAGGTTGAAACAGAAGCTAAAAGGACGTGAACCCGCGTCACGTACCTCTGAAACTTTGCACCAGAAAGAAGGCTCTTGCATAAATCAACATGTCTATTAATTATTTTAGGTATATTGGTAAAAACGCTGCTTTGTCTGTTCACAATCCAACAGTGACTGCTAACTGCTGCATGAGTTATTAGAGGATTTGAATTTAGAGGCACCTTTGGGTCAGCCACATTGTTACCTGTTTTAGTATAGCTGCATAGCGGGTTAAAGGGAATCAAAGCTATTCCTACAAATTTGTGTTGGGAGAGTTCCAAATGCCTGATTTTTGAATCTAAAGTTAGGGTGTACGTAGTGAGAGAAAGAAAGAAAAATGAGAGAATTAAAAATATAATAAGAAAAAGAAGTAGAACTTACAATTTTATATAAAGTCACTAAATTCCAAAAATCCTCAAAATCAGGTAATCCATTTACAGGAGTTTTTTTTTCTAACCATACCGGCTGAAAGTGTTCCCCTTTGCCATAGGGAGAGTGGTCAAAGCGGGCTATCAATTTGCATAAATAGATTTCTTGCAAACTTTTCACGTGTTACTTTATAAGTCACTTGACAGCAAAATGGATTTACTTAAATTTGTGGACAACTCAATTATTCACAAATTTCTTACATGTTTGTACAACAATCATTTTTCTTTGATTACCAATATTAACACTTTGAATAAACTCTTAATGGAAGGACAAATATGTTTTTCTAACACAGAAATGAAATGACTAGTTTTTAATTATTTAGATCCTAAACTTTAGAATTATAGTTCAATTTTTCACTTACTTAGGGTTCCAGCCATTTAATTCTTGATTACTAATAGTAAACAATGCCAAATGCCTTGAAAGTTTGGAACATAGTATATTAGTTTGCAGTACTGTGATGGGAAAGTGGTTGCCTTTGCTACTACGCTTAAATGACTGCTGTCCTTCATTGTCTAGGCAAGAATAACAGGGGAGAAGCAGGAGGAGCAAGAAGACTGTTGGAATCAAATCAGCTAGAACCTCAACCTCTTAAACTATCTCTGTACCTCAAAAATGTGCCAAGTTCCCGTCATATTACCATTCTTGCACGTGTAGCAGTAGGGGTCACCAACCCCTACAAAGCTCCTCCTTCCCCTTCTTGATTGCGTCTTTCAATTTTGTCCATATAGTCTCTGATATTGATAACATACTTGTCAAGCAGCTAGGCGTAGAAAGGCAGCCATAGCATTAGTATTCTACCACTATTATCACCATCATGAAGAACTCTTGTCCTCTGTTCTTCCTCTGCTTCACAATGCCCATTGTTGTATTTTTCCATGTAGGAATACATTCAGGTATAGAAAAAAACTTGTCGACTTCTCTCTCATTTAAATGCTTCCCCTGAGCTTTTGTTTATCTGATAGTGTTGGCAGGTTCTTCAACCCAGATTCTGCATCCTTTCAACGACGACACCAAGGAGTCCAAAGCAATGTCAGTGAAAGCACAACCTTCACACTTTGCCTCTAGAAAATTTCCCCTACATGGTATACACGCACTTCGCTGTTTGCAAACTATCTAATATGTCTCAAACGAATTTTTTTCTTCTTTATTTTCTTTTGATTGTGCTTTTGATCAGCAGGAGCTTGCACAGTCAGAGACATTAGCATCTCTCAGAGCAGAGCTTCAACATCTGGGATCCCGCAATTCATAGTGCAAATTGTCAACACCTGTGTATCTGGGTGTGCTCCATATGACATCCATCTCCAATGTGGCTGGTTTGCTTCCGCAAGAATAATCAACCCCAGATTCTTCAAGAGGCTCTCCTATGATGATTGCTTGGTGAATGGAGGGCACCGTTTAGCCACTAATCAGATCATCAGGTTCACCTATTCCAATTCCTTCATGTATCCACTTGCTTTCAAGTCTGCCAAATTTTGCTAAATCCCCCCTCTCCCCCACCCCCCCCCCCCCCCTCCCAACCCAATGAGTAAAAAAAAAATGCAAAGCCAAAGTAGAACTCTTCGGCAACCTTGTTTATAGACCAGTAAATTTGAACTGGGCTGGCTCTAGCTATGTCTCATTTTGATAAAATTAATGTACAAAGATCTTGCGCAGACCGCACTTCTTTATTTTAGTGGATTCCTTTTAACCAAAACAGATAAGAAAATTTCCAATATTACTATAGTCTTTCTCAACTCTGAATACTGGAAATAGAATTTCGTTGCAATGGGAATTTTAGACTTTCAAAGTCAAAAGTTTCTGTGACTGTAGCTGCGTGATGCAGGGAAAGCCTGAAGCTCTACTTGTTTTGCAACCGTGTGACAGCTTTCTCTTCTCTCCTTTTCTGGTCTTGAAAAAGCAGGGCTTTGTATTGTTAGAGCAATACTCAGAGAGCGAATACGAGGGGAAAATGACAAGACCTTGAAAGCAAATTTGTTGCATCTTTTTCTAACTCAATTTTACTCTGAATTGGGAGAGGTGGTTGCATGTCAGCATGGGCTTATAGCTCTAGAAACGAGCTTGACGAAGCAAACAGCTTTTGTAAAGCATCATTGGGTTTATTTCATTCAGTACACTTGTCAATTTTAGTGTTTAGAGTATGTGTTTGGGGCCGCACCTTGAATTTGGTTAAAAGAAAGAATGCAGGAAAATGCCAGGGTGTGAAATTGGTCTCTAATTTTTCTCAACATATGAAAAACAGAAAGAAACTGGCCCTTTTACACGATGTTCTTTAAATCTGCAATGGAATATGTAAAAACTGACCTTTTATTCTTTATATGAGAAGCAATGGGAGCTCTTGAAGAAACATTCAAATTGCTATGGAATCTTCAAAGCAATAGGGATATGGGGGAGCAAAGAAATATAAATGCATGAGTGAGAAGCGAGAGAGAGAGAGAGAGAGAGAGAGAGAGAAACAAACAAACAAAGAAACCCACATAAGCCCACACAATGGCATCATTTTGAAGAAAATAAATAAATGCCAAGCAAAATCTTTTAGTTTTCTGCCTTGCTTATAATACATTGCTGCATGCATCTCCTAGAAAGGAATGGAACATATCCCGAAAAGGGGAGAGGAAGGGGGAAGGGCTCCTATATAAATTAATCTCCAAAAATGGCACTAATGGACCTTATCTTCCTCTTGGGTTCACAGTTAGTGAAAAAGCTGCACTTGAACTTGAGTCATCAAGCTCGCTGCCAGTGCTCCCTTCGTCAATGTTCAAAACGGCATTATGCATAGCATAAGCGTCATTCGCCTTCTCTTCCGCTGCATGTTGCCCTCCACTGGGATTCTCTTGCAATTGAAGTGCAAACTCAAGGTTCCATAGCACATCACCCATTGAAGGGCGTTCAAGGCCATGGTCAGCTATACACTTCTGAGCTGTGTCAGCAAACTTCCTCAAACATTCAGGGTTAATTTTGCCTTTAAGATGAGGATTAATAATATGCTCAAGGGTGCCCTGCCTTTGGCTCAGTAACGCCCAATCTGCGAGGCTGGCTTGTTCTTTTGGCAGGCCAGGATCAAGTGCTGGCCTTGCACAAAACACTTCAAAAAGGACTACCCCAAAAGAGTAAACATCGGATTTTTCTGTTAATTGTTGCCTACGAAAGTACTCAGGATCTAAACAGCGAAAGCTGCCTTTCACCAATGTGCTCACGTGGGTTTGGTTCAGACTAGGACCAGTCTTTGATAACCCAAAATCAGAAACTTTTGCTACCCAATTCTCATCCAAAAGAATATTTGTAGTTTTCACATCCCTGTAAATGATGGTGTTCTTGGCACCAGTGTGAAGATAGTGAAACCCCTTTGCCGCTCCAATACAAATTTCCAGCCTGTGTCTCCATGATAAAGCTAGCTTGTTGCTCTTGTAAAGGTGCTCTCTGAGAGTTCCATTGGCCATGTAATCATATACCAGGATCATTTCACACCTTCTTCACAAAACCCAATCAGAGAGACTAAATACCGGTGCCTTAGTTTTGAAAGCATGTCAATTTCAGTTTGGAATTCATTGATTCCTTGCTCTGAAGATGGGTTTGCTCTTTTTATAGCCACGTTGGTCCCTCCATCTATGACACCTTTATAAACCTTCCCAAATCCACCAACACCAATGACTTGTGACTCGTTGAAATTCTTGGTAGGATGTCTAATCTCAGGTAATGAAAACTGCCGGCATAAGCCCTGTGTTAGAGTTGAAATACTGCCGCCGGTACTCTTGCCATAAATAGTTGATTTGCCTGTTGATGTGTGAGAATTGCCATAGACAGGCAACCAACTACCACCTACATAGTCCTTCCCATCAGCATTTCTTTTCTTTGTCCGATAGACAACAAGGCATATAGCAGCAACAATAGCTAATCCAGCAGCCCCTCCTGGAAGCCCTCCTATTACTGGACCACGACTGGGTTTTGAGGGACTAAAACCCTTGGTTGTCTGTCCTTCAGCATCAACAAGCAACTGTGATGGTGTAGGATTAGGCCCTGCTAAGTTTCCATTGTTGTCACTGATCTTAAATATCTCCAGTCCATTTAGAGTTGCATCATAGTATTCTGGCTTCGTTGACACGAAGGGTGTAATTCCACCCACAATTCTTCATCACCAGGTCCATCCATGACATAAGTTGCGAAATCTTTGTAAACTGGAATACCTTTCGATCTCGTCCACCCAATAATATCAGCACCAGCTTGAGCAGTTTGATTGTTAACAAAAATATCAAACGCTCTCTGGTTAATTTTGGTTAGATATAATTCACAGAAATGGGACCTCACAAGATAGGTAAAATTTGCATCAACCTGAAATATCCAGGTGAGGTTATAGTTCTGATTGACAGTGGAATTTGGACCCATTGATCTTGCAGTGCTGTAAACATCTGAAGGGGCAATGTACTCTGGCATATCAGGAGGGTATTGAATTTTTAAATTCTTATCTGCTCCATAGGTGACCCCAATTGCTGCTCCATACAAATAGGGGGAATCATCGTACCATGTCCTGCTAAGACCAGAGTCATTGTTGGGTGCAATGTGCTGTCCACCAAAGTTTAGCCGAAACATCGTCTGCAACGAGTTACTGCCAACATCAACAGATTGGTCAGTGGATACTAATGTTGCAGGCTGGAACATATCCGGCATAGGAATGATCTCAATGCCATTGATGAAAGCATATGATCCACCATGTTGCGAAGAGGGTATGAATGTAACGTTCAATTTACCAGATTGGATAGGTACCAGAGAAAATTCTCTAATTAAATAGGCCTGTGTCAGAGCTTTTGCTGTAATGGAGGCACTGAAATTGTTGAGGAGAGTGAACCCATTTGCGACAACAGCGAAATAAGCATCAGTGAGATTGAAAGCGTTGTAAGTGGATGGGTAGAAATGGAGTCGAACCCAGAGACGCTGCTTTGGTGAAACAGGGAATTGGTACGAGGATGGGCATGTGAAAATTCTTGCAGACATGTAAGGTATTAGAGAAGGCAGAGAAGGGTCTTGGTGTCGCGCTGTTGAATTTATTGTGTTGGCGGAAGACGTTAGAAATTTAGAATCTGACACCCATTTTCGTCCATTAGAATCAGTGCCACCATCGGAAGAGCCGCAAGAAATGATGAAAGATTCAGAATTTGATGCAGATTTAGCAGTAGCTCTAGAGACGAGCGATACAACAATGAGAAAAACTAAGATATGGACAATGGATCCCATGGCTCAAGAAGGCTTTTATTTATTTATTTATTTTGGTACAACCAAGAAGGCTCTTATTTGATGAAACATACAAAAGCAGAAACATGCAAGAGAAAGTATATGGTACAAGAACAAAGAATGAAAAGAGAAGAGATGTTTACCTGTAAATTTACAGAGTGAGATGCCTGCGGGGTTAAACTACAAGATTTAATTCAATAGCAAAATGCCAAAATTCACAATAATATACCAGAAATTTGTCAGTAGAGGTTCAGAAAGATTACACGAGAAAGAACGCATTTTTTTTTTCTGGGGTGTGAAGGCTTCGGTTCAAATGAGCGTTAGATAGGAGTTCCTTCTACAACAACGGTTAGACAAGGAAAGAAGACGTTAGATACTTCAAGCATTAACTACAATGTCAAAGATGGCACTATTGCCGGTATTTCTCAAGTTTCATATCTCTTTCTTTTTGGTGCGGCTCAATTTTGGAATTTTTAGCTATTATTTTTGTTTTCAAATCAGATCTAGAAAATCATCTCACGAACAGTATGTTCAACTTTTGGTATCCTTATATAAAAATCTAATTTTAGATCTCAGTAAATATAGGTTATAATCATAAGCTTTTGAGATCAAACCTACGAGCGCAAACCCACCATAAGTTGTATCTTCTTTTTTCTTTGGCTCATCGTCTATTGTGCCTTTTCAACAGAACCTTAATCTGGTGTAACTTTTATAAGCTTATTATAGAGAGTCTTCTGCAAAAGCATTGCATTATTTGGAGCATCTAAGGTGCAGGTCCATAATTGTAACAAGCAAAAATCACAGCAACATTTTTTTAATGGAAGAATAAGAAGAATAATGAACAGGAACAAGAAAACAGAAGGAGCAGAATTAAGGGGGCTGTTTGTTTACTGTTTTGAAGAACTATTTTTTGTTTCCAAAAATTAGAAAACAACAAAATTTGCTTGGCAGGGAGGTCTTCTGAGCTTTAGTTTTTAAGAACTTTAATAAATCCTTGTTTTTAAAACTAAAAATTCCGAATAATCCAGATTTGTTTCTATCTTCGAAATGTTGTTTTCACGGTGGCACATTAGTAAATAATTAGATCCTCCCAAAATTTTAACCAACACTTTACCATATCATTTCTGACTCTTTCCTTCTCCATCAACATCTTGCAAGAAAGAAAATAATAAAGCATCTAACTTAATTTCCAACAAATTTTTTGTCTTTTTGTTCTTAAAATTATTTCTGAAATGTTCCACCCAAACAGATTTTATTTGTGCTTTATTTTAAAAATTATTTCTACTCTTATTTTATAAAATGATTCTAGAAAAAAAAATAAAAACACTTTCAAATAGGTCCAAAGAATGAAAGAAGTACTGAAGCAGGGACGGGGGCGGGGCTTGAGGATCGATCTGTTTTAATAGCAACCCATGTTGAAGTGAAGTCCAATAGGTTAGACATATTTTGACACGAGGACACCAACTTCACACACAAATCAAAGAAAAAAGTAAATAGAATATTCAATGGGCCTGTAACGATCAAGGTAAAGACAAGCGAGCCGACTTGAAATTTTGGCAATATAACCCCAAAGAAGAACTTTCGGATTTCTATATTTTCGTATCTCAGAGAGGGTTGTCTGGCACCCTTAGATATTCTTACCTACCCACCCGTGTCGGTTTCGGGTACAGGTCGGTGGTTAATTCATGTTTTATGCAACCATAGGTTAATTCATGTTTTTAACATTATTTTAAGTGTCAATTTCTTGTACTTAAAACGGGCACTTGAAGTATCATACCTCAGGGATTACTATGCTTGCATTAATTTGGATTACTAAGTTAGAAATTGTCATTCTAAACGACGATTTTCAGACTAAAACCGTCATTTTAAACAGATACCAACACAAAGTGCACGTTTATTACTATGTATGCCGTCTGGGCCTTCTGTGTTTTTTCCCTTCCTATTGAGCGTAACTTGCAAACTTTGCTTCAACAGTTGAGGATCTTTATCTGTACTACGTCTTCCAGAACCACCTGACCAAACTGAAACTTCTGAGTGGGGGGCCAGATCATACCGCTTTCGTACACCTCATATAATAATATAAGACTCAATAACGAATATCACATGGCCTAATTTTGATTGGTGTTGACTGCAATGATTATGCTGTTGGTGCCGCGGAAATATAGTAAATCAAATAAATCTTAATATATACGTAATATTTTAAATTTAAATTTTAAAAGAAAAAATTTCTCAAAAGCAATAAATGAACACTGGTGTACCCTTAATTTGATATTTACTATCATCTTCCATTTGACATCTAATGCATATTTCATGTAAAGCATACAATTTTGAGAAAACATATTCCTATTGCTAATACTACATGCTCATCAATTTTAAAATAAATTATCAAATATATTGAAATTAAGCCTTCTTCAATGGTTGGACTTGGGTTATTAATTCCTCTTCTCCTAAGTTCAATTCCTTTCTCTATTTAATGTATCAAAAAAATTAATAGATATATTAAATTTTATAATTTAATTTATAGATTTAATAAATTTAATAATATAAATTCTTAATTAAATATTTAATAAAATTCATCACTTATAGTATCACTCTATCAAAGTTTCAAACCTAAAACCTTTGAGATCTGTTCTCTCTAGTTCTGGTATTGCTAAAGTAATGCAATCTGTAGTATTTGGATCTTCTTTTCACGTCTTTCTATCAATGTGAGGGTATTGATTGTTTGAATTGAACTTTTAATGATAATTTCAACAAAAAAGACTTAACTCTTGTATAAATATATATATATATATATATATATATGTCATGATGCAGAAAACTTAAAAATGGAATATGTGGTTTCCAATTTTAGACCTTGCACATCAGTTTTGACCAGTCCCGAGCGGAAGTTGTCAGCTTATGAAGAAGGTGAAGAGAAGCTTTCATTCATGTGAACGAAGACCAACTAGCACATGGATGCTGCAACTGCCCTTTGACGTATTTCTTATTTACCACAAAAAAGTAAACGTTTTTCTTTTACTTTTCCACATTTAATGATCAATCGAATGATACAACAAACATTGGAACCAATGATGTCCTCCTGTCTGAAGATTTGTATTATAAGAATGATAAATGCACATAATTGAAAATAGTACAGCTGTCTTATTTTCTCATTTATAAATTTTCTCTCACCTATTTTTATATAAAAACAATATATTGTTAGTGTACTCAATTTTTAATTGCATGTATCCCTACTCTTTGTATTACGTGTGACTTAAGCAGCCGACCAGGGACCAAAGGAAGCAGTCCCGTTCTACAATTTTAGGGCGAGGGAAAGAGGATGGAAACCACGGTTTACGTTTTGTTTGACTTGGAGGTTTCTTAGTATTTGCCTTCGGTGTATAAATATATACAATAGTTTAGCGGCTGAAATTTGGTTCTCCAAAAACGGACAAAGCTGTTGAAGCAGAATTGGAAGTGTTACTCACAAAGTTAATGGGGATTCTGGAGGAAGCTCGAAAGCGTAGAACCGCCACCTGAATTCTAAGTACAAAACTCAAGGATTTGGGTGCATTGGTGGACGAGATCAAACGCTGCAACGAGGGATTAAATCGCCTCTGAAGAAATTGAGAGTATTACCAAAGAGAAGGAAGCCGGGGAACGGACCTATGGGGTTGGTTGCTATCTTTGGCTTTTAACAGTCTGCCACTGTTTCACTCCACCATTGTAGTTATTCTTCAACCTGCTGGTGGAACAAATGCTCACACAATTGATGGGTTGAACAAATTCTCAAAGGTTGGCCATTCATGCCCAATTATTTACATGTTTATTCCCCTGCTTCCTTCTCTTTGATAATCCTCTCAATTTCTTCAGTTTTAAGCCCTCGTTATAGCGTTTGAACTCGGCCATCAGTGCACCCAAATTCTTGAGCGTGCAGCGTGGTACTCAGGATTCGGGTGGTGGTTCTACGCTTTTGAGCTTTCTCCAGAACCCCCAAACCTTTTCAGCAACTCTTCCAATTCTGCTTCAAGAACTTGTCCAGCCTCTCCCATAATTCACCTCTGTCTCTTTTTCATGTATCCCGGTCCTCTATCTTTGGAAAAAGTGAGATTTATAGTAATTTCTATCTTCGACCTCCTTATCCGTAGCTAGAGTCACCCATGATGTAATTCCATAATTTTGTTCAAATTTTTGGAAGAGATTTGAGATCCATGCAATCCCAACATGTTGGAGCTGCTCATATTGAGGATCATCCACAGCAACCCTTGGTGGCTGCCCTTGCTTTGGTTGGACCCGTTAAATGTCAGAGATTTATGACTGTCACAGAATCGTCAGCACAGCAGCAGTGAAATCTTCGTAAATTAGTAAAAAGCGAATGCGGAGGAAGTATTAACATTGTAGACAAAGGATGAGAATGAACAATTTATTGCTGGGAATGTTCCTTTAAATTTGTGACAAAAAAGTAGCTTTTCAGTCACAAAAATCTACAATTGACAAAGGAATAGGATGAGTCTAATATTTCCATACATGATCTAGGATTTCTGCATGTTTCTTTTGATTTAATCATTCATCAATAAAAGAAAGAGAATCACTTAATTTTGTTAAATAAAATCAAGCTTGGAAAGAATTCCACATCTTTTGCTGATGATTGATGACTTATTATGGTACTCAGTTGAGGGCAATCTTCAACTGTAAGCTCCTCTAAGTTGGAAAGATTGTCAAGAAAACTCAAGAGTGAAGATGGTGGTCAGTTTGGGGCAGGTGTGCAGTTCTGAGTACCTCAAATCACGGAAAAAGAAACAATTTGGAGGAGCCGCCACTTCCCAAATGTTTCTTAGATTCTTCGTGTAGAATACCCTCAAAGATTCCAAATTAGAAAGTGGGTGTTGGCTTGAGTACTGTCTTCCATCAAATATCATTTGTATCTCCCCATACCCTGTCAATATGCAAGTAAGTAAGATTTGAAGGAATTATAATTGAACAAGGATTCTGCAGGCTGCTCTTACCTCGACCAATATGACCAGGATATTTATCATAGAAGAGTTTCAATGTGGCAAGTTTGGTCAACTTTCGAATCTTCTCGAGCAGATGTGTAATTTCAGTCCCATGAAGATCAATGGTGTTTAGATTCTCAAGTTGCCCAATTTCTTGCTGCAGTTTGGGGAAGAGCTCACAACCAACTAGATAAAATCTTTGAAGTTTCGTCAACTCTCAGAAAGAACTATAGTGTGGGATAAATCTAGTTCTTCACGCATAGGTATGTGATTGAAAAATATGGGTGGAATTTCAGTCAAATCAGGGTTCCCCTGCGACCATAGCCCATCCTTTATCAAGAGATGATTTGCCACCCCATCCCTTATTTTTGGGACAAAAAAACAGCGTTTCAATGCTTTTCGGTAAAACTTAAACCTTCCATGATTATGTTTGCGAATGTTCTGACTGTGACTTTGCCCATCCCAGTTAAATTATATCTATGGCTCGTGTGACTGTGGCGCAACTTGTCTAGTGCCAGTTGCCAAAAGTTCAACGTATTCAACGTTTTCCAACGACTTCGCCAAGTCCAATGGAAAGAATGTAGCAACGTCTCTCACTAGATGCAATGCAGTTGAATGGATGGTCGTAGAAGAAATCTTCCGAAAGCTCCCAGAACAACGAATGATTCTCCATTCTGATTTCCAAATCAATTACCGTTGTTAATTCCTTATCTTCCTGTGCTGATGATTCAAATTCAGTGGTTATCATTTATCAATACCAAAAGACCTTCTAGTTTTGACTAGGATAAACCTACCTTCTGCGGTTCAACTTTCCCTTATTATCTCCATCCACCAGAAGCACCAGATACTTTTGTCCTTGTCATTTCTTCTTCGATACTCCTTGTAAGCAAAGTGCTGTTTTCTTCTGACCCTTCTCCTGTTGTTGTCCTAATCTTCAACTGTTCAGCAACCTGTTGTCAAACATCACCTCTTCGTCCTTCTCGTCCTTTGAGGCGTCAATCCGGAGGACCTTCACAAATGTTTGATCATTTTAAGGTTATTATCTGTTAGGAATGTTGGATTGGTGGTCCAGGAGAACAGAACGATTGTGAGGCCCAATACATAAAAGAGGCCCACAACAACCAAGGGCAACAGAAGACAACTTTGCAAGGATTGCATAGGTCAGGAGAATAGATAAGTCTGGAGTGGAATTATTTGAGCTAAATTGAGTTTTTATTTTTTATTTTTCTGCTAGAATATTGTAGCTGAATATATAAGGCCAGTAGCAGTCCGTTAGGAGTATTGAAGAATTTTGTAGTGGAACATGATCACTATGTTTGGTTTTGGTTTGAGGGAAATGGAGGAGAAGATAAGGGAATTTTAATCAAAATTTTTTATTTTATTTAATTTTTTAGAGAAGAGAAAAGGGAGAATTTAAAATTTAAAATTTATTTTTTTTATTTTGCCTCTTTTTTCAAATTAGAAAATTTTGAATAGAAACAAGATTTAATAAATTTTTGAATTATGCTGATCAAATTATTTTTAATTATTTTTTTAATTTTAAAAATATATATTTTTATAATTTAATAATTATTTTTAAAAAAATATATAATAATAAATTATTTTTTAATTTAAAATTTTTTACCTTCCTAATTAAACAAGGAAAAAATTATTTTTCTCCTCTACATTTTACTAAATCAACAAAAAAATATTATTTCCTTTTTTCTCCTCTCTTCCCTCTCTCATTAAAATCCCTTTCCTTCATTCCTCTAATTTAAATTTAAACCAAACATAGAATAAAAAATGTAAGTGCGCACTCGAAATCCCATTCTTTCTGTAACATTATCCCTGTCTGCCATCATTTCTTCAATTTTCTTGACATGGTGAATATAATTGCCGGCGTGATGATTTACTGAAAGTAACGCTTGAAAAAGTTGCCCAGCCGCAGAGTGTCGATGGGCTTACGTTCTCTATATTTTTTTATCTTTTTTATATATTATTTATATTTTAATTTTAAAAAAATAAAAAATATTGATAAACATATATTTATCAATATATACATAGAATTACCCCAACCGCAAGATCAGCTCCGAAAATCGAGAACGTCTTCTGTTGTCAAATCCCCTGCATCCGTTGATTGAAGCACTTGTTTCCGTTCACTACTGGTGATGGCAGAAGCAATCAGCCCTAGGGCAGTTGGTTTTGCATTTCCGATGAAAATAGTGCAGTAAGCATGCGTTTACTTTTGATTAATTTTAGTTTTTATTTTTAATAAAAATAAAAATAACAGTAAAAATATGTTTGATTTAAAAAATAAAAATATTTTTATTTAAAACATTTTTAAAATAAAATAAATTTTAAAAATAATAAAAAGACATTTTTATTATTTTGTATATAAAATTTTAAAAATTAAAAATATAAATTAAAAATAAGATAATAATTTTAAAATTACCACATAAATTCTAAATTTTAAAATTTTAAATGTTAAATCTTAAATCTTAAATTTTAAACTTCAAAATCCTAAATTTTAAACTAAAACTCAAAAACTTTAAATTTTAAATTCTAAAATTTTAAATTTTAAATCTAAAATCCTATATTTTAAATTCTAAATCCTTAAAATTCAAAACCCTAAACCATAAAGTTAAAATTATAAACAATAGAACTCTATAATCCTAAAAGCCTAAATCTTAAATCTTAAATTGTAAAACTCTAAATTCTTAAACCTCAAAACCCTAAATCCTAAAATCCTAAACTCAAAACTTTCAAAATTTAAACTCTAAACCTCAAAATCCTAAATCCTAAATCTCAAACCCCAAAACTCTCAATTCCTAACCCCAAAATCTCAAATCTTAAATATTAAAACCCAAACTCTAAACCTTCAACCCAAACTTTAAACCCAAAAACCTAAATCCTAAACTTTAAATCAAATATAGTTTCATTATTTTCATATTTTTAAAATAAAATTTAACTAATACAAATTAAATATATTTTCATTTTCAAAAGAAAATTATTTTCAATAAACCAAATTCAAATAAAAATAAAAATATTTTTTCAAACCAAACAAACCCACCATCTTCTACTTTACTTGTGCAGGCATGCAAGCCTTTTACACGTTGTAAGAAATTTGACATTATTAAAAAATGAACATTTTAATAAAAATTAAAAATGTGTTGATAATATATTTTATTAATGAAAAATAATATTCTCAAAAATTTATTGACAAATTTTTGTTGATAAAATTAAAAACATTCATTAGAATAAAAAAAGAAAATTATTTCAATTTTTTTATTAAAAGATGAAAAAATATTTTAAAAAATTAAACAAATTTAAAAGCTCTAATTGAATTTTTTTTTTTACAATTTTTCTAAACCCATGGATCTAGGTCAGAACATAACAATCAATCATAATAATATAATGTCACATACATTAATTGAGATAAAATTAACTAGACAAAAAATTAAAATTTAATCATAACAATATTAAGTTGCTTATCCCAATGCTACATAAAATTTAAAATAAATTATAAGAAAAAATGGTATTAATCTTGAAAAACTGAAAAACAGAATGAAAAAAATAAATAATTGATCAAACACCTCTCACAATAAATAAAAATAAAATAAAAAATAAAATGCCAATAAAACAAGACATAAACTAAATAAAAATTGACATCAAACCTCAAAAAGTAATAAAAGAGTAGTAAGGAGGCAAAAATGATTAAAGTTTAACTAGAATATTGTTAGAAAGCAGCCTAAAAGTGAGAGTGTCAGCAGAAAAGAAGACAAAAAAGAGAAGTGGAGAAGAGAATAGAAAAGAGGAGAAGAAAAGAGTGGTAATGGAAGGCATCTCGCGGTCATGTAAGGATTTTATCGGCGAATAGAAATTTGTCAATAAAATAAATGAAACAATGTTGTTATTTTTTTTTAAAATTTTTTTTATTGTTATCAACAAATATTTTTGTTGCTAATAATAAAAAATTTTAATAAAAATTAAATTTTATCACCTAAACAATAAAATTATTTAAAAAAATTCCTAACCAACATTGTCCATCGGTAATCAACTTTTTTTTATTAAAAAAAGAAATTACTGAATTGATTCTATCGATAAAAGTTCTTAATTTTATCGACAAATTTCGGTGTCCATTAATGAATCTAACATACGTTGCTCAACGCCTTTTTACCCAAAGCATTCCATCGGATTTCCAGACAAATATTGAAAACGATGTTTCTGAATTTGAATCCAGCGGTTTGGAGTAGTTGGCTTTGAATTCTAACATATCAAAAATCCATTTGTTCAATGCCTTAGCTTCTGATCTTCCAACCCCCGATAGAATATGACAACAGCTCATCTTCCAGATTCTGTTTACTCTTTCAACTCTTTTATTTCTAATGGAAATCCCCCCTTGTTACTCGCGTCTGAACTCGTCATCTTGCTTACGTCTATCCTCCTCAAACGATGGTGTAATTCAAAACCCTCAAACAAGTCTAAACTGAACAGGAGAAAAAAGAAGAAGAAAAGACAGAAACAATTATTAAGAAACCAACTATATTTTCAAAGGTTACCGTTTATACCAATTAATGGATCATATATGACATTATCTTATATGAAACTGAAGAGTGGGAAATTTATTCTTTCCCATTTTTAGCAACATACCCAGAAAAGAAGATTAAGTGTATTGGCTTAGAACGTAGATGTACAGAACAGTTACTACCAAAAAATAAACAAAAGAAAATCAGAAAACTGCAAAATGAGCAATACTGCAAACAAATTGTATTAAAATCAATATTTGCTCTCCTAAGTATATGATCTGATCTATAGAGAAGTGAGAAACTTCTACCTCTGGATACTGTTGGAATTTCATCTGCAGTTGAGTTGCAGAATCTTCCTTTGGTACACGTCGTTTCACTTTACAGAAAGCTCATAAATAACATGCTTTATCGTCCAAACGTGCAACAAAGAGATCCAGAAAACCTCTATCAAAATCTAAGGAAATAAAGCACATCTTTGATAGCTCTGCATGGTTATCATATATTAAAGAGAACAACAAAATTGGAAAAGATAATGCATACATTTAAATTCGGTATCATACACTTAATATTTTGCTTGCACGACGATTCATATATTTGTCAGAGACGTTGCACAAGACTATTTCAAAGGTTTCAACTTGTGGCTTTTGTTTTTATTTTATTTTTTTTAAAATTTGTTTAAGCTACACAATTTTAAAATGGAATATATATGGTTTTCGATTTTAGACCTTGCACATCAGTTTGTTTGACCTGTCCCAAGCTGAAGTTGCCTGCTTACGAAGTAAGTGAAGAGAATATTTTATAATTCATGTCAACGTAGAACAATTGGCTGTGGATGCTGTAACTGCTGTTTGACATATTTCTTATTTACCACAAAATAAAATAAAATAATTTTCTTTTACTTTTTCACATGTAATGAATGTTGATAGGAATACACAAGAATGCAGTATAATCCATGTACAAATTAAAATAGAGGTTACATTTTGCTCCACCTCTCTTTTTATTTGTACAAGAAGTTACTGTGTTTTTGTGTTCCTATATAATTTTTCTGTCTAATAATCGATCAAATGATAAAATAAATTTTTTTTAATGAATTGTAGTACGTGAGACAAAAGCAGTTACTATAGACTATAATATTATAAACATTTTATTTTTATTTAGATATTTAAATAAAAATATCATAAAATTTATGTATAATTTAAAGTAAAATTTATGTATAATCTTAAAAGCCTAAACCCTAAATCTTCAATCCCAAATCTTAAATTATAAAGCCCTAAACTCTTAAACCTTAAAACCATAAATTTTAAAATCCTAAACTCAAAACTCTTAAAATTTAAACTTTAAGTCTTAAAACTCAAAATCTTAAGTCTTAAAACTCAAAATCTTAAATCTCAAACCCCAAAACCCTCAATTCTCAACCCCAAAATTCTAAACCTTAAATTTTAAATCTTAAAACCTAAACCCTAAACTCTCAGCCCAAATTTTAAACCCAAAAACCTAAATATTAAATCTTAAACCAAATATATGTTCATTATTTTCATCTTTTTAAAATAGAATTTAATTAATACAAATTAAATATATTTTCATTTTTTTAAAAAAATTATTTTCAATAAAAGCAAATCCAAATAAAAATAAAAATATTTTTTCAAACCAAACATAACCCACCATCTTCTACTTTACTTGTGCAGGCATGCAAGCCTTTTACACGTTATAAAAAATTTGACATTATTAAAAAATAAACATTTTAATAAAAATTAAAAATGTGTTGATAATATATTTTATTAATAAAAAATAATATTCTCAAAAATTTATTGACAAATTTTTGTTGATAAAATTAAAAATGTTCATTAGAATAAAAAAAGAGAAAATTATTTCAATTTTTTATTAAAAGATGAAAAAATATTTTAAAAAATTAAACAAATTTAAAAACTCTAATTGATTTTTTTTTTTACAATTTTTCTAAACCCATGGATCTAGGTCAGAACATAACAATCAATCATAATAATATAATGTCACATACATTAATTGAGATAAAATTAACTAGACAAAAAAATTAAAATTTAATCATAACAATATTAAGTTATCTATCCCAATGCTACATATCTAAAATTTAAAATAAATTATTAAAAGAAATGGTATTAACCTTGATAAAAACTAAAAAACAGAATGAAAAAAATAAATAATTGGTCAAACACTTCTCACAATAAATAAAAATAAAATAAAAAATAAAATGCCAATAAGAATAGTAAAACAAGACATAAACTAAATAAAAATTGACATCAAACCTCAAAAAGTAATAAAAGAGTAGCAAAGAGGCGAAAATGACTAAAGTTTAACTAGAATATTGTTAGAAAGTAGCCTAAAAGTGAGAGTGTCAGCAGAAAAGAAGACGAAAAAGAGAAGCGGAGAAGAGAATAGAAAAGAGGAGAAGAAAAGAGTGGTAATAGAAGGCATCTCGCGGTAATATAAGGATTTTATCGGCGAATAGAAATTTGTCAATAAAATAAATGAAACAATGTTGTTATTTTTTTTAAAATTTTTTTTATTGTTATCAACAAATATTTTTGTTACTAATAATAAAAAATTTTAATAAAAATTAAATTTTATCACCTAAACAATAAAATTATTTAAAAAAAATTCCTAACCAACATTGTCCATCGGTAATCAACTTTTTTTTATTAAAAAAAGGAATTACTGAATTGATTCTATCGATAAAAGTTCTTAATTTTATCGACAAATTTCGGTATCCATTAATGAATCTAACATACGTTGCTCAACGCCTTTTTACCCAAAGTATTCCATTGGATTTCCGGACAAATATTGAAAATGATGTTTCTGAATTTGAATCCAGCGGTTTGGAGTAGTTGGCTTTGAACTCTAACATATCAAAAATCCATTTGTTCAATGCCTTAGCTTCTGATCTTCCAACCCCCGATAGAATATGACAACAGCTCATCTTCCAGATACTGTTTACTCTTTCAACTCTTTTATTTCTAATGGAAGTCCCCCCTTGTTACTTGCGTCTGAACTCGTCATCTTGCTTACGCCTATCCTCCTCAAACGATGGTGTAATTCAAAACCCTCAAACAAGTCTAAACTGAACAGGAAAAAAAAGAAGAAGAAAAGATAGAAGCAATTATTGAGAAACCAACTATATTTTCAAAGATTACCGTTTATACCAATTAATGGATCATATATGACATTATCTTTTATGAAACGGAAAAGTGGGAAATTTATTCTTTCCCATTTTTAGTAACATACCCAGAAAAGAAGATTAAGTGTATTGGCTTAGAACGTAGATGTACAGAACAGTTACTACCAAAAAATAAACAAAAGGAAATAAAAAAACTGCAAAATGAACAATACTGCAAACAAATTGAATTAAAATCAATATTTGCTCTCCTAAGTATATGATCTGATCTATGGAGAAGTGAGAAACTACTACCTCTGGATACTGTTGGAATTTCATCTGCAGTTGAGTTGCAGAATCTTCCTCTGTTACATGTCGTTTCACTTTACAGAAAGCTTATAAATAACATGCTTTAACGTCCAAACGTGCCACAAAGAGATCCAGAAAACTTCTATCAAAATCTAAGGAAATAAAGCACATCTTTGATAGCTCTGCATGGTTATCATAAATTAAAGAGAACAACAAATTTGGAAAAGATGGTGCATACATTTAAATTCGGTATCATACATTTAATATTTTGGCTGCACGACGATTCATATATTTGTACTCTTTCAAAGGTTTTCAACTTTTAGACCTTGCACATCGGTTTGTTTGACCAGTCCCAAGCTGAAGTTGTCTACTTACGAAGTAAGTGAAGAGAATCTTTTATAATCCATGCCAACGTAGATCAATTGGCTGATAGATGTTGTAACTGCTGTTTGACATATTTCTTATTTACCACAAAATAAAATAAAATAATTTTCTTTTACTTTTTCACATGTAATGAATATTGATAGGAATACACAAGAATGCAGTATAATCCATGTACAAATTAAAATAGAGGTTACATTTTGCTCCACCTCTCTTTTTATTTGTACAAGAAGGTACTGTGTTTTTGTGTTCCTATATAATTTTTCTGTCTAATAATCGATCAAATGATAAAATAATTTTTTTTAATGAATTGTAGTACGTGAGACAAAAGCAGTTACTATAGACTATAATATTATAAATATTTTATTTTTATTTAGATATTTAAATAAAAATATCATAAAATTTAGGTATAATTTAAAGTAAAATTTTAAATTTTAAATAAAAATTTTATGATATTTAATTTGTGAAAATAAAATTATAAAAAAATTTTAAGTTACAGCAGATGTCTACGACTTTGAAAAACTCTCTTCGCATGGAATGTCGGCAAGAAGAACCACCGCAAGTTGCCGTGTAAGAGTGCCACGGACGTTGGAAGACGACTCAGGCCTTGCTTCTAGGATGCAGTTTCCCGAGGCTTTCCTAGCTTGCGTGGGAGTGTTGTTTTGTTATTGCGGGCGGAGCGAAAGTGGCAGGAAACCAGGGTGAGTTTCATTAGCATCTGTCATTATATACTAATCTCTGGTTCACAAGTGGAAACACGCCACAATTAGCAGCTGCAATTTGGTTCTTCAGAAAGAGACAAGAGGTGAATTATGGGAGAGGGCAGGACAAGCTCTTGAAGCAGAATTGGAAGAGTTGCTGAAAATGTTAATGGGAATTCCGGAGGAAGCTCGAAAGCAGAGAACCGCCACAGAATTCTGAGTACCCCGCTCAAGGATTCAGGTGCAATGATGGCTTAAATCGCCCCTGCAGAAATTGAGAGGATTATCCAAGAGAAAGGAAGAAGAGGAAAACCTCTCAATCTCTGTAGGGGCAATTTAAGCCCTCATCTCGTCCACCAGTGCACCCAAATTCTTGAGCGTGCAGCGTGGTACTCAGGATTCGGGTGGGTGGTTCTACGCTTTCGAGCTTTCTCTTGAATCCACATAAACTTTTTCAGCAACTCTTCTAATTCTGCTTCAAGAACTTGTCGCCTCTCCCATAATTCTCCTCTTCATCTTTTTTTGATTTATGATCTTTGGCCTTTTGGGGTTAATGAAGACACGCTTTAATCTGTGCTGTAGCTCATGATGGCTATGCCCAAATGATCGGTCATTGATGCCCCAATTATTTACTGTTTTCTCCTCTGATTCCTTCTCTTTGATAATCATCCTCTCAATTTCAGTTTTCTGCAGAATTCCCAGTAGGGATGGAACTTTTAAATAGTTGATTTAGCAGGGTGTGCAGGCCGTGGCAGTAAGCGACACGAGAGCAACAGTAGCTAGAATAAATTTAATATCATGTGGGCCGCACTGGGCACGACTTTGGCAAAAAGCTGGTGGGGAAAGGCATACTCTCAGTCACGAGGGACGCGGCTTTTATACCCAAGTCCGATAGTCATTGTTAGCCCGGCAATGTTGGACCCAGCCAATGGCTTCTTCTCCAAGACTCCAACTCCAAGTGCTTGACCGCTGAGGCCCAGATGACCGGATTTGGATATTTTATTTTTTTACCTCTTGATTTTAATAATTTCTTAATTTTTATAATTTAATATATTTTTTTTATTTTGTATCTTTCTCTTTTTTACCTTTCTATATCAAATATATATATAATATCCTTTTTAAAGAATATTATTATTTATATAAATAAAAATAATATAAACAATAAATAATTTCTCATATTTTTTATTTATATTTACATAAACTTTTCACGAGAAAGTAGATTTATCCTTCCTAGATGACCATCAACATCGAGAAAGCTATATTGCTTTAATTAACGGAACAGCTGTTAGTCGGAAGGGGTGGATGGCTTCTAGATACAACTTATTTTGGAACTTTCATAACAACTTAAATTTTTTATTTTTTAATTTATAAGATATTGAAGTTTGTATGATTTAATAATGAGATATTTAATTTAAAAAAAAAATATAAGCTTTAGCATCATTTTCATTTGAAGCTAATTTGTTAGAAATATAAAATTAATATTATTATTAAATTTATATTTAACCATTTAAAATTTTCATATAAAGAAGATATATTGTTAATATAAAATAAAAATTATTATTTAATTATTTAAAATTTTAAAATAATTAATTTCTTGAGAATAATGTGTAACACGAGGGCATCAACTACAGTGTTCTTTCATTTCTTTATTCAAGGTTATGATGGGAGATTGACGACTGAGAGCTTTGCAGTCTGCACATTGCGTGGTCTAAGTCAATTGCACTTTTAAAATGCATTAAATTTGCGGAGTCATTTTCCTCACCGATCGATCACACAACTTGTGGCAAAATTTCAAATTAAGTCACGCTCAAGGGCTTATCAAATTGTCAATTCAAATAAATGGACATCTACCGAAGAAAATTGAATTCAACACCACACTTTCCATATTTTATTTTTGATTAAAATATTTAAAATTTTCCTATATTTTCATTTTATTTAAAAAATTTTATATATTTTTAATTATAATAATAAATATATTACATATATTCTTTTTATTAAAAGAATCATTTAAATTTTAATAAAATATATGAATTTTTACTAAAAGTTAAAATTATTTTCATTTATTTTTGTTAATAAAATAAAATTTTAAACCATCACTTACTGAAATCATAATTAAGTAAATATTTTTAATAGTAAAATTTTACCTATAATTATATAATTTAGATATTTATAATTTTTAAATAATTATTTTTAAAAATTAATATATTTGATTTTATCTAATAAAAAGAGACTTCCATGGGAGAGATTCAATTTTTCAGTAAAAAATTACATACTCTATTAAGAATTAGATAATTTTTTAATTAAATGAATAAATTATTATAATTTTAAAATATAATACATTTATTGTTATAATTAAAAATATAAAAAAATTTTAAAAAAATATAAAATTTTCATATATTTTAACCTTTATTAATAAAAAAGTGATTTATATAATAATAATAATTAAACTTAACTGATTCTCTTTTAAAAATCAATTATGATGAAATTAATTAAATTTAGATTCTGACGCGCGATCATTTGTTTCCAAACTGTGAAAATAGATACTGTATACATAATAACCCAGTTGAAACTTAAAGTCACGTAGCATAAAAAATTATAAAATGACTTTGAATTATCTCTAAGGTACATGCATGTAACAAATTTAAGCCGTGGCATGTGAGAAAACCTTTCGTGCTAGCGCCATTGGGAACATAAATGCTTGAGTAGAATTTTGGCATTGACATATATAATTGAACTAGGTAGGTGAATCATGATAATTTATATTAAGAAGAAAACACGCGTTCTTTTCAAATAACAACTTCCAGTAGAACAAGATAGACTTATCCACTAACTCGCTGCCGTCACGAAGAAGAAATTAAGATGGAAAATAAGATAGTAAATAAGATAGTCAAAATCATAGGCTAAAATGTAAATTACCTTCCCGTACCAAGATTTTATTTTTAAAAAATTCATCCCCTATTTTTTTATGTTTGCATTTTACTCCTTCTGTAATTATAAATTATATAATGTGTCCCTTCTTTCAATGGTGCCGTTACTCCACACTAGGGAAAACTATACAATCACTACCAAAATTAATCAAACCTCACATTGACTCACCTATCAAGATTAGGTATAATTAGTAAATAGTTGAGCTTTTTAAGTATATTATTTTATGTTTAATTTAAAATGTATATATGAAAAAATATTGTTAAAAAAGATAAAATTTATTCTAATAACTTTTATATCTCCAAAAAAATTAATTTTCAATCTCTAACTTAAAATATCTCTGAATGTACCCAAAAACACCTCAAGTTGACTCGTAGCATACACTACGGATGACTGACGGCAACCAGCAGAGCACGATTTTTATTTTGAAAGCAAAAGGGGTTCTGGACGTGATCAAAGCGGTGGAGCCTCCATAATTAGGGAAAGATTCGGGTGTTCAATTTGGGGCTAATTTCCATGCTGTGGAATGAGTCAATTTGAAATTTGACTAAATTTATGGCTGATCTTGACGTGTTTTTTAATAGGGTAACGAGATCACTGAGAGAAGGAGCATATTGCATAATTTTATGAACACAAAATTATTGCAACAATTTAAAGCGAAGGAAGATTAAAAAAAAAAAAAACTACTAAGTATAAAAAGTTTATTTATATTTTAGTTAAAATAATTTATACTAATATTTTGCCTGCTTAACAATGCCAACCTAAAGAGTATATATACCAACATACATGCACAAATGTTAGAAAGAATCGTAAGAATAAATAGTACATGCTAAATTTAGAATTGGTTCGGACCGACCCACCAGACCTAATTGAGACGCCGGGTTACCATATATATAATAATTTTTGTTTTCATAATATATATTAAATTATGAATTAAATTGAATTTAAATACTATCAAATAGCAACGTATAAATTATAAAAAAAAAAAATTATGTATATCGTTATTCTGGTATAATTTTGATCTAAAATTTTGAAAATAATACTCAATGCTTAATTATTTCCTTAGGTTGTCCTCCTTTAAAAAAGGAACCGTGCTCCTTTAAACTAGTTTTTATTCTCGTAGGAGCATTTTGGGGCAGACATGTATGCGGCGAATAAAAGATTACATTTGGAGATTATTGAGTCGGGGATAGCGGCGGTTGGGAAAATTAGACTGAAGAGGGTTTTCCCTGTAACAAGAAAAGCAGTAATTTATAGGAAGTTTTAATATATTTCATAATAATGGCAACAAGGCAAGTTGACTTTGTAGTACTATAATTTTTTTTATAATTCTTTTATTTTTATAAATAAAATTTTATAAAAATATTATTTAAAATAATTAATTATCAAATTTATTAAATTTAAAAATTTAGATAATAAAACTTAATAAATTTAACACCTCACAAAAATTATTATGAGAATAACCTTTTGGATTTTTTTATGCCTGTTATATTTAAGAACCACATTATTTTCAAAATTATGCATTAGAAATCATTGGATGTCTCTTTCTTTGCAATTTGCACCCAAAAAAAAGCATTTTTATATTTTTACATTTAAGAGTTCTTGTTTTATAAAACATGAATTTCATTAATTTAAAGTATTGGATTATAAATAACTATACATGTGAAACTTCAAAAAATTTAAATAATAAGTGTATATTTTTTTTTTAGTTTAAAAATATATAGTTTGTTAAATTTGAGATAATTCAATAGAGTAGAAAATCTTAATGGTTTAATATACAATTTTATTAATATGATATGCATGATTAGCTTTAAATTCAAACGGTAGATTTTGTAAAATTTTAACTTTACAAAAATACTTTTTGTTATTGCAAGATTAAGTTTGATTTATACCAATATCAATTGATCTCTATTATATATGCACTCTCATTATTCTTTTACTTTTATTTTCATATAAATTTTATTTTATAAAATTTAATAATTAAATTTATTATATTTTATAAATTAATTATAAAATTTGATAAATTTAATAACTCACATTAAATAATGTGAAACCCACCATATCTAATCATTTTTCCTACAAAAAGATTTAGGTAGATTCAATTTCGGTTTATCAAACTCACCGTATCTAATAATGAGCACGAAATTTCATATAAATCCCATGTTAACCATCCTACGTCCGTAGAATTTCAGGGTTAGTGATTAGGTGGGAAATGGCATAAAAAAGAAGCCATAATATAGGTGAAGTCAATAATTTTAGCTTAGGACCAAACAAAATTCCAAATGACTTTTGGGCCAGTCAACTAGAAGACTTTCACCTACCAATCATGTGGACATGATCAAGTCTATGAGTTGGTTGTATTTAGTGACAGAGTGACAAAAGACCTTTCTTTTTCCTAGGGACAAGTAGTATACATTTTCACGCAACTAGGAATTATTGACACAAACTTTTGAGCAATTTGTTTTAAAAGAAAAATAATGAGAAATTAAATTTTATAAGCTGAAGAACATGATCATTTAAACTAAAATTGTTCTTAATCAAGCATGACTTGAACAAACATTGAAAGAGATTTATATCAGGACTACAGGTGAGGTTATATAAAAATTAAGCATCCTATTTTTACAAAAATTTTGTGACACAAAACTATCACTAAAATTTTGTTAACACAATATTTCTAATAAAAATTTATGTTATAAACAAAATATTTGATAAAATGAATTGGAGTTTTGGCGGTGTAGATCCCAATTATTCAATTCATTGTTAGAACAATAAATGAGTTATTTTAAAAGCAAATTAATTTGCAACCAAAATCTCCTATTGAGGATTCTGTAATACACGTTGACTTTATAACACTGAAAATATTAGAGTTGTTTTAATGATTAGTTCCCTCTCTATCTTCCCAACAGAAAGAAAGAGAAAATGTCAAAACTGGTACTTAAAAAGAAAAATGATTATAACATACCAAATCAATGGATTTTATAGATGCTAAGGAATGTTAAAGTCACGGTGATTTGATTTTTACATTTTTTATTATTTTGAAGAAATTATATAATATATCTCACCAAGTGACATGATGAAAGGAATCCATGTTGTGACAATCTCTTCAAAATAAAAAAAAAAAGAGGTCAAAGTGTTTTGCTAATTTTACATATATCTTAAAAAATGTTAAAATAATCACCAAAAACAAATGTTAAAATGAATACTAGATTGAATATCAATAGTGTGAAATATTATAGATTTTTTAATTAATTTCAAAACTTAGGCTCCACAAATTTAGGAAAGGATGCGTCTTTTTAAGAGATTCGGATCTCCTAGTTACAGACACACAACTAAAGGCTGAACATCTGTAAGCTAAAATACACACATTTTATATTTTATTAATTTCAACGTTTCTATTAATTTCTCTCCAAAAAAATTACAGTAAATTTATAAAGATGCAACCCAAAATTCATGTTTTAATGGTAAAGCAAAAATGATGTTTTTTTTTTTTTTACGTTAAATTTCATTAAAGGACACTAAGATAAATATGCATTTGCAAAATTTACAACATTACGTAAAGATAATGAATTTTTTGGTGTAAATATAACAGAGTTCAAACCCATTTAATGATAAACACAACATTTCATATGGGTACTGTATCGCAAATTCGTAACAATAGTCTTGATCTTACTTGTATGCCATTATACTTGAAATTAAAGAAAATAAAGGTTTTTATACCTTTCTCATAGTAAAATATAAATATCCTCAATTTAAATGATGCCAAAATTTTTTTTAACCAAATTCAATTTGGATGTATGTATATATGAGTATTTTAAATTTACATAGAATTATTCAAATGTATCACATGATTGGTCTACGTTTTCCTCTCCCTCCCCACCCATGTTCATCCTACCTCACCTCATATGTGCAAAAAAAAAAAAAATTTGTCTTTACCCAAAAAATAGAAAGTTGACTTTTATAATGCAGCTTACGTTACTGAAAAATATTATTCAAATATAAATATAACTAATAATATTATTATTTGGGTTTCAAGAAGTAAACTTATACTAATTTGTTTGCATGCTTTAATTGTCATGCTTTATAATAGGGAAAGAAAAACCTTTGAATCCATGTCATGAACATGGGAGTGGACAAAAAAAAAAAAAGTTCACTCTTTCACTCTGTTAGTGGCAAACTAGCATTTTCCTAATTTATTTGCTCTTCTCAAGGACTACTTAAGGGTTAGTGGTGCTTTTTGCTAAAGAAAAAGTTTTGTTTTTTAAAAAAATTAAATTGTCATAAAATTTTTAAAGATTTATAAATTTTATAATTTAATTAATTTAATTATTTAATTTTTAAATAAATATTTAATAACATTTGTTTGCTTAAAACGTAAACAAATAATTACTACTATATTTTAAATGAAAGAAAATTGAAAGACTTTATTTTTATTTTGAGTTAATTAATAATAATAAATATGTGTTGAGGTTCGATACGCGCACCTACCTCCACCCAGCCACCTTCTTCGTCAGTTTTCCATCTAACAAAACCAATAGTAAATATTGTACAGCTAGCTAGACATGGATGATGGACTGACTATCGATAAAAACCAGTCTCTGTCGTGAGAGCTAACTACCTCCGCCACGTGACCAACTCACCCCTCTCTCTCTCTCTGCGTTTGTCTCGTCTCGTGCTAGAATAGTTCCTGTGGCCCTCTCCTTCTAACTCTCGCTCTCTCTCTTTCCACTATATAAACCGCTCACTGGCACCCTGAAAATTCCTGCGTCTTCATTCTCCTTCCCAATATTCAATCCCACTCGTCCCAGTTCCTGCTGCGGGTTCCACGAGGAGAGCGAATCAGGTAAACTCTGATTCCAGTTCCGCTCTTCTTGTTCGCTGGCCTCTGAGCTCTTGCTAGTTGCAATCGTAGATCTGTTTTCTCTCTCTCTCTCTTGGGTGGATTTGATTTCCTGTCTTTATGTGAATTGACGTTTTGCGACTTGGATTCTCGATGTTCTCAATGTCCAGTGAGTAGTGATGCTTGATTCTTTCGTTGGTTAGCTAGTGAATTTAGGGGAGTGTGCCTATGGAAGAGAGTGAGTTCTTCTTCTTATGTGGGAATTGGAATTTCAGTTCCCATTGTTTGTTTGGAATTGAAGTTTCAGACGACCTTAATGGCTTCCTTGATCCATCACGTACATTGCATAGATTTGGTTTTGCCTGCTGAATAGCATTAGGATCCGGAAGGCTGCAGTTTTGTGGTAGTTGCGGTATCCTTTTCGTGGGTCTTTATTTAGATGTTTGGTGTTATGTTTTGTCTGTTTAGTTGGAGTGGTTGCTCGGCAGTTCAAAACTTGTTAGAATGGTGGATCTGCTTCATTGACAAGTTTGATTGTTTCCAGTTAAAAAAAAGTAATTTTTATTGCGGGCCATTTGTTTTTGGGTTAAACTTGAAGGTCTTATTTTGCTTTCCCTTCCTCGTGATGACTCACTTGCTAGATTGAGTGCTTTGATTTGACCTTAATAGCTTTGTTTTTCTTGGTGAATGTCTTTGTGAATTTTCTTTCCCTTGTTGCCTTCCTTTTTTAAGTTTCAGAGACATCAGATTCTAGCTTGGTTTTGATTAAGAATTTTTTCTTTTACTTTTTTCTACTTGAGAATACTTGAACTGGACAATTTTTACACCCCTGCAAATCATCTTGATAAATTTTCTCTCTCAGTATGAATATGGTTATTTTATTGTATCTGTTGCTGAGATATCTTTCTGATCGAGTGTTTCTTTTTCTACTCTGATATTGAGATACTTTTTCAGTTTGGCTAATGAGGCAACTAGCCTTAATTTCTTTTGGACGACCTTTTCTTTTTTGTTTGTTTTTCTCCTTATTTGACCAATGTAGATCTAGAGGTCACATGGTTCATTGCCATGAGTAACAAATAATGCTATAAAATTTTATCTGTAGAAATTATTAGAATAGTTTATTAATGTTTGATATTGGAGAGAGAAATAAAATTCTCTGTTATTCTAACCGATTTAAGAAATATATTATTTTTTGAATTTTATACCTTCTGTATTCGTATCACTTGTTATGCTACGAATATTGTATGATACATGTTCTTATATATCTGTTGCGTCTCAATTGTTTTTACTGTTTTCACTGCAATCTGGAAATTAATGTACTGGTATGTTGTCAGACATCTCCTATTTCTTCACCATGGCCACTGGACAACTGTTCTCTCAAACTACACAAGCTTTGTTTTACAATTACAAACAACTTCCCATTCAGCGGATGCTTGATTTTGACTTCCTTTGTGGTTTGTATCAAATCTTTTCATCTTGTGGTTCTCTTATATGATATTTTTCTGAATGGATAGTTTTGAAATGAAGAATTAACTTACCATTTATCTCTAGTAGTAATGAAAGCTCCAATTTTGTATTTATAGGTAGGGAGACGCCATCAGTTGCTGGAATCATTAATCCCGGTTCTGAGGGATTTCAGAAGCTCTTTTTTGGGCAGGAGGAGATTGCCATACCTGTGCACGCTACGTATGTATTTGTTCATATCTACCTATGCTCTCCTTCCTCTGCTTTGAATTTGGGTTTAATGTCTTGAACTTGGTCAGGCATGCTCTTTCTTCATTTAGTGGTAGTCTTACTATTTCTGACAGACTGCTAAATACGAAGTAGCCGACCTGTAGTGGATGACATACTTGTTTGTCTGATTGTAGAATGTTCTTAGTGCTATGTTGATAGTTGACTTACTTTGCAGTATTGAAGCAGCTTGTGCTACACATCCTACTGCCGATGTCTTCATAAATTTTGCATCATTTAGAAGGTCGGTATCTACAGTATTATCTTTTTATGAGTCCAGGGTATCTTATTGTGCTGTACAATAAAAAAGGCTGGTATATTTGCAGTGCTGCTGCATCATCATTGGCTGCTTTGAAGCAGCCAACTATTAGAGTAGTTGCTATTATTGCTGAAGGTGTACCTGAGTCAGACACCAAGCAATTGATTGCATATGCCCGGGCAAACAATAAGGTCAGATGAGAAACATAAATTCATATCAATCCAACTGAATAGATTAGGTGTATAAGCTGGCAAAACTAATTCTATTTCTGATAATGTGGTAGGTTGTTATTGGCCCTGCCACTGTTGGAGGCATTCAAGCTGGTGCTTTTAAGATAGGTGACACAGCTGGAACAATTGACAATATAATTCAGTGCAAGTTGTACAGGCCTGGATCTGTTGGCTTTGTTTCTAAATCAGTATGTACTAATTTGTTTTTCTCTTTATGTTGATGTCATCTTCTTCTTAATCAGGATACACTTTTCTATCTAGTACCTCTATGAAGCTTCCCCAAGATCCTGACTTGCTTTGTGTTAAGGAAGTGTGTGATATGCCCTGTATGTTTTCAAATGTGCAAAGTTTGTTGTTAGATGCGATAATTTGTTTGTTCATACCTGCTCTACCCCAAGGTTTAAGATTCCTCCACTTGAAAATAATTGAAGTTCCAAGATAGCAATGGTTTATTCCTATGTGTAGCAGTAGCAAAAAAACTTAATGAATGTGGAATATTTGACTTAAAATCCTGTCTTTTGCCTATTATACTTGTCCATCAGGACATAATTTGTTTAATGTGTTGAAAATCAGTTTTTTTGAGAGTCTTTTGAAATTTTCAATCTTTTTACTGTCTTGTTCTAAATTTTAAGTATAGAAAGGTAATAAACTGAACATAGATGCCAGTAGAGATGGAGGTATTTGTCAGTCATGTTGCAATATTTGAAGCTTGCATTTTTAATCTTTGAATTTATTTTTATATCTTTTATGTTGTTTCTCCTTGATGAAAGAATACCAAAGTAAATTCCTTTTAAAAATGCCGTTTTAGAATGCAGGTGATAACAAAATGATAATTATGGTGGAAGATCTAGTACTAGAGATGTGCAGTGCAACTTTATAGCACAAATTGGTTGTTTCCTTGCATAACAGGATTTTGTAACATTAAGGTTTTGCCCCTTTATGGATAAATTTGGGTCTAGTCTACCAAAGATGATATGTTTTCATTTCACAAGTGAATATGTTTTTATCCAATGCTAGAGAGTACCAAATGGTGGATTACACCAGTAGAAGTTTTCAAATCCCTTCAATTTGGTTATTTAGGGTTGAGCTTTATCTCCTTTGGCAAGTTTCAATATGTATGTTGATGGTTCTGAGAGAAGACAAATTTATGTACTGCAGGGTGGGATGTCCAATGAATTATACAACACTATTGCCCGCGTAACTGATGGAATTTATGAAGGTGCCATTGAGCATATATTTTGATTTTATCTTTCTATATTTTTTAATGCTAGTGTTGAGTTGTATCTTGTTTTGCTTCAGGCATAGCCATTGGAGGAGATGTTTTCCCAGGTTCCACACTTTCTGACCATGTTTTGCGGTTTAACAACATACCACAGGTAAACTGTTGCTTTCATCTTGGGGGACTGCATTTTAGTTTCTTGTCGATAACCAGTCTGGATTTATAATAAGCTCAGGTTAAAATGATGGTAGTACTTGGGGAACTTGGGGGCCGTGATGAGTATTCCCTGGTGGAAGCCCTAAAACAAGGCAAGGTGACAAAACCGGTTGTTGCCTGGGTTAGTGGAACCTGTGCACGACTATTCAAATCTGAAGTACAATTTGGCCACGCTGTATGTTACTAATCCATTATCTTTGATTAAATTCTCCATAAAAGCATTCATCATGAGAGTGCAAAATTTCTAATGTCCATTAGCACTTATATAAATCAGGGAGCTAAAAGTGGTGGAGAGATGGAGTCTGCTCAAGCAAAGAATCAAGCACTGAAGGAAGCTGGAGCTGTTGTTCCCTCTTCATATGAAGCTTTTGAAGCTGCAATTAAAGAAACATTTGACGAATTGGTTAGCTCAGAATTTTACATGTATCTTGAGCTTTTAATTATCTTTAAGTGTTCAGATAAAAAAAAAATTTATCTTTAAGTGAGCCTTCTAGTTTTATCCTCTGTAACCCCTAAAGGGAGCTATGCTTCAGTTCAAAAGTCTCTTTAGTTTCTTTAACTTATAATTGATATCATAGTTGGCTTATCTTTTTTAGGTAGGAGAGGGGAAGATCACACCAGTGAAAGAGTTTACTCCTCCTCAGATCCCTGAGGACCTTAATTCTGCAATTAAGAGTGGAAAAGTCCGTGCTCCGACTCACATTATTTCCACCATCTCTGATGATAGAGGTTTAGTGGGATTTAATGTTGTAACTTAGAAATAAGTTTTTTTTCTTGTGACTAGGACTAATAACTAGACTAAAGTTTTCTTCCTATGTTTTCCAAAGGTGAGGAGCCATGCTATGCTGGTGTACCCATGTCTTCCATTATTGAGAAGGGCCTTGGTGTGGGTGATGTTATCTCTCTTTTGTGGTTCAAGCGCAGTCTTCCCCGTTATTGTACACAATTTATTGAGGTGCGTTATTCAAAACTGTAGAGCTGTTGTTGAATCCTCTCTCCCTTCCTCTCTCTGTGAGCATGATTGACTAAATGACACCAGTCTGTGCTACAACTTTTAAGTTACTTCCTTGTGCTGTCAATTTTTCACAGCAAACTCTTGATTTCATCTTCTAGCTTCTCTATTGCTGATACATTACATTGATCAGATATGTATCATGCTATGTGCTGACCATGGTCCTTGTGTATCTGGTGCTCACAACACTATAGTCACAGCAAGGGCTGGGAAGGACCTTGTTTCCAGCCTTGTATCAGGTAAATATACATGCATCTCAGTCTTTCTACGGCTGAAGTGTGTGTAGAATTAATGGAGCTACCAGGATTCTGTGTGCTAATATTTTCATACAACTGTGAGTAATAAGCTTTTGAAACAGGATTGCTTACAATTGGTCCTCGATTTGGGGGTGCCATTGATGATGCTGCTCGCTACTTCAAGGATGCTTATGACAGGGTATGATTAATAGGCTTTGCCTGTGAAGCTGCCATGCTTCATGTTTGCTCATCCAACAGTCTCTATCCTAACTCTAACATTGTGTTACTATGCTGTGGCTTGTCAGAATCTTACACCTTATGAGTTTGTTGAAGGTATGAAGAAGAAGGGTATTCGTGTACCAGGAATAGGGCATAGGTAATGTACTGCTGTCTGATCCTTTACTAAGTCACAATTATTCAATTTCTGTTGCTTTCTCCATAAAAGTGTAAATGTCTGAAGCTTTGTTTGCTCTATTGAAAAGGATCAAGAGTAGGGACAACAGAGATAAGAGAGTAGATCTGCTACAGAAGTTTGCACGCACGCATTTTCCTTCTGTGAAATACATGGAATATGCTGTTCAAGTTGAAACCTACACCCTCACAAAGGCAAACAACCTGGTTCTTAATGTAGATGGTGCGATTGGGTCCCTTTTCTTGGATCTTCTTGCTGGCAGTGGAATGTTCACCAAGCAAGAGATTGATGAAATTGTGGAGATTGGCTATCTCAATGGTCTCTTTGTGCTGGCACGCTCCATTGGTTTGATTGGGTGAGTGAAATTTAAATCTGCATAATTTTTACAATCCTAAACTTTACAAAAGTGACACAATATTGTAGCTTTGGACCTTTCTGGCCATTTTATCGACAACTCTCTCATGGTCCGTGCTGTTCGACTACTTTCATTAGGTGGTCCTATGGTTACACCCCCAATTCCACCAAAACCTCATGATGTGGGGAAAAGAACACGCTCACAAATCATGGCTTTATTTCATTGATTTTTCCTTTTGTAAAATTTCAGGCATACCTTTGATCAAAAGAGATTAAAACAACCACTCTACCGCCACCCATGGGAAGATGTTCTCTACACAAAGTGAGAGGATTTTGGATGGCAGGAAAAACTTTGCATTACTTCAATCTTTTGGGAAATCCTGCGTCTGCAATATGCTGCATTTTAGCTTGTTAGACTAGTGCTGTGCGATTTGTTGATGGCAAGCAAACTTTCCATCTGTAAGTTGTATTAAATATTCGTAAAGAAAGAGCTCTTAGTAAATTTTAAAATTATTCTTTTTCTTGATGAATTACTGATCTCTTATGTTGTTGCGTCAAAAGGAAATGATAACTATGTTTGGTAGCATGTTCAATTTTACCAGTTCTGCTCATCATAAGCTTGTATAATATTGTCCTTCATTGATAAATAACAATTGGAAAATGATATAGCCGCATATGGGAAGCATATGCACCTTAGATGTGGTGAAACAATAAATACGAAGGAGATAGAAAAAATAGAGTAAGAGTGTGAGAGTATGTGTAAAATTGTTATGTATGTGTATCATTATTAAAATTAAGGTACAGAAGGATTATAAAGTTACAAACTTAAAGCTCCACCTGTCTCAAACCTTAATTTTACACTTTCCTGTTCAGCTTACATTGACACCGTTGTCCAACATATGAAGCACAACAATAATGATGATAAGTACCAAATATTCGTTTGGAATTTTGAGACGGATTGGGTGTTTTCTTTATTTGTGGCTAATATTTAAAAGATGGAGAACTAATGTTCAATCGGTTTCGGGAGGCCATCGAGGATATTTGACATATGAACAGAATCATGCCACCAAGTTTGTGCATATTCTGACTTCTATGAAGTCCTTCTCCTTGTCATTTAAGTTAAATACGGATCCGAAACTTTGGAGATTGATAGATGCGAGAAAGAAAAGTAAATTTTATTTATTAAATTTAAAACAAAATAAAAAAATCATCAAAATAAAAATAATTTCATATCCAAGTTCGTTGAACAGCCTAATCTTAATATCTTTCATAGCTGTAATCAATATTCTATATTATATAAATATTATAAAAATTGATCAAGAGGTGATAATTTTTTGACTAGCTTCCACTCACACTTCCTTTTTTTTTTTTTAAATAAAATTTATAGTTACTGTAAGCTCACCTTATGCACGGGCATCCGCCACTACTACTAATTTGAAGTAGTTTCCCTCAAGAATCAAAACAAAACAATGTCTTGGTTCATCGCCAAAGAAGAAAACCTGGTGACTATCCCTACCATCTCATCTCATCATTGTCGTTATGTCGTTAGTAATAATCATGGTTCATGTCACTGTTACTATCAAAGAGGTTGCCACATAGTTTTATCACCACCATCAGTGTCCTTGTAGATAGAATCTCTGCAATTCTATTCTTGTTAATGCTGGCACGCCTCCACCAGCACGCGAATTACTTTTTCACATCACCATTGGCGCACACATCTGCTCTGCCACATACAGCCACTTAATTACCACTATCAAGTTATCTTATCACCCCATGAATGCTACTTTGGTGTCATCAAATCACCCCTACCTCCCTAACGTAGAGTGGGACTATTTTCACATTTTTTTTTGCTCATATTATTTTCACACCATTTAATAAAAGGAAAGCCAATGTCCTTTGGGTTCACATTTTATTTACGCTTGTGATGTGCCATTATCAATACCTTATTTTCATCCTCTTTCTTCTACTTAAGCAACGGTCGACTAAAAATTCTTTTTTAAATGTGGGTGGTACGTATGTTTAAAAATATATGTGTATCTATGTTCTTAATAAAAATGGTTAATCAGGATAAGTTGGACATCGTCCAATAATTTTCACTAAATAATATGAAAATAATGTAAATAAAAAGGTATGGGTAGATCTTTGTTGCCTAACATATTGCCATGCTCACTGTCCTCTCAATTCTGTCATGAATAGTATCTTTCTTTTTTGGTTGGTCTCCATCACCGTTATTATTTTCTATTAGTTCAGCAGTCCTATTGTTGCTATCAATGTTATTATAGTTTAAGTTATTTTTTATTTTTATACAATCTCAATATAATTAAATTTATAAATTTTATAAATTAAATTATAAAACTTAACAATTTAATTATTCTCACTATCGTTTGTTCTTCTTCTTCTTAGCTATTAAGTTTTAGACTCATTTATTGTTGTTGATTGAGTGATTATTTTTGTTTTTGAATTCTCATTGGCTTATATTGTTTATAATTTAAATTAATTAAGAATATGATAAATTTTTTATATTAATTGACTGGTAATTAGAGTTTAAAATGTTATATTTAACTAAATAAACTTTTTTAATTGAATGTGTTAATTTTGATATAAATGAACTGAGTTCGCATTATGCCATGATTTAATTTATTTAAATTTCACAACTCCCTTGATGTAAATTATTGAGTCAATGCAAGCTACTTTGACTCTATATAAATTGAGTTAGAGTTAAAAAAAATTGACTTATACCAAATATGGAGTTGAGTTATAAATTAATTCAAAATTTAATTAAAACGAATTAGAACTAATTGTAACTTTCATTTTTACCTCACGAAATAAAATTTTTTTTAACGGATAAAATTGTCTCACATTAAAAATACCTAAAACATATTCACAAAATTTATTATAAAATATTAAATGTGTTAAACCTTACAATTCAATAAACATTTAACACCCCACAATAAAAATTCCCATATTCTAGTAGCACACATGCAAACGGGGACTAGTACGATGTCACCCACTTCTGAAAGCAAGGGACAGGTTCCACATTTTAATGTTTCAAGCTCTCACGGGCAATGGCGTGCGAGATATCCGCCAACATTGCATGTGAGACATGGAGATTGACATTATACAAAATGTATGATTATCAACTTTAGTCAAATCTATCCAAATGTTGATTACTCAATCACCCAAAAAAATATATATATTTATTACACCCACTTTGTTTTTTTATGATTCAAATTAATTACACATGAGACACGGCGTTCATAGACATTATATACAAAAAAAAATCTTAATAGAAAGTGGTATCCATCCATAATTATCATAAACATAATAGGTGAAATTAAAAATCAGAATGCAAACATATAAGACAGTAATGAGTAAACATGTTAATATCTAAATTAAGTATTCAGGTTTAAATTTTAAAAAAATATTATTATTAAAGAAAGATGAAATCGTTTAGTTTTAAATTTTAATAGAAATTTGTTTTATCTAATAATAATAGAGATACCTTGTAGTGTACTCATTAAAGGAAAAAACATATTTTTTTGTTTATAATTATAAATATCATTTATAATTAATTAATATGTTGACTCTCTAATTAGATAAGATTAATATTTATGAAACTTTTTGACATTTTATTATTGTATAAAAACATAGTTTTTTGAAATTAAATTTTTTCGGTAATACAAGCGATTTAAGTATTTTTTTCTTATTAAAATTTAAAATAATTTTGTGAAAAAAGAGTGGCATGGGTAATATAAAATTTTTCCAATATTTTGTATACAAGAATTAATTTGTGAGGCCACCTAAAAGATGAACAATTTGTCACGTACAGTCCAATTGATAAAGTTACTTGTCCACCAATCAGCAGACTTGCAGTTTGGCACTAACGACTGAAGCATGCCACCGTAGCCACACGAAAATCCAGCGATAGACAAAATGCGAACTAAACGGGTCATAGGGGAAAGAAAAGGCGAAAAAAGGAAAACGGAGAAAGGACGCCACAGCGAGAAGGGTATTCAGTAAAGACGCCAAACAGGAACAAAGTACTACTGCTCTAGCTCTGCCAGCGTCACTCTTCTTCACTCTTCTGTCCTTCCTCTTACTCTTTTATACCAAAGCTCCTCTTTTTTTTCTTTTTCCTGATTTATTTGCATAATTCTTCTCCCTCGTGTGAGTACGACTCTGTGATCTTCGTGCCCATTGCAGAAAACCATCTCAAATTGGGAGAGAAAAGCAGAGGAAGAGTAAAGACCCTTTTTAATGGCTTCAGCGAGCGGAGCAAAAAATTCACTCGCCCAAGTTCACTCTTCGGGCACAAGCCATAGGAAAACCCATCAGACAGAGTCTGTCAGCAAAGCAATTGCTCAGTATACTGAAGACGCTCGCCTCCATGCCGTTTTTGAGCAATCCGGCGAGTCTGGTAAGTCTTTTGATTACTCACAGTCCGTAAAAACTACCATCGAATCTGTACCCGAGCAACAAATTACCGCATACCTATTGAAAATTCAAAGAGGTGGGTATATTCAACCGTTTGGATGCATGATTGCCGTGGATGAACCCACTTTTCGGGTTCTTGGGTATAGCGAAAACGCGCGGGATTTGTTGGGTATAACCCCACAATCGGTCCCCAGTCTCGAAAAGCCTGAAATTCTTGCAATTAGAACTGATGTTCGCACGCTCTTCACCCCCTCGAGTGCAGTTCTACTTGAGAAGGCATTCGGGGCGCGGGAAATTACGTTGTTGAACCCCATTTGGATCCACTCGAAGAATTCGGGGAAGCCCTTTTATGCGATTTTGCATAGAATTGATGTTGGAATTGTGATTGATTTGGAGCCTGCAAGAACAGAGGACCCTGCCCTGTCCATTGCTGGGGCAGTGCAGTCTCAGAAGCTGGCGGTACGCGCAATTTCGCAGTTGCAGTCGCTTCCGGGTGGAGATATCAAACTTTTATGTGATACTGTGGTGGAGAGTGTTAGAGAACTTACTGGGTATGATAGGGTAATGGTGTATAAATTTCACGAGGATGAGCATGGTGAGGTTTTAGCTGAGAGTAAAAGGCCAGACTTGGAGCCATACTTCGGGTTGCATTATCCTGCTACTGATATTCCCCAGGCTTCAAGGTTTTTATTCAAGCAGAACCGGGTCAGGATGATTGTGGACTGCCATGCCACTCCTGTTCGGGTGATTCAGGATGAAAGGCTTGTGCAGCCTCTGTGCTTGGTTGGATCAACCCTTCGTGCCCCACATGGCTGTCATGCCCAGTATATGGCCAACATGGGGTCAATTGCTTCGTTGGCAATGGCAGTCATAATCAATGGGAATGATGAGGAAGCTGTTGGCCGTAACTCAACTAGGCTATGGGGCCTGGTTGTATGCCATCATACTTCTGCTCGATGCATTCCTTTTCCTCTACGATATGCTTGCGAGTTCCTTATGCAAGCCTTTGGGCTTCAGCTGAATATGGAACTTCAATTGGCATCACAATTATTGGAAAAACGTGTTTTGAGGACCCAGACTCTCTTGTGTGACATGCTTCTTCGGGACTCTCCTGCTGGCATTGTTACTCAAAACCCTAGTCTTATGGACCTTGTAAAGTGTGATGGAGCAGCCCTCTACTATCAAGGAAACTACTACCCGTTAGGTGTCACCCCAACTGAGTCTCAGATAAAGGACATTATAGAGTGGTTGCTGGCCTTCCATGGAGATTCAACAGGTTTAAGTACTGATAGTCTGGCCGATGCTGGGTATCCTGGGGCTACCTCTCTTGGTGATGCAGTTTGTGGGATGGCAGTTGCTTATATAACAGAAAGAGATTTTCTATTCTGGTTCAGATCCCATACAGCGAAAGAGATCAAATGGGGCGGCGCAAAGCATCACCCAGAAGACAAGGATGATGGACAGAGAATGCATCCACGTTCTTCTTTCAAGGCATTTTTGGAAGTGGTAAAAAGCCGTAGTTTGCCTTGGGAAAATGCAGAAATGGATGCAATTCACTCTTTGCAGCTTATTCTGCGAGATTCTTTTAAAGATGCTGAGCAAAATAATTCTAAGGCTGTTGTACATTCCCAGCTAAGAAATTTGGGGTTGCAAGGAGTGGATGAGCTAAGTTCTGTGGCTAGAGAAATGGTCAGATTGATAGAAACTGCCACAGCTCCCATATTTGCTGTAGATGTAGATGGCTGCATAAATGGTTGGAACGCAAAGGTTGCGGAATTGACAGGACTCCCTGTCGAGGAAGCTATGGGAAAGTCCTTGGTTCAAGATCTTGTGTATAAGGAGTCTCAAGAAACTGTAGACAGGCTTCTTTCTCATGCTTTAAAAGGTAGTCTTTCTAAAACCATACTTTTCTGGCCAATTCATTAAATTTATAGGTATGAGAACTTGAATAGAACCTTTAAAATTGACATGTGTCATGGTTGTCAAAACTTCTGAATATAAACATAACGGTGGAAGATTAGTGAAAGGTAAATGATGCCTTCAACACAAATTGAATGGAAAGAGAAAAAAAAACAGTTTCCCCCAAGACAGACAACTGGCATTTTGAGCATAATTAATGAATTCTTAATCATGCAATTAATTGTCGTATCATTTGTAATGAAAAATGCAAAATATTTCTGTTGGTTGGCAATCAATCATTTTAGTCTTTGAGCTGTAGGTAATCTGCTATCTGCTGCTATAGACTATAAGCAGTATTGGAAGTAATATGGTCTTAATGATTGCTTATATTTTAACATAACTTGAATTTAACTAGTACAGGTGAAGAAGATAAGAATGTGGAGATTAAAATGAGGACATTTGGCCCAGAACATCATAAGAATGCAGTTTTTGTAGTGGTGAATGCTTGCTCCAGCAAGGATTATACAAATAATATTGTCGGAGTATGCTTTGTTGGTCAGGATGTCACCGGTCAAAAAGTGGTAATGGACAAATTCATTCACATACAAGGTGATTACAAGGCTATTGTACATAGTCCAAACCCATTGATCCCTCCCATTTTTGCTTCGGATGATAATGCATACTGCTCAGAATGGAACGCTGCCATGGAAAAGCTTACTGGTTGGGCCCGTCAGGATGTAATTGGAAAAATGTTGGTAGGAGAGGTTTTTGGTAGTTGCTGTCGTCTGAAAGGTCCAGATGCTCTAACCAAGTTCATGATTGTCTTGCACAATGCACTTGGTGGACAGGATACTGATAAATTCCCATTTGCATTCCTTGATCGGCATGGCAAATATGTGCAAGCTCTCATGACTTTAAATAAGAGGGTTAACATGGATGGTCAGATTATCGGGGCTTTTTGCTTCTTGCAAATTGCGAGTCCTGAGCTACAACAGGCTCTGCAGGTGCAAAGGCAACAGGAGAAGAACTGCTTTGCTAGGATGAAAGAATTAGCTTACATTTGCCAGGAAATAAAGAATCCTTTGAGTGGTATATGCTTTACGAATTCTCTTTTGGAGGCTACGGACTTGTCTGATGATCAAAAGCAGTTTCTTGAGACTAGTACTGCTTGTGAGAAGCAAATGTTGAAGATAATACAAGATGTTGATCTGGAGAGTATCGAGGATGGGTGGGCTTTCTGAGCTCTCATTTTAATTTTTTTGGTTTGTCTAGAAGATAGCATTAGAGTTATAAAATCCATTTTGGCCTCCTTGCTTAAAAGCTAAATTTCAATTCAATTGATTCTTTGACTTTGTATTAGGGCTAGGTTGATTAAATGAGTCTAAGATTTAATCCTTCTTGCCCTTCAGTCTACTTATTGAAATTTTAGTATAGAGTACTTTATGTGTTTTTTTATATTTTATTTATTTTTTTATTTTCAGTAGATTTTGTGATCTGTGTGTCTGTGATTCATTCACATTTTAAGCCTACTGGGCTTTCATGTGAGTGTTGTTGGGTTAGAAATTCAATGACCCTTGCTTGATAATTTAAGCTTTTAGCTTGAGTGGTTCTTTAATAGGCAATATGCTACATAAAGGCATGTTATTCTGCTAATTGAATAAAAAGTTCACTGTAGTTTTATTGGGGTTTTTGATTATTTTATGTGAGTTTTACTTTTCTATAAATGCTCACGGTATAAAACTTTCCAGTTTTTCAATTTACTAGATAATGTTATTTTGTTCATAAAATAGTCCTGATACTTTGAGATAGTAATGACTGGTTGTTGCTAAATAAATAGCACATGGATAGAGCTTTGGGTCTAACTATAGGGGAGGAAAAATAATTCATGGACTTATACCATAGGTAGTCTACACATTACACTTTCTTTACTATTATAATGTTGCCAAATCTCTTAACTTATAGTGCATACCTTAGTGGATTATAACAATATCTAATTTTGTCTGTTCCAAGACAAAAAACTAAAGTATTATAAACTATATTATCAACATTATTTATACTTTCCTTGCTATGTCATATTGTTCTTGGTTTTTATACAGGTGATAGAAATTCTAATATCTTATAATGGCTTTTAAAATTTGCAACCATTCTGTTACAATGATTTTATATGCATGATGTTGTATCCGCTTTCATAAGCCTCCTTGCAACATCCTCCTATAATTAAAATGAATGAAATGCAGCAACCCCATTGTCTTCTTTTCAAAACCTCATTTTATGATTGGCTCTGTCCATTTCTTTGTATTATTGATTTGCTATGAATTATAGTTATGCTTTTAATCTGATAACATATTGTGGCATCTGTTGCCTCTCGGTTCCTATATATGACTTTATTATCTATAATTTGTCAAATGCCCTTGTCTTAATTGTTTTGTCAAAGATGTGGATCAATTTCGCTTGGCATCTATGATGCTATCAATCTCAATTAGACTAAGGAGTTGTTTGACAAATCTGGAATACTTAAGCCCTGAAATTCAGCACTAAAATTTCTAATGGTTTGTATGTTTGGAAATGGTTTTATTTGTAATTGCCAAATGTTAAAGGAAACTATTGACAATCAATAAATTAAAGGAATTTATAATAAAAATAAAATTATTGTCATTTAATAATTTAAAAAATGGAAAGGGTCTTTTTACTGAAATTATATTTGATAGGGGTATTCATTAAACACTGCCAAATCATTTGTGTGAATTGAGTTACAAACAGATCCTTATGCTGACAAAAGCACATATCAAGCACAGATGCGTGCCCCCATGTTATTAGGATATATGCTAATATGGGGAATTTATATGCCATGAGAGTATAAATTCCATTGTGCCGTACTGTGTAATGATTGTGAGATTATACTTCATGTTTTGCTGCCATTTGTAGTTACCATTAGTGCTTACTTGCTTTGGTGTCCTTCTAAAGGGCTTGCATCAGTTTTCTAAAAGAGACAAAATTCTTGTCTTGATTTCTTTTTGAATTAAGGTCCTTGGAGCTTGAAAAGGGGGAATTTTTACTTGGGAGTGTCATAAATGCAGTTGTCAGCCAAGTGATGTTATTGCTGAGAGAAAGAAATGTACAGTTGATACGTGATATTCCTGAAGAAATCAAGACATTGGCCGTATATGGTGATCAATTGAGAATTCAACAGGTCTTGGCTGATTTCTTATTAAATATGGTGCGCTATGCACCATCTCCAGGTGGTTGGGTGGAGATTCATGTTCATCCAAGATTAAAGCAAATTTCTAATGTAGTTACCCTCCTTCATACTGAATTCAGGTATACTGGCATGATATTGAAGTCATTTCATTATTTCTTTCCTTGAATTTTTACAGATTATGATGAAAATCTTGATTCGTTAGCCTCTGATTAGAATTCTGTGGCAATTTGGTAAAAGTTAAAGTAATTTCTTATGTGTAATTATGAACAGCTTTGCGGTACATTGTTGGAAACTAATATGTTGAATTACCAGCTTGAACTACTGTTATTTTTCTTAGCCATGGGCTTAACATTTTTTTTAGTTAATATTTTAGTTGAGTAATGTGTCAGCTCTCACTTGTTTGATTAACTACATGTTAGACAACTTTTTCTTTTGTTGCATCTCTTTTTGAGGGCAGATCACATTTTTGGGATTCAATAGTCTAACTCTTGAGGAATGCAGAACATGATAATTCATTATACGTGAGAACAATAACAGTGGGTATTAGAAAAAAAATAATTCTATTGATCTGTGTACACTTTACATTTATTCTTCTCTTGATTTAGACAAGTTTTCTATTTACATGAGACTTTTTATCTGTATACAACTCTATCTACACTATCATATCAGAATCAGGACTTTGAGTTCAAGAGGGAATCTGTCCCTTAACTGAACACGTATTTCTACTTTCCCACAATATGTAACTTGAATTTTATAATTTCCAAAGCAGGAGAAATTTAGGTTTGGGTATGGTTTTGGCTACTTTGTTCGACCCCTGGTTTTGCCTTCAACTTAAACATAACCTTCACACTCCCCCCTTCCCCTTCTCTCTTTGGAAAACTGAGCCAGCCAGACTCATTTTTCTTTCACAGCGAAATGAGTGACCACAATAGATTTAGTGTTACTGGGAAGACCTGCACTCTGCTTGCTATCCTCCGTAGGTTATGTTGGCATGTGCTTAAATGATGAGTTGTACTACTGCGTTATTTATTTCCCTTTCCTAATTGATTCATGAAAGAGACTGCATGGAGAAAGAAAAATTGCAAATAAATAGTTTTAGCAACCTGGAATTTTGTGCCAAAATGATGCCTAGTTTCTATTTAATTAATTTCACTTGGCTATTATATTTCTCAAGAAAATAAGAATTGAATAATTGTGTTTTTTTGTGAAGGATGGTATGTCCTGGTGATGGTCTTCCTCCAGAATTGATTCAAGATATGTTCCATAGCGGTCAGTGGGTGACTCAAGAAGGCTTAGGGCTGAGCATGTGTAGGAAGATTTTAAAGCTAATGAATGGCGAAGTCCAATATGTTAGGGAGTCAGAACGATGCTACTTCTTAATTATTCTTGAACTACCCATGACAAGAAGAGGCTCTCAAAGTGTGAACTAGGTATTTTGCATTTGTGAGACTAAATCCCAGGCACCACTTGTCATGTTGATCTCAGCGTCGGCTCACCTAACAAGGAAATTTGAAGAGCTTGCATTTGAGCAAACTGATCTGGCCGCTTGTATTACTTGGATATAATTATACCAAGTTGAATTGTTGTTCAGGCTTCCATCCTGACAAAACCTGTGCAGTACAGCTACCTAGTGAGTGAGCAGTTAATTAGTAGCCCAATGTAACCTTCAATCTCACTGATAAAATTAAGGCAGAGTAGATGAGAGGCTGTGCAGCCAATGTTTGTGCATCTTCATGACCAAGCGCAAATGCTCACGTGATTAGCAGCTGCTGCGAATTCCAGGTTAGATTGAACTGCATCCATCTACGACCTTTGTTGTCTATGCTAATAGCCTACACCATATGTACCTGAATTCACGAATAATTGTAAAATCTTTCTTGCTATAGTAAATATATACTCATAAACCCTCATCAAAAAAAGACTCACATCGTTAGGTGTTAGGTTTTGACTTAGTTGGGTTTTATAGTTTAGTTTGTGAAATTTAATAAATTTAATAATAATTTTGTGAAATGAAGATTGTATGGGAATAAATGTGTTAGAATAATGAGATTGTTCTTGCTAAAGGGTTATTATCTACAAAGCTCCCACCTCATTGTTTCCCATGGGTTGTACACCCAGTTGGGTTGTCCTGTATATTTTCAGAAATTTTGGGAACACTAGCCTTCTGTCTATCAAAGATGAATATGTAGGTTTCTCTCTATTTGTTTTATTCTTGAACGCATGAACAGATGAACTTGTCACGGTTGCCTGTTTACTGCCACGGGGTTAATGCCTAGCTGCTTAGAGGACTCCATAGCAGATGAGAATCTTATTAATAGAAGGTGCGAGGAGCAGCAACCCTCTATGATCCCTGTCTCCACAATAATGTGAACAAGCCTGAACTACACTTCGCCTCTACTGGTTTGCTGGATATGGCAGCAATTCTAGGATACTCCATTTAATAGTGTTTATGAATTCACCAGTTGCTTCTTAAGTACTAATTGATATTTGGCTAAAATACACAGAACTCCTCTGAATTTTAGGTTGATTTTAAAAAACCCTCCTGAACTTTAAAAAGTTCCAAATGACTCTCTTGAACTATGAAACATTTGCAAAAGACCCTCCTCCGTCAAGTTTTCCGTTAAAATTTGGATGTCTTTTGGTCAACTTGCACTTTGACCTGATAAAAAGACAAAAATACTCTTCAAATGCACATAAATTTTCAAATTTGTCATAAATGCAAAAAAAAAAAATTTAATGTAAATTTGTAATTTAGGGTTTAGGGTTTAGGGTTTAGGAATTTAGGGTTTAGGGTTTAGAGTTTAGGATTTAGGGTTTAAGATTTATGAGTTTAGGGTTTAGGGTTTAGGATTTAAGATTTAGGATTTAAGACTTAGGGTTTAAGATTTAAGGTTTAGGGCTTAGGTTTTAGGGTTTAGAGTTTAGGGTTTAAAGTTTTAGGAGTTAGGGTTTTAGGGTTTCGAGTTTTAGGATTTTAGGGTTTAGGATTTAGGATTTTAGGGTTAGGATTTAGAATTTAGGGCTTAGGTTATAGGGTTTAGGGTTTAGGGTTAAGGTTCAATGTTAAAACTCCAAAATTTTACTATTCACAGCCTTCAATTTCTTAACTTTACAATGAAGGTCATTTTTGTCATTTTCTTAAATTTTGACGAAAAACTTGACGAAAGAGGTTTCTTGCAAATGTTTCATAGTTTAAGAGGGTCATTTGGAACTTTTTAAAGTTCAGGAGAGTTTTTTAAAATCGATTTAAAATTCAGGGAGGTTCTGTACATTTTAGCCTTGATATTTTGATCAAAATACTTGTCTCCGCCCGTGACAAGCTGACTCTGGACAATGAACAAAATAATATGGCCATTTCCTGTTTATGTTTTTTGGGTCTTAATCTGGCAGATCGAACATAAACAATATGACCCATATCGAAACCTATTTCTGAATTGCTTTTACTGAAACAAAAAATGAAAACTTACTCAGAGGAGAGGAAGTGCTACATCGTGAGTCCATAATCCTTTATTGATGTCAATCATCAAGTTGGGAGTAGCCAGTTCAGGCAGGGTCCAAAGATGTGCCTGGTACATGTTATCTGCTGGTAAAAAGGGGGGGCATGTACAAAAAAAACTGTTTTGAGGAGGAAGGGGGAAGGGTGTGGGGGCGCATGAGATGAGTGACTGATGACAGGAGATAAAGATGCAATAGCCAATTGCTGGGGCTTTACCATTCCCATTTCCATGTGAAAGTGAATGGCGCTTTCTGTTATATGGCAAACTACGCCTCTGAAAGTAATGGAGCTCCCACTTTGTTTCCCTTAAAAAATGAAATATATTATCCCTTTATCAGAAAGACAACCAGATTCCATTCTGTACAGTATCTGTCAACTCCCCCAAGTTGTATGGGGGCAGCGTGTACGCCCTTATGCATGCTGTGCACGAAACCAACTTCTGCTAACCCAAACAATCTTTAGGTGGAAAGAAAATGGGATGTTACTATCTCACACCACTTTGAATTTTGTAGGTTCCTGTGCATTATTTGTTTTTCAATTCTTGCACAAAAATTGAAGTAATATATGAGTGATTAAATATGACATTAATTCTACATGAAGAAAGCTTAATAAAACGGAATCTTATTTATCCTTCCTTCCAGGAAATCTCTGAATGACACAGAATTTAAATCTGAATACAAAAATGTGAAAAACATTAAATTCCAACTTGACCAAAAAAGCTGCACATCCAATGTCTTGTTTTTACACGTCATTAGACGTTTGGGTCCATAATAAAATTTAATAAATTTTAATAATTTAAAATTTTTTTAATAAATAATTAATAAAATTTTTGAGTAAAATTTAAGATATTTTTTAATTGATAGTTAAAAATTAATTTTTTTAAGATAAAAAAATTATTAAAATAGATATAATTCTTTTAATAAAATTTTTTCATATATATGATATAATCGAATTTAAAATAATATATTTTATAAAAATAATAAAAATAATAATAAAATATAAATAAATTATTTATAAAAAATGTAAATATAAGATATTTTTTTTATAGATTTGACCTTTTAAAAGTATAAAATATATTTATATAAAAAATATAAGTAAATAATTATTAATAAAAAAATTTTAAAATTATTTTAAATATATAAATGATTGTTTGGCTAATAATTTTAGAAATAATAATTTATCTCACCTTATCTTATACGTTATTCTATTAAATATGAAATTGTATCAGTTAATCCTATTTCTATTTTATCCAATTGTACGAAATTTTATCTTAACTCCATTTTACTTTGATTGCCAAATTTTTGCTTTAATACAGACAGGACTATGTTCTTACGTCAGTTTGAATTTAAGGAAATTTTGAAAGAGTTTTACTATTTTTATAAATAAATTTTTATTAAATTATAATTTAAAAATAATTTAAATTATTAAATTACACATTACTCTAAATTGAACAACCCAATTGTCATAAGTGACAATTAAGGACATTTTGTAGGAGTTTCATTTTCAAAACTGAATTAATCAACAAATATAGAAAATTAAGGATATAAACTTAAGAATTAAGATTTTTTAAAGTGGAAGGTGCATTTTATATCATATTTTATTTTGTAAAATTTAAGTGAAATTTATTAACAAAAAATTAATTATATCAATTATTATAAAATATAAATAAATTATAATTTAAAAAATAAGAATAAGAAAGTTTGCTAGGTGCGCAAGTTGTCCTAGACATCAAGAAAGTTTAGAAATCAATCTAACTAAGAAATGTTAGGTTTATGCATATGCTCTCCCTTTGGAATGGGAGAGAAAAAAAGAATAAAAATATAACAACATGTATAATATATATATATATATATATATCATTATCTATCAACTTATCTCAACCAATCAAAAAGAAAAAAAAAATAAAAAGGATTCAATCAATGAAAACGTTAGTTATTGAAAAAGAAAAAGGAGAGGCAAAGATTCTTTTCCTTCTGTGGCATAATTCTCCTTAGATTTGCTCACCTCAAAAAGGGTAAATATTTTCTACACGCAAAAGCGCATAGGAATAGATTTTATGTTTAAGAAAAAAAAAGTAAACATAGAAAAAAAAATTATATATAAAATAATTAATTTATTTATACCATTCTCATTATTCAAAAAAATCAACGCAAACTAAATTTAGACACTTTAACACAACAAAGCATGTATTTCCCCTTTGACACGTTTGCACTTTGGATGTTCTCTTCACCCAAATGGCGGCTGCACCTCTTTTACTTCATCAACCTAAACTTTTATAGCCCCATCTCAAGAATTTAGATACCAACGAGACAATAGTGTAAATGTTCATTCAAACCATATTTAGCACGAGTCTTTCATTTATCTTTATTTTAAAATTATAATTTATACAGAATTTTGTTGAGATAATAATTTTATTTTTTATTTTAAATAAAATTATATATAATTTATAATAAAATAAAGACTAATTCTATGTTTCTGAAACTAAAATTTTAATATATATTTGTATGACATATTTAAATAAGAAAAGATAAAATTTGTCAACAATCTTAACAAATTAAAATAAATTCATTATTTATTAAAATGATTTATATAAGTATGTGTTTTAAATTTCTGTTGTTTTGATCAACTTTAAATTTAGAATTTTTAAAGATAAAAATTGACAAAAAATAAAAGAATTTATAGAAAGTTGGCATAAACAAATTATCAGTGCAAAGACGGAGATGAACCAAGACTTTTTTTTTTTTGGTTACAAAATAAACTTAATAACTTAAGATAGAGGAAAGGAAGATTGAACCTGCAAGTTTAAAGGTAAGAAACAACAAGATGATTACCTAAACTAAGAGCTCGGATCGAACCGAGACTTGAAGAGGGCAACTGGCAAGGCAAGGTTCGTTAGTTACACTCAAGCAAACGCTCCGAGGATGTTGTTTGCACGCTCTCCGAGGATTGGGCTTGTGGTTGAGAATTCGGCACGACCGTAGGCTGTTATTGCACATTACGAGTTGGCGCGTGGGAGCATTGGTTTGATTTAATGATGTAATTAACGTATTTCCGATGTAAATAGCCGGATTCGGATGATATTTGATGAGATGGAAAGTGGAAACTACAGGCCGATAAAGCGCCAGAGTGCTGAGTTGAAGAAGGAGCAAAGAGAAAGAGAAGCCGAGAAAAGAGTATAGATAAAAAAGTGAGAGAGAGAGCTTGAGGGAGAAAGCTACACTAAGAGGCTCTTGACCTCTCACAGCTCTGCCCTCTGTTATTGACTGCGGAAGAGAGAGTCAGAGATAAGGCCTTCTTTAACTGAATAATCCATAAATCTATTCGTCTAATTAAGTTCAGCCCATATCTGTTATTGTCTTAGAAGTTTATCGGCTGTCTTTGGACATTTTGGGTGGCAGAGAGATACAGAGTGAAACAGTCGCTGAATCGAGCCCGGAACTTCTTTTGGCTGTGTAGTGAGTTTGAGAGGGAGATGAAAAAGGTTGATGAGTCTACTTTGTAAATTCGCATTCGAAGCTCCTGGGGGTGCATATTTTTGAAGATTCTCTTTCTGGGTGTTGCTCAATTTGGCTGAAAATGGGAACCCCGCCAGCTGAAGAGCTTCTTAAGAAGATCGAAGAGCTCGAGGCGGGTCACGCCCAACTCAAGCAAGAAATGTCCAGGCTCAAACTCTCGGGTGCGGGCGACGCCAGAGGCGAGCAGGGTCGTCGCCAGAGGTCGCACTCGATATCACCGCAGCGTTCGAGATTGGTTGGGCTCAGGAAGAGAACTGGGGTTGGGGGATTTGACGGAGCAACTGGTTGGAAGAAAGGGTCGTCTTCGTTTAAACACTCGTCTCCGCTGCAGAGAGAGAGCCGCATTGGTGACCCTCAAAATGACGGAGAAGGTGGGGTTGGAAGGGGCCCTTCAGCTGTGAATTTTACCGATAGGCAGTATCTGAATATTTTGCAGTCAATGGGCCAATCTGTTCATATATTGGATCGTAACTGTCGTATAATATACTGGTGAGTATCTCACTATCTTAATTCGAAACGTTTTTATTAAAAATTTAAGTATTTTAATACTTGTCTTCTATGGTAGTTCACGAAGTTTAATTATGTGGGAGCTTCTTTTCGTTCCAAATGGAGATACAGTATTAAGTAGTATTTTTTTTTCTTTTCATAAGTGTGCTGGAACTTAAAACGGATGTGTGTATTAGGTTTTATTTATTGAGAATAAAATGTGTTGTTCTGTTGATTAAATCGATCTGGGAACCTACATTTGAAGCTTGTGTACTGTTGGGTTGTATAACGATTTTGCAGGAACCGTAGTGCTGAAAATCTATATGGTTATTCAGCAGAGGAAGCCCTTGGCCAGGATGGCGTTGAGCTGCTTGTAGACCCCAGAGATTTTGCCTTGGCCAATAATATAATCAACCGTGTCACAGTGGGAGAGAGCTGGACTGGTCAGTTCCCTGTAAAGAATAAGATGGGAGAGAAGTTTTCAGCTGTAGTTACCAATACTCCGTTCTATGATGATGATGGGAGCTTGGTTGGGCTTGTTTGTGTTTCAAGTGATTCACGACCCTTTCTTGGAATGAGAGTTCCATTCTCAGGTGAAAAGCATGTGGAAGCTGTTTCAGACTCCAGCCATCCTAGAAGTAGCGTTACAAGTAAACTTGGTCTTGACTCTCAACAGCCACTTCAAACTGCTTTAGCATCTAAACTTTCAAATTTGGTTAGTCTTAATATTTTCATGTTTCTGTAATTTAGTATAGCGTTGCATTTCTTGATCTTAGAACCGTTAAACAGGCATCAAAGGTGAGTAACAAAGTTAAGTCGAGAATCCAAACAGGAGCAAATAATGTGGATCGTGAACGTGGGAGTGGAGAAAGTCATCATTCTGAGCATAGTTTCTCAGATTCTATTATTTCTGACCAGAGAGAGGATGCTAATTCCAGTGGAGCTGGCACATCCAGAGGAGATGTGCCACCATCTCCTTTTGGTGCATTTTCTCTTGCTGAAGAGAAATCTCAAGGGAGAAATATGAGAGACTCTGGTGACAAGAGTGAAGGCAAACCTATTCACAAGATCATAACTTCCAAGGCTGAAGCATGGATTCAGAGGAAAACTCTATCTTGGCCATGGAAAGGAAATGATCGAGAAGGGTCAGATGCAAGGAATGTTCATGTACCTTGGCCTTGGTTGCAGAATGATCAAGAAAATGAGCCAGGTCATGAGAGGATTCCTTCCTCTGGGGTGAAGGCAGAAAACCATGCAGCTGAAAGTAATCGGCCTGTTAACAATGAGGCCTCGGGATCCTGGTCCTCCTCCTTTAATGTTAACAGCTCAAGTAGTGCCAGCAGCTGTGGGAGTGGTAGCAGCTCTGCTGTCAATAATAAAGTGGACACTGATACTGATTGCTTGGATTACGAAATCTTGTGGGAGGACTTGACAATTGGAGAACAAATTGGGCAAGGTAATCATATTCTTATTAAGGGTTTGGGAAAATTAAGTTTTGACATTATCTTTGCATTAAGAGAAAACAAGTACTCATTTGAAACTTTGAATAATGTTGACATCTCATCTGTATTTAAAATTTCTTATGATTGAAATCTGTTTGCTTCTTTATTGAGCTCAAATAATTTGCAGTGATCGTGCTTGAGAACCCAAGTATCTACTGTTCAGTGGTTATTAATTCATTATATATAGAATTGGTTTAGTTAGTTCCCCCACTCTCCTATTATACGGTGACAGTGTCATTCCTTTGTTGGTTGTTATGCGATTTTTTGTTTGGTATGTTTATGTCTTTCCTATTTACCTCTGTTGTTGCATTGCAGGTTCTTGCGGAACTGTGTATCATTGTCTGTGGTATGGATCAGTATGTTCTTGTGCTCTTCCCCGCATTTGTGGTTTCAAGTTCATGTATTAAAATGTGTATTTTACCAAGCAGTATTTTTCCATAATAAGTTGCCATAACTATATTTAAATTCTCTTTTCTTTCTCCTTTTTCTGGTCCCCTTTTTCTGGGGCATGAGAGCATGTTTAAGGTTTTCAACATATGTCAAGTTAATTATGATTAGGTTGCAATTTGCTACTCAAATTACTAGCATTCGATAAATGTGAGGTTCCTTAATGTGCGCAATAACTAGAGAAGAGGCAATGAGATGCAATTTTTGGAAGGCCTGAAAAATGCGTTTGGCAATATTATTACTGAAGATGCTGGAGTTTCATTTGGGATGTGTCTTTTAGACACTGACAAACTAAATTTTGCTCTACACACATGTTTCTGCAGGATGTTGCTGTCAAGGTATTTTCGAAGCAAGAATACTCTGATGATGTAATATCGTCCTTCAGACAAGAGGTATGCTTTCTAGTAGTCTATTCTGCTAATATGTTGGGACATTGACAGATAGAAACAAGCTTTGGTTGGTAATTTAGTTCAGGGAGGCAATCTGATTAAATTGATTAGATGTACTTCATTTTCCTCTGGAGATCATACTTTCATGGTTTGTGCACCAGGAAACAATCTTTATTGCAGTTATTTGACACACTTGTCCACTATAATTAAGTTTAGAATTGGATATGTTCAATGAGGAGCAATAATTATCCTGTCGACTCTGCAAAAGAAAAAAGAGTGAGAGAGATAATCGTGGGTTACACTTTGTACTGGTAGTAAGGAGTTTTTTGATTGTGTCATAAGAGGCATAGCATTGCCATATCAGAGTATAAAGACCTAGTGCAGATATTATTGGCAAAAAAGGACGTCTGAAACCAAACATTTGGAGTAAATGTTGGGCTTTCATAGCTGATGAAGTCGTACATTAGTTAGGCAGAGAGGTTTTGGGTGTTACATATATGGGTTCGTAAACCTCCCCTTATAAGCTAGCTTTTGAAGTGGAGTTAGGTGGGTTCATATCATATGGTATCATAGCCTACCCTGCTCTGGTCGGTGTGGGTCATAGATTCTGGTTCTCTGTACATGGACGTACAGTCTAAAGAGGTTGGGAATGATGAAGTCCCACATTGGTTAGGCAGAGAGGTCTTGGGTGTTATATATATGGGTTCGTATACCTCCCCTTATAAGCTAGCTTTTGAGGTGGAGTTGGGTGGGTTCATATCATATGATATCAGAGCCTGCCCTGCTCAGGTCGGTGTGGGCCATGGATCCTGGTTCTTTGTACGAGGACGTATAGTCTAAAGGGGTTGGGAATGATGAAGTCCCACATTGATTAGGCAGAGAGGTCTTGGATGATATATATATGGGTTCGTAAATCTCCCCTTACAAGCTAGCTTTTGAGGTGGAGTTAGGTGGGTTCATATCAATAGCATGACTGGTTGTAAGATTAAGCCTGATCAGCCTCAATGATGTGAACAAGGATAATGGTAGTGGAAGATGATGTCTTTAAGTCTTAATCTTAAACTATTTTGAAGGTAGAAAAGGGGGGACAGATTGATGTCTTCAGTAGTCCTCTGTCATGTGAGATGCTAGAGGTCTGGTCAACATCTTGTTAATGTCGACATAGTTTTACACCTTCAATGATTTATTGCCAGGATATTTGAGCACACTGAGCTTTGATAGAGCTACCTCTCTTATTCCAGAATTATAATAAACTCTAGGACTGTTGCACTTTTTTATACCCTTAGGCTTTTCCTTTCTCTCATTCTCATTCCTTCCATCATGATAACATTGTACTCCACTTCCCCTTGATTTTATGGATGCACAATTTTTTTCTTTAAAAATTGATCTTGACTGCATCACTTTTGTTTGAAGGTGTCTGTTATGAGAAGACTTAGGCATCCAAATGTTCTTCTCTTTATGGGGGCAGTGACTTCACCTCAACGACTCTGCATTGTGACAGAGTTCCTTCCACGGTTTGTTCTGGACCTTCATTTTGACCCTCAGTAACATGAGCATCCTGATTCTAGCATGTTGTTTTGTGTCGTTTTGCAAGATATTGAATTGGGCTGATTATTGTTGTAGTCTTTGTGTTTTGTAAATACAGTGGAAGCTTGTTTTGCTTACTCCAGAGAAACACAGCCAAACTGGACTGGAGACGCAGGGTTCATATGGCCTTAGATATTGTGAGTATCAATAGAATTGTGAACAAGATATTTCATTTTTGTGAAGCTGATTTTTCTTTCCAGTATGGTGTCATGTTCTTTTCTTTTTGTTTTTTTTTTTTCTTCTCATATTCTGGTATCCATGTCCCTGAAGCACTTATTTTCCTTTGCTATCTCACGACATTGATTTACCATCTTTTTGACTTTGATTGAAGCAATGTTCTATTTTACTCTTTCTACAGGCACGAGGTGTAAATTATCTTCATCATTGCAACCCACCTATCATTCATCGAGATTTGAAGTCTTCAAATCTTTTAGTTGATAAGAACTGGACTGTGAAGGTCTTCCACTTGTTGCTTTTCTGTTTATTCTCCATTTTTTAAGTTTACACTTCTACTTGATTGCTTAAGGATTTCTGGCATTGTTTTTTATTTAGCTGGACAATGTCTTAATCATGTGTTAGCTGAATAGGTTGGTGATTTTGGTCTTTCACGTCTTAAGCATGAAACATATCTCACAACCAAGACGGGAAAAGGCACGGTAGGCTCTCTATTTTGTTGGCTAGAAGATCTCTGACCTGTTTAAACACCCACCTTTCTCTTTCCTCATTTTAAATTTTACTGCTACACAGAAAATGCTGATTATAAATATTTTTTGCTTTGTAGCCTCAATGGATGGCACCAGAAGTTCTTCGCAATGAACCCTCAGATGAGAAGTATGTCAGATCTATACTCTCAATCATTCTCTCTCTGTTCCTACATTTCGTTTGTTTTCTGAAAGTTTATATTTGAATATCTATTTTTTCTGCTTCTTGGGAACATCAGGTCTGATGTGTACAGCTTTGGGGTGATATTGTGGGAACTTGCAACTGAAAAGATCCCTTGGGATAGTCTCAACTCAATGCAGGTATTGTTTTCATTTATGCATGAAGCTTGAAACTATCAAAACAAAGAGCTGTACAAACTGATATATAGTTTAAGCGTGTTAGATATAACTGAGAATTTGTTTTCGTTATTGTTAGATGTGTCATTGCAGTCTTGAAAGATTAACCATGAAGAATGCAAATAAGGCCTTTGAAGTGCTTCATTACTTAGTTATTTTGTTACTAACTTACAGTATTCTGGAGAACATAATATAAATTATGAACCATGGTTACCAATTTTTATATATTTATTGTTGCATGATTCTTTCTGACAATGTAATCTATTGATTTGTCTTATTTATTATATCAACCTTCATTTCATTCCCTGCGGTGGGTGAAAATATGAACAACAGTATCTCTAGGATATTTGCAGGTAATAGGAGCTGTAGGGTTCATGAATCAGCGTCTAGAAATTCCAAAAGATGTTGATCCAAGGTGGGCTGCTCTAATTGAGAGCTGCTGGCATAGGTGTGTACTCTCTTCACTCTGTCACACTTTTATTTCGATAGCAGTGAATATTCAAGCATAAGTTTTATGTCTCCCCTTGCAATAGCACAGATTCCTAATGGTTGGCAGCTTGCCCAAACAAATATATCCCTAATTGCCATTTCTTCAAATTGGAATTTTGGCCTTTTCTGATTTATCATTTTGTATAATGCTTGATGTAGCCCAAGTTTATTTTGGTTGATATTCTAATTAGAGAGGGGAAAACATTATTTTGGTATGTCGGTTTGGAAGAAATTAGGTGGGTCTCAAGTCTGGTAAGTTTACCACAGAACTTCAAAGGGACATTGTTTCATTTCTTTTAGTGGACACTGAAAGGACTCAATCAAATCAAACTTTATTTCTGTGTGTGTTCTATATACAATCTTGATTACTGTCATTCTCCATTGTGATTGAAGTGAGAGTGCCAAACATCTTATACTGACAACTGTCCATTCTTACCAGTGATCCAGCTTGCCGGCCAACATTCCAGGAATTGCTGGAAAGGCTTAGAGAGCTGCAGAGATGGTATGCCATTCAGTTCCAGGCAAGCCGGTCTGCTGGTGGGGAAAGCACTCAAAAGGAGTCTTAGACACGACCTTTGAGCTTGTTTACTTTTCATCCGCGGCCAATGCACAAATATATATTACAAAGTGTTTACCAATTCTTGGTAAGTAGATGAGTTGTGGCAAAAGAGCTCAGATTAGAACCAAGCAAAATTGCTGGTCTGAATTGTAGTTCAGCTCCATTTACCCAGTAAGGGGGGAGAAGAGATTGAGAAAAAGAAAGGAAGTGGTGTAGGGGGCTGCCAAACTTTTGATGGTGATCGGGTTAATATTCGATTCTTGAATGGCATCATAAAGGTTCATTGATTATTAGTGGTGCATTATGTTTGAGGTCTTACCAATGGAATTGATTGTCACCCCACTGTATTATTATATGGAAAATGTTAGTACCACCTAAAGAAAAGTTGTACAGGTGGTAGAGAACAATTACTAACAGTATTCATTTGACCTCAGGTTTCAAACAGAAATTTTGAAAAAACAGAAGTATGTAATAATCAGATAGTTTGTCTAATTTATGTTCTTTGCTGGCTATGGTTGGATCTCTATCATTACCCACTTAAGGCAGCATAGTGCTGCTTGGCACGTCAGATTGGCATTTACCATTTCGTTTCAGGTTGATTGGTGCGATTCAACCAATCAAATAATTGTCTAAAGAGCACCAAGTATTATGTGAACTGTTTTGATTGGCTGAATTTTATGTGAATAAACGGAAAAGAAAGAAGAGAAACTGAAAATTTTGTTGCTCGGATCCCATGCTTCTTATAAACTTAAAGACATATGAATTTATTCTCTAGAATGCATATTAAGAGAAGAAATTATTGCTACGAAATCCTCAAGTTCGAAGTACTCTGTATAATTAGCTAGCTGAATAGCAGAAAGTCAGAAACACTTATAATTTCCGGTTTTGAACGTTTGACTTCGAGAGCAGCACAAAACGTTTGAGACCTCGTGTGGTGCAAGACACGTTTTAGACCTGAAAAAAAAAATATATATATATTACACGAGGATTTTGGATCTGATTTTGATGTTTAAAGTAATTGATTAGAGTAAAACAGAGATCAAAACAAAATTTAAAAAGCTAAAAAATTAGTACAAAAAATAAACCCGTTAATAAGGACTACTTTCAATTTCTTTTTTTTACCTAAATTCTCCATAGTAGAAATTTTCACAATCATGTATTAAATCCATCAAAATCACATCAAATTCAAGTTTTATCGCCTGAAAAGCGTTAAGTAACTCACAAGGAAAATCACAAATCACAACACACCGACCAGGATTTATGGCTGCTTGCAAGGCGCCAGGCTTTCCATTTGACCAGTTGATCAACCATTGTGATTTGACCTTGAAGAAGACAGATAACAAAACACCGAAAATGGAAATTGACTGCATTGCTAATCACAATTGCTGTAGTTATAACTGCACATTAAGCTTCATTTAAGGAGTCGACTTGACTTCTCGTGTGAATGGTTGAACGCGAACAGAGCCCACATACACACTTGTAACTATAATGTGAGAAGCACAATTCTTAATGGCAATACTTGCTTTCCTTTGTCCAAAACACCTTACATTGAGTTCAGATTCTCCTCAAGTTTTACAGAACAAGTTGGCGTCAAAACAAATAGTAAAAGATGCAACACAACATGGCAGTTCTAAGCTTTCCTGTGTGGCTGTCATTGCTTGTAAGCCTGTTCATAAGTGGTCGATTCTGTGAAAAGTAAAACATGCATGTTCCAGAACACGGCAGACTATTCTGAATTTCATATTTCTGAATATGTTAGAACTTCAAAAGAGTACATCTGTAGATTCAAATGTCAACAGAAATTCATATATTCTTATGCGTCATCTGTTGAAACATTGACCCTCGTACATCATCACAACTCCTCAGCGAAGCAAGTGCCGAATGGCAGCAACAGCATCACCTTTATGCTCACGTAAGGTTCTTTCAGCAACCTTTTTGTCCAACTGTTATAAAAATTAATGAAGGATCAAATTATTTCAAATACAATAGAAGGTTATAAAAAAAAAAAAATGGTGCAACAATCTGTTCAAAAAGTTACCTCTAGTTCATTTGCAATTATGTCAACATCGGCTGTGTTAATCTTAACAGCAGCCAATTCTTTGTCCCTGGGAATGGAACAAAATGCATTTAAAAATTTATGGACACAGAAAGAGGAGAGGGGCGGGGTGAATCATCACAGCACATGCGACATCTAGTATGCATAGTCAAACTCAAGTTGAATAAATGTTTAACTTATGACGTTGGCACTAAATTGGCGCCAAAAAACAAAACACCTCCTAAACTTTAAGAAAGGTTCAGATAGCTCCACTTCCTACACAGTCTTATCTCACACTAAACAATCTATATTAGTTTCAGCATTGCTTATATTCTGAGTCCCCATCACTAATTTTCTAGCAAATAAAGAATGAATATTAATTCAATAAACTATATAAGAAAGGGGGTTGTATGCTACTACATCTTTTACAATACCCACTCTTATATTCAGCCACACTCTCTTGTAAAAGTAGATAACGTGGCTAACATGCATATAGCTAAATACAAAAAAGGGTAGCATAGCAAGACCCAATAAGAATACTAAGTATAAGGCCTTCACTACAATTTTCAGAAGTGTCGTTATTTTAGTGCTAAGAATACACTGTATAGTGGAAAAAAAAAATATCTTTGTTCCATGTTGCAAATAGGATTATGAAACCACAATTCCTGTAATGTTTCTGTTAAGTATCGTTTAGACACATAATTTTAACAGTACAGTTTTACACTGTTTATGAAAAATTAGTAAGTAAAATATTCTTCGATCAGAGGCATAAAACATGGAAATTATCTTAACTCAAAGAAGGTAAATGTATATGGGTCAACAAGGAAACAATTTGGACAAAAACCATTAAATAATTGACATAAACCCTAAGACATGCGAACTTACCGAAAAAGAATAGTAAAAGATGTCCCCAGACAATGCAACGATGGTTATTTCAGCGCATCTTATGAATTGGGCACCCAATGCTCAAAAGTAAACAAACTTTGATTTCTAAAGAAGCCATCGTATATACAAGCCAATGCCACAACGGTTCCGTTACAAGTAACACAAGCAACGAGGAAATCATTTCTACTGGATAGTAAAGCAGAATCTGATACTAAAAACAGAAAAGAAACTTCTGAATGAAAACCTCGGCTGCAATATGAACAAATTCAAAATGTTTTACCTCAACCGCATCGCATTCCAGTCTGCTTCTGCAGATGCAGCAATTGACGCCATCGCCTGCCAAATCACAGCATACTATTAGAAAATACAGCACCAAGAAAAAAAACAAAAACTCTGGCACAGTGGCACCCAAGTTGCGAAAATAAACGAGAAGGGTTTGCATATAGAGATTGAAAGAGAAAAGAAAGGGACCTCTTGGACGCGAGTGGAATCAAGTTGGCGATCTTCAACGCGGTCTGTCAGCTTGTCGAAAGCTTTGCTCTGCTGCTGCAAGTCCTTGGAGTCCACCACCCTCTCTACTCCTTCGTCTGCTGCCTCCATTCTTTTTTCCCCTTCAAAATTCAAACTTTTTGCACCAAATTTTTTGCGGCGAACACAGAATTGAAGCCTTCGATCACCGTGCCCCACCGATAGAAGAAACAGCAAGAGACCACTTTTTCAGACGCTCAAGTGGCAGCAAAGGCTGCGATTCTGCAATACTGTTAAAACGGTGGATCGAGCGAAAGCCATGAAAACGTACCCTCAGGGCGATAGTGGATATCATATGGGCCACATGGCCTTCCGCCTGACAAGCCCCAAAGGCCTGTTTCCTTTATATTCTTTATTTTTTTTAATTGCATGAATTATAATTTATCGAACCACTGTTATATTAAACATAAATAAATATTTTTATTAATTTAAAATTAAGAATAAAGTGTCTTGTATTTATGAATGATTTATTTATGTATATTTTATAATATTTTATTTTATTAATTTGTTATCAACAATAATTCTTTAACATTTTAAAAGAGTCTAATTTATAATTTATAAATAAATTACTTTTATAGTCTTTGTGTTTTGTTGTTATTATATAAAACCTTCATTTATTTTTAAAACCTACACAAAACTCTTATAAAAAAGAAACATTTATATTTACTCTTAAAACAAATAAATTTCTTTTATTCTAAATCATAATATCAAGTTACTAAAAATTTTATGATCTCAATAGAGGTAAATTTTGTCTAAATAATAAAAAACAATTTAAATTTAGGGTATAAGTACTAATAAAAAGCTGAAATATGCACATTATTTATCTATATAATTTAAATATATTTTATTTATTTTGAGACTTAATTTTATTGATTTAGAATAAAAAATATGTTACTCAAATAACAAGAAAGAATTAATTTGCACAAGGGAGGATTATGAAATTTTTTTTTTAAAAAAATCAAGGGAGATTTGTGTAGATTTTCAAAATAAAAGGAGATTTATGTAATAGAAGCAAAATATAATAAATGTTAGAGTAATGAAGTGGATGATTTATCTATTTTTATTAGTCTAAAATAAAATGAATAATTTATCTATTTTTATAAATTTAATATGACAAAAATTTTATTTAAAATATTTAATTATTAAATTTATTAAAATTTCACATACTAAATTAAAAGATGAAAAAAATTTAATAACATACTCTAAATTTTATAAACATTTTGTGTTTTTATTTCAGTGGAGCAAGTATTTCCTTAAAGTGAATAAGAAATGTTTACTTTGAAAAAACTATAAAAAAAAAATAACAAGTCACACATTTAAGTTATGGTGAGAAAGTTAATCCCAAACAAAAAAAAAAAGAGAAGATTATAGTGGCAAGGTTTAAAATGAATTAATTTCATGTTTTTTGGTTTTAGATAACATCGCCACGTGACGCCCAATGCTACATTTCTATATCAAATTTAGAGACTTCATGTTATTTATATTATTTTAATTTATTCGAATTTTTTTTATAAAAAACTAATTTATGGCTTATGCTTATCTACTGTTTTTTGACTAATCAATAGGACTCGATCACAAATTTAGACTTTTTCTCTCTTTTCTTAAATGAAGTGAAGATCCATTTGGGTGGCTGGGTGGATCACAGCTTGCCGTCCAGCCATTCTCAATAGAAACGCGCTAGTCAATAATTACGGGACACAAAATTTTATATCAATAGTCAATTGGGGTAAGCATAAATGAATCAAACTACTCCTCTCACTCTTATTCTTACGGTTTGATCCTTTAATATAATTAAAAAATGCATATAATTTTTCATAAAAATTAAATGGAACTTTACCATATGAAGATAAAAAATTTTTACAAAATTTTATGCACTCTAACACTAACACTATTCGAGAAGAGAAATTCATACAAATAGATATAAAATTCTCGTCTCACATTTATAGATATAAAATTTGCACAAAATTTTGTGTCTTTTATAAAATTAAAATTAAATAGGACTCAAATCTCTTCCAATGGTCCGAAAGACATACAATTCTATAAAAATTCCGTATGCACTAAATGTGAGACGAGAATTCCTGTTCTCATGTTAGCATATCATTTATTTTCACACTGATGATGACACCAACCCTGCAAAGTCAGCATATGGGACGAATACGTACTTCCCTGCATCGCCCTCTAAACTTCATTTTAATTTGTAATCTTCCTTACTTATACTACTCTTTTTTATTTTTACAGCAACAAATGAATAATTTCATTTGAATTAAATAAAAACAAACTAAATTAAAATAAATTACTAAACTTGACATTTGTGCCGTTCATACCACTCTGTACAATAAGATATACATACGTACGTATACCTATTATACCATTTAAGACTGTATATGCATATTACCCAGAATTTAAATGAAGCATGCATGCACAAGAAAAGATGATAAAAACGGGGTAGCCTCCATTCTCTTTAAATTTTTTTATTTTTTAAAAAAGAAAAGGAGATAAAAGGAATTTAAGTGAAGCTACTGAACTCAAATGGAGTAACTGCATGCATTGCTCTTTTAAGAAAATGATAGTCCTACAAGACACAAAATTAATGGTAGACTGTTAAATTTGATGAATTTTATAATTAATTCTCTTAAGTCAAAATTTTGTATATTTTGTGAGAATAAAGTAATTTTTGCTTTAAAACTAAACTATATCCTACGATGTCATAAATTTTATTTAGTTAAATTTTTTCATAATATCTTATGTGTGGCTGTTTTTACAAGATATATAATATCTAGACTAAAACCCTCTTTTGGTCCCTCAAAGATAAACAAATTTCTATTTTAATCTTTCACTGTTAAATTTTTCTATTTTGGTCCTCCAGAAATCAATTAACTTCTATTTTAATCTCTTATTGTTAAAAATTCCTAATTAAGTCCTCCAAAGATTGAAATTGATATCAATCAAGTTCCTCAATTAGGATGATTGCTAACAAGGTCAAAATTGCTTACGTGTCATACTGACATGCCAGAAATTGATGATGTATCATGATGACGTGGCTGAATTTGGCTGACGTGGCATGATGATGTCAGCAGCTACGTCAGTCAGTTTTTGCCACGTCAGCATGACACGTCAACAATTTTGACCTTGTTAGCAATCATCCTAATTGAGTGACTTGATTGATATCAATTTCAATCTTTGGAGAACTTAATTAGGAATTTTTAACGGACTAAAATAGAAGTTAATTGATCTCTGGAGGACTAAAATAGAAAAATTTAACAGTGAGGAATTAAAATAAAAATTTATTCATCTTTGAGGGATCAAAAGAGGGTTTTACTCTAATATCTATGGAGCAACCTCACTGCTTATAACAGGAGATGTACGTGGCTAAAAGCCCAGGACTGCTACATTTCTAAAATCAGCCTCAACACTTCGTGCTGATGGCTGAAAGGCAAGCTCATATGCACTAGTCCCTTATATGGCAACGCTCTAATTAATAACAGACATGATGGTGGGACAACTAAACCAAAGCTTTCTCCCTTATATGGCAATGCTCTAATTAATAACAGACATGATGGTGGGACAACTAAACCAAAGCTTTCTGGTTTTTTTATCATCTGAGTACCAAATGTATGTAGACTTTCCTCCACGCATTTCGTTATCAATTCACAGCTGTAATCACGGCGAACTATGGCCATTGTTCCTGCGTAAAAATGTTCACCTCAACTTGGTGGCTATGTTCAGGACTTTGACCCGATACCTTGTGCATTTAATATTTTTTTACCAACTGGGTAGTGCAACTGGAGATGAAAATCAAATGTAGATGCGCAGTTTGGATTAACATGGTGAAATTTTCTTAGGTTTAGCAGTACTTGAAGTCGTTGAGATCTGAGAGGCTGCAATTATGAACTCACCGGCCAATAAATTGTAGTTTGAATATTTTGGCCAAGTGTAGTGATAAAAGGACTCTTGGAAAGTCCATCAGTATCAGAGAGTGAAAGAGAGATCTCAACTGCAGCATTAATGGTGTTCTCGGCCTTTACACTATAAATAGTGCTTGTTGCAAGGCTTCCCATTACAAGCAAGCTAGTGTTTTTAACATTGCTTTCTCTATTTGGTTAGAGATGGGGAAACCTCGTAAGTATGTTGGAGTATTTGCTGTGTTTTTGGTATTGGTCATAGGAATAGTAGAATGCCGAAATCTCAGAGAAGATGAATTAGTTGATGGCTTTGGTGGCGGTGGTTTTGGTAAAGGTGGTGGAGGTGGTTTAGGGGGAGGTGCAGGTGGGGGTGTTGGTGGCGGGTTTGGTGGTGGAGGAGGTGTAGGTGGCGGGATTGGGGGAGGCGCTGGTGGTGGTGCCGGTGGGGGATTTGGAGGGGGACACGGTGCAGGAGGCGGCATTGGGGGAGGTGGCGGGAAGGGTGGGGGCATAGGAGGAGGAGTTGGTGGTGGTGCTGGTGGGGGCTTTGGAGGGGGTCACGGAGGAGGAGGCGGCATTGGTGGAGGTGGTGGAAAGGGTGGGGGCATAGGAGGAGGAGTTGGCGGTGGTGGTGGGGCCGGTGGGGGCGTAGGAGGAGGAGCTGGTGGTGGTGTTGGTGGGGGCTTTGGAGGGGGTCACGGAGGAGGAGGCGGCATTGGTGGAGGTGGTGGAAAGGGTGGGGGCATAGGAGGAGGAGTTGGCGGTGGTGGTGGAGCCGGTGGGGGCATAGGAGGAGGAGCTGGTGGTGGTGTTGGTGGGGGCTTTGGAGGGGGTCACGCTGGAGGAGGCGGCATTGGTGGAGGTGGTGGGAAGGGTGGGGGCATAGGAGGAGGATTTGGTGGTGGTGGTGGTGCCGGTGGGGGCATAGGAGGAGGAGCTGGTGGTGGTGTTGGTGGAGGCTTTGGAGGGGGTCATGCCGGAGGAGGCGGCATTGGGGGAGGTGGCGGGAAGGGTGGGGGCATAGGAGGAGGAGTTGGTGGTGGTGGTGGTGGTGCCGGTGGAGGCTTTGGAGGAGGTCACGGAGGAGGAATTGGTGGCGGCAATGGTGGAGGAGGTGGTGTCGGTGGTGGCTTTGGAGGGGGTGCTGGAGGTGGTGGAGGAATTGGCGGTGGGTTTTGATTTTATAAGTTTTAAATGCTGATAATATGTTACTAAGGGGATGCTGGTCGTCTATAGACCATATATGAACGCAAGTAGCTTAGTTCTGGACTCCTGATATGTAGTTTTCATGAAATAAAGAAATAAACGTTAGTTTTCTTATGCTCTTCTGCTTCTATCAATTTTGTTCCTAGCCCTCACCAATTCTGGATAATGCAGTCTATATAATAACAAATCCACTCTGTATTACAAAGAAGCAAATTCATAAATTATAGAGGAAAAAGAGTGACATCCACAATTCAACTTGCGGGAAATGAACAATCTAAATTGAGGCAAATTGCACCTGCGTAATACCATACGTACTTTAGAACAATAGTTTTACAACAATTCATTTTCTATTTAAAACCAAGCCTACAATATGCTCTAAAGGACAGTAGTTGTTCAAAAAAGGCTGACTCAAAGTGGCTAGAACACTGGATATTCTTATAAATATACCCAGAATCTAGAGGCAGACACTCCCTTTGATCCACACGTCCATCGTTGCATGAGTTAATTTGCACTTAAATTCCCATCGTATTAGCTTTTGCATGCAGAACTTGGTTTATTGCCATACGGGCAGCCATTTCTGGCCTTCAATGTAATCAATAGACAAAAAGGAAGCAACTTCTTTGTCACTAAGCTGCTTCGCCCAAGAGGCTCGTCCCTTCGAAGCGGCTCCAGGTCCATGGCACTTGTACTCCGCATGGTACAGATTTCTTCAGTTTCAAACATTCCCAGAAACATAAATCACTGATTAATTTCCTTCACATTTATACGTAATATTATGGAGTTAAGAGATAGTAGGGGATTTTTCTTACTCTGTGCCGCCGGCATAGCTCCAATTAGTCCACCCTTCTGGCACAATGGTCATAGAGAGGTATGTCTTTGCAAAAATCACCCTGGAATAAGCACCTTTGGCCCTTCCTAGGTACACCCCGCCAATGCCATAGACCTTGCCTTTCACAAACACAAACCCACTATTCTCATCGGCACTTTCCCTATTTTGGGCTGTAATTGACCCATGAATTGTCACCCTCTTATCATCAATCACAAATATCTCACAATTCTACAAAAAGAAAATATTGTGATCATTATCATAGTTGATTTTTTTCAACCTCAGTATAGCTTAACTGTCTTTGGAAGCAATCATAAACCCAGAATATTAGAAAAAGCAGAGAGAGAAACTAAAAATAGATTAAATGATTACATGATAGATGGATTTGCCGCGGCCAAATATGAAATCAATTGACCCCTGTATGTAGCAGGATTCGTAGTAATGCCTGCCCTTGTAATCAAAGAGAGTGTTATGAGTACTATAAAATGCACAGTGGTAGAATGCTGCCTTATCTGCTGCAACAAATGTTGCTACGGATTGATTCTGCGAGGTATAGGCAATCCCTGTTGGTGCTTCATTCTGCGCATAGTCAAAGCAGATTAAACATTGAGAAGAAAAGGTACATATAATCATAGTAATTAAGTATTTTATAAGCATTAGGAGGTAACAAAGAAAGGTGCAATGCTATGAAAAAAGAGGATTGGACCTTGAAGCTAATCCCAAAGGCAATGAAGTTGGATGCTTCAGCCTTAAAGGTAGCAGAATCTACGTTGTCAGAAGAGCTCTGAGACCAAACTATGGCTGTTCTTCCTCTTCCATTGCCTCTCAAGAATATATATGGTTTGTTCTTTGGTATGTGGACCTTTTCTCTGCGCATGATCATAATGCAAATTGCATCGAGTTCCTCAATATGGCTTGTACAGCACAATGATTGCTGGTAAAAAGAAAAGATATTGGTTACCTGTAGATTCCTTTTCTAACATGGACGATAACCCACTTAGAATTTCCTTCAGGAATGGAATCAATGGCTGCCTGGATGGATTTGAAGTCGCCATCGCCATTGATATCGACCTTGATAGTATGGTTGGTGCCGATTTTCTCCGTTAACAAAGGAGAGTCTGTGACCGTTTGCGCGTCAAGGCCAAGAGTAGCGTGAGGTATGTAGAACAAGATGAAAGAAACGATTGCGAAGAATGTTGAAGCATGCCAAGGAGATGGTGTTGATGATGATGATGACGACCACGAAGAAGCCATATCTCAGAGGTTGATCAGAATCTGCGCACTTGGGAATTTTGCATTGCGGTGGTTTCTGTGGGAAAATTACTTTATTTTTAAAGTTAGATAGGTAAATTTGAGGTCCACTGAATTTAAACACAAGAGGTTAATTTGTTACTTTGTTAGAATGAGCTCTCTAAATTGGAGGGCGTCCAGTGGTTTGTATGGTTTGCATGGGGCAAGTGGTTACTTTAAACCCTTCCATTTTGTGGAGTTTTGCGATTAAATCAAAGATTGATATGCAAAGATATCACTCCTAATGCAGATTTATGGATAAACACACCTAAATATATACATAATTATTTTTGTAATAAGACTATATATACATTGGTGGATTCCCCTGGCCCCTGAAGTTTTGAAAATTATATTTACGCAATGTAAAATTTAAAAATTGTCCATGTGGCCTACCTCAGTTATTAAAATTTTGTCTATATCATAAAAATTTTAAAAGTTTTTAAATAATTCCTTTATATTTTTTTGGCATAACTTTTTCTTTTAGACAAAGGAGTTAAACGCCTAATAAACAAAGAGAAACTACAAGAAAGTAATCATCGTAAATCTACTAATTCTTGAGAGATGGACTAAGAATGACAAATTTAGAATTAGAGGAAGCTGATGGGACACTTGAAGCCCCTCCCCATTAATAATTGCAAAATTTGCAAGCCACATATAGCACAGCTATTAGACTACTCATTCATTCACTTTTTTGGGTTCATGTTACGATTATTTTTCAACTCAGTCAATGAATTTATAGTAAAGTTAGAATTTCTAATTATTATTTGTATACCCATTATTTCATACGTAATTCTATATATGTTATGTTCACTTGTTTTTTGTGTTTTTTGAAATTTAAATTAATAAATAATACTAGGTGATGGTAGTACATTCAATTATTAATTTTTTATTCTAAAAAGTTTAGTAATTAATTAAAATTAAGCTTGTATATAATTATTTCAAGTTATTTATATTTTAACAATATTTAATTTCTATTATACGCAAACATAGCGTGAGGATTTCAAATTTTTTATTGTCTTATAACCCTTTGTCTCGATTCCCCTAAATAAAATTTGTAGCTTTGCCCTTGTATATGTAGTAGAACTCATATAGATATGGATAATTATTTTGATACTCTTCAAATCAAGGAGTTATCAACCAATTTATTGTGGCTTATCCCTATGTTCATATTACCAAAAATCATGTAATTTTATTAAGAGATCAATAATAAATCATTTAACACACATATAAAATACTAAATTCAAATATTTTTTGTTATTTGTATAATACGAGGAGAAAGGATACTTCATTACACTTTTGGTTTATATAGTGCCACAATTTAGGCTTGCTGCATGACTATGATCAACCGATAAGTATGAGATTTATCAATGAGTCAATTATAAATTTTTTTTAATAGTTGAATCAGTTATTCTATGTGGTATAATTAATGTAGTATATTAATTTAATAATAATTATTCACATTTATTATTAACTTATTTGTTTAAAAATTGTATTAATAAAATAATATAATTAATGATTTATTATTAAATTAATATATTATATCAACTAAATAATTTTTCCTTTTCCTTGAGTATTATATTATTCTTTTGGGCCAGTAGAGCTTACTGGTTATTGGACAACGGAATCAGATTTCGGTACTGCAGCTTTTAGAAAATGCAGTTTTCTATGACCCAAAACTCAAAAACAAGGGAATGCAGTTTTGTGGTCATCAGTGGGTCTCCATGGGCCGCCAACATCCTTAGAATAAGGCTGGTTACCCAAAAGCAACACCAGGGAAATCGATGCCTTTGCAAATGGAATCTAATCATTGAATGAAAATTCAACCCAAAATTAAAAAAAAAAAGGAAATTTCATGAAATGAAAAGGAAAATTCATGAAAATTATATTCGTAAATATTTTATCATAACGTATAACTAGGAAAGGAACAAAATAACGGTTACGTTAACTTCATCCTAACAATCCAATATAATTAAGGAATGGAAATAGGCATTAATCTAAATACTACCTAGTCAGACTTAATATTTGTACTTGTTTTGAATAATTATTTTAGTGAGTATCTATTCATGTAAATAACACTTGAATGTTGGAGCTGTTAAGTATCGCATCCTAATTTTTTGTACCTATTTTTTCTTTAAAAATTATTATAATATTATCTTAATTTATTAATACTAAATAGTCTTTTTAGAATTACATTGAACATAAAATTATAATAGTAATTCATTTTAAACACTTTTTGTGATTGATCATGATTAGTGACTTTTATACTCATAAAAATTAAAAGTAACGATAAAATTACACTCATAAAATTATACATTTTTTATACTACTTTATAATATTATGCAATGTATTATTTTTTTTTTAAATTTATTTTAACGGATGTTCATGTAAGAGCGTAAGATCAATATTTTTCAAAATTAATGAACGAGAAATCATTGAAATTCGCTGAATTAGGAGCTTTTCCCTAGTCTTTCATATATATATATATATATATATATATTAAATATTGAATTTTTTGAAAATAATGAAAAAATAAATGAAGGGCAACCAACAAATATGGTGCGTCCTCATTGGTCACTTCTGATGGCTACAATACATTGTGGAACCCTCATGGCTCCCAACAAATGTGCCACCGTGAGGAATGAAAAGAAAAGGAGTGGCCACTAACCGGCTTTTCTGGCATTCAAAGCGGCGCAGAAAGAGAAGACACCAAATGGGGAAACTCCCCATGAACTTTAAATGGTTTCTTGCCCTTTTTGAAGTGAAACGCATTAAATTCCAGAGAGGTGAAATTCATAGGTGTTTGATTCTGAACAGGGGTTTGACTTAGATTATTTTTTATTTTTTAACAATAAAAAGATTAAAAAAATAAAAAAATTTTAATTAACAAATTTTAATATAAATAATTTATAAAAATAAAATAAAAATTAACTAATTCAAATTCTCTTTGCATTGCGTGTTTAAAGTTAGTGCAGTTATTTTTTTTTTAATAAATACAGGATATTTTTTGATTGATAATTAAAGATTAATTTTTTTTGAGGCAAAAAAATCATCTAATTTTTTTTAACAAATTTTTTTTATATATATAACTTAAATCAAAATTAAAATAATATATTTAAGAAATTTAACTATCTATCAACTTTGTTAAATTTTATTAATAAATTAATGCTGTTATTTATTCATGTAAAATCTTAACCTTGTCAGCAATGCACAATTTCCATTGTGTTGCACTAAAAACTTTCCCATACAGCAGTGTCATGATTTTGAGAATTGCCGACAGTTTTGTTCTAAGGGTAGTTGCTCCAATTCAAGGGCATTCAATGTTGGCTCAGTCCATAGCCCATACCTTGAATTGAAAGGGTTTGGTCTCTGAACCCTACCATTTTTATATCCTCTTAGTCATATTATCTCTATATTTTTAAGTGAAGGCTGATAAATAAGTAAATAGTGTAAGATCTATATTATTTTATGATCTTACTTGGAAGTAGAAAAATAATATAAAATAAAAAATATAAAAATATCTTTATTATTGATTTCCATCTCCCGTTTAGTTTAACTCAAAGCTGCCACAGTTTTCAATAACCAAACAGCTTGCTTTTTCTAGATTTTTATCCAGATAGTTAGTTTGGAGAAATATTATATGTATAAAATAATTAAATATAAAGATTGTACAAAGTTTATTTGTCATTTTTTTCATTTATTAAAAAATTAAATTTATAAATTTAATAATATTATTTATTTATCACCTCATACTTCATATATAAATATTCTATACATTTAACATTTTTCACTGGTTTGTCCCTCGTATCACTTCTAGTTCCCAACTATTTATTTTTTCCTTTTGTTAATGAATGAATGTTACCTCACTTAACACGTACGTATTGATAGATTTTAGTGGTGGCTCTAAAAAAAGTTGCGCATACGAATTTTATTTCAAAACTTGTTATAAGGTGAAATTTAATGTTGATTGATTCTCCTAATTTTTTTAATTTAAAAAATTAATATAAGACTTTTAAAATTGTTTAGACCACAAAATTATTAAATTAAAAGTTCACTTTTTTAAATATTATATTCACAATAATACAATTCTTCTAAATATTTATTCTAAAACTTAAAAATAATGTACAATTCTAAAAACTTGGAAAAAGAATACATAGATAGTGGCAATAGAAATGTTGTCTTCACTTGTAAAGCATATAAATTTGTTGTCTTCAACTATCATTTATAATATCTTTTTTTTTTTTCATCTTAACTTCTCATAATCACTTCCCTACTTAGAGTTTAATAACCCATTTTTTTTTGTTTGAATGCAAAGTTCTATTTTTTAATTTACCTACTAAGTATGCCCTCTCACTTTTATATACTTTTCTTGCATATTTATGATTTTACTATTGTAAATTTTTATTAATTGAGTTGCTCCATATATGATGGGTTCATAGATATCGAAATTTGAGAATAAAGTAGTTTTTTTTATTTTTTTGGTATTTTTCTATGTAAAAGGGGTGCTAAGAATAGTAACTAATTTTTTATTTCTTGAATTGCAATTGTGAAATCGGAGAATTTTTTATGAATCCCCTTTGGTCTCTCAAGGATTTACTTCAAGATTCCCTATTGCATATATACAAAATTTTATTTGATGTCTCCAAAGGCACATATACAAAATTTTAAGTTTAAATATAAAATTTAAAAAAATAAAATAATATTAGATATCACTGTACACCTTTAAAAGTGTCCACTATTATTCATTGTTCGCGTGCAAATTATAAAGCTGGTTGATTTTGGAGATTTCTTTGTTAATGTACGGAACAATAATTACATTGACACTCACCAAACGATTGGAAGACCAACTGGGAAATCCACAAATGGAAGTTGTAGGGTAAGATTCGAAAATGTTCTTTCATGTATAAATAGAAACATTTTTAAATAAAGAAAAAAATATAAAAATATGTAAAATTAATATATAAGATTTATTTATAAATATATTAATATCATATTTTTTTAATTTTCCTTTCATATTTTTTGTACCTTTAATATTTATTTGTCAAACTACTTTTACTTGCTTTAATTAATGACTATTTAACACCGAAGTCTCAGCTGCTGAAGAAAAGCTGGCATCTTCAGAACTCTGTGGCCACCCTAATATGAAAGACTTCGGCTACAGCTCACTCTAATATTTCTCAGAACTTAAAATGAAAATTAAGAAACCTAAAATTTTTCTAGATATTTTGGTGTTTTTCATGGATGTGTATTACTTTGTGCAGACAGAGGCTATTCATGGATATACATTGATGTACCTTAATTTTGAATTTTATTTTTGGTTAATAGAACCCATTTTGTGTATGTGTTTGTACAAATTTAAATTTTGTTAGCCGGCTGACTTTTTTTTTAATTCAACTCGAATTTGGCTCATACACACATAACTGTAACATGGCTCACAACTTTAAATGGCTGATCCCACTGGTCCCACATCGAGATTGTTTTGGGACAGTCCCTAGTATGTGTTGTGGGAGCAGCGGTGGCTGTGTCGTAGTACGTGTTATGGGATGTCTCCGTAAGGACGATGCTTTTAATGTTAATACGACAGGATATTTAAAAAAATTTTACAATTAATAAAATTTAAATTATTGAATTTATTAAATTTTTATTATAAAATGTGTGACGTAATTATAGATAAAATTTAGTAAAATTAAATTTTCTAATAAAGCTCATAGTCTTAGATGGTAATTTTAATGATGTTTATGAAAGACCCCGCTGCATCTGATCAGTGATCACAGCGACTCAGACTAGACTACACAGTGCAACCTACAGAGCTCGGACCTCGCAACGCGACCGCGTCAAGCAACATCATCTCGCGCGCGAAACACAAACATCCACCGTATCTCGCCGGTGAATCTGATGCTCATCGACGGCGAATCAATCGTATTGTATTGACGGCGATCAAACATTCCAATTTATCGAAAATTTTGACGAATTTGGTGATGATGGATCTGGACCAAATTTTGAAGAGCCCGTACTGGAATGACTCGGTGACGGCAATCAGCGGGACATCCACCGCCTGCGACCGGAGCCATTTGAGGGTTTGAAATTGGCTCCAAGATTGCGCGCTTGTGGCAATTTGATTACTGCTAGGGAAGATAAGTTAATGGACTTTAATGCTAGCTTCGTTTAAATTTGTTCGTAATTCATTCTTTCTATTGGTTGGAATAAGTTCATCCGGAACAAGTTTCCTCTTTTCCAACAAGCAAATATATGAAGGCATATGTATTTTTACAGTGTTGGTAAAAAGATTTAACCACCTTTTACCATGACTTGTGATTTGAGTCAATTGCTCGTTTTGCTTTGGAACAGATGCGATGATGGGTGAGTGATTTTTGTAGTTTCCTGCCATCTATATTAATGGCTAAGTAGTGGTGATAAGCTAGTTTTGGTCAAATTGCCACCCTTACCTCACTGGTAATGCACTTATTCCTACTATGTCTGACATGCCAGATGGTAAGGTTGCAGCTTCACTAGACACTGGCAAGTGATAGCTGCAAGGCATTGACAAATTCTTAAAGTTCTAGAGTGAATAAAAACTGATAAGGAAGGGCCGCCCGTTTGGTTTTGTCATATTTAAAGTGGCGGTGAACCTACTCAATTGAAAAAATTTCAGGAAACGTTAAATGGCTATTCCTTTACCTAGGAGTGCATTAATTTTCTGAGATAATATGATTCTTTGGTTTGCACTCCGAACATCCTTACGCAATTTTTAGCACTTGATAAATTTATTACTGCATGTTTACTTTGCATTTGTAGACAGCGCAGACTCCCATCAGGTTACAGAGAAAGTAGAAACTTCGATATTTCACTAAATATATATTCTTTTTGAGATTTCTATCTTCCTCTTTTGACGGGTAGCTCCTGCGTTTGCAGCGCAATCAATGTTGTTAGGACACTTCATATCATACTTTGAATGTGCAGAGTTAGCAGGGACGGTTCTACAACTTGACATACTCGGAGCCACAAGCAGAGGTGTTTCTTTAGTAGGCTTTTAACATGTATAGGTTTTATATTTTAGCATTTAGAAAATTTGCCCTTCATGTTTATTGGCTTATGTAGCAGTTTTCATTTAATGACTGTGAATCAAAAGTAAATTCTACAACTGCCGACAGCATCAAGTGTATAAATCAAATAAATACCATGCATTCTGCAAGCCGTACTTTTTTTATACCCAGGGCACAAACCCAATGTTACTGTATAACTCTTTTAACTCTATTGTATTTCATTTTCTGCTTCTATTGACTATATTTATATTACGGGACTATGTCATTCAGTAAAATGTTTACTCTGTCCCATGTATGGGTCGATCCCATTATGTTTCAAGCTATTACTAATAACACCAAAATGCTCCCTCATTGTTAAATCCACTCATTTGAGATTGGAATTATTGTAAAATTTTTTCATTATTAGTTTATGATTTACCAAAAATTTCCATTAAATTATAGATACCTGTTATCGGAAATATCATGTGATATCTCTCTAAAATGTGTCTAATATCGGTTTTCTAACGTATAAAGTGATCATTTCTCTCAAAATGATTGGTTTTATCTTTCAACTTTTATATGAGTTGAGGATTAGTGAGGAAACCACATAAGACTTTTCAAGTGAGGAGCTTTAAATGACCTGTTAACTCATTCTTTGCACAGTATGCATTGGTGAAAGGAGCTTTAAATGTTTTGCTTTTAGATCTGATTTGCTGAGATGTTATATGAACAATATTAGCAAAATGCTTTATGTCTTTTGCTTTGGTTGATACATGATGACTTCACAAGGTACGCATAATTTATGTTTTTTATAAAAAATTGCGTTTTCTTGTAAGTAAATTGAAGTTTTTTCCCCTGTTTTGATTGTTTTTGAATTGAAGGTAGTAACCCTTTGCATGGCTAGTTTTTATGTGATCAAAATGAGGTTTATGCCATATGCATCATACTTTGTAACTGCTTCACTTTTTTCTTGTAGTGTAAAATTAGCTTTCAAAGATAGTAGTTTTATAAAGTATATAATCAAAGCTTTAAGGATTGAGACTTGAATTCTTAAAGGAAAAATATTGGCATTGCTTCACTTGGAGAGGTTATTAATAAGGATTTTTGGGTAACTACTATTTCTGAAAACATAATTTTTTAGAACTTAATGATGTCATTTGATCTATGTACTCAATCTCATCTAATAAGATAAAACTCTATTTATTGTTATTACTGCTTAAAATATTGGAATACTTATTTTTTATTAGAAAGCCCACAGAGATACTGCTAAACATTAAATCAAGCTCCCTAGTCAACTAGACAAATGGTATACCAAAGCTTTTAAGAGTTGGAACTCATAAATGTAGAAATTCTTTTCACTTTGGCTCCTTCCTTTATGGCTCTTAGTGTGTTAGGTCAAGAGGCCAGGTGTATTGCCACTTTCTTGTATCCGCATTATATAAACTTGAATTGAGAAGGTTATTTTCACCTCGCAGCCTCTCGTGTTTATAATCAGTTGAAGGCTTAGGGTGGTTGCCTTCCTTGATCAGAAAACCCTGCTTAGTTTTGTAGAGGGTTGGTTTATACATTGTAGGATTTCTGCTAATTTGTGATGTCATCCCATTAGATTTAGCGTTCATTCTTCTTGACATATTTCATACAGCTTGGCATTCAATTATTTGTTATTCCTGGGTCCAATGTCTACTTAGTGGTGTTAGATTGGATATTCTTTTGCAGTCTTACATTATAAAGCCGGAAAATATAAGAAACAGAGGCTTCGTCTTGAAAAGCTTATTCTATTGATTTTCTGCTATGTCCTCTCTCATGGAGCTTCATTTAAATAAACGAGTCAATTTTGAGATTATATGTCAAGTTTTGATGGTCTTGCCTTTCTTTAGGATTTGCTCTTCGAATGCTATTCCTGCATCTTTTGTTTTTGGGGATTCCCTGGTTGATGTGGGGAACAACAACTACATTGTTTCACTATCCAAGGCAAATTACATCCCCAATGGAATTGATCTTGGAAGGCCAACAGGACGTTTCACAAATGGGAGAACGATCGTTGACATTATAGGCATGAGTTACTGATTTTAGCATTTCTGTGAGGTTTTGTTTATTGAATTTAACTTTTATATATTTTCCCCTTGTTAAATCTACTGGCTTCTTTCTTCATATCATCAATTACTAGTCCTTCTTGAACCTTCTGTACCACCAGGTCAGCAATTGGGTCTTGGATTTACTCCTCCTTATTTGGCTCCCACTACAGCAGGGGCAGTTGTTCTGCAGGGTGTCAATTATGCCTCTGGCGGAGGTGGCATTCTTAATCACACTGGCAAAGTTTTTGTAAGTGTCTGCTTCAGTTAGTGTTTGTTAATTTCTAAGCTCTATTACTGGTTGCATAAGTGTGCATCTTTTCTTATGAAGTAAATAATTTCGGAGGCCAATTTTGAGCCAAAGATGTCTCTATGTACGTCAACCATAGTAAACAGTTAACCCATGCCTGTGTTTCTGATGCTGCTGAAGATGTTTTTATCATGTAGTTTGCAAGTTGATGAGTGCACATTGGTAAACAATATACTATATAAATAGTAATGGTAAAAATTTGCATTTCATTTATAGGTTGGCCGAATCAATTTAGATGCGCAGATAGATAATTTTGCAAACACCAGGCAAGACATTATCTCCAGCATTGGTGTTCCTGCTGCTCTCAATCTATTTAGAAGGGCTCTCTTTTCAGTAGCAATTGGCTCAAATGATTTCATTAATAACTATTTGACACCTGTCATCTCAGCTGCGGAGAGGAAGTTGGTATCTCCTGAATTTTTTGTGGCCTCCATGATATCGAGACTGAGACTACAGCTTACTGTATGAAATTTTGCTCAGAACTTTGAATCCCTGTTTCTAAAATGTAATTTTGTGATACCGTGTTTCTCACATGTATATTACATACGTGCAGCGGCTTTTCAGTCTGGGAGCCAGAAAAATTGTTGTGACAAATGTAGGGCCTATTGGATGTATACCTTATGAGAGGGATCTAAATCCAGATGCTGGAGATAACTGTGTCAATTTCCCTAATCAGCTAGCCCAGTTATTTAACACCCAATTGAAGAGCCTTATTGCAGAGCTGAACGCAAACTTGGAAGGGTCATCATTTGTTTACGCTGATGTTTACCACATTCTGGAAGATATCCTCCAGAATTACAGTGTATATGGTGTGTCCTCTGTTTTCTTCTAAAGTATTACATTGACGTTCCTCAATTTGCATGATCTTTCTGAATAAGAACCCATTTCACGTGCAACAGGTTTTGAGAATTCGAATTCCGCATGCTGTTACCTAGCTGGACGATTCGGAGGTTTGATCCCATGCATTCCTGAGTCAAAAGTTTGTGAGGACCGATCTAAGTATATATTTTGGGATGCTTACCATCCTAGTGATGCTGCCAATGTTGTCATTGCAAAGCGTCTCCTTGATGGTGGCATCAACGACATTTCGCCAAAGAATATTCGTCAACTCTATGAAGCTTGACTCACTGGCTCTGCATAAAAACTTTGCTGAATATTTAACTTTCTGCTTGACTTTCCAAGCCATACATATAAGAGCCCACGAAGACTATTAGTGGCCGCTTCCTATTCGTGTCTTCGTGGGAGTATAGACTCTCCATACATATAAGTGTGCATTACATTAGCAATTGGAACATCTGTCAGCTCTTGCTGCCCAGATTCTGCTCAATGATTCTTTAGTGAGCTATGTTTACTACTTTATTTCTTGTATGTGTTGATCCTTACAAGAAAGGAGTCTGGGGCTAACGATGATACTGTATTTTATTACATGAAATCTCAAGACTTCTCTGCTTGATATGTTATAACTTTTGCTTGTCAAAGTCCTATTGCTGCAGTCTTGAGAAAATACACATTTCACAGAGTGCTTATTGCTGCAGTGACAGTAGTTTCCAGGAAAAAGAAAGGGAATTAAATGAAAGAACAAGCACAAAGGATCAGAAAGAAGGTCCACAGTAAAACTGTAATAGCAAACCGCCATTGAGGCAGGGTAAGACTACTTTGAGCGAGGGCTGCTATACCAAAACAGTAGGCGCAGATAAAATAGGGATCACTTAGGTCTCTTTCTACGCGTACTACATTTGTACGCAAAAATCGCTTAAGGGCATCATTTCTCCTTTGACCCACGGTCAAAAAGTCTATTGTTAATTTTTGAGTTGTATTATTTCTGCATAAAAAAATATATTTTTTAAAAATATTATATAATATTTTTAAAATATATAATTATAATATATTAAAATTTTGCATGTGGCATGCACAGCTTTATGATTTTTCTTAATTCCCTACTACAGATAATTGTGTTGCAGTAATTACAATGATCCGTACATATATTAATTAGCAGACATAAAAAGCAAAATAGCCGCTGCATGGGTCTAACATCCATGAACATGGACAGATAGGTTCTTTGGTTAAAATTTATTAGGATTTATACTCAGAGATCCACAAAATAAGTTATAAATTTTTTCTAAAAAAATTGGTTGAAAAAACTTTTTTTTTTTTTTTTTTATGTTTCAGACATAAAAGTCATAGAAACTATGACATTTGAAACAAAAGACGCTCAAATTAGTTTTGGTTGAACCAAGTTGAGCCCCCCAAAGGTGATTATATGAATTCGCCCACCATGATATATGGTAGTATCAACTGGGATACGTAAGGAAGCGTAAAATTTTCAACCCCACTACTATCATTTAAGATAGCTTAAAAAATTTTTATACAAAAATAAATATTGACCAATTTTTATTTAACAGCAAATAATTATAAATAAAGACAAACTTTTATTTAATTTATATATAAATTTTATGAATTATTTTATTTTTGAGTATACTCTTTTCTAAATTTTTACTTGCATTGAAATAAGGAATATTGAGATTTTAAATTGGGTCAAACTTAAGTGATTTAGTTTGATTTTATTGTCTTTTTTGTTTAGATTTGATTTTTATATTATAATTTGTTTAATATTTAAAAAATCTTATATTCTTTTATTCTAAATAAATGTCATTTTGGAGCCTTTTTCATTTGTCATTTTTTTAAAATTAAAGTAACATTAATTATTTTTTTTATTTTATTCTCATTATAACTACTATTTCTATTAAATACTTAACAAATTTATTTGCCTCTTTCTTTTTGAGTTTTTTTAGAAAGATAAAGAAAAGTTAAGATTATTTAATAACATCTTTAATTTTTAGACATTAACCTTAAATAAAAGATAATATGGATAGGAGGAGTATCTCTCAACTCAGTAATTACATCGTTGTGATTTACTTTCTTCAGTCAAAAATATCTAAGGGTAATGTATAAAAATTAAGAAATTTATTAGATAATCTTAAATATTTGCTTACCTTCCTAAATTTTTCTTTTATAAAAAACTTAAACTAAGAAAGAAAAAATTTTGCTAAACATTCAATAGATATAATAATTGCGATAAGGACAAAATTAAAAAAATTAATTAATATCATTTTAAAATTAATTAAAAATATTTAAAATTAATAACTATTTTAAACCAAAAAAAGTAACAAGTTGAAATTTGTATGTACAGAAGAAAGCCGTGCCAGGTTGTTTCAAAATGGAAACAATAAATAGTGATCACTCACGGCCCATACACTCCAGTGGCATTAAATAATGCCTCTTATATACATCATTTTTAGCATCTTATCCCCTCTATTTGGTATACGAAAATGAAAAAGACCTGCACGTTTGGTGAAAATTTAAAACAGGAGAGATGTGTGCGGAATGAAACAGATTTCAGTGGTTGAGCACTTTTTTTTTTTTAATAAGATTTTACTAAATTTTTACTTTAAAAATTTTAATAATCAAATTGTAAAATTACAGATCAAATTGTTTGTAGGCCGTTTGTAGGGGTGGGCTTCGGGCGGGTCAGATCGGGTCGGGTGAAAAAATGGTGGAACTGGGTAAACCGAGAAGAACTCTGGGTTGGCCCGATTCTGGCCGGGTCAAAGCTAGAAATAGTTGGATTCGGGTTTATACGGATGGGTTGGGACAGGTGTGTCGGTTTAAGAAATTAGTCTGGTTCGGGTTCACTTGGTTGGGTTGGGGTGGATTGTTGAGTTGGGTAATCCTTTGGAACTTGTCTAAAGCTGTTTCAAGCCATTTTTTTCTCAATCTATTACACAGTTATATTTGGAGTTAATTTACCGCAGTTCAAATGATTCTAACCCAGACAAAACCATATCAAACCATTACAACTCATTATGCTATAGTACATGCACTTCCACCCGACCCGACCCGAACTGCACCCTCTCTTTTTCTAGGTTTCGTTGGCTTTGCATGGGTTATGCGGAGATTTGCCCACCCCTAGCCTTTTGTCACCAAGCCATTCAAATTAATGATCAGATACCGCATGGACGAGATTGCTCAAATCTAGATGCTAATAGGATAACTTGCTACTTTTTGTTATAAGTTTACGAACCAGAATTTATTTAATATTAAATTTATCATGATGTTATATTTATCTGTTTCTCTTCTATTTTAATTAATTTATCAAAATTTATTTATATGAGTCCCTCAACATAATGAATATGAAAATAAAATTATTATGTTTTAACATTATAAAGTTAAAACCATTTATATTCTCAATTTACACAAAGACATTTTTTTATTTACCTAAGTTAAATAAGTTACACTTTTTATCTTTGAAGTTTAATAAAATGATACCTAAGTTAAAACTGTCAAAATATATGGATTCTAACCGCTAGCATGGACCGGTCATCGCCGGAGAAGCTGATACTCGTCAACCGCGAACCACACGGCATAGCGTTGGTGAGGATCAATCGTCCCAGCACTCTGAACTCGCTTACCAGGTTGATGATGGCAGATTTGGCTCAACTCTACCAAGTATGAGCTGAAATGTGTGTTTATATGTCTTTGAATATGACCACTTCTTAAACAATTTCTTATCATTAATATGGAAACATTTCTTTGCAGTTTTGGGGTATTTCCGTCATGGGGTCGGTCTCAAAAGCTTGCACGCATTGTAGGAGCCAATAAAGCCAGGGAACCCTCTCTCGCAACCACGCCGTTAACTTCGGAGGTAGCTGAAAGATAGGGTTTTGTGAACCCTGTTGTTGAAGAAGGTGAACTATCAAAGAAAGCCCGAGGAATCGCAGATGCATTTCGAAGAATAATCAGGACCTGGTGTTAGGATATAAGGCAGTCATAAATGATGGCCTCAAGCTGGATTTGTGCTCTTTCTGTAGAGAAGGTTAGTTCTATCTATCATTTTCTGTCTGTATCGAAATTGAAGGACTAGATTTGTGTCAGGTTGATGTGTTTTTCTACTGTTAACCCCCATTACCATGTTCTTCATTTAACATGTTGAATTGGTGCTGACACTGCTACAAGATGATCAGTTCAGATAATAATACAATATGAAGTAAAAGAAAGAAAAAGTAGTGCGCTTTGCAAGTTTTCCAATTCTCAGCTGAGAATCTGTGGCTACAGAGTACGTTCCATTTGTTATTATTCATTGGCACTGTTGCGAAGCTCAAATGCAACCAGGTATGTTTTCTCAGAAAGATCTTCCTACGTGTCAGGAGAGGGCTCATCACTATTAGAACGGAATGGACAAGGAGCAATTTAGCAGGTTGAAGTACAAAGAATGGGACACAGATCACCTGCCTTTTCATGAGAAGCTGACTTCTTCTCACAACCAGATAAAAGGTGGGTGATCCGTGTCCCAAAGAAACATTCCAAATTGTAGCCTATTTGTCTGCCTATCTCTCAATAGGTATTGGTTCCCCAACAGGTGGGATTTTACAGCTACTAATCGGGCATACAAATTAGCTGTCATATTTGCCTGAATAATGAATTACATCTTAAGAAGAGTTCTCTAATCATTATAATAAAATTTCTTTCAGCAGTCGTTCCTTAAAATTTTTTAAAGTTTTAGGCTTTTTAGTCACTTATAATTACAAAAAAAAAAAAAAAGGAGAGACGTAAAGTGATTTAAATATCAGAAGGATTAAATTAACATAATTAAAATAAGGGGAAAAGAATTGAATCAATTTAAATATTAGAGGGATAACATTGGTACAAGTGAAATAAGAGGGACGAAATTAAGACAATTTAAATATTAAAAATAATAAAAGTGTGATAATAATTGGTAAGTTTATAGAGGTCATGATTGGCAAGTTTCTTAGAAATGTGATGTTAGCATAAACATATATTTCAATGTCTAACCACGACAAACACTAGAAAACATTGAATAAATTAAGGAAATGAAGCTAGCACCATTAAGCAGTTGCACAGTAACAACTCACTTCGTCTCAAGTCACTTTGTAATTTTTGGTGGAAAAAATTAAATCATTTTATAATTTCATATCTTGAATAGGATTAGTTTTATCTTTCAAAATTAAAGATACGAAAAGTACTAAAAAAATAATAAAATATTTATAAAAATTAATTTAACTGATAAAATTTATATTAATATTATTTTGTTAGTAATAACTTTTGTAAACAATTTATATATATTATTATAAGCCCTTATTAAAATTTATACATATCTTAATAAGATTTACTCACCCTAAACTTAGTTATAAAAAAAAATTAAAGCCTTGCTTGTTGCGGTGTCATATGCCTTCGGATGCTTCAGTGTCCGTAATTTTGGAACTTTCAATGCTTACCAATTTTCTAAGCCCACTGAATAATTTATTGAAACTCCCTAGAAACCCTATTAAAGCTGAATGCCTTTCCATCTCCAGTGATATTCACTAACGTTCATCCCTCAAAGTCCAAACAGGGACATGTGGTTCAAAGTCTTCGGTGTCGTTGCCGATGATTGAGACCAGCACTACCCTGGTGAACCCTTCAGCATACGAAACAGTAAGGCGAGTGGAGAATCCTCGAGCAGAACTTTCCAGAATACATCTACGTTCGGGTCTACGAGAAACGAATCGATTTGATGAGGGCTTTGATCGTGGGCTCCGCTGGCACACCATACCATGATGGGCTTTTCTTCTTCGACAACTCTTTCTCCTGATTACCCAACCCAACCGCCGAAGGTCCATTATCACTCATTCGGACTCAGGCTTATCCCGAATCTGTATGCGAAACGGTAAGGTTTGCTTCAGTATGCGGAACACCTGGCCAGGGAAGCAGAGCGAGAACTGGGACCCATCCAATTCCACGTTGTTGCAGGTGTCGCCTTCAATCCAAGCTCCTGTTCTCAACGAAAAGCCATATTTCAATGAGCCTCGTGTTGAGATATTTGGGCTTCCTAAGTTCGAGAAGCAATACAATGAAGATAAGTTCGCTCTTACTTGCAGAACAGCTTCGAAAGCCTCCAAAGAACTTCGAAGTCTTCGTTAATGGCCACTTTCGTGAGCGTGGGCCTGCGATTCTGAAGGCCAGCGACGCTTATGCATATGGGCGTTTAAGAATCGGTAATTACAGCAATGATATTGATAGACCATGTTCATCTTCGTCAACTGCTCAAGTTTCAAACAAGTTCAAGAAGTCGATTCTAAACTAGTATCCTCAAATTGTTGCTGAGTTTCAAGGGGTTGGTATTTATGTGGGGACTTCCTTCAAACACTTGGCATCGCAATCGAAGAATGGGGAAGCAGCAGATAAACCTGGTGCTGGTGTCTTAAAATTTTTTTTTGGGGCTGTCGTCGTCGTAGGGCTTTTGGCCTTTTCGGCCGTTTTGGGAGACTCCGCCGCCGCATTCAAATGGGAAAACGAGTCAGGCTCATCAAAAGAATAAAACGAAGGAAATGGTTATAAAAGGAGCAGTGAGAAAAATGATATTAAGTGGACTAAGGAACAGATCTTTTGCCATGAAGGAATAGAGATACAGGTGCTGGAGATGGAGCTCAAATGGTAGAAAGCTCGCTTAGCATGCAAAGGTAAGGGGATCCATACCCGCATTTCTAGTCTTCTTCAGTTATTGAATAAAATTATTTAAACATTTTTTAAAATTTAGCTATTAATAAAATGTGTGTATATATATATATATATGTATGTATCCCATGTCTATATACGCTGCCTACACTTCTTAGGAGTCACGTTATTTTCTTTTTTGGTATACATATGAAGGAGGATCGAATCTTGTAAGGAAGAGAAGACAAATCCAACACTTAGCCGAAAGCTAAACCCCGGAGTCACGTTGTTTTTGGTCAGGAAGGATGCTACACCTCTAATTTACTTCTTGCTTTTGTTGCATTAATCTATTACTTCCTCGTATTCCATGTGAAAAAAAGATACTCATAATTATTGCCCCTGAATTACGCTCACGCATTCAACGTTTTAATCTAAGAGGGGCCATTTTCCTACATTCCCATTTCGCACTGGCTCTATTTTCTGTATTAAAAAAAATAAAAATCTTAATATGTAAATGCTATCTATTTACTATAAATAGGCAAAACGCGTTAAAAATACAAAAAATATATATTTATTCGAAAGAATTTCATGTATAAAGTAATATCTACTTGAGTGTCAAGCTACAATATTTTTTTTTGCTAAAAACAGGAAATTTTTGACTTCATTCTATTTAGTAAAGACTTTGGTCATGTTCCTAAAATTGGTGCACAATAATTTCAAAGTGTTTCCAAATCTTCTTTTGAGAATTGCTTTTGGAAAAGAGAGTCGTAGAGTGTTATTTTCTCAAATTTGTTTGCCACGGGTTTGCTTCTGCATCCGCGACGCAACTTCCTTCAATCCTTATCACGATAATACTGCAACCCCTTCCCAAAATCTCTACTATACCTCTCTCTCTCTCTCTCTCTCCCCCCATCAATTCATCAAGCTGAGAGAGGTAAAGGATGAACGAATTCAAACGCTTCGACGTCGTTTCAGATGATTCAGACCACCACTATCTGGATTCGTCGCGCCCCCAGAAAGGGAGGGCAGATTGCTTCTGCAATGCAGGGAGTGCCGTCTACAAGAAGATCATGAAGGAGTGGAGAATCCTCGAGCAGAACCTTCCCGAAGCCATCTACGTTCGGGTCTTCGAGAAACGCATCGATTTGATGAGGGCTGTGATCGTGGGCGCCGCTGGCACACCGTATCACGATGGGCTTTTCTTCTTCGACATCGCTTTCCCGCCCGATTACCCGACCCATCCGCCCAAGGTCCATTATCGCTCATTCGGACTCAGGATTAACCCGAATCTGTATGCCAACGGGAAGGTGTGCTTGAGTCTGCTCAACACCTGGAATGGGAAGAAGCGTGAGAAGTGGGATCCGTCCGCTTCCACGTTGCTGCAGGTGTTGCTTTCCATCCAAGCTCTTGTTCTCAACGAAAAGCCATTTTTCAATGAGCCTGGTTATGAGTTTGGGCGAGCTATCTTCGAGAAGAAATCACGGGCTTATAATGAAGATGCCTTCCTTCTCACTTGTAGAACAACAGTATACTTAATTCGAAAACCTCCAAAGACCTTCGAAGGTTTCGTGAATGACCACTTTCGTGAGCGTGGCCGTGCGATTCTGGAGGCCTGCAACGAGTATTCCAATGGGCGTGTGGGAATTGGGTATTATAGTAATGATGGGTCATGTTCCTCTTCATCAACTGTAAAAGTTTCAGCGAAATTCAAGGAGTCCATGCAAGGTTTGTATCCACTGCTAGTTGCAGAATTTCAAAAGGTCGGTGCTTCGGTGGGGACTTCCGTCGAACGGTTGAATTTGGATATGAAGTCATCGAAAAAGGCGCAAGTAATTAAGCAAAAGAGTAATTGGATTCTTAATAAGCTGATTACGAAGATTAAAAAGCTCTCAGGATTGAAGAAGGGTGGGAAAATCGTGCTTGGTGGTCAGGAAACTGCTTGAAACAACCAGATGGAATATAGTTGTTATTTTTAGGGGCAAGAGAAAAGTCATGGTAGGACTTATTTAGCTCTGATTGGTTCTTTAATTGAATTATCTCTTCCTTTTGTGTTTTTAATTCAACAAGGTACCTAGTTTACGTCTTTACATTCACTCATTGATTGGATGCTTTATTAAAGAGGAAGAATACTTTTTCCATTGAAAGTTGCACAGAAAAGAAAGTGCTTCCGAATTTCCCTTCTTTTTCTTTGTAACCGATCAGTGCTTTCTTGCGCAAATTCAGGTGGTCCATTCCCATATGAGACGAGTAAGTCATAGCAATTGCAAGACCCCCATTAAGTAAGGATTTATATATATATATATATATATATATATATCTACCCATCTACCAAACTCTATGATAAATCAATGTATTTACAATGAATGCCACTCTTCTCATAGAATATTGTCCCATCAAATACTCAAAACAGTTGACTAATTAATTGACGTGGCCATCTCATTGGTGAAGTTGTATGCTGGTAACGTTTTAATTAACCAGGTTGGGTTGATGCCCGATGTACCAGGTCAGTTATTTGACCTGTTTTGTCGGGATGTATCAGATAATTTCCACCTAATGCACGTTGAGCGGAGCGGCAGCTATAAATAGACTCGCTAAGAGCTTGTCACAGCTGGGTTAACTCACAAAACTGTGGGCTGTAAGCAATTAGTATTCTACTAAGCTGATTCTCCGGTTAGATGGAAGAGATCAACGAGTTCAAGCGCTTCGACGTCGTTTCTGATGATTCAAACCACCACTTTCTGGAGTCACCTTGCGTGGGCGAAGATTGCTTCAGCAATGCAGGGAGTGAGGTGTACAAGAAGATCATGAAGGAGTGGAGGATGCTCGATCATAATCTACCCGAATCCATTTACGTTCGGGTCTACGAGAAACGCATCGATTTACTCACGGCTGTGATTGTGGGCGCCGCTGGCACACCCTACCACGATGGGCTCTTCTTCTTCGACATCTTCTTCCCACCGGATTACCCGAATAGCCCGCCCACAGTCCATTACCGCTCTTTCGGACTCAGGCTCAACCCGAATTTGTATTCGAGCGGCAAGGTCTGCTTGAGCCTCCTTAACACATAGAGGGGGAAGAAGAGCGAGCGTTGGAACGCATCTAAATCCACCATATTCCAGGTTCTGGTCTCAATCCAAGCCCTTGTTCTCAATGGACAACCCTACTTCAACGAGCCTGGTCATGACATTTTTGGGCGCGCTCTAATGGAGAAGAGGTCACAAGCTTATAATGAGAATGTGTTCGCTCTTAATTGCAAAACAATGCTGTTCTTGCTTCAAAGGCCACCTACGAATTTCGAAAGCTTCGTTGTTTGGCATTTTCGAGAGCGAGCGCACCTGATTCTGGAGGCCTGCAACGACTACGCAAATGGGCATGCAAGAGTTGGGTATCAAAACAATGGTGGGTCGTACTCTTCTCCATCAAGCGTTAAAGTTTCAGGGAAATTCAAGGAAACGATGCAAGCGTTGTATGCTGAGCTGGTTGAAACGTTTGAAACGATAGGTGCTTGTCTGGGGAATTCTGTCAAACAGCTGGAGTTGGAGATGAAGAGACCGTCCAACAAGAAGCGAGTAAGTGAGAGAATGTTTAATGGGATTTTGAAGAAGGTAGTTGGGAGGATAAGTAAGGTTTTGGCAGCGAAGACGTATGGGAAAATCGATATCAATGGCGAAGGGGAAGATGTTGTGCAGTTCTTAAAGGGGAGGCATAGTAAGTAAAGAGCGAATGGAATGTATTTTCTCGATGATTTCCTTACTTGCTTTCCAGTAACGCTGCCTCCTAATATGCACAAAAATGCGTTAAAGTGCATTTGTAGAAGTAATAACACTTTTTTTTAAACAAAAGTTTAGGTGAATTTAGCTTTAATCTTGGCTCAAAATATATTTCTAAATTTAAAAATATTTATAGTAATTCTTGTAAATTACTTATCAATATAGCTCTCACATCAGTCAATTAACAAACTTAAAACTCATTTTACTTTGCTAATTGAGCCAACTTATATTGGCAATAATAACAAATTAATTTGTAAGGAGATCAAGACATTTTTTAATAATAAATATTATTTTTATAAATTAAATTTTATTAAATATTTATATAAAAATTTAAATTATTAAATTTATTTATCTTACACACAAAATTATAAAATTTAACATATGTATGATTTAATTAAATTTTATAACTATTTAATATATAAAGTTTTATGGATATATATATGGCTTAAATGCAATTCTATTCCCTCTAATTTCTAAATGCAATCAATTTTGCCCCTTTAAGCTCCTTCAACTTTTCAAATTGAAACAATTTAATTCAGTTATTAACGGACACCGTTGATTCGTAATAGAAGTTCCACCTGTCTCCTAACTTGTCCATTTCATCGTCGCACTCGTTTTCAGAACTCAACTCGACCCCTTATACCCAATTTGATTCTTTTAGGGCACACATCCTTTTTCGTGGCGACTCCATCTTCCTTGGCTTGCTAAAGGCTCATCATCCTCTTCGGCGCCGTTCACCTACTCCTCCTGTGTGTACTCTTTCCCACAGTATCAGGCGCAGCAGTTATTTCAAAGAGATGCACAAACAATCACACCCGAAGCTCTTGAGAGAGTGAAGGCAGCCATCATCAACAGGCAACAGTGAGATCGGGCACAAAGCAGAGACCAAGAAGAAAGCGATTCCTCGCAAAGCCGCTAAAGAACGTTGGAAAGCCCAAGCTGCTTCTTCTTCCTTTCATTATCGAATTCTTTGTTCTTTCTCTGGCTCACATCTTTTCCATAGCAGACGTGGTTTTGACAACACATTTGAATCTTTTCCTTTCCCTGAATTGTCAGTTTGTCACCAGCTACATAATGATAGCTATCGTCCCATTTTCCAAATAAAGTAGCCACTGTTCTACCTTTCTTATCTTCCACTGCCCTGCACCAGCAATAGAACTTAATTTACAGGGCATGACAAAGTTATATATGTCTATAAAACAGACATAGTTGTGCAAAGGTGTTTAGTACAGCAATAATTCCTAGTATACGTTAGTCTCTTCCGTCAAAATTTATAGCAAACCTAATTTAAAGAACCACCAGAGATCCAGGGGAACAAGAACAAAAGCAGTACGTGCTACTACAATATAGGAGCATATATTGGCTATCACCTACAGTAAATCAAATAACATTGGTAATACAATAAAACCACCAAATAATATTTTCTTAGAATCCAATTCTGAATATGTTAAATCAAAGAAAATAAAGCAACTTAATCCAGTCAAACAACACCAAGAGAGAGACGCCCTGACAGTATGCAAACATCCAACACATTTAAACAGATGGATTTTTCTAGACTGAATTAATTACTTTATGCTTATGCACAATGCAGGCAAAGCGATTCTCGGTGAAAAAGAATGGTACTTCTTTAGTCCAACAGACAGTAAGTACGTATCTTAATGGATCTCAACCGCACAGAGTGGCCAGGTCTGTGTACCGGAAAGCCATTGAAACCGATAAGATTATAAGGTCGAAAAGTTGGCATAAAAAAGGCCCTTGTTTTCTACGTTGGTAAGGCACACAATGACCCAAAGGCATCAAAACCAATTGGATCATGTACGAGTATCGCCTTCTTGATTCTTCGCGAAAGAACGACAGCTCCAAGGTAGTGTTGGATTCCAGCGTATGAAAAAATAAATAAAATAAATGGTGTATTTGAAAGAAGTTTAACCTATGTGCATAGGAACAAAAAAATAAAAGGGGACCAGATGGTGGTTTGAACAGAGGATGGCGGAGTAGTATTTCAACGATCTTTAAATGCAAAATTAGAAAAAGATTAAAGGAAAAGTTATTTGCAGTTGGGAAGGTTTGTGTAACTAAAAAATTTTCTCTATTTTATGGCATGAACCTCTATAACTAGAGGTGATTTCCTTTAGTTAAAAGGAAGTGAGCAATAGGTCAAGAGAGCAAGGTAGTAGGTCTAAATAATTTTTAATGAAATATTAGTGTGGATATATATTAAAAAAATATTAAATATTATTTTTTAAAATTTTATATTAAATATCATCTTTAAAATTTTTTATTAAATATTATTATAATTTTAATATTATTTTAAAAAAATAAAATGTGTTATAAAAATATTTATAATTATTTTTATTATAATAAAATATTTTAAAAATTTATACTTCTTATATTTTTTATTTAAATTTTATTATAAATAATTTATTTACACGATAAAAAAAATAATTTTAAAGTGCTTGCACTATCAAACCTCTAATCAATTTTTTCACTACTACATTCTTTGTTTTAGCTCAGTTTTCCGTTAATTTAGTTTGTTTTAAGTTTTACACTACTGTTCGATTATTAAAACGTTTTCTCCTTTTGAATTTTGTGATGTAGCTTGACGATTGGATTCTTTGTTGGCTATATAAGAAGAATTCGAGCTCGCGGAAGACCGTGCCTAGTGCTTCAAGCAAAGAATACAGCAAACGAGTCTTCTTCTTCCTCTTCGTCCCACTTAGACGATATGCTCGAATCGTTGCCCGAAGTTGACTACCGTTGGTTTTCTCTGCGACGTTTAAACTCGTTCAAAATGCTGCTGTCAGGATGCTAAAGCAGGATGAGAAGTTGAATTTCCAGAACATAGGTTCCGGTAATTTCGTGGACTCGGACGATGACGAGGTGGAATCGACATTGACGGTGCTAGAGAAGCTAGGTAAGGCAATTGAAGAGGTTCAGAGTGGAATGGAAGATTCCACGTCAATGCCACGTGCAACCATAATTTGAATTAAGTGCCATGTCATATGTCATATATGAAAGTGCAAGTAGAAACTTCTGTTACAAATTAACGGTGAGTGTTGACTATTGAATTAAATTGTTTCAATTTAAAAAGATAGAGGAGTTGATTGTTCAAACTCAAATCATAAGGATAAAATTGTTTGCATTTGAAAATTAGAGGGACTAAAATTACATTTAAATCTATATATATTTGTATATATTACAGTTCAATTGTTCCTTGTACTCATACAAATTAATAAATATTTCTGCTAAATTCATTAAAAATGCTGCTAGTTATATGGTCATTATAAATATATAAAAAAAAATTTGTTGTGATAAAATGAACAGATGGGTAAAACAGGATCAATTCAAACCACCAAACTCTAACATGTCAATTTATGCCCAAGAGATTCGATATCTAACATGTTTCTGTACGTTTTGGGACAACAAAGCATAGGGAAAAAAAACCGTTTATGTTTTACAAGAATCTCTCATCGTGGGTGCAGCTTAAGGCACACCCTACCATAATGGTCTCTTCTTCTTGGACATCGCTTTCTCACCGGATTACGCGTCCCGCCTTCCCACAGTTAATTATCGCTCTTTCGGGTTCGAAATCAACCTGAATTCGTACAGGAACGGGCACGTCTGTTTGAGTTTGATCAACATGTGGCATGGGAAGAAGAAGAGCGAGAAATGTGACCCATCTACGTCCACGCTACTCCAGCTCTTGGTCTCCCTCCAAGGTCTGGTTCTCAATGAGAAACCCTTCTTCAACGACTTCGGGTCTGAAATTTTCAGCTGCGCTATGTTTGAGAAGGCGTCACAGTCCTACCAGCGAGACTGTGGTCAGTCTAAATTGCAAAACAATGTAAGCTTGCTTCAAAGGCCGCCGAGGAACTTCCAAAGGTTCGTTGTTGGCCATTTTGGTGAGCGAGCGCGGGCGATGCTGGGGGCCTGCGCAACGAGTATGCAAATGGGGGAATGAAAGTTGGATGTTACGGCAATGGTAGGTCCTGTTCGTCTTCATCAAGTGTTGGAGTTTCAAAGAAATTGAAGGAGTCCATGCGAAGGTTGTATCCTTAGCTGGTTGAAGCGTTTCAAACTTGCAGTGCTTCTTTGGAAGATTCCGTCAAGCACTGGATGTTGGAAAAGGATGAGTCATCGAAGAAGGGGCAAGAAACTGGCAGAAAGTATAGTGGAACATTTCAAAAGGTCATTGGGAGGATGAAGGAGAAGTTTTGATAACAACATCAGAGAAAAAGGCGTTGCCCTCAACAGTTCCTGAAAGGTACGTTACGAAATAGTACTGGTTGGGAGCGACCCCGCGTTGAATATAAATTCTCGGTGAATACGGAACAGCAAGCAGATAGAGTTTCACACAATTAATAGTAATATATAAAATAAATAAAAAAATTCAGATTCATGGTTAGTGGAAGTGATAAATACTATTTTTATTTATGTCAATTTTGTACGGAAAGATTAAATTTTTTAAAATACAACTAGGTGTTTAAACAGAATTTTTTTAAAAAATTATTTTTTACCCACAATTTAAATTAAATTTAAGATAATTTATTTAATATCTCTAAATTTTTTTTCATCCGATGAACTCCCATTACATAGTGATAAGTACTATTTTAAAAAATAATAATTTATTAATTATTAATTTTCATAAAATTAAATTATTAGATTTGATAAATATAATAATTTAATTCTTATAATAACCTTTCACTTTCTCAAAATAAACCCATTTAGACATACATAAGTTCTTCCACGTAAGTGAAAGTGAGAGTAAAACAAGATAAAGGATGAAGATAGAATTACGTTTTTACATGCTCTATCCATGTGTGAGAATGAGGCAATGAATAATATTTACTTTTTATTTCCTCTATTAATCGTGGCTTTAGAGTATCTTTTTTATGTACCTCTAACATCACTTTAAAATAAATAAAAGTAGTATTGTAATTTGCCTACACCTCATTTTTTTTTTAAAGAATGGAAAGACAACGATCTACTACTAAAGTAATAGTGATAACAAAATTGAGAACATATAATTGAAACTTATCTATTCTTATAAATTTGAAATTCACAAAATTATACTAAAAAATTTGAATAATTAACTATAAAATTTAATAAATTTATATTTCATATTAATTTTTATAAAAATAAAGTCTTATGAAATTTTTTTATTGAATGTTCATACAATTTTTAATAAATTATTAGATATGTAAATTTTATAATTTAATTTATAAGATTGTATAAATTTTATTATTTAAATTTTTATTAAAATTTTATAAAAATTTATTTATTACAATAATAACAATCATAATATATATTTATGAATTTAGTAGATTAATTGACTTTCAGTAAATTTCTTAATAAAAAATAGAAAGAGACAACAAAAAATCCATGAAAAACACGAAAAGCCAAAGTAAACAAAGCAGTTTACGTTTCCAAATATATTTAGAAGGAAAAAAAAAACGCTGAAAATAACATCAGTCATGACCCAACCGAAGCTTCCCCACGCCATCCTCTCCCCACAAGAGAATGACCCCGTTCCTGTTCCTCTACCACCGAACACAGTCCGCCATCCCCTCTTGCTAACCTGCGCCTCCTGCTTAGACTGCGCTGTGCGCATCATTCTCTTTTTTCCTTCATAAGCTGCCGGTAACCACTGTCTCTCCTCTCCAGATTTGGAGGACTGTGAACACGACAATCGTGAAACTGTGAAGGTACCGATGTTTGGTTGAGGTTAGGATTTCTGAGAGATGTGGGATGCTTCAGGCATTGATGAATCTTCTCTCTTTTTGTTTGAAGCCATTCGGGCGCGGTACTGAGAAATTCGATTCCATTGGAGTTAACGGCAGCAACTTGGGTGGCGGGGCAGGTGGAAGGGAAGGTAAGGACGGTTTACTCTGGTTTCGGGATATCGGAAAGCATGGCTCCGGTGATTTCTCGTTGGCGGTGGTCCAGGCAAACCAGGTTCTCGAAGACCAGAGCCAGATCGAGTCTGGTCCCCTGGGCACCTTCGTGGGTATATACGATGGCCATGGAGGCCCCGATACATCTCGATATGTCTGCGATCACTTGTTTCGGCACTTTCAAGGTTCTTGATTCGGATTCCCCTTTTCCTTATGTAGGCCTAGTTTAGTTTTCGTTCTTATGGCAATTGAAGTGGCCACGTCTTATTTTGATTTTTTCCGAACATTCATGAGTAGGAACTGTTATTAGTGATTTTCATCAATTCGCTTTTCGTGAACTTTTAAAAAGTACTTATTTTTGTTGGCCTTTTGAGTCTGAGACTTCGAAGGATCGGGCACAGTTGAAACATGCATGCCGAATGGGGGATACTGTTTTTGATAAGTGTTCAGGAGTTCTTTTTTATCGCTTTTGATAGCTGAATTGAATGTGATTTTTGCTTCCTTTTATTGGAAACAGAGTTCGGGATTGCTTAACATAAAATGTCTCAAATCTTGTTCCTTCTAGTTGTAAGGCCTATTGTTTTGGTGGAGCTTTCTGATATCAGTTTGGTTTATTCGAAGGGGTAGAAGGTTTGGGATTTGGCTATAGTTTCTTGCTTTCCTTTTTTTTTTTTTTTTTTTTCTAATTTTTTAATATATTGATCAAGGAGCCTTTCTTATGTTAGCTGTCTTAGACTTCATGTTTATGCAGTGATATCAGCTGAGTCACAGGGAGTTGTGACAATTGACACCATTCAAAGAGCATTTCACCAAACAGAAGAGGGTTTCACTGCCCTTGTGTCTGAACTATGGAGTACTCGCCCCAATATTGCAACCGTTGGTTCGTGCTGTCTAGTCGGAGTAATATTTCAGCAGACCCTCTTTGTGGCAAACCTTGGAGATTCCCGTGTTGTGTTGGGTAAGAAAGTTGGCAACACTGGAGGTATTGCTGCAATTCAACTATCAACGGAACACAATGCAAATCTTGAGGCTGTTAGGCATGAACTTAAGGAATTACACCCAAATGATCCCCAAATTGTTGTCCACAAACATGGAGTGTGGAGAGTAAAAGGCATTATTCAGGTAACATTATATACTTATGTTCTCTTTAATAATTCTTCTCTCCCGTTGTGAGAAACAACTGTTTGCATGAATGTGGCCAAACAATTTGTTTCTTCTTTTATTAACGATCATGCCATCTTCCCGAAGTAAGTTATATATTTGTACTATACCTATAAATCCACGGATTTTAGTTTTTCATTTACAGCATCTTCTATGCCCTATCTCTATTGTGTATGTATGTGTGACTTGTGTGTGTTGTAATGGCCTAATAAGAGTTTTTAAGAAACGCTTATTGCAGCCTAGGTAGTCGGATCCCCAATTTGGTGCATGCTGCATGGGATTTAAACATGTGACCCTTTTGATAGAGCTAACTCTGTCATCATATCTTTGATATGACAGATATCATGAATTGCTTGTTATGATGGGCGTTGATACTAATTTGGAGCAATGGTTACTTCACAATGGATGCAATGTGCTTTTTCTTGATTAGATTGAAAGAGGGATAACTCCATCATCTATGCAGTGCAGCTTATTTCCTTGTCAAGTAGAATATATTGCATTGTCCTAAAGTCATGCTTTGACTAAACACAATGCAATTTATGTATAAATGAAGCATGTTTTGAAGAATCATGAAATTTTAAATTTGGACAAAGTCCAACAGATGGCAGAAATGCATGAAAGAAGCAGCGTGTTTTTACTTTCTGTAAGAGTATAGATTATTGATCAACATCAGTTTCAAGTATGGTCATCATAAATAAAAGTTTGCATGGTGTGTAATGCCTTGCAAATGAGGAAAATGAACTATACACTTCCTAAAATTTAATTCTTTTCCCTTTTCTTGTTTGACTTGTGAATTCAAATATTTTTGTCAGTTACTAGTCCAAGTTTCTGCAAGTCACTATTGCAGCTGTTATCCTACTTGTATTTTATTTTCCACTGTCAGAATTAATGACGATGCTATATCATGAGGTTCATGATTGTATTTGGTGCAGGTTTCTAGATCTATAGGTGACGTATATATGAAAAATGCGCAGTATAACCGGGAACCAATTAATGGAAAATTCAGACTTCCTGAACCAATGAACATGCCTATCTTGTCTGCTAATCCAACTATTATTTCTCATCCTCTCCAACCAAATGATTCCTTCCTTATATTTGCATCAGATGGTTTATGGGAGCACCTCAGTAATGACAAAGCAGTGGATATTGTCCACAGCAATCCCCGTGCGGTGAGATTTTTTTTTCCTGTATTTCAGAGTCTTATGGTACTTATTTCTGTCATATGCATTTCGGATGGTCATAAAATGTTTTGGCTATATTTGAACTTTGTTTAAGCCATTTATTGCCTTAAGAACAGCAGGTAATCCGATGTTGACTCCTATTTTCATGCGATAGTATGGTGCAGGACCTAATTATTTATTATATGGTTCACATATTAGAAGATTTTCGATGACAGTGTTGATCATAAGTTCTTTCTTATCTGATGTGTTTTGATTATTGATCGTCTTTTAATTTGATGTGGGTGTAGAACTAGTGAATGGACTAGTGTCAATAGTTGCCACGTCATAGGCATTACAAGTTTCATATGGTCACTCTGCATGCAGTGCTAATTTAGCCATTCAATCGTCTGCTTGACCACAAATGTTTGAAAGTTAATGATACCATGCTGCCATTAACTGTATTATACCACTTTTTACCTTTGCCTTCATTTTTCACGTTGCTGACGAGTTACATTTCTTATGTCTCCCTTCTCTTCTTCTTCTTCTTCTTCTTCTTCTTTTGTTATTTTTTGTAATATGCTCCTCATTGTCTTTGTGCACTTTGACTCTTACAATTATTTCCTGACACTCACTACAACACTGAACGGGTATGCTTAAGCCAAGGAGATGCTACTGCTAGATACACGTGTTTAATCTTATTTGTTAATATTTTTCTTTTGATTGGATTGAAATTTTACTTATGCTATCCTGTGTAATGTACACTATGATACTTTATTATTTAGTATGATTCGAATATTGAATTTGCTTCCTACTTTCATAACCGTGAGTCAACAAGTTATTCTTTGGGGGGGATTATTGTTGAATATAATTGTGATCCCCAATTTCTTCCACACGCAGTAACAGTGTATGTTTGATATGTGATAGTAACCTCAGTTTTTGACTTGTTGATCATTGCTCTTTCTCCCTTCCTCCTTCCGTTCCTCCCTCCCTCATCTGACGAGTAATTCCCTACTCTGCATTACTTATTCCTGAAAGGGGTGTGGTGCAGAAGCCTTAAATGCTGCGGGTCTCAGAACTGTTATTTCATGATACGGCTAGCTTTATTGTTTTAGAAGCAGCCTGGGTTCGTTTCTTTTTATTTTCTATCAGTTCAGATGACTTGTACCCAATTGAATGGAATGAAAGGGATGACAATGTTCCAGCTGCTTGTTTATTATTGTTGTTTTTATCTGCCGTACTAGCATGATGCCCATCTTTACTGCTTAGGTGCTCATAAGTTGTGTTAATGCAGAGCAGCGCCAAGAGACTAGTGAAGGCTGCCCTCCAAGAAGCCGCAAGAAAACGAGAAATGCGATATTCAGACCTCCGTAAAATTGACAAGAAAGTCCGTCGCCATTTTCATGACGATATAACTGTTATTGTTTTATTCTTAAACTACGACCTTATATCCAGAGGCGCGGTGCTAGACACGCCTCTCTCTATTCGAAGTGCTCTCGATCACTGACATCTATGATTGTAAGCATATTGTCTTTATACGAGTCTTTGGTCAACCCACGGGTACGTGGACATCCACCTGGTTTGGGGGCAAATTCCCCTAGTAAGAAATTCCCCCAAAAAAAAAAAAAATCCCCCTTGTAAGATAAATTTTCCTTTTTTTAAATTTTCTGGTGAGGATAGGAAAAGTTTCCAACCACCATAGTCACTAGTTCTTTTTCATCGCTTGGGATAAATCAGTCTCTCTTCTACAAATTAATTTTATAAAAATTTTATTAAAAAAATTTATTATTAAATTAAAAATATTGTTATTATTTTAATTTGTGACATATTTTTCATTACGGAATAGAATGTGGTGAGTATCATAATTTAATAAAATTTAATATTTTAAATCATGTATTAAGAATTAAATAAAAATAAATTTATAGAAATGATAAAATTATTAAATTTAGAGTAAATTACATTAACTTTCTTTGAGATATTTGATTATGATATTTTACCTCATTTTTACTCAAATATGACATTCTATCCTATTTATTTAAATATTAATTAAAAAAATATATTAATATTAATAAAATATTTATAAAAAGAATATTAAATTAATATTTTAGTTTAATTTTATTTAAAAATTATACTTTAATTAGTTAACTATTTTAAATAATTAATATTTTGATAAATTATATTTTTTTAATCAAATAATTATATTTATTACAAAGTATAAATTTAACAATATGAATGATTATGATAAAAAATTTGGTACAAATATAGAGGCATCTTATGGTAAGTTTAGTTAGTAAAAAATAGACTAAAACCTTATTTTAGTCCTTCAAAGATGAATAAACTTCTATTTTAGTCCCTCACTGTTAAATTTTTTTATTTTGATCCTCCAGAGATCAATTAACTTCTATTTTAATCCCTCATTGTTAAATTTTTCTATTTTGGTCCTCCAGAGATTGAAATTGATATCAATCAAGTCCCTCAATTAGGATGATTGCTAACAAGGTCAAAATTGCTGACGTGTCATGATGACGTGGCGGAATTAGATGACGTGGCAGAATTTGGATGACGTGGCATGCTGACTAGGTAAAAGTTGCTGACGTGGCAGTGTATTAGCTGACGTGGCATGATGACGTGGCTGAATTTGGCTGACGTGGCATGCTGATGTCAGCAGCCACGTCAGCCAGTTTTGCCACATCAGCATGACACGTCAGCAATTTTGACCTTGTTAATAATCATCCTAATTGAGGGACTTGATTGATATCAATTTCAATCTCTGGAGGACCAAAATAGAAAAATTTAACAGTGAGGGACTAAAATAGAAGTTAATTGATCTTTGGAGGACTAAAATAGAAAAATTTAACAGTGAGGGACTAAAATAGAAGTTTATTCATCTTTGAGGGACCAAAATAGGGTTTTACTCTAAAAAATAAGATCAATTATGCTTTACATTTTTTTCTTAACTAAACTTACCTCAAGATGTTTTTATATTTGTACTAAATTTTTTTTTCATAATCATACATATTGTTAAATTTATACTTTATAATAAATATAATTATTTAATTAAAAAAATCTAATTTATCAAAATATTAATTATTTAAAATAATTAATTAAGTCAAAATATAATTTTAAGTAAAACTAGAGTAAAATTTGATTTAATATTCTTTTTGTGATTATTCTATTAATATTTAGGTATATTCTTTTAATTAATATTTGAGTAAATAGGGTGAAGTATTATATTTGATTAAGAATTGGGTGGAGTGTCATAATCAAATACCTCAAAGGAGGTTAATATAATTTATTCTTAAATTTAATAAAATAAATTTTAAAATTTAATAATTTTTTTATTAAATTTTCGTAAACTTAACAAATTTGCCCTCACAAGAATAATTGACTAATTGAATAATTTTTTTTTCGGGTACTGACTAATTGAATATTAAACTGTCAAAATATAAGACTCGAATGTGGCATTGTACTTTTCACACATTATTAAAAGCTTGTTGCATTATCGTTAGGGATTTTTAAGAGTGTGACATTTTAGGCAATTTTTTCTGAAAAAACAAATTGCATTCATCAGTAAAAAAATGTGGGTAGACGATCGTTTCACATGTAATTGTAAACTATCATACAAAGTTGACGTCTAAATTGATTTCAATTGGTACTGAGACAGTAAATTGAATGCTTATGAGATGATGAGACTTGATAAAAGTAATTTAGTAATTATGAAAAATTAAAAAAAAAATCTGCATCTATCATTACAAGTAACCGAAGTTTTATAATAGATATTTGCAGTAATATTTAATATTATTTTAAGATTTTTTTAAATCTAATCTTCAGACATTACATGTATTAAGATTGTTATTTCACAAGAAATGATAGTTTATACAATAATAATTATAAAAAATTTTAAAAAAAAATCTGCATCTAGCATTACAAGAAACAAAAGTTTTACACATAAGTCTTAATTTTTCTATCAAACTAAAAATTTTGGCTATGTTAAATTTACTGCTCTTTCTATTAAAAATAATTCTACCAGTATGTCATCAGGAGGTTATCTACAGCATAATAAAGTAATTTAAGAATTTAAATTAAAAATATATTTTAATATAAAATATAAATAAAATATTAATACAATTGTACACATATCTATGATATATAAACTACAGTAATATTGAGAATTTTTACTGCCATAACTGTGTAGGTCATTTTGAAAGTTCCGGGGGCATTTTAGGCAATACGATCATTGCAGTCCCGGCGGGTGGACTACCTACTTCTCAACAACGACCTAAGCTGGGGCAAGGTTTTCTGTCAATTGGCGTCACGGTCAGCTTCTCAGAATCAGCAATGGCCAAGTCCTAACATCAGTTACTGTTACCTTCATCTTCCTACACACAAAAATTCATTTCTCGCCGCCTACACGAAAGACGATATTCTTCTCAACAATGGAGGCGAAGACCTCAATTTCAAGATCATTCTTATATACCTTCATGCTCGCACTGAGACTTCTCTTCTTGACTCATTCCGAGTCGGCACCGCAAGCCTTCCGGAGAGATCCTGGTCACCCTCAATGGCACCACGGGGCTTTCCACGACGTCCGAGACAGTGTTCGATCTGATGTTCGCCGCATGCTTCACTCTCGAGCTGAGGTAAATTTTCTTTCAAGAAAATGCAAAATGAAAAGTAAAATCCTATGGAAATTTCCCTCTTCGTTTTCGTGGTGTAGTTCAACTCATCGTGTAAGAACTATGTAATTCCCTCTGAAACTTACATGCAATTGTTTGCGTTGATTTGATTCTTGGTGCGAAGTGCCGGTGTTTTATATTTGGTTAGTGCAATGAGGGGCTTAGTTAAAGGTCTCTCTGCTAATTGTGTAATGCGTAAAAATTTGTGTTGTAGGTTCCATTTCAAGTTCCGCTTGAAGTGAATGTGGTCCTTATCGGTTTCAGTGCAGATGGGGGCTATAGATTCTCTATTGATGCTCATCGATTAGAACAGTTTCTCAAAATCAGCTTTCCATATCACAGACCCTCATGTCTGGAGACTGGGGAGCCACTTGATATTGAGCATCACATCGTCTATAATACATATCCAGTAAGCTTCATTAATACTAGTGCTTTGGTTCCTTATGTGCTGTTACATTAAGGATTTATCTATTTTTATCACTAAATTTTAATACCCTTCTGTTGTCTACTTAATAACTGTATGATTGTTGTTTGTTTGATTATAGTATCTGCTATTCATTTTAGTTTATCAATTTAAGTTCTTTGAAGGAAACATATATTTTGTGAATAAAATTTATTGGTCTGGTCAAAATTGTATTGTATGCAATAGGAAGCCATCAACTACTGCAAATAATACACGTCTTTGTCTCCATTCTGAGTTCTCTACCCACTAACTATTTTACAGTGTAACTTACTGTCAAAGATAATGGACTGTTTGTGTTCAGTTTGATAGAGGATATATGCATGCGTAGACTGGATGTTTATAAGTAGAACAATGCCAATGCATGGTAAGCTTGAAAAGGTAGCACCTCTTTTTACTGGCTGATTGCCAGAATTCAGAGAGCAAAAGTTTTGAAAGTTTGTTGATGTGATAAGAGCAGAATATCAGATCTGTTATTGAAACAATATATGGACTTTTAAAGTTTAATGGGCTAGGATTAGACAGTGAATGAACTGTAGGGATTGAGGTGGTGTCCCAAGCTTGTGCTTAGTATCCAAGAACTACAACTTTGCAGAGTCTGTAAATTTGGGGTCTAAGTCATGGATATTGGAAAGGAAGCATTTCTCAGATCAGTGTAGTTGTGATCATCATTTAGTTTGGTTTAGACTTTGAAAATGAAATATATTAGCAATTGAGCACATTTGTAAGTAGCTAAATAGTAAAATAGAGAACTTAGCTAGCATTTGATTGCTTTGTTCAGCCATTGAAGTAGATTTGTGTTGCATTTAAACCACTCATCATAAAACAAAAGAATTATAACGGTAAGGTCATAGGATATAAAGTTTCATGATATTCGTATCGCTGTAATCTTGAAAAATGCTGAGAGGCAGACAGGTTACATTTCAGATGAATTATAATAACCTTTATAAATTTCCAATTGGGTCCTGCCAGAATCATACTGGTCTTTGATATCTTGTGAGTTGTTTAATATTATTGCTATATGGACCATAGTCAAACTTATTATTAATTTTTTTTCAAGGTATTTTTAATCTGTCTTTGCATAGGGATACATACTTTTTATCTTAGGTTTTTATTTTATATTTTTATTCTAACACTTCTAATCTAATTCTGACCACAGGCTGGACAGCCTGAACTGATAGCCCTTGAGAAAGCACTGAAAGAGGCTATGGTTCCTGCTGGAAAAGCTAGAGAGGTAACTTCCCTTTTTTCATAGTTCATACAGGCATCTGCCACACTTGATTTGTTTTAAAAAATTTTTGTCAGTCTTTTGAGAAGCTCTAAAACTTATTTACTACTGGCAGACTGAATTCGGAAGGGAGGTACCTTTGTTTGAAGTTGAAGCAACAGCTGTTGAGCCTGTATTTCAAAAGCTTTACTCATACATATTTGACATGGATAATGGGGGATATTCTGTCACAGAGATGGATAGACCAGTGCCAAGTGCAATATTTATTGTAAACTTTGATAAGGTATAATTTGTACTTTTCTTCTTGAAATTCCTTATGTGGTAGCTTGTATTCTTGAAAGTTCAGTTGATGTTAGCTTTATATCAACTGTCTATAATCTGTGCTTTTGCTAATTACGATCGAAGAAAAACTTTACTAATTGAGTGTTAAGAATTTTCATTCTTCTTACTTGTTCAGTAATATCTTACACTGTCAAAGTTGCCAAGTTTTCTGGTCTTTTGTTTTTTGATTGCTAGCTTGTAAATATATTACAGGTTAGAATGGATCCTAGGAATAAGGAAATCAATCTTGATAATTTAATGTATACCAAACTTCCTGAGCTAACTGAGGAAGATTTGAAAGCACAAGAAGGAGATTACATTTATCGTTATCGCTACAATGGTGGAGGAGCATCTCAAGTTTGGCTGGGATCTGGCAGGTATAAAACAAATATTTCCTGATCTTATTTTTCTGTGAAACATTGGTGTCCTATTATTGAAAACTATACTACGTTAAATCCTTGAGGTGCTTTATTGTGTAAACTCTGTATCCAATGTGTACGGGAAGTGGAATGCTAACAACTTCATTATTCCTATAGTCATATTAAAGCCTAGATTTTTGTTTAAGAGGGCCCAAAACAAATATATGAGTTCTTGCTTAATTGTCTTATCTTTTACATAGCTGGTCTCAAACCCGAATAAAGGAGGAGGGTTATGTCAAGTAGTCAACATTCAATGTAAAACTTTATCAAATCTCTTATGACATGGATCAACGATATATGAACCCAATGGCATTGTTATCCATGTAGCTAACTCCATCTAATGGGATAAGAATTTTTTTGTTATTGCTGTTGTTTTTATCCATAAAAATAAAGATTTCTTTTTCTCCTTTTGAGAATACTTTTAGATTGCAAAAGGAGTGACAAAATAAAACATTTAAATTATTTTTTTCCTCAGCAATCTGTTTTAATTGCTATGCATTTTATATGAATTAAATTTTACACCTAGCTATTTACTTGTTTGAGGAAAAATGTATGTTACTTCCTTATATCTATCTATTTATATGTGCGCTTGTGCACATATGTTGGTCTGACTTTCTTTTCATTCTGTCCAGATTTGTGGTGATTGACCTTTCAGCAGGGCCATGCACTTATGGGAAAATTGAAACTGAAGAGGGAAGTGTCAGTTCTAGAACTCTGCCAAGATTACGAAATGTGATGCATTCGAGAAGCTCGGGCATAATTGCTGATCAATCAAGCAACGATATTTTTCTTGGACAGCTTGCTTCTTTGGTGTCAACCACAGTGGAGCATGTTATAGCCCCTGATGTGAGGTATTTGTTATGTCATCTTGTTTATAAACATAAAACTTTAATCCTTTTACTGAATTTTTCATGCCATTATTGTAAAGCAAGGCTATCAGTTAATACCAAGCAGCTACTGAACTTGAATAGTCCATTACTGTGGTACCATCTGTCGAGTGTAATTTTGATTATGTTTTTGTTCTTGTGTTCAGGTTTGAAACTGTTGATCTGACTTCAAGATTGCTTATACCAATAATTGTCTTGCAAAATCATAATCGATACAATATTCTTGAAAAGGGCCATAATTATAGTATTAATGTGGAGGAAATTGAGGCTGAGGTTTGTTACTTTTTTTAAAGTAGACTTGTGCCTGGTGTAGTTCTTAGGAGTGAGATTCTTTGAATAAGACGTGTGAAACTCTCCAACAATTCTTTCTTTCCCCCCAGGTAAAAAAGATGCTTCATGTTGGGCAAGAAGTAGTGATTATAGGGGGTGCACATTCACTACACCGCCATGAGAAGTTGGCAATTGCTGTTTCAAAAGCTATGCGTGGACATTCCCTACAAGAAACCAAGAACGATGGTCGTTTCCATGTTCATACCAAGATGTATTTGGATGGTGCTCTTTTAAAAGAGGTGGGTCTTTTCTTAAATTCGCCATTTTTAATTTCTCATATAATCACATGAGCAATATAGCCTCTTCCTTTTGTGCGGTAGTTGGTCAAGGCATTTGTACTTGCTTATAAGGTTTTGAATCATAAGTGTGTCTTTGCAACCCTTTAATAAAATTGTCAAAATGAATCTATGCAGGCACTCATTTCACTCATGTTGCATATTTTGCCTAAATGATCTTCTGAAGAACTGGGCAGATTTTATTATCTTGATGTATGGATATAGTTGAAGTTTGGAAGTTCCTCACCATTTTTACTTCTAATTGACCTTGAGTTGTAATTACTTTGTATAGGAGATGGAACGTTCTGCAGATGTTCTTGCTGCTGGATTGCTTGAAGTGGCTGACCCATCTCTTTCAGGTAAATTTTTCTTCCGAGATAGTTGGATGGATGAATCTGAAGGATCAACTGATTCCATTCTTAAGCATAAGCCTCTTTGGGCTTCATATGACTCAAAACATGGCAAGAAAAGGAGGAGGAAAGTAAAGAAGCAAGGGGGTCCGCAACCAACATATGGAACAAGAGTAGTTCCTGTGTGCGTATGCCACTTTCTCGTCTTAATGCATTCAGTAGAAATTACAACTATCTTTTCTCTTGTATCTTTATATGGGTTTTACGCAACCATTCTCTTACTTGTGATCTAGCAAAATGAAAAGAAATTTGTTAATAATAGAGCTTGAAACGATCAAGGATGACTGGCCAAAGTAAAGGATGAAAATGAGAAACCTCTTATGTTTTTTCTGTCAACCTATATGTTATATTGACTGGTGAATATATGCAAACTCCACTGATCATTAAGGTAGACGATGGATTTTGGACTGAGGTACTCATTTCAGAGCCAGCTAGAGGGGAAAATAGAATCTGTGCTAACATGAACATTTCTACTGGCAGACCTCCATACACCCTATATCACTCTATTAGTGGGTTTTTATTTTTTGTTTCTGTAATAAAAAAATAATGAATGCAATTCTCTTGGTTGAGCTTCAACTGATATTTAGCAAAAGCATGGTATCACTTGGCAGAAGTACTTGTGATTATTGCCACTAGATTTATATATGTGTTTATTTTATTGGTGCAAATGAAGTGCATTGTGGTTGCGGCAGACAATTTTTTTTTTTTTAATTTTAATTTTTTCGTTTGAAAACCAAGAAAATGTTGCATTATCTGAAAGCAATATTTTGCAGCTTTGTTCTATCATTGGCTGATGTGGATCCAAAGCTTATGATGGAAGATGAAAGTCTTGTCTGGACAAGCAATGATGTTGTAATAGTGCTTGAGCATCAAAATGAAAGTATTCCTTTAAGGTTAGTAAATATAAGTTCTGGGTATGGAGGACTTAAAGATAATTTTTTTTTTTATTTTTTAATTCAAACGTTTAGTCATGTGGATAATTGAGGAAGGAATAAACTGCTGCACTATGCTTCCTACAAATTATTCTAATTGCCAATGCGATAAGCTATTGTATTCTCTATGAAACCCTCTAGTCTTTCTGTATAGAATCTCTAACCTTGTTGATTGAAGCCCATACAGTTAGTTCAGTTTTGCCTTCAATTAATTTCATTACTGCTATGCTGTTCTCTTTTGTCCAGTAAGTCCTAAGATCTGATTTTTATCACTAGTATTAATGACATCCCCCAACAGAGGAAAAAAAAAACCACAAAAAAAGAGAAAAAATATAAAAAAGGAAGATAGAAAGGAAAAAGAAAAAGAAGCCCCTGCATCCTGAGTAGTTTTAATTTTTTTTTCAAATAAATTTATCTCTATGTTTCTCTGTGATGGTATGTTGCTGATGCAGCATGATGTAATGGCTTAATTGAAATTCATGTCACTTAGTTGTCTGAGTGCAATTTCTGATTTCTATTCATGCTGAATGCATTTGTCTATTTGGCTTGACTTCATTCCAAAGTCCACAATATTGATTCCCTCTGGGGTTTCCATAGTATGTCACTTTGGTCTTTTCTTGGGAAAATTCATGTTATTCTTTGATATCTTGTTTGTCAGTTATGTATCAGAAACACAGAGAAGGCATGCTTTTCCATCTCAGGCACAACGGCATATATTAGCCGGTCTTGCTTCAGTTGTGGGTGGTTTAAGTGCACCATATGAGAAGGCTTCTCATGTGCATGAAAGACCAGTTATTAATTGGCTTTGGGCAACTGGTTGTCATCCATTTGGACCATTTTCAAATACATCTCATATCAGTCAAATGCTTCATGATGTTGCCTTGGTAAATGCCCTCTCAGTATGCTAAAGCAAATTTTATTCGTTGAGGAATATTTAAAAAGTTTCTTTGTTGGCAGAGGAACACAATATATGCACGTGTGGATTCTGCTCTTCGTAAAATTCGTGAAACATCAGAGGTGATTTATCCTACATTTTGAGTAATTAATTCTCATACTTATTTAGAAAACTGTAGATCCCCATCCTTTTCATGCAGAGTGTCCAAGCTTTTGCAGCAGAGTATCTAAAAACTCCCCTTGGTGAACCAGTGAAGGGAAAGAAGGACAAGTCGACCACTGAGCTCTGGTTGGAGAAGTTCTACAAGAAAACTACTAACTTGCCAGAACCTTTCCCACATGATTTAGTTGATCGCTTGGAAAGATACCTTGATGTGAGTATGCTTGAACCTGGTTTTTTATCTGACTTTGTGAACTATTTAAGATCTTAATTTTTGCAATATACATACACATAATAGGGCCTTGAGGAGCAGCTTGTCGATATGTCTTCATTATTATATGATCATCGGTTACAAGATGCCTTTTTGAACAGTTCTGATATTCTGCAAAGTACCCTTTACACCCAACGGTAAGTTGCCCTCTATAATAACATGGTTTTTTTTTGAGTAAAAACCTATTTTGGTCTTCCAAACAAAAAAAAAAAACCTTTGGCAAGTTGGTCCTTAACTGATAAATTGTGCCAATTTGATGCCTCAAATATTTAATTTGGTTCAATGTTACTCCTCCATCTGTTTGACTTTAAAAAATGTTAATGAATTACTGATCGTGGTGTTAAATGCTGTGTCACTATGGATGTCTGATGTTGGAGTGCTGTTAGACTTAGATATAAGCTGCTAATTTGTCTAGTAAACAACCCTGTATAATATGTGTGCTATTTTCAGGACTATGCCCAGTTTTGACTATTTAGGAAAAGAGACATAATAAATGTTGTCTTTGAGTTCAAATCCCTCCAACCGTAGTATTAAGACAAGAAGCAGTTGATGTGACATATCAATAATACATTAAAAGTTTTCAATGTCAGATGGGTGGAGGTTTGAAATTGAACCAAATTAAAGCGTCTGAGTATTAAATTAACACTATTGATCTGTGGACAACCAAATTGATATCCATGGAGGACCAATAAATATGGTTTTACTCTTCTATTATTTTTGGTCCAGGTGGAAAAGATTTCTATACTAAAAAGCTGAATTTTTGAATACGTATAATTTCTGTGATCCTGTATAGTAACAATTCAAAGTTCTGTGGTGCAGGTATGTTGATCATGTTTTGGCCAGAGAAAGGGAGAAGATGAGGTGTTGCAATACTGAGTACAAGTTCCCCGTGCACTCTTCTCAAACTTACATTTATGGGGGAATTCTTATTGCCGGTTTCCTTGTGTACTTTGTTGTAATTTTCTTCTCATCACCAGTGCGATGACTTGAAAGATATAGATTATGTACAACAATTTTGGATGCATAGGGCTTTATGCAGAACAAATGAACGCAACAAATTTACTGGAGTGATAGGTTATGTGTTTTGGAATGAATTGCCAGGTTGTTCTGTTTCATACCTTGTTCTCACTTCCCTAGAGTTGTAGTAGCTGATGAAAAATCCAGGCTCTTCTCCCTCTCTCTTCTCCTTCCCCTTTCTTTCCATGATTTGGATTCAATGTCTTTATTTTTTTTTTATTTTAATAACTTTTTATCTATTTCGTTTTAGTTTGTATTAAAATATATATTATCAGTTTTTATTAATTTTTTATTTTTCTTAATTTTATATTTATTTTTCTTTTCCTTTTGGATGCCAAAAACAGAGGATCCAGTTCCATTCTTCCCACGCTTTCTTCTCTTCTCCCCGTCTTAGGAGGAAATTGTCTGTATATTCGGTAAATGCAATATTGTGCTATTTATGTGAACGGTAAATGAAAATAGACTTGGCTTATTGGGGCACAGTAAAATTCAAATATATTGTTGAAGATACAATGGAATAGGCAACCTGATGCTTCGGGCTCCAGAGATCTGTTTGAACAAATAAATTGTGCCAGTCTTGCTTGCACATTTAACAGGATTATTATACTGAATGACAAAACACTGTAAATGCTATTGGAGATTATAATTAATCCGTGCAACGTCTTTTGCCGGACATGCTTTAATGCATATAAATGTGGGCGTATTTTTTATGGCTTAACACACGATTTTTTTAGTTTTGGTGATTCATTAACACACATAGATAAAAAATATGGGAGGAATAGAAATTAAAATGTTGATATAGATAAATAGATATAAAAAAAGATTATTATATTTAGGATAAAATTGATATTATACTTAATAAAAAAATGATAAAAATTTTATTATTATGATTTGAGCAGTTAAAGGCTTTGATGAGAAAGTCAATTAAATTGTATTCAATCCAATAAAAATTATTAAAGAAAAATAAAAAAGAGACATTTACAAATTTTTTTAAACAGATTTTATGATGAATGACAATTTTAAAATTTAATTTTTTTTAAAATTTAATAATATTATTTAATTTTTGTAATTAATACAATCTATTAAGATAAACTTTTAATTATTATTATTATTATTGCATTCATTAACACCAATTTTTAATCTTTTTCGTTATTGTATTTGGATTTGGGAGAAAGGCATAACCGTAAAGGAGACAAGTGAGACCACAGAGAAACCAGTTGTTGAGGGACGAACGTAGTTTCCCACAGATTTATGCTCAATTTTGTATGTTGCACGTGTAATTTTGTTAGAATTTAAATAATTTAAAGTATATGAGATATTTTAAAATATAAAATATAAGTAAATAATTATTAATTAAAAAATTAATTATATAAATTATTTTAAATTTATAAATTATAATTAATTTATTTATATTTTATAAAAACTTATATTATTAATTTTATTATAATAATTTTTATTTATATTTTATATTTTTAAAGATCCAAAACCTAGTAATTAAATTCAAAAGCCAAATGATAAACGTTACTTGCTAAGTTCAGTTGGAAGTCCTGAATGTTCAGATTTCTAATAAAATTGAAGCTAGTTGGAAGTTGGAAGTTGGAACTGCCAACGTATCATAATATACGCCATCAATTTTGCTAGCAAACTGCAGTTCTAGAAACTCGTTTGGTATAATTATGAATAAAATTGATCTTAATAAAGTTCAGTTATAAATAATTAGAGTTAAAAATTTAATTTCTGCTTATTTACATTGTTTTAAAATTAATTGTACAAAATTAAAAATTAATTGTGTTTGAATGAAATGGCTGAAGTTGTTTTAAATCGTAGAATTATAAATTAATAAATAATATTTTAATTATAATAGTTAAATACAATAAATAAAAAATAATAATTTTGTATAAGTGGAATTAATTTTTTCTATTAAAAAAAACGAAATTCTCAATTCTATCGAAACACCTTTTAAATCTTTGAAATAATGTAGAATTACCTCCAAGCATGCTTAAAATCTGTCAATCGCTGTTTATATCTTTTCTGTTCTTTCATTTTCGTAAATTAAATTTTTTAAAAATTTTGATTGGTATAATTTAAATTATGAAATTTATTAAATTTTATATTTTTATAAATAATTAATTTTTATTAATTTTATAATATAATAAATTTAGTAATTTAAATAATATATTATAAAAATTAAATTAGATCATATCTTTTAAGCTTTACTTGAAGCTTCAACTAGTTTTCTTCCCCTCCCGACACTGGAATGTGTCAAACTCTGCATTTGACGTGTGTGGTTAATTTTTGAGCATCCGATTGCAGTACTTTCTTCTTCATATATATTCAATCAATGGTTTCTTGTTGTTTTGGGTGAATTAGGAAATGCTCGTACAGTTTATACAGAACTGCCGAACTGATTATGAAGATGATAGGAAATTTAGCCATCATCGTCTTTTCAACCCAAAATCACATGAACATTGTGACACAAAAATTCAAGTCGCCCATTTGATCTCCGTGAAAACATATCTTACAAAAACAATGGTTACAAGAGAAAGAAGGAAGTAGCAGTCAGACGTAGCTTTCTAGGCTAGCAATGTGCATCAACTAAAGCAGCTTTGTTCAACTGCTCAGAGCCCAGTGCTTATTTCATCATCCATATGCACTTTCTCCCCTCTTTCTCTAGCAAATTATAACCCCAGCAAAAAAAAAAAAAAAAAACTAATGAATAAAGCGGATCCTCAGCGATCATGCTTATTGCTGTCATCAAATTAGACAATCAGGTCTCAAAGATTCCATGCCATCATAGGATCCTGAACATAATTGTTATAAGTTAGAAATATCAATGGCTAACAAACCCAAAACTCCAAAAACAGATAGACACTTCAAAAACTACAGCCAATCCAGGGTGCAAAAAAACTCCCCAAAAATCAAAGGTTTTGGTTTGATAGATGAATTTGGCAGGGTATTATTCACTGCGCCTGGCAAAGAATACGAAGGCGAAGTGACTCAACTATCCTGCACCGAATGTTATGCCTCCATTTTCATAACTTTGTAAGGGATAAACCCTTATTCCATGGCCTTTGAAACAGAGGAATCCCAAGCAAGAGGCAGATTTCATTGCATATTGACAGATAAATAACAACGAAAAGAACAATAGAGAGTGCGTTCGAGCGGGTGTTCCATCGCCCTCTTCTTGTCCCTGAAAAGTGAGGGCGGCCTTCTGATATATAGCGGGGTGTATCTGAAGTAGGGTTTTGCTCAGTCTGAAAAGACTACAAGAACCTTCGTGCATTCTTCTTTTTACAATGCTACCCTAGTTAACAGTATCAGCCCATTGGGCTTGAGCCAAAGCTTGTTGTTTTTAATAATTTGAATCTTTTAAAAATTATGACCACATGAAAAGATTTTAACTTCGCACCTGAGCCACAAATACCCATTACTGAGGTAGAGGTAACTCTTGCACCCCAAACAGCCATTGCTGGAATGGACATTGATCATGAGAGACTAATCCGTGCTAGAAAGCCACCACTAGGGGCGTGTAAATTGGATCACCCCAATTTAGATTGGTTTAAAGTAATTTAAACTCGACTTGTAATCTATGTAATTATATTTAGGTTAATAATAAATTATGTATTTTTTGTTAAATAAATCTTAAGTTAGATTGACTATTCAAAATACACATAAACTTAATAATTTGACCAAGATTTGACTAACTCAAACTCATTCCATTTTGGTCAGATAAGGATTTTCTAATCTAAATCATGTGACCTAACCAATTTGTTGTATTAACCTAATCCGAAATCCAACCGTGCACACTCCTAACCACTGCAGCATCTTGATTACAAAAGCAAGAAGAAAACAGATTGCAGTAATAAAGCTAAAAGCCTAAAACCAAAATATACTTGAATAAGTTAATTGTAAATACTCACAACATTAATAAGCGTAATTTAGTGGGTCGATTCAGCTGGATCTATGGCCAAAACTCAACCGAACTAAAACCTTCAACAATTCAGAATTGCCAACCAAACAGAAGGATATTATATCAGTACGCCCAAACTAAACCAAATCCAGAGTCAATCAATTTTGATCGATTTGGTTGGTTCAGGTGAAGCAACGATCAACATACTTGTGTTAGCAGTTGTTCCCCACCGTCCATCCACAAAGTAGGTTACACAAAATATTAAAGGAATTAGCCAACAATTTAGATAAAATCAATGTAACACAAGATGCTATTCTAGCAAGAGCTGCAGCAATAATCTCTTAAGACTTTCGTGATAATCAAAACATAGTATTGAAGAAAAATACATAACTATGTTAAAGTTCATTAATACAAGAAACTACCTCATGGTCAACATAACTATGTCTAGGGGTATTGCCTCACTAAAGAATAGCAATTGTGACCCTATACTCGTGAGAGGTGAAAACTGACCGTCGTGGTGTGGTGGAAATTGAAAAGGAGATGAAATTTAAAAAAGAGGGTCTTGTGGATTCATGGGGTTCGTGGCACGGTGAAGAGAGAAAGACTATCGTGGTTTCGAGTCAAGAGGGTGGCATTTAGAGGTGTTAAAACCTGTTGGCTTACCTAATTTGTTGTAATTCATGATTAAAAAAAATACTAAATATCATTTTTTTCGATAAGGTGGGGCAAAACAATTTGATAAATTAATACTTTTTATATATAAATATGCTATTAATTTTACTCTACAGTAATTTTTAAATTAAATGAGTTGAAATGAACTAAACTTATTTTTACATCTCTAGTTACGCTGACAATGACCATGACTTAATGAGTACGGACAGAAGAGGGAAGGAAGAAGAGTCAAGACTCCAGCGGACAGGGTTTGGAAAATGAGTGCTGTTGTGTTGTGATGTGAGTGTGAAAAGGGCTTGGCTCCTGGGTGTTTATGGTGGGCCCAGGCAAATGAAGTAAGCCTAACAGGGAAGGACACTCACGGCATTGAGTAGAAGTTGGTCGTATTGACAGATAAATGTGGTCGATTCAGTTCGGTTGATGGAAAAACAAAATTAACAAGCAGACACCGAAACTAAACCAAAGCAAATAGGGATAATCTAAACTGAGCTCTAATCCATTTGAGCGAGAGTCTTTTGTCAAAATTAATCAGTCTAGCCACCTGAGCGTGGCTCAGGTGGTAGTCGACCCACACCCCCACCCCCTGCATCCGGGGTTCGACTCCTCCCCACTCCCCTCAATGTAACGGGTTTCAGCCCTCATATGTACACTCACCAAAAAAAAAAATAAAATTAATCAGTCTAAATTCCTATGACCAAGTTAGTTTGACCTTGAACACCCTTAAACGTCAACATACTCATAACTTCAAATTTCAAATATTTTAACTTAATGTAATAGTAATACCGACGGAACTAGGGTGCCAGGCCATCGACCCCTACCCTCTTGGAGTTTTGAAGGTTTTTTTTTTAGTGTTTTATAAATTTTTATTTAATTGATTCTCTTTTTAACCTCTCTTAAAATTTCGGACATTCTATTTATATTTGAGAAGATTTAAAACAAATTTGAATTAAACTTTCTTCAAAATTTCATATATATAATTATTTTTAAATACATATAACTGCTTTATGAATTATACATGTATTATGTGATGATTTTAATGTTTTATCATATAACTTTGTCGTCTTAGCCGCCCTACAACAAAATCTTACCTCCTCCCTACATAATCCTATAATTGCAATCATTGTAATAGAAAAAATTGCATTCTACTATGCTGTTTAGGGTTTTCAAAAGACTGAACAAGTTGCTCAATATAAACATAAATCGGTTGCATCCCTTTAAATTAATGTACACAATAACAATATGCATATATATTACATCTCTTATAGTTGATTTTTAATAATTTCTATCCCTCTGGATCATTGCTAATCTCCACTCAGTGTGTCTTTACCAGTGCCTTTGCTTCTTTACCTATTTCAAGGTTTTTTACTTAAATATTTAATGAAGGATTTGTAATGGTCTCTCTGCCACTCATTGCTTTTAACACTTTTGTTTTCTTGTTCATTTAGAAATAAAACATTTTATTATTTCTTGGGTGATACATGAAGAGTTGTTGTGATTTCTTGAAACTGCTTTTTTTTTTTTTTTTTGGTGAATTCCTAAAACTATTTTATTCATTTACGCATGTGAGCATGTCCCTCCAACTAGAAACCAAGGAATCAGATTCTGTTGTCTTTTAATGGGTAATCCGATTCTGCTTTGTTCATGGGTGGATGAACATATCAATATTCCTGTTGATCTCTAATTAAAGCAAAAGGTTGGCATTTCGCCCTTTCAAAGAGGGCATCATGCATCACTTTTAGCATTCCATTCCATAGAGTAATATTATTTATACAGTGTTTTGAAAAATGTATTTAAGATTTAATTTAAAAAAATATACCAAAGCATTTTTTATTAGGTGGATTAGTTGTAATAAATAAGTAAAAGTTTAAAAGAGTTATACACTCATATTTTAGTGTATTTTTTTTTAATCTTTAGAAAGGTAATTTCTATTATTTAGATAGAAGATTAATCTTTCAAGATAGGAGTTATAAATGGTAAACTCTTTTTAATAAAGTTAATTTCAGACACAAACCACAAGTTGTCTTAAGATTCTCTATAGCATAATCAGTTTCTACTGTACTAGTGGTATTTTAATACATTTTCTATACTTAAAACATTACACAAAAATGATAATTCCAGTAAAACATGCTGATTTTAGATAAATTGTAGTTATTAATGTGCAAAGATTCGAATTCCCCAAAAAAATTTTATTAAGAGAAGAAATCGTTAATACTCTAACATTCAAATAGTTGTGCACTTGACAAGTATTGAGTTCAACCCAAAAAAAGGATTACTCCGTTCCAAGTGGGATGGATAACAAGTAGGAAGAGAGAATGAAATACCTCTCATACACAATCATTCCTCTTTCTTAAATTCATCTCATTTTAATTCCCCAGTTTTCATGGGATTACTATGTGACTGGTTATTCTGATTGAGTTTGTTTGAATGCCTTTGAGCGTTGCACTTTTGCAACTCAAACCCCATCTATCACCGCCTCAAATACCTGATGCCACTGAAGAGAAAAATGATATTTGTATATACTATTTATCAATAAAAAAATAAAATATATTATTTTTTAAAATTTTTTCTATTTATTAATGCTTACTTCATACATAAATACTATATACAACTATCAATGTTCATCAGCGGGGAAAGACCAACTCTTTATACGCACTATTCAAACGAAAGACCAGTAGTTTGAGTGTGGGGCGCAATTTCAAAGAGGATTATTCTTAGCTTCTTGACATGTGAGACAAATTCGTCACCTTATAAGACCAAATTATTATTATTCATTAATTATACAAATTTCTTAAAAAAAGCCACATTAACCAGTAACTAAATATTTCCAGCGAAAAGAAATTAATGTTACACTCACCTAATTCAAAAACGCAAACTTCACTAAAAAAAGTTTATTAAAAATTAATTTTTATTAAATTTGTTATACTAAACACTAATAAATATAAATAAAAATATAAATTATTATTTTATTAAATTTTATAATAAAAATTTTTAAATAAATATTTAATAAAATTTAATTTTAAATATTACCAAACAATTCCCTAATTATAATATATCCAAAATCTCCTTTATAATTTTTATTAAAAATAATTTATATAATTATTAAATTTATTAAATAACATAAATTACCCAAGATATCAAGTAATTCAGTAAATTTTGCAAAAAAAATTATCTTTCACATTTCTAGAAACAACTTTGTCAAAAAAATAAGGAGGTGATAATCAAAGAGGAAAATGCTATTTCTACACCACACCAGTGACGTTTTCGCATACGTTACTGGTGTGGCGCATTTTAAAACACTCAAAGTATATGTTAAAAAATTAAAATAAAAATTATTTAAAATATAAACTATAAAAATAGAAGTATAAGTATAATATTGCTCTAATTAAGAAAAACATTAGAAACGTAGGGAGGTAGCAGTTGCCTTGAAACGCGTCCCCAACAAGCAGTCAACAGACTCAGCACAAGGTCAGACATCGGATCAAACAAACTTAATGATGTCACCCATTACGTATCCACGCGGCCACGCCCCATAGACTTGTGGTCATGGCTTAAACACAGGCCAACTTTCCACTATCGTCTTACTTTTATGTCTGTTTAATCACACTTTTTTTATAAATTTTATTTTTTATATAATAAATTTAATTATAATAATAAAAAAATAAAAAATAACTGAAATAATAGTACATAAAATTTAAAAAATATAATTTTACAGACGTGAAGCAGTTATTTTTCACACCTAAATGATTTCTAATTTTTTATTTTTTAATTTTAATAATTTTTAATTTTAATTTATTTTTTACCATCCATTTCAATTATTCTAAATTTTAAAATTAGTACTTATAAAATCTAATCTTACCAATTCCAACTTCCCAGTCGCCTCTCCCTTGAGCCTTGCTGCCCACGTTCCCAAAAATTGTGGGCCCCCAATATTCTTGAAACCAACCTCTATTTAACGACTCCCACCTCCGTTCGTTTCTCACTCTATTTTCCTTCTATTGCTGCGTACCAAACACTTCCATCACCATGTGCCCTTCAGGCAGGAGTCTCCGTCCCCACGTTGCGTCCTCCTCCTCCTCCTCCGCCGCCGCTGCCAGCTCAGGTCTCCGACCAGCATTCGACGTGCTCGACGTTGACCGCGACGGGAAAATAAGCCGCCACGATCTCGCAACGTTTTATACGGGGTTTCGGCGGGGTAATCTTATCACCGGGAACGAGGACGAAGTGATTGGGACAATGATGACGGTGGCGGACACTAACAAGGACGGGTTTGTGGAGTACGAGGAGTTCGAGCGCGTGTTGTTGGGAAAGGCTCAAAACAGACCGCTGGATTCGGGGGTCATGGAGGACGTGTTCCGAGTCATGGACAAGGACGGGGACGGCAAACTCAGCCACCAAGATTTGAAAAGCTACATGGCCTGGGCTGGCTTCGCCGCCTCCGACGAAGATATCAAAGCTATGATCAAATTCGGCTGCGGTGATCAAAACGGCGGAGTAAGCTTCGATGGCTTGCTTCGAATATTGGCCGTTGATTATGTCGGGTAATAGTGTCCGGTTCCGTGCTCCTTGATTTTGGCAATGTTTTAATAATATAATAACAATGTACAACGAGGGCAATTGATCCTTCACAATTTATGTCGTTTTCTTTTCTTTTTTTTCTCTTTTTCGTTTGGATTTTTGGGGAATGAAACAGAGGAGTCACAAGGAAAATTGGACTTTTATGCAACTATGGCAATCTGTTTTGAATTCGATCAGAGGCATATTCCAACCTAGTGGTGTATATTTGCAATGCTTTTGGCGAGATGCGGTTTTAGAAATCACTTTCCACTGTTTATCACGGCAAAAATGATGCCAATTTTAAAGTACTCTTGTCAATTACTAATTGATTAGAATAGGAAAAATATATTATTGTTATTATTATTATTATATGAAATGGGTCACCTTTATATCATGGGAAAGTTAATTGAAAGCAACTCTTCTTCTTACTGAAATTTAAATTATTTATTTCATTAAACTATCGATCATTAGGCATTCACTGAGAGTTGGGCCTCATTGTGGATAGTTTTCTCCCAACGTAGGAGTGCGGATATCATTTGTTTTAGCATCGAACATGTTAAAAATAATATTACAAACTTCCAACCCCTCTTTCTCCGATCCCTCTCTGCTGTAAGAAATTCTCTGAGAATAAATAATCATCAGTGGAAAATTAGCTGTCACTTATCAGAAATTCTAGAAAACTCTGCTTAGTGTATGTATGCTTCTGGAAGCCTCGCTCAGTCTCTCAACTATTGAATTTTGCTTCTTAAAATCGCATGAGCGCAAAACTAGATATCTTCTCTGGTACGAGAAAATCACATATATCAATCAGGCAAACAAAATTAAAACTACGTTTGCTTTGCTCTTGCTGGTTATGTAAGTCCGTCTTAATTAGAAAAACAGCTATACTATTAAGCATTGTAGCCTTACATCCATAGGGCAGTTTTAAGTTAAAAGTCACAATAATTGCATTATATAAAGCTATCAGGAAAAAATGTCGTAGACAATAGATTAACAAAAGCAGGAATACCATGAGCAGCACCTCCTAATTGTTAAAATTATCAGAGCAAATCAATTTTCCGACTCTCTACGAGTGCCTTTATTGACTTGTAACATATGAAGTGGAGCACACCAGGCTCCATCTCAAAGAGCTTTGATCTGCCATTGCAATCACATAAATTAATTTCTGACCTTTTTCTTCCCAAGGAGAACATTCAATTCATGCAAGAATAAGAAAATACCTGTCATCCACTGGCCCATCCTCGAGCTGGATGCCTGTGAGGTATTCTTTACTTTTGCATACAACAAATGTGTCTAGTTGAGGTTCTGGGACTGAAATACATACAAACAGAAATATTTTCATTCAATGGATGTTTCATAGCTGTCAGGAGACATCCTAGAGTCATGGCAAGAATAAAACGAAAGAGACCAAGGCCAAAAGTCAAGTAAACCTAAGGACCTATTAACACAATGAAGGAGATTTCCCTCTGATATAATTCTCCATGGAATAGAATCCACTATAACTGAGAGATGCACCCTAAATATTTTCCTATGCCTACCATAACAAGAATTCCATAAATTTTGTCCGGAAACAATAATACTGAAGTTATCAATTGAGCAAAACAGTAAGGATTTTCATAGCAACCCGTTCAGGTAAGATAAAATATAGAAGTATATAAACACAGGTATTTATACAAAAGAATTCTTAGCTTTCATTTATACAATTAAAATATGCACATATGGATGATTAAAAGCAATAACCACAGTTTAACCGATTGCAAATTATTCACATATGCAAAAAGACGTGTGGCAAAGCTAAAAACTTTTCTGCCCCTTCCCATTCTTTTCAACCTTACATGTTTTGTATCATTTTCCATGCTGATCAAAATGGCAAATATAATTGATATACAGCATGAAATAGACGATGGAAGCCAGACTTATATGCTTCAGGAGTTCATGAACGCTCAAAACTTGAGCACACAATTAATGCACCTCCCTGGATTTGCTGTGGCAATCTTAAAGAGTAGCCACAAGGCCAAGAGCCTCTGACATATTTAATAGGTTAAATAACTATAACCGTCAGCATAGTCATTTAGTATCATTAGAATTTTATGGTAATGGGGACAAGTCCTATACCAACTGAGAGATCCAAGCAAATAACTAGAACAACCTTCGGTACAGAAAGTAATCAAAGAAGTGAGGGAAGTAAAACAAAAAGAAAGAAGGCAAAAAGTGGACATTAGTGTCCAAAATACCATCTAGAAAGCCAGTAATCTGTACTCCGGAAGACAAAATGCTACAAGTAGATTGATGACAATGCTCTGAAGAAGGACAGCGGAGCCTGAACTCATGCTGTAAACGTTATGCCCTCTATCTACTTAATGCTTCTTCTTTCACACTACTTCTCAAAATACTGGAGGAAAATTTAATTGATGGGCTAGCAGCACATAAGACAATTCATCCACTTCCCAAATAAAAGAATTTACAAATGACTTTCAGGAAATGCAAATTTGACAGCTACACAAAATTCAGAAAATAGGTCTCAAATAAAAAATTAATAAATAACAAAAACCTAAATAGACTTATAGGGATGCTAGATTACCCATGTCATCCTCTTCACTTATTACAGATTGCTTCTGAACTGACCGATAATTTTCAGGAAATTTTGACGAAACACTTTCCTCAAGATGTTGTTTTAGATCATCCGTAGACCTGCAGCAAAATACTAAATTCAAAAACCACAATTATTATAAGTTACGTCTTTCATCTTACATATTTGCAGCAGAAGAACTTTTAAAATGCAAATAGCCTTTCCTTCTTGCGAAAATTTTCTCTTCTTTAGACAGCCTGTTCCAAAGTTCATCAGTTTTTTCGATGTGGAACATGTATCTTTCAATCTGCAACAGAAACTTAGTTATAAAATTGAACAAAATGCAATCTAATTCTGACTGTGACAGAAAGGTGTTTTACGCATAAAATTGAACATAAATACAACTAGTCAAGTCTATTAGTTTCTTAATTTTAATTTGTATTCAAATATCTCAACTTGTCAGTTCTAATTATGTAGCTCCGAGCATTTAGTTGGAACTGAAGACAAAGCAAATTGACTGCAAAAAGTTTAAGTAGATGAAGTCTAAGGGAGAAATGAATGGATACTAGAGTGCATATTGAGAATTTAACTTAAATCTAGTTAACATTTGATGCAGTTACTCCACATGTTTGAGATTACAGTGAAACTGCGATGGTTGGTTTTTCCTTAACATATAAACAAAGACCAAATTCCACATAACATTAAAAATACAACCATAGCTTTAACAGAGGGCTAATAGCTAATAGACACCTTCTGGATGCGGATCCGGAGATATGATCTCAACAGAAACTGCGCTCTATCCAAGTCCATCTGATAGAGAGATACTGTGAGGGGATCGATGCCACCAGCTGAAAACTCCTCCACGGTTTCTTCCTGCAACAGCAGCACCAAAATTGGAAGGCCCAAAAAACAGAGCTCCAATAACACCAATTGTATTTGTGTAACCAGTTTTATTCTGCAACTCAACTTTAGAGTTATTAAAGGAGCATATACACATTAAATTCCCAGGTAGCTCCTCTGACACATAACTCTCTTAGCAGTCACCGATGGTTAAGAGCAGGTACTGAAAGTAAACCTTTCTTTGTAAGAGGAAAGCAATTACTCTCCGCCAACCCCAAAATTTAGAACCAAACACAACCCAATGAATTTCTGGAAAATTTTAACATAACGGGCGCACACAGAAACGCAAAATTAGCGTTCATTTCTATTTCAACCATCCATCAAGTGAAAACGAGGAATAGGGTTTCAGAGTGGGAAAAATACCATTAATTGAACCTGTCCTCGAATTCGGTGAATCAAATCGGTCTCGAAACGAAGAATCTCAGGGGCCGCCTTCTCGTTGCGCCATGCTCTCTTGAGCAGCTCGACGTCGGTAGTTGAAATCAAAGTCTCGTAATCGTCCATCGTCGGCAGCGTTGATCCTTCCACCGAATCCGAAGCCATCTACGCCTGTAGTTTTCCTCCTCCTTCTCGAGCGTCTTCTTCAATACCTTCGGAGTGATTTGGCGCCAAAACGAGGAGCAAAGGCCGCGGGTTTACCCTCAGAGCTAAGCTTGGGTGTTGTGGAGGAGACAGATCGCGAGCTTGTGCGTGAATCTAACGCCATCCGATCGAATGCGGACGGTTATGATGGGATTAGATTCACGCACAAACTTGAGATATGTCACATCAAAAATTGAAAGAAAAACGTTAAAACATAAATGAAGTATCGGGAAAGAATATAAAGGGCCGGTACTCTCCCCTTCCTGCAATTGCAATATAATATGCATTCCCCGAAGACGTTTTGGCTCTTCTTATGTGCACCGCCGTGATGGAAAGTGCCTAATGTAAATAGCTTGAGCTACAATTTTCTTACACCGCAAGAAAAAAAAAAAAGTCAAAATATTTGATCTTTTTCTTTCTATCTCCAGAATATGTGGTCATGAGTTACGTATATCTATTAATGCTCGTCAGGAATACTTTGTCGGTTCGTATTTTATAAGATTTATGGTGTATTTGGCTATTTTGTTTTTTAAAGAATAATGTAATTTTTTAATTTTTAACTTTTTATAAATATAATTAACAAAATTTAATTTATTTAAAAATATAATTAAAATAATTTAATTTTTTATTTATTAAATTTTTATTTTAAAATATAATGTAATTAATTAATAATAATTTAAATTTTATATTTATTTTAAAAATTTTAACACTCTTTTTTAAGGTGAATTTTTATTTTTTAATTATTAAATTTTAATTTTATACATTTTAAAAATTTTAATTAAAAAATTATTATAATAATTATATTACATTATAATGTACAAAATAAAATTTAAATTATTAACAATAAATTATATTATATCAAAATAAAATTTAATATATAAAAAATTAAATTATCTTAATTATAATAATAAATAGATTAGATCGCTTAATTTAAAAGTTAAAACACTTAATTATTATTTTTAAGAAAGTAAAAAATAAAAAATACTTTTATTCTTTTTATTATATGTTTGTATTATTTTATCTAATTTTTATATCACGTAATTAAATTATTAAAATTTATAAATAAAATCATAAAACTTACATAAATCAATAGCTCATAACCTATTAGCCCACACCAAATTATAAGAATATTATTTCTCTTTATTATATGTATGCGGTCACCATACTCAACTGCTATAGCTAAGTCGCACAATAAAATTATTTATGTATTGGTTCTTTAGATAGTTGGACGATTTGGGTCTCATAATTTATTTGATATCTACAAATTTTGTTATGCCATTAGATATAAATGTCACAATTTAAATTATAAAATTTAATAGATTTAATAATATAATTTTTTTTAAGTAAAAATTTTATAAAAGCCAAAATGATTCTAGAATTATCAAATATTCTCTTCATATCAAGTTATAAAAATTGGATTCTTAACTTTTTTATATTTTAATTTTGGTATTTTTTTTATTTTATATAAATATTTAGGTTATAAATCTTACTTTTTTTTCATTCATTTTTTTTTTAATTTTTATTTCTCACTTAAGTCACTTCTAACTTTCAATTTTAAAAATTAAAGAACCTTAATCCCATATATATATATATATATATATATATATATCTCAATATTATCATTTGCATTTATGTACCATACCTAAAAATGGGAAGAAATACAATACCATTTTGGAGTTGGTCAAATCTTGAGATGAAAAGGATCACATATTCAACGCGACACGCACCACACAATTGATGTTTCATTCATTCATCATAGGAGGTGACCAGGATAAATTCTTTCCAAAGATAATTGAACAACATATATATATATATATATATATATATATATATATATTATACACATGCATTTCAATTTTGTCTATTTACATTTATAAGAATCTAATTTCTAGGGTACTTGAATTTGCTTCAAGTAGTAAAATTTGACTTTGTTATCTTCTTTCTTTTGAGTTTAATTCTTATATTATAACTTTTTTAATACTTAAAAAAAGTCCAATATCTAACAAAGAAAAAAAAATTAATATCTTACGAAGTGCAAATAATAGCTATGAACACCACATACATCAGTTGCAAAAATTAACTCAGAAAATAAGCAATTGCTAATAGAAATAAAATCTAGGTTATTGAACTATTTTTAAAGCTTTTAAGATGGAATATCCGCCTGTTAGGCCGAAATACTTTGAATCATTTAATTTTTTTTAATTTTATATTCTTTCAATATATAATAAATTTGTAATTTTATTTACCAATAATGTATAATACTTACTCGTACTTTAATAATATTTGTCCCCTTAAATAATTTTTGGTAAATAAGATTGAAATTAAATAACATCTATCTTATTTTTAACCTTTATTCTAACATTATGCTGCATTCCAAAAATAGAAATGTTGCTACTACGTAAATGGGAGAGAAACCTTCTTTATCACAATGTTATGAGTCATTGATTTTTATAAGGTTTATAGATTAAATTGTAAAATTTAATAGTTCAAAGTATATAAAGTAAAAATTATATAAAAATAAAAGAACTATTTACTAACACAAGTTAGCACAGATGTGATATATTTAAATTTTTTAAGTATGTTATTTTAAATTTAATCTAAACTCTATATATGAAGAAAGCATATTTAGAAGAGGATTGTTCACTTTGGTAATCTTTGCTTCTCAAAAAATCGATCTTTTGATTACTGATAGAAAGGATATCTTTGAGCAATTCAAAAAAAAAAAAAAAGAGACTATTCCAAAAATGCCTTTTTAATCTCTCCTATGATCCCTATATGGCCGTGTGAGTCGTTACTTCATTTCAAGTATTGAAACAGGCCTTTTAACCCTACGTTCTGTAAAACCTGTTGGCTTGATCATATCTTGTCCATTAGGATGAATATATACTATTTACAGAATTTAACCAACCAAAAATGAAAACCCAAAGAGCTGCACACCATATTGAATAATATTGCTGTTAATGCATGGTCTTATTATTTCGGGAAACAGGTACATACGTGTAGAGTGGTAGCTGAAGCATTCATATATATGGTATTAGTGCCTAATGACCAGAGCAGGATCCATTACGCATGCAGCAGCACACACATACCTATATATATAGGCACAACACATGGAGACTGATAGCCTAATCTTGGTGAAACAATCACGATTATGATTCCACTTTATTTAACAGGATAATATATTTACGAAGCTTGCTACCCTGGTCTCCCTCACTCACAATATTCCCCAGATGTTTACTGGTGGCCTACGATCATCCACGATATAGTGGTGCGTTTCAGTTCCTGAACCTGAACCATTTCCATAGCTGTGATAGCTGGGGTTAGCATCGTCATCATCGTTATCATCATTGCTGTTGTTGCTAATCTTGGTTTCAGGATTTTCAGAGCCCTTGTTGGCAGCAGCAGGGAGTTCCTTTGCGTCGCCGCCACCGGCATTGGCCTTTCGACCAAGAGATGTTTCGCTCAGAAGCTAGCGTTTTTCTTTCATCTTTCGTTCTTTCTCCTCCTTGACTGCATCGGCTTGTAGAGTCGTCGTCACGGTCAAAAGCAGGGCAACAAAGAGTGCAAGTGAGGTCCTCATGTTTGAACTATTTGCCACACACAACCTGCATAAGGAAGCTTGCAATGGTAAACATAGATATGATACTAATGCAAAGCAAAATTTAATAAATTGTGTTTCAAACACTAAATTTAGTGAATGAAGTAGTGTCTCATTGATCATGAATATGTGATAGAGAAAATCTTAAAATATGAATAACTCTTTTCAAGTTTAGTATTGTTTTGTACCTGTCCGGTGGTTGGGGATCCAATTTATGGCAATCAATTATTGGATTAAATAAAAAAGAAATACTAAATTTGCAATTGAAAAAATATATTACACGAAAATTGTTTCAATTTTCATATTAAAATTTTTTCAAACAAATTTCATAGTACAGTTATTCATTCCGAAATGAAATGAATTCTTTTTGTTTTTTGAATTTCTAAAAGGTATTCTTATATTTTTAAAATTATACGATTAACTCCTATTTACAGACTTATGTTTGTCATTAGCCTCTGAGTATTTGGATTTGAGAAAATTCAAATTTATATTTATCAGGTTACACTCTTTTTAAGAGTTCAAAGACAATTTAACTAGTTGAACCAAACTTTAAGATTATATAAAATGAATTCTATTATATATAAAAAAATACAAAGATTAATTAGTGGTTAGAAGCTTGTCTATACGCATGTACTACTCTATACGTACCAAATTATATGCTATTACCAAATACCAAAGATGTCAGAACTACGAAGAATGGGGCGAGGAAGGTGGCAATTTATGGAGGTGAATGTATTAAGCACTGTCGCTTGAGGGGCTTAACGTTGAAGGACGCGAGAGTAATCCCAGGCACTAAAAGAAGAAAAGGCAAGAGCCTTTTAGTGCGGTTGCCACTAACCGATCAGCTGCCATTGATATGCCACCAAAAACGAAATATGATTACGAACGATAATTAAGGCAATTTCATGGGGTTTATGTTCAATTATTCAATGATTAAAGGCGAATTTTCATTTCATGGTTCAATTAGTGGGAGACAACCCCAGATATCAATAACTTATCGTTCCCATGTTGCGTGATACGATACTGTGACTAGTTGACCGTGGACAGTTTTTTGGAACTCTTGGGAAAGGTAAAAAGGTCGATTTAGTTATGCAATTTGTGTTGAAAGGAACAAGGTATAGTACTTGCTTAACGACTTTTTTGTTCTTTGGTGAAGATTGGTTAGACATTTTATTATGTAATGAAAATGTATATTCATTAATAAAGAGTTAACCTAGTAAAAATTGATTGTATTTTATAAAAATTTAATATTAATATGTATGAATTTAAATTTTAAAAATATTTGTTAAAAAAAAATTTACCATCTATGACTAATTCTTCTAACAGAAGATTGCACCTTGTGTGTTTAGAAAAAAAAAAAAAAAAGAACATATCAAACTTTAGAAGAGACAAATATGTAGAAATCAAATATGCAGTAATTAGTCTGTGTCAAATAAGATATGCTTTAACCCACAGGATATTGGGCTGGGAATTTCACACGTGATCTATTAAACCCTGAATAAGATATGCTTTTGTATATTAACGATATGATATTGAATGTGGGATATATAGAATCTTGTTTGTCTTTTTTATTATCAGGTGTGGACAGATGTATGGTGGTAAACTAAGGTGCAGGTAATATGTTTTTATTGGAAGTAATAATGTAGTTTAACTGTCTTCCTATTTGATGTATAAAAGATTAATTAGTTCCTTTTTTTTTTTTGGTGAAAAAAGGTTGATTAATTTCTAAACATTAATCTACACGACCATAAACTAAATATTTGAGTGAAACAAATGACTATGTTATTCGCAGATATTAATGAGATTTTTTAAGTAGATGATAATATAAAATTTAACTTTATTATGATTTTTATTTGCAAATTATTCAAAAGTTTCACCAATAAATCACATCCAGTGTCTTGCATCAATAAAATAATTAACTAAACTGATATGATATGGTAAATTGGTAGTTAGCAGTATATACTTGGGTTTTGGTTTTTGACTGAGATTGCAAGTTCATTTGATCTTCTAATGAAAATGCCATTGTACCATTATATAATACCAGCCATGAAGACACAATTTGATACTAAATAAAATGACACCAAACATTAAAATTTTGAAACTATTCGTGTATATATCTATGGCACATGCGCATGCAAAATAAAACTTTCCATTTACACCGAAAAGAAAAGTAGAAACGAGCATGTAAAAGGCATTTTCATTCTTTTAGACACCAACATAAATAATAATATGTATACAATTCTTATTTTTATAATTTGTATATAAATTTATTTGATCATATTTAAACGTTAGATTATTAAATTCAAATATTGTTATATAACAGTCATCTATAAATTATGAAAAAAATTATATATATGATTATCAATGACCTGTAAATTATATAATGGAGTTTCGTTTGTCTTTTTTCTTGTTAGTGCTTGAAAAAGTCATACTACATTACTTAAATTACAGATTATAGATTATATTCATCCTAATGGACTTGGAGTTGCGACTAAACATTATCAGCGTGCTCATTAAAGTGATGATTGACTGACACCACTGGGTTTGGGTGCTACTATGCGATGACGTAAATGGTATGAAATTTCAAAGTGTAACAGCAACGACGAAAGGCCTACATTATACATAAACTGCTTATGATTATAAATTTTATGTAAATTAATCTATCTTAAGTTAGGCTAATCAATTTTAGTAACACATGGAGAGGTTCTATTCTCCACTTATATATGCTGTTTCATTGTCCTATTAATGTAACACGTTTTATTTGATATAATGGGTCAAGGAAAAGAGTTACCTCTAAAAAATTTTCTTTAAAATATTTAATATTATTATTGGTTTGTTTTTTATGCAATATTAATGGATTTTAGAAACTCATCCTAGTGTCGATTAAACTAGATAAAGCAGGTCAACTCAATATATCAATATATTTTTACATATATATTAATTTATTTAATTTCTTTATGACCCATAAATAAAATAAAATAAAATAAATTGTTCTATATTTTTTTGTAAATTAAGAAAATATAAATTTATCCTGCCTCTTAGGCAAGATGGAGCAAGTCCAATCTATTTTGATATTTTACTTAAAAATATGTAGCATAGCATTATGTATATGTTCTTAAATACTGAAATCTTTATTGTATCAAAGTCACGCATGGTATAAGATGGGTTATATACATCTAGAATAAATGGCTGGATAATTATTATTTTTTCTATGAATCATTTATTTTCGTACTTCATAAATTTCTACCAAAAAATAATAGAGTTGCGCACCTCAAGTGCGTAACTCTAATGTGCAAACTCTGGGGAGGAAGTGAAAGAAAGTTGGCAGCCATAAAAGAAGTGTTGTTTGAACCTAGTTCTCTGATATCATGAAGAAAAGGGTAATATGATTAAGTGTATTATTGATCTGAGTGTGTACATATATAGTATATACAAGATGTTAAGATAAGATACAAGATATGGAAGGAGTCCAAAAATACAAAATTCAAATACAAAAATATCCTAATGAACATATATCTCTATCAATATTTTCTTGTAGAAACCTGGTTTTATTAGTTCTTCAAATATATTGAAGTGGGCTTATTTAAAGTCCCGTGATTTCTTTCACACCTTACAGAATATACAGCGCTGATTATACTAACAATAAAACTGAACTTGAAATGTTGTTCGAGGAATCAAATATATCAATAGGGCTGCTAATTCTGCAGGTTCGTCTTGTTTTGTTAAACAGCTAAAAGTGCAAATAAAGCATTGTTAGCGCAAATGGTGAGAGGCACAAGTATATTTAGCTCACCCTGCTGGACAGGTATATATATCTTGGCTTCAAACATATTTTTTATTCAACTTTGTTTGCGTCGTTATTGTCATCCCCATCATTATGGCTGGGTTTGTTTTCAACGTTTCTGGTATAGTTGCCAGAATCAACGGCATTAATATTTTCATAGCCATTGTTGGAGGGCGAGTCCACTGCGTCGCCACTACTGGCTTTGGCCTTTGTTGCGTCCGTTAGAAGCTTGCGTTTGGAGGCGCCTGTCAACCCTTATCTTCCTCCCTCGTTGCATCAGCCTTCAGAGTCATGGAAATTAAGACAACGGCAACTAATAGTAAGTTAGGTCCTCATGCTCCATCTCTTATCTACCTGAAGAAAAAAAAGAATAGAGGGAATACTAAGAGAGAACCAGGAGGAATGGACAGCGGAAGATAGCAATTTATGCAGTGCTGTCTTGGAAAATACAGCAAGAGTAATCCGTCTGCACTGAGAAAGAGGAGGCAAAGAGTTCAGTGGGGTTTGCCACCTTCATGTGATGCCACAATTGGTGCTGCGCAGTCCAAAGATGATAATTATTTCAGGAAAATAAAAGACTTACACAGCTGCAAAGAAATTGTGGTAATTGTGTCCAAAAAAAAGAAATTGTGTTAATTTAAGCTGAGTCATTTTATTTTTTCGAACGGATTTTTTAATTTCTATATACTGAGGTATACTAATGTCATCAATCATTTTTTATCATTGCCGGAAGAGAACAAATTTATAAATTTTTTTCATAATTCGCTAATTTTTAAGTAAATATCTGTATGATAAACCAAACATCAAGCTTCAAGTCTTTTTTATCATAATTATAATAATATAGAAATGACAATGCCCAAACTTCTGCCTATCGCACACCAGTTAAATTAGACATATATGACCACTATGACATTTTCATAATTTAAGTTCAAATATACAATCATTTTGCGAACTAATTTTCAATTCTTATATATGTTTTCATTCTCACCATGATCTTTAAAGCGAAAACATATTAAACTGAATAATGATATGTATATATATATATATATATATGTGTGTGTGTGTGTGTGTGTGTGTGTATTTATATCCTAGCTGTTTTCACAACTTTTACATAAATAGTATAGTGTGAATGCAAAACATAATTGAAGGATGAGCTCCAAGCCACACACAACATGTTACATTTCGTGGTATTGCCCCGTTGCGTAAATGTGCAGCACTTGGGGTAAGGAAGGAATGCTTGTAATAGCCATTGAGCTATTCGTGTAAAGCAGTGGAGTAATTATCAATATATATCTTTATTTCTACAAATTAGAATTAATAAACATATTTTTAAAAAAATTTAAAATATTAAATTTTATAGTCTAAATTATAAAACTTAATTAATTTTAATTAACATTCTTTGTTTATTTTGTAGTAGTCCATTTGTATAGTTATAAATAAAAATGATTTTAGATTAATTAAGTAAAAAATTAATGTTAAAAAGTTGATTATTTTAAAATTAATTTATGTTTGAATATGGTATTTATAAAATTAGTTTTATGAAAATTGGATAATATGATTAAAATTATTTTGAATAGAAAATGAAATAAAAGATATGAAAATAATTTTTAGTTGTAATAGTTGGATATGATTGAGAACAAAATAGTAGACTCCAAGGATGGACTTCTTATTGCGAACAATAAACAGCTAAATAGTGTCTAGTGTCAACATAGCATATTAGCATGCATATTTTTGGCCCATATATAGAGCCAGAATCCTTCAATTAAACTTGCAAATTAAGGCGGTGCCTGTACAAGCTATCCATCCATCCATACATACATATACATACAAACAAGCCTTGTCAAGGACCTGCTTTTATTACAGGTTTGTGAGGAATATCACGATGAGTTGCACTGTTGGGTGAAGATCCATAGTTACCAAAACTGTCGTTTGCGTCGCTATCGCTGTCACCGGACTTAGTTTCAGTATTTTTAGTGCTGCCATTATCGTCAATGGAGTTTTTCTTGTCACTTCCAACAGCAAGGGCCTTTCGTCCAAGATTTGCATCAGTGCTTCGAAGATAGCGCTTGGCCATCAACTTATGCTCCTCCTTTTGCCTCAGTGCAGCAGCAGCATGAAGCGTTTCCCCGAGCAGAAGGAAAGAAACTAATAGCACAAGTATGGTCCTCATATGTTTTGAGCAAAAGCAGCACAAACCCTAAAATGGGAAGGAAAAAGAGAAAGAAAATATCTGAATCTGAGCAAATTTGTGACACAATGTGGAAGACTGGAGTTCTTATCAAACAAATGTATAACATCAATAATAAACGTGGTGTAAGAAGGTGTGTGCTTCAAACTATGGTTACTGGGAACCTACCGACAAGTGGTGATAAGCTAGAATGTAATACAGAAGTGAATGCCAAAGGGGAATATATAGGCGATTTTCTGAAACTGTTTTGAGTTTGCCAGAATTTGGAAGACAAGTATAGCAGGTGAGCACTAGCAAAAAAGTAAGTGGGTGTGCCACCTTATGGTGATATTAGACGCAAAACCCACCCAAGATGCAATTATGATTAATATTGATAACTGAAGTATTTGCACTGGATAATGATATTCTTACTTAAAGATTATTACTAAAATTTTACAAAAAATATATAATCTGTCAATTTATTAAATCTTACATTTAAGATTGTATATCTAATAAATTTATTAGTTTAGATTTTCCTTTTAGTAATCAGTATCAATTTTTTTAACTATGATTTTTATGAGAATAGAGACATTAATTTTCTATTATATGTCAATTCAATTATTCAATTATTAAAGTGAATTATGTTTCTATTCTAAGAGTCAATAATCAGGGACATGTGGGTTTAGATGCTTGACTCTTAATTATCAGTATATGTATTGTACATTATTTTTTAAAGTGTACTTTACACGTGAGAGCAGTCACACATCTCCTAGGAAACATTAAGTCATGCCTTTTGCATCTATCCATGGTGTTTTGTATTCAAGTAATGCTAAGTATTCTTTACACATGTGAGCAGTCACACACATCTCTTAGTAAATATTTCATGCTTTTTGCATCTACCATGCTGAATTGGATTCAAACAATGCATACCTTTACTCAGCAATTTCCATCGACAGGTACGTTGTAGTTATTCTTTACCATCTCTTATACTTCAGAAAAATTATGATTTTAAAACAATTCCAAAGTCTTATTCAATAGATAATCCATTATATATATATATATATATATATATATATATATATATATATATATCCATCCTCATCTTTAAGTGGACTTACTTGTAAGTGTTGCTATTAAATGATTTTATCATTCAGATCATGAAATCAAAAGGCTGCATTATCTAATTAATCAATGAGATTGTGGACGCTACCAATTAATTTAGATGGTAAAATTTCTTCCACTACCTCAATTATGGAATTACCTAGCTACGAGAAACACTCAGCAGCCTACATGTAGGGTTTGATAAGTTGCATGCTTTAAGCACTGCATACGCGCGATCCGGCCATCCGTGGATGCATGGAATGCAAAATGTGAGCCCCATGGAAATGGGATCATCACATTTCCCTTCCTTGATTTTGAGGAATAGAGCTTTTCCTTCCCAATCCTTCCGTTCAAAATAGTCTCAACAAACAAGGGCGTTTGGCTTGTGCATCTTTATGGCACCAATATTAACTGGTTTCACGTAGCAAATGCTGGAGCAACCAGATTGGAGCAATTATCCCCATAAATTATAAACTTATATACATAACTATCTCATTGTAGCATGAATAGGGTGTTGGGCTGCTAGGGCTGGCTTAATTAATTTTTGCCAAACTTAATTGTTTAATTAAAAAAAAAAGAAATAATGTGACTGGAAAAGAAAAATTAATAAGAGCATGAATAGGAAATGTTGCTAGAGAAGAAAACAAAATTATATGGTAGAGAAGAAAAAAAAAAAAACTTGATAGCGAAGAAAAAGGGTATTTTACACTATAAATAGCTATGTCTCTTGGTTGAAATGTGTGTCACATAATGGGTAGATAAAGATCTCAAGTTGATAACCAAAGTTACCATTTGAAAAGTATGAAGGGTACTTGTGGTATATTGCTGCAATTGATTGTGGGATGTATTTATCACAATCAATTTGTGAAGATATTGCTACTAAGAAGGAATTAGTGGTAGTAGCATATATAATTTGTGAAAATGCTACATTTGAAATAGATTAGATGTCCCATGGTATATAAATTGTTTTGATGTTACTTTTGATAGATTTGTTAAATTGTATGTGTATTGAGATTTGAGTTTTGAGAGTCCTAACAATGACTCACATTATATCTTTATGTCAACATATTTTTCTTGATTAATTAATTTATTGTTATTTATTAATGTTAAGCATTGTGTGAAAGAAACATTTTTCCCAACATAGGGTAACGATTGGAATCATATTTGTTATCTAAGATATGATAAGAATAAAACGAATACATCGATTATCACAAACCATAATAATCCATGAAATTGTAATTACGAGGGCCCTATCATTTGCCTTTTTCTTCTTTACAGGATCAAGTACCTTTTTTAGCTTCTACACGACTTTAGGTATATACTTGTTAGCAGTACGCTCACGAGTCACGAAGAAGCATACATGCTCACATATTTTTAAAGACGTAAGTTTATCATTTTCATTTTTTTTAAGGCTCACAAATTGAAACATTAACAAAAGCAAGTGTCACTATATATGTACTAATATTTTCACAAGTCCTTTTATTTTAATACATTAAATATCATAAAATATTATTTAATAAAAATATAGACTATTAAGATTTATTATGTCTTATGGCTCAATTATGGAACCAAACAAACTAATAACTCTCATTGACTTTGAGGATTTTGTAAAGTTTTTTAGTGAGAATAATATATCTTTATTTCAATTAATTTTCAAACAAAAGCCTATAAGCTCCAGCAATACTTCAAGATTGTTGGAGTTATAAAAGTCATTCTTAGATTTTCACTTAAAGTTTAAATTTTTAAAATGACTGATTCTTGACTTATTATCATAGTCATTATAATGAACTTATCTATAACTAATTGGTTAAGGGTTTATATGTCTTGGGCACATATCCAGTTATTAGTAATTAAGTTGAGTCTATTTACACTTCAAGACTATAGGACTTTTGTGTGAGAGGATATGCTAGAGTTATAAAAATTATTCATATACTTTCATCTAATTGTTAAAATTTTTAGAATAATTGTTTCTTAACTAATATATAAAAAAGTAATTTCTACAAAGAAAAATTAACAAAAGGTTTACATTATTTGGTATGAGTCTTTTGATCAATCGAATCTCAGATTGATTTTTGGGACATAAACAATTTTAATTCTATTAAGTAAGAATTGGGTGAAAATAAAGAGATTGTTCAAGATTATTAACCCCATGCATGCTCACTATATTGGACTAACTTAAATCAGTAGGAGGAACTATATATACGATGAAGCCAACTAAATGTACTTTTCATCAAGATGAGATGGTACATTGATCAAGCATACGGATGCATGCATGCACAGAAAATGTCTTTGGCCATCTCAGAAAATTCTTATATTAGATTGTGCCTGTGAAAGCCTGATTTAGCCTTTCAATTATAAAGCTGCAGAGAGCTTCCTGTTTTCCATCGCATCTGATAAGAAACATAATCAAATAAACCACTAATGGTAAAATTAATTAGACATAATTAAGGATGATCTTCTTAGTTATTTTGGAAAACAGCAAAATAAATTTATCATACAGACAGCACACTGCCTGTTTGGCTTTAAGGACCAGAGACATAGGCATGTACTACATATAATGCTTATTTAAATTAACCTGGTCCAACTATTTATATATAAATAATATGAGCCCGTTCACTTGTATATCCAAGAGCAACACACCATAATATATTACATATGTTCACAGATCTAGAGAGTATATGTCCGCTTTCGCCCATTTCTTTCTTCGCTCTTTACGGGACTTTAGGTTTAACATGAAAATCACGATGATGACTACTATCTTCAGCGGAGGATCACCAGATCCATAGCTACCATAAGTATCGTTTACGTCGTCATCGCTGTCACCGGACTTGGTTTTAGTTTCATCACTACTGCCAACAGCAAGGGCCTTTCTTCCAAGATTTGTATCAACGCTTAGCAGATGGCGCTTGGCCGTCCTCTTAAGCTCCTCCGTTCTCCTCAGCGCAGCAGCAGCATGCAGCGTTTCCGCCAGCAGAAGGAAAGTAACTAATACCACAAGTATGGTTCTCATATTTGAACTATAGCAGCACCCCCTGAAAATTGGAGGAAAAAAAGAAAGAAAATATCAGAATCTGAGCAATTTTGCAACAGATTGTGGAAGACTATAGTAGTTTTTATCAAGAAAACGTATAACATCAATAGTAAAAGAAAAAATTTGTGCAAGAAAGGGTGTGCTTTAAACTATGGTTACTGGGAACCTACCAGTAAGTGGTGATAACTAGAATGTAATGCCAAAGCGGAATATATAAATATAAATATATATATATATATATTGGCGATTTTATGAAACTATTTAGAGTTTGGCAGAATTTGGACGACAAGTATAGCATTTGAGCACTTGCAAAAAAGTAAGTGGGTGCACCACCTTATGGTGATATTAGAGGCAAAATCCACCCAAGATGCAATTATGATTAATATTAATAATTATGGTATTTCTATTGGATAACTATGTATATAGTATGTTGTGTCCCTCATTTCAAATGGTATGTCTAATAAATTTAGTGGTCTACATCCTTTTAAGTAGAATTTTTTTAAAAATAAAAAAATTGATTTTCATTATATGTAAATTTAATTATTCAATTGTTACAGTAATTATGTGCTTTGCCGGTACATTTTAGTTATTCTTTACCATGTTTTACACTGAAGAAAAATTATGTTTTAAAACAATTCCAAAGTTTTATACAAATTGCTCACAATAATATTTTTCAAAATCGTAAAAAATATTCAGATTAATTGTCATTTCATTCATCATCACCTTCATGAATTATGGCAGTATTATTTTTCTCCAAAGTGTCTCGTAACTCTTCTGCCAATTGGTTGATGTTTTCACCAAGTCTCTCATTCTCCTATTCGTCTAAAGGTCCTTATCTGCAAACTCAAGATATTGAGTTTCTTGTCACCTTTATTTTGAAGGGGGATGTTGACTGTTAGTTTTTCTTATATTATAATTATTTAATTGGATTAATTATATATAATCATTTCAATTAACTATAATTAATTATAATAACACTTAATTGATTGTAATGGCAATATATAATGATTGGTGATTTCTTGATTATAATTTGTAATTAGTAGATTTTAACTTAATTTATAATTAAGATAATGGATTTATGGAGACATGTATTGTAATTTCCAATGTCTTTTCATGCATAAATATATAGACCTTAGCCAAACCAATGGGTCTAAACCAACCTACCAGCATTAATCTCAGAGCTATGAAGAAGGGGATGCCACATGGTGGCAACATATATACGATTTTCCTCAACTGTTTAGGCTCTTCTGAAAATCTGAATTGGTAGGCTGATCTTTGCAGCAATTACAAAAATTAATTAATAAATTAAGTGGATGCGCCACCTCATCATATACTTTTAGTGCTATTGGATGGTACGGCCACGAAAGAAGCATTTCTGATAGTAAAAAAATATGGATATTGTTAATATAGAATTCATATTATTCGATTATGTGAATAATTGAATAACATAGATTCCGTTTAGGGGTAAACAATGAATGATTTCAAGGATGACTGATTTACCCTTTTTACTCTCAGCTTAAATCATTGAGATATTCCTTAGTTAAAATTTATACATACGAAACTATAACACAGATCATAGTATACAAATGAGCAACGTTTTAAATTTAGGACTGGTCAACAAACTATTTTAAAAGATGTGTCATGATCGGACGGGTCCAATTGATTGAATTAATGGTTGAATCAGATGATGTCATAAATATAATGTTAATATAGATAATATTTACATATTGATAAAAGAATATTTAGAAATATTATATAAGTAATTATTAATTCATTCTTATCCAAATGTGGATCTTAATTCAATAATACATGTGATTCACAAAAATTATAGATCTTAGAGTCATTCTAATGAATATATCAACAATAACAAACAAAACTCTATCATACTAGGTAAGGTTGTTATATGAATTAAATAATACAATTAAATTCTATTTAAAATTAAATTTTTAGAAATAACATTTATGCAAAGATTTATTTTAATAATCTCTTTAAAAGTCTTTTTTATTTTTTTTTACTTCTCTTTATTAGAATAAAAATTATTTGATTCATTAATCTCCCCAGAGTATTTAGGGCTCTTCTTTGCACATGTCCAAACCATCATAATTAAGTTTATGTTTTTTTTAATAGGCGTAACATTAACTTTTTTTCAAGTACAATCATTTTGAATATTTTCCTTTCTTGTATGTTCACTCATCTAGCTTGGTATTTTCATCTTTGCTATTTTTATTTTTTGCTTTGATTGGCCTTTCAAAACACTTAATATTCACTAGCATAGAGTATAATTGGTCTTATAATAGTTTAGTAAAATTATCCTTTAAACTTACTAAATATTTTATAATCGCAAATGACTTATGATGCATTAGCCACCCAGCTTAAATTTAGTGTATGAGATTCCCATTAATCTTTATATTATTTTATAAAATTGATCCAAGATACCAAAATCATTCTAATAACTCTTTTTAGTTTTTCTTTTTCATCCATTCAAATGTTGTATATGTGACTGCAACTATAAACTTTGTAATTATAATTTTTTTTAAAAGTTTTGGTGAACTAACTGGTTTGCATAGTTCAATCAATACAAGAGATCTGAATTCCTTATAGTCCATACTCAGAATTGTAGTGCTGACTTTAGACAGAGAGAGAAAGTTTGAGTGATTGAAAAAATAAGTAAAAGTAAGTAAGTTCATCTATAAATAATGACCAGATCGCTATTTTATAAAAATTGCCAACAGTTACGAAAATAATGGATTTTGAACTACAAATAATCCACTTCAATTAGTACATTAATTTTAAACATCAAACCAGAGTAGTTAGCTGGTCGATCACATGTCTAACTAGTCCGTTATAATTTTTAAAACATGAGAAATAAGTGAACTCTCATATTTGAGACCTATCATAGATACTCTTAGTATACTAAATATATATGCACTTCAATACTAGTATCTAGGATACTAAGAAATTTTACATGTACAAATCGTGAGTAATACTATACTTATGTGATGTGGGAATAGTTAAAATTGTAAAATGTGCAAGTCTACTTTTTATTTAATCATAGAAAAAAGTGAGTTAATTGAATAGCCTTATAATTATTCTTTGAATAACTATTATAATGTATAATATATCTCCAAATTATTTCTTATAAAAAAGGATGTTATGAGAGATATGGGGAAAAAGGTGAGTATTTGGATTACAAACACGTACTACCAGAAAATATCAAACTGCCACATGACAGTTTGTGTTCAGCCTACAGGTTATAAAAAAAGATTGTGTATATATTATTTAATTAAAGTTAAAAAAACATACAAAGTTTCAGAGTTGGGATTTTTTTTTTAAATGGATGTAGTTGCATCACTAATTAACTTTTACATCTTATAAGATAAGAATTTGGATGTTTCAAAACATAAGACACATTTTATTTTATAAAGTTTAAATAAATAGTTGTTGATAAAAATTTTAAAATAAATTATTTTTAATTTAAAAATTAGCATACAATTATTTATACTTTACAATAATTTAATTTATTGACTTCTCTGTCAACAATTAGTAAAGTGTGAAATGCAAAACACTATTGAAGGATAAGCTCCAACACCGCACAGAGCATGTTATATTTCGTGGGATTGCCCCGTTGCCTAAATGCGCAGCAATAGGGTAGGGAAGGAATTGATGTAGTAGCCATTGAGCTACTTCGTGCAAATTAGTGGCAGTAACTATAGGATGTGTATGATGATGGCAAGCTCGCGATTAATTAGCGACAAAATCATAGACATCTCAGAAAATGTCACAACAACTTTGTACCCAAAAGCATTCAAGCAACTCATCGTCAACAATCCCAACGAAAATTGTGATGGAAGCCCTGCCGCAGGGCTCCTCCTTAATTTGCATGGCTTCCTCTCACAGAGGCTAAGAGTTTTCTCACCTCCTAAATAAAAACATTGGTAAGATTAGCTCTTGCAATATATTGTTTCCCACGATTCCCACTAGCTTAGGCTTTGCTTGATTAAAAGAACGGGGTTATAGGGTTGTGATCAATGCTTAATTAGGGATAGGGATCCTATATTTGGGGATTCAAAGGTAAGAAATACATGAAAGATAGACAAATATAAAATTAAGTGAGAGATCACAATATATATTTAAGTGTAAACTAGAGAGGGATAGATAAAAACTCACAAAAGTTAAAGAAAAATAAAAGTATAAAATCTAAATATCCCCTAATTACTGTATTCTTATATATATATTAACAGAATTAATTGATTTTAGTAAAATTTAATTAAAAATAATTAATGTTAAAAATTGATTAGCTACTTATCATAAAAACTGATTATTTTAGAGTTAACTTGTGTTAGAATATAGTATTATAGAATGAATTTTAGTATAATTGGTTGTGTTTCGGTAAAATAATTAACATTATTTTTGAATATAAAATAACCGAAAATATATGAAAATAATTTTTAATTGTAATAGTAAAATGTTATAAAAGAATAAAATAGTGAACTCAAATCTTATATATAGCTAAAATTTATTTTTTTCAACAAACACTAAAACTTTTCCAATTTTTATTAAAATCACGATTGGTGGACCCATAATCGATTTTATTCTAAAAAACTGAAAAATCACGTTCGGACTATACATCTAGTCATAGAGGATGCAAACACAATAATGTTTATAGACAATTTAATATTTTTACATTAAAATTTAGAATAAGCCTTATAATTCAAAATTAGGATTTACGTGTAAAGAAATTTAAATTTAAATATTACAAAATAAAATACTTTAAAATTTTTCAGCTAAATCAACTCTCGTTAACAATTTAGTCTTTAAATCATGTATTTTTATTGTTCAAACAACCATTACGTTTTGTTGAATCAACATGTGGCATGTTGTACTAATGGCTAAATAAAAAGTGATCAGTGAGATTATTGAGTTCCATAATTTTATTTTTGAAATTAAATACATTTAAAATTTTAAATTTCTTTAAATAAAATTTTTAAAAAGTTCAGTTAATAAGAATAAATACAGAGTAATATATTTTTGCGTTTTCACTTTAAGTGATCATTTTCACCGTCTATATATTTCCTTTCCACATTAATATACATATATATATATATATATATCAGTATTATTTTTCCAAAAAAAACAATATACGGTTATGAGTCTGAATAGTAAAAGTACAATAGAAACAGCAGGCAATTAAATATAATAAGGATGGACTTCTTATTTTGCACAATAAACAGCTTTATATAGTCTCGACACAGCATATTAGCTATGCCCACATATAGAGCCAGAATCCTTAAACTTACTTGCAAATTAAGGGGGTGCCTGTCCAAGCACCCCAAATTATATACACACACACACATTTATATAACCAGCTCGCCGAAGTATAAATAGGGTAACAATTGGAATTATACATATTATTGAAGATGATAAAGAACAGAACGTACGCCTACTTCGATTAAACCAACCATAATGATCCATGAAACTGTAAATACACATTATTTGGTTAATATGAAGTGGGCCCTATGATCATCTGCTTTCTGGTCTTCTTGATAGTACTAATGACCTTTTTCAAGCAGTTTAAATATCTATATATTTTTTATTTTTACATAATATTTATTTTATAAAATTTTAGTATTATATTTATGAACTATATTTGCAATGAAGCTAAGCAAATGTCCTATTCATCAGGATGAGATGGAATATTTGATCAAGCATGCATGCAGTGAGCTATGAAGAAGGGGATGCGCCAAACGGTGGCAATATATAAGATATTTTCCTAAACAGTTTAGCCACTTTTGGAAATCTGAATTGGAAAGGTGATCGATCTTTGAGCAATTACAAAAATAAATAAAATAAACAAATTAAGTGGATGTGCCACCTCAGTCGTTATAGACTTATAGTGTTATTATTGGAGGCTACGGCCGCCAAAGATGCATTTCTGATATGAAGAATGGATATTTTTAATATAGAATTCATATTATTCAATTATTAAGGGTGAGTGCATTATGATTCCATTTAGGGGTCAACAATGAATGATTTCAAGGATGATCATTTACTCTTTTTACTCTCAGCTTAAATCGATGAGATATATATACCTTAGTTAAAATTTTGAGTAAATTATTTAAATATTTTTTATTTTATATATATTTTTTATAAAGTCTCATATTTTCAAAATTTATAATTATTTTTATAATATTTTATAAGTATATTATACATAAATATAATTAGTTATGAATTATTAAAAATATTATTAATTAAATAATAAATTTGTTATGATTTGTTGAAAATACTTTAATTAATTCGAGCAGTAAAATTTCTTCTTTTAAAAATTTATGTTTAGTCTCTTTTATAAAAATAATATTATGTGAGTTTTTTATAATTTTTAAATTTGTAATAAAATACCAAAAAAATATTAAAAATATGTTTATAATATGAGCCGTTTTGCACGAACATGTATTTTGTGCAAAACGATGTTAACAAAGAAAGAATTATTAACTATAAAATGATGTACATAAGATCAATTTTATAGAATGGATCAAATATAAATTTTAAAAATAAAAATTTACTATTTAATTAATAAAAACATTTTTAATAAGCTATAATAAATTTATTATTTAATTAATGATATTTTTAATAATTTATAACAAAATAATTTATATGTAACGCATTTATAAAATATAAGAGATGGTATTAATGTTCTAAACATAGAATGAGATTTGTGTAAGAAACCTAAAACAGAGGGGGAGGGGAAAAGGGATGCTCTGAAAATACGGGGAAAAAGGTTAGTATTTGGATTACGATCACTACCAGAAAATATTAGACCGCCACGTGATAACTTGTATACAGGTTGTGAAAAAAGATTTTGTATGTATCATTTACTTAAAGTTAAAAGACATATAAAGTTCAGAGTTGGGTTGTTGTCGTTTTGTTTTGTTTTTTTTTTTATTTTTTTGCATGATATAGTTACATCACTAATTAATTTTCACATGTTATAAAATATGAATTTGGTTCTTTTAAAATATGAAACATATATTTTATTTTGTAAACTTCAAATAATAACCATTAATAATTTTTTTTAAAAAAAATATTTTCCATTTAAAAATTGAAACACAATTATTTATACTCTACAACAATACAAATTACTGACTTCTCCGTCAATAACAAGTAAAATGCGAAATGTAAAACACAACTGAAGAATATGCTTCAAACCACACAGAACATCTCACATTTTGTGGCATTGCCCCATTGCCTAAAGAGTAAAAGTACTGTCATTCAATGTGGGGCATTAAATTTTCAATTAATGGAAAATGACTAATAGATTTTATAATTTAATTTATGTAATACAGTAAATTTTATGATCTAAATTATTTGAAATAAATATTTAATAAAATTCTTTTTATAAGAATATCAGGAGCCTTGCCTAAATATAGAGCAATAGGGGTAAGGAAGGAATTGCCATAGTATCCATTGGGCTAACTGGCGTAAATTAGTGGGAGTAACTATAGGATGAGTATGATGATGCCAAGCTTGCGATCAATTATTGACAAAGTGATAGAGATCTCAGAATATCTCACACCAAAGTTGTACTCCAAAGAATTCAAGTAACTACTCATTATTAACAATGGCAACCAAAATTGTGATGGAAGCCCTGCCGCAGGGCTCCTCCTTAATTTGCATGGCTTCCTCTCACAGAGGCTACGAGTTTTCTCACCTCCTAAATAAAAACATTGGTAAGTTTAGCTCTTGTTGCTGCCCATGTGTTTGCAATATATTGTTTCCCACGTACGGTTCCCACTAGCTTAGACTTTGCTTGATTAAAGGAATGGGGGGGTGTTAGAGTAGTTAGTTTGTATTTAGAGTACTTCTTCCAGGAACGGTTCCGTTAATTTAATTATATAAATTCTTTTCAATAAAATTTTTATAAGTTTAATTTATAAAAATTGAAATTTATAAAAATTGAGAAATTGCTATTATAAATTAACATGTTCTTTCCATTTTCACTTTCAACCTATCATTTTTGTCGGTTATAAATCTCTGATTCCCATGAATATATATATATATATATATGATTTTATTGTTTTTATAATATTATTTTCACTTATTATTTATAATAAATAATTTAAGTCATTAAATTTATAAATTTAATAATTCACACTACTAAATACAAACTTTTTATAAAAAATGAGTTGTGAAATATTTCCCGTCTATGTGGACCTTATGTAGCTGTTTATCGTGCAAAATAAAAACTCCATCCTTATGATGGCTGCCCGTTGTTTCTATTATACTTTTACTTTTAAGCCTGATAATTGTATACTTTTGGTGAAGAAAAACACTCATATATATATATATATATATATATATATATATATATATATACACACACACACACATATACATTTATAAATATATATATATATATACTAAATCATAAAATTTAACAAATTTAATATTTTATATTAAAATTTGTGAAATTTTAATAAATATTTTTTATTGGAAACAACATCTCCCTCTGTTCTAGTTTCCAAACGAAACTTAAGTATGATGGCTAATCATATTCATGAGCTCCAGCATTACTTCATGATTCAGAATAGTTATTCCCACAGTGTGAAGGCTCACATCCTTAGCTATAAGCCTTTGGATGAAATGGATTATACATCCTAGTTTATAAAATTTAATCAATTTAATAATTGAATTTTATTAAATAAAAATTATATGAGAATAAAGAGATTATTCAACATTATTCACCCTCATGTACACCATATTGGACTAAGTGGAATCAGTTGGAGGAACTATATACACGGGGAGGCCAACTAAGTGTACTTTTCATCAAGATGAGACGGTATATTGATCAAGCGTGCGCATGATGCACAGAAAATGTCTTCGGCCATCTCAGAAAATTCTTGGATTAGATTCTGCCTCTGAAAGCCTGATTAAGCCTTTTATAAAGCTGCATGGCTTCATGTTTTCAATTGCGTCTGATGAGAGACATAATCAAATAAACCAGCAAGGGTAAATATTTACACATAAGGATGTTTTTCTTAATTATTTTGGAAAACAGCAACAAATATATATATATATATATATATATATATATATATATATATATATATATATATATATATACATATCATACGGACTGTACACTGCATATTTGGCCTTAAGGACCAGAGACATAGGCATGCTTATGGTGCTTATTTAAATTAACCTGGTCCGACTAAAGTATATCCAAGAGCAACAGACCATATATATTCCATATGTTCACAGATCTAGAGAGTATATGTCCGTTTTCACCCATTTGTTTCTTCGCTCTTTATGGGACTTTAGGTTTGCAATGAAAATCACGATGACGACCACTATCTTCAGCGGAGGATTCAGAACATCCATAGATACCATAAGTGTCGTTTACGTCGTCATCGCTGTTACCGGACTTGGTTTTAGTTTCATCACTACTGCCAACAGGAAGGGCCTTTCTTCCAAGATTTGTATCAGCGCTTAGCAGATGGCGCTTGGCCGTCAACTTATGCACCTCCGTTCGCCTTAGTGCAGCAGCAGCATGCGGCGTTTCCGCCAGCAGAAGGAAAGTAACTAATGCCACAAGTATGGTTCTCATATTTGAACTTAAGCAGCACCCCCCTGAAAAATAATATTATCAAGAAAGTGTATAATATTAATAATAATAAGGCAAACTTGGTGTAAGAAAGTGTGTGCTTTAAACTATGATTACTGGGAATTAACCTACTAACAAGTGATGATGGAATACAATACAGAAGTGAATGCCAAAGGGGAATTTATAGGCGTTTTTCTGAAACTGTTTAGAGTTTGCCAAAATTTTGAAGACAAGTATAGCAGGTGAGCACTTGCAAAAAAGTAAGTGGTTGTGCCACCTTATGGTAATATTTGAGGCAAAAACCCCACCGATGTGCAATTATGATTAATATTGATAATTAGGATATTTTCATTAGATAATGATGTTCTCCTTGAAAACTCACACTAAATCTTCACAAAAAAGAAGTGTATGATTTGTTAATTTATTGAGTTTAATTATATGAACCATAGGATATAGTAAATTTGATTATTTAAATCTTGTTAAATAAATTTGTGTGAATTTTAATTTTTGACAATAAAATGAGTGAATTTTATTGTATATAAATTCAATTATTCAATTATTAAAGTGATTATATCATGTTTCCATTTGACGAGTCAATAATGAGTAACACATGGGCTTAGATGCTTGAGTCTTAATTATTCATACATATATATATACACACACACACTATATATTAATTATCTTAAAATTTTAAATTATTAAATAAAAATTTTAAAATTATTTATTTTATATCTACATATCTTTTTCAACATACTCTTCACATAAAAGATTTAATATTATATTAAAAATTAATTATTTTAAAATTTTAAACTATCAAATAACAGTTTAAAAAGAATTTTATTTTATTTTCTATAGCTTTCTAAAAAGTATAAATCTTCTAAAATATTCCTTACACATAAGAGCAGTCACACATCTCTTAATAAATAAGTCATGCTTTTTGCATCCATCCGAGATGTCTTTTTTTTTTTTTTTTTTTTCTGGCATCCATCTGAGGTGTTTTGTATTCAAGTAATGCATACTTGCCTATATGCTCAATAATTTCCATAGCAGCAAGAATTTTATATAGTTATTCTATTCCATCTTTTATACTCCAGAAATTTATGTTTTAAAACCATTTCAAAGTTTTATTCAATAGAAAAATCAATTCCATCCTCATCTTTATAGGACTTAATTACTTACAAGTGTTGCTATCAAATGGATTTATCAATCAGATAATGAAATCAAAATGCTGCATTACCTACCTACGAGAATCACTCAGCCTACACGCAGGTTTTGATAAACGAGGGGATCATCGCATTTCCCTTCTTTTCTTCCCATACAAGTCTAACCAAATGAGGGATGGAGCTTGTCCCTTCTCTGTTTTCTTTCCTTTTTCCTTTCAAAATAGTCTTGATTACCAAACAATGCGTTAATTAAAACTAAAAGGGCATTTGGCTAGTGTTATTCATGGCATTAATTGGTTTCACATTGCAAATGCTGGAGCAAACAGCTGTTGTAGAATGTTTATTTCTATAAATTATAAACTTGTATGCATGCCTAGCTCATTAACTGTAGTATGAATTGGGTAACAACTGGAATCATATTTGTTATTGAAGATGATAAGAACAGAACGCGTAATTCGATGAAACCAACCATAATCATCCATGAAATTGTAAGTGCAAATTATTTGGTTCCAAGGAACTTTATTTTTCTTCTCATTCTTCTTACCGACGAGAACAGATCCATAACTGTTTTTATTTGGCTAGTTCTTCCCTCAGTTTTTGATATAGTAAAAAACAAACTATTGTGTCTGGATCTTCTACTGAGACAATATTATATCAAGCTCTTAGTCCCATTAATTACCAAGAAGAAAAAAATTTATTTTAGAAACTTAAATAATTAAATAAAAGTTTATGATTAATTTTATATTTTAATATTTTTGTATAGATAAATATATAAATTTATTAAATTTTTTACTAAAATTTAATTTTATTTAAAAAATAAAATAATAAAAATTGAACTCTTAACTATCTAGTTATAAAAATTTTGATATTATATTAAAAATTTAATTATTTTAAAAATTTATATTATTAAATAAAAATTTAAAATTAATTTTATATCTTAACACAAAAAATTTATATTGAAACCTTTAGTCGGTTTTAATGAGCAAGACTTGGGCATATCTCAACTTATATAAAGCAAAATAAGCATAAAAATTTCACCAGTTATTCCTTCCAATGGGATATTACCTATTGCTGTCACTGAACATAATTTTATAACTCCGGAATCACCAAAAGTAAGTGTCTCACCGTATATACTTATATTCCGATTTCCAAATGAAACTTAAGTGTGAAGTTGAATCATATTGGGAAACTCTTATTTATTTCACGTAATTTGTGAGTTTTATAAATTTCATAATTTAGTAAAATATAATAAATATAATAATTTAAATTTTTTAAATAAATATTTTATAAATATTAAGTTTCTACCAGACTTAGTACTCATGGTACCGATACCATAACTGGGATGGTACAATGTGAACCGTCCATTTTTAAAGATTGAATAGTAACCATTCACGTATCTATTCTGCAACTTCATAAATTTTATCACTACTTTCTCTCTTCCTCTCACTGAAAGATTCGTACTTTTTGCTATATTGTCCATCTCTCTCATGGCCAACCATTACCCTCTTCAAGCAACACCACCTTTCACCAGAGAACTTCAAAATTGTGATAAAATTCTAATTTTACTTTTGGGGAGAATGATAACATCAATTCCCTAAAAAGCTATGGCTTTAGGTTAGATAATTTCCGTTGTTATTCACGAAAATTCTCATATGGATAGTAATTATCAGCGATATTCAAGTAAAACCCTTTGTCTCGAGTTCCAATTAGTGCTTGAAAGCCTTGAACCACGAAACTCCAAATCATCTCTCTTTGGTTTTTCTATATCTTGGTTGGGATTTATATATACATCGTCACCAGTTTAAGTTGATCTTAGGCCTAAATCTTTTTTTTTTCTTTTTTGTCAAGAAAGCCAATTGTAGGTAAATTTGTGTGGAAGCAGAAAGGTACTGGACCAAGTCAATATTTTTTGTCTTGACTTTGATTGGAATAATTGTTTGCCGCTACTCAATTAAATTTTGATATTTTTTTTATGAACTAGGAAGTACCTTCACTTGAGATACAATAACTTGGACAGATTTAATCTCCTAAAGTAAGTGGTGTTATAAATATTTGATCCTAGAAATCTTTCCAAAAAATACTTTTTTTTTAAAAGTGGAGGTGAAGCCAACATAATTTTGGAAAGTATCATCAAGATTAACAATGTGAGAAGCACTGCAAACTTTTGTCAAATATCTGCATTTATATTATTTGTATTTCCTGTTGTGTTGAACACTTCTTTAGTTTTGCAAGACTGCAACAATTAGTGTAGTAATATTAGTTTGGCTTAAATACTCTTTTATTTCGCAAAACTGAATAAATTCATTATGACTATAGAATTATGTCAAATAGTTATAACAGCAATATTAATTTCTTTAGCAATGCAATATTAATATTAAGTGTCATTCAATTTACGAATAAAATTGCAATAATTTATTTAGCAACAAAATATTAGTTGCTAAATGTCACAAATATATATTAATTAAATCATTACACAATAATTATTTAGTTTTAGCAACAATTTTATTATTATTAAATTAAAATTTCTTAACAGTAAAAATTGAGACTAATAATATTTTTGACAACTGTAATTAAGTTGTTGTTAATAATATAATATTAATTTACGATAATTATTTTAAGTTGTTGTGAATAATTTTGTGCGATAATTACTATTAAGTTGTTGTCAATAAGTTTTTATTAAGGAATATTGGCAACAACCAAAAGTTGCTGCAAAAATGTTTTAGCGACAACCTTACATATTTTAGCAACAATAAATTATTAATAATAATAATTTTTGTAATGTAAATATTATTTTTATATTTTTTCAGATGCATTTAACTTTATTTTCTTTTATAATATGTATATATTATGTCACGATTTTATTATTTTTTATTATGTAACTTGTTAATCTGGACTCCCCTAATAATACATGAAAATTTTAGCTACACCCCTGAGGAGGAAGAACTGCATATACGATGAAGATGTACTTTTCATCAAGATGAGACAGTATATTGATCAAGCATGCGCGTGCATGAACAAAGAAAATATATCTTCGGCCATCTCAGAAAATTCTTATCTTAGATTGGACCTGCGCAAGCCTGATTTAGCCTTTTGATTATAAAGCTGCAGAGAGCTTCCTGTTTTCCATATCTGATAAGAAACAGAATCAAATAAACCACTAGTGGTAACTATTAATTAGACAATATCGAGTATGATCTCAGTTATTTTGCAAGACTGCAACACACTTATATTATCAAGATAGTACACAGCATATTTGGCTTAAAGGACAAGAGACATAAGCATCCATGCATTACATATAATGCTTATCTATATTAACCCGGTCACACTATTCATAAATGATAACATGTGCCCGTATATGTATATAATATATATTACATACGTTGAGAGATCGAGAGAGTATATTTCCGTTTTCAGCCATGATTTTTCTTTTTGGGTACTTAAGGTTTGTGATGAAAATCACGATGATGACCAACATCGTAGGATGCTGTTCCATGGCGACTATAACTCTCGTTTGCGTCGTTATGGCCGTCACCGGACTCAGTTTCAGTATTTTCCGTACTTCCCTTACCGTCAGGGGAGTTTTTGGAGCCATTTCCAGCAGCAAGGGCCTTTCTTTCAAGATTTGCATCAGCGCTAAGATGATGGCGCTTGGCCGTCATTAACTTATGCTCCTCCGTTCGCCTCGGTGCAGCAGCAGCATGCAGTGTTTCCGCCAGCAGAAGGAAAGTAACTAATACCACAAGTATGATTCTCATATTTGAACTACAGAAGCCCGCCCTGAAAAATGGAAGGGGGAAAAAAACTAGAAAACATCAGAATCTTGGCAATTTTGTAGTAGATTGTGGATGAATGGAAGTTCTTATCTAGAAACTGTACAACATTAATAATAAAAGGCAAACTTGGAATAAGAAAGTGTGTGCTTCAAAACTATGCTCACAGAGAACCTACCAACAACTGATGATAGAATACAATACAGAAGTGAACGCGGAAGGGGAATATATAGTCAATTTTCTGAAACTGTTTAGGGTTTGCCAGAATTTGAAAGACAATTATAGCGTATGAGCACTTGCAAAAAAGTAAGTGGGTGTGCCACTTGAGGTGGTATTCGAGGCAACAGCCACCGAAGATATACAATTATATGATTAATATTCATAATTAGGCCAACGGGGCTAACGAGGGTCGGACAAGGATCGAACTATATAAAATTAATTTTAAATTTTTATTTAATACTTTAAATTTTTAAAATAATTAATTTTTTAAAATAATATTAGCTCTCTACAATTAAATAATTAAAAGTTTGAACCTTGTTGTCCTTTAAATTAAAATTAAAATTTAATATAATATTTAGTGAATTTATATATTTATTCACATTTTAAATTCAAAAAATTTTTATAAAAAAAAGTTTGTTAAAGGTGTAAAATTAATTTTAAATTATTATCTAATAATTTAAAATTTTAAAATAATTAATTCTTTAATAGGTGATTTATAAGAATCACTATATGATCACATTGAACCTGTGGCATGCATGTTTTGATCTTGAAATGGGATAGTTTTTCTCACTTTAAATTTCATGTATCCAAGAAAAAAATATTCATAGTTAAGATATTTTTATTGCAGTCTTTTTATTTTTACAAATTAAATTTTATGATAATTTTATTTAAAAGATTTTAAATAATTATAATTTTATTAAGTCTCATAATTTGAATTATGAAACCTAATAGGTATAATAATTAATTCTGTTTCCTTTTTTTTATGAATTCTTAATGGCTTAATTTTAATTAGTGAGAACAGACTTTTCCTTTTGGTTGTACATATGTAAATTCGATTCTAATTCTTCCTTCGAAATTCAGAACTCCAATGATCGAACCTTGTGAACTTACATGAAACCAATTCTGATTCTTTCCTGTGCAGTTTAGTGCATAAGCCGTCGTCTTGGTTGGCAGATTCATGTGACACGGCGTTTTCCTTGGAACTATCATTTTCCTCGTTTGGGAATTATGTTTGACAAAGTATTCAGAACATACCTATATTCCACCAGTATCAAGAGCATAGGTACCATCAACTGCATAAGCATCATCAGGAGCCTTTACGGTGGATTCCTCTGGATTGCCATCAATTAGCTTCAATTGATGGCAATCCTATGCCCTGTTCAAAGACTGAAAATTCATTACCTTCACACTTTTCTGGGTTTTTCATTCCAGAATCACATAAAAGCACGACCATCTTGTTCAATCGGCACCAAACTTACTTGAAACACGTAAAGTTGAGCTTTACCATATGCATTGGGCTGCATGCCTTTTCTTCATTTAGTTGGCTCGATATATTCTGTCAAAGCATCTGGTTTAGATTTGTCCTGCATTGAACTACGTGTATTTTTCTCACCAATTTTCATTGAAAGTTCTTCCCATTGAGGAAGAAAAACTTTGGTATTTAGGGAGATGCAGAATGGCACAAAGAAGAATGGAAACAACATGGAAGAAGAGAAAAATAAAGGTATTTTTTTAATTGATTTGAGAATAGTTTTGTCTGAACAAAAAATTGTATTAATATTATTAGATAATATAAAAGGTTTTGGTCATTATCTCAAAATAAAAACTTCAAATTTCTCTATCTTTAAGTATAAAAATAAGTTGGTCCTCAGTTCAAAATTTGCCAATTCAATTTCATCCTTATCTTTATATGGACTTACAAGTGTTGCTATTAAATGGTTTTGATCATTCAGATCATGAAACTGAAGGCTGCATTATCAAATCAATGAATGAGGTTGTGGACACTACCAATTAATTCAGATCGTAAAATTCCTTCCACTATCTCAATTATGGGATTACCTAGCTACAAGAAACTCTACACGTAGGGTTGATTAATGAGGGTCATCACATTTCCCGTCTTTCCTTCTCATACAAGTCCAACCAAATGAGGGATAGAGCATTTCCTTCCTAATGTTTCCTTTCAAATTAGTCTTACCAAACTGTGCTACTTAAAGCAGAAAGGGGAACCAACCAACAAGCGATGATTGAATGCAATACTGAAGTGAACGCCCAAGGGGAATATATAGGCCATTTTCTACAACTGTTTAGGGTTTGCCAGAATTTTGAAGACAATTATAGCATGTGAGCACTCGCAAAAAAGTAAGTGGGTGTGCCACCTAGCTTGTCGTGATATTACAGGCAACAGCAACACAAGATATATGCAATTATGATTGATAAGGATATTTCTATTGCAGTCTCTCTACTCTTACGTAGAAAATTTTACAAAAATTTTATTTAAAAGAATTTAAATTATTTATTTGATTGAGTCTCAAAGTATAAAATATGCAACCCAAATAAATCCCATGGTTGTGCTTTTTTTCTTTTGAACTTTTAGTGAATTAATTTTAGTGTAAACAGACTTTCCCTTTCCATTATATGTAAATTCAATTATGCAATTATTGAAGTGAATTATGTTTCCATTTGAGAAGTGGATAACGAGCGACGCATGGATTTAGATGCTTGAGTCTTAATTATCAATATATGTATCCTTTAAAGTATATTTTACACGACAGCAGTCACACATACATGTATTAGTAAATAAGTCATGCTTTTTGCCTCTATTTCTGGTCTGCTTTGCACTCAAGTAATGAAAATACTTGCATGCCTATATGCTCAGCGAATTCCATCGAAACAGGTACATTCTTTACCATCTTTTATAATTAGTGAAGAAAAATTGTATGTTTTAAAACAACATATAGTAGTTGTATTTAATAGAAAAATAATTCCATCCTCATCTTTATATGAACTTACTTACAAGTGTTGCTATTATGAATGGTTTTATCATTTAGATAATGCAATCAAAAGGATACATTATCAAATTAATCAATGACATATTGGACGATACCAATTAATTTAGATCGTAAAATTGCTTCCACTACCTCAATTATGGGATTTCCTACGAGCTAGAAACACTCACCCTACACGTAGGGTTTGATAAATGAGGGGATCATCACATTTCCCTTCTTTTCTTCTCTTACAAGTCCAACCAAATGAGGGATAGATCATAGAGCTTTTCCTTCTGCATGTTTCTGTTCCTTTTACCTTTCAAAATAGTCTTACCAAACGATGCGTTTATTTAAAAGGGCATTTGGCTAGTGCATATTCATGGCACCATTAACTGATTTCACATTGCAAACGCTTGAGCAACCAGCTGTTGGAGAATTAAGGCTCATCTCTATAAATTATAAACTAAATATAACTAGCTCATTT